>CM065678.1:2772536-3410036 GCA_033220385.1 Triplophysa yarkandensis
AAGAAACAAAAGAGAGTCAAGTATAATTTTTTTTATAATTTGTAAACTGTTTTCACAATACACCATACATTGAAGCTGAATAGGGCTGTTTTGCTACTGTGCTAATGTCAACAAATACTGCACCTTCCAATACTAAGAATAAGTAATTCTCTATTCAGTTCCATTATGTACAGTACAGTAAAGGATACTTGCAGTTGCCAAGCGCATTCAAGCATTTAATCTTAAGAAATGTATTTTAAAAAACAAGAGCTTTAAATTTGCTTGACACATATTTAGAATTATATAATATCAATAAATGTTTTGAAAGACATTGAAATTTTATTTTTATTTGATTTCTCAGATTAAAAGGCCAAGAAAGCAAAAATAAAGCAAACACTTCAGTATTCTAATTAGTACTCTAATTAGTAAGTGTAAACATGCTGTTTGGTCTATGATCTAGTATAGGATGTTTGAGTAAGCTCATTATAATAACCTTTATAATATATTAGTTTTTCTGTTTTGATACTCATTTCTTTTATCACCAATTACATTGTGATGTTTGCATCAGACAGAAACCCTTCTGCATGAATTGCAAGGTATGTTGTCAACCATTGGTGATAACTTGGACTCAGAGGAAACTGCAACATCGAAAGATTCAGGAACAATGGCTGTATATATCTATCTAAAAAATAGAAAGAGGCAAGACCATTTTAATAAGCACCATCCTTGTGCTGCGTTCACACCAGACACAAATTTTCACGTGTTGATGCGCCACAAGCGTGTAGTTTGACGCTTGTACATTTAAGGTCATTTGCGTGTACAATTTGCCTCATTCGCGTCCAATGCGCCATTTAAGCAGGGGGGAGGGGCTTCTGTCAGGGGAACTCATCAATTTATCAGAGTAAAAGTCCTTTTATTGTAAAATAAAGTGAATAAACTTAATGTGACTGCTTTATTTATAGTCTCAATACGTGTATAAAGCTCAAATTGAATAAAGATAATTTTTTCTTCCCTAAATTATAAAAGTACAATGTGTATTTATAGAGCTCTGTGTTTCCACATAAAGCCCTTGTGACTTTCTCCTCCATGTTTGTTTTAGATAAAGCAAGCTTCTGATTGGTTAACACGGCGTGAAATTTCGCCAAAGTTAAATTTTTTCAACTCACGCGATACGCGTACAACACGTGAAACACGCAATTGGCACCGCGCCTTTAGCGTCATTCGCACTGCAGGAAATCTACTCCCGTCTCTTCGGGTCTCTGCATTGACTTTACATGTAAATCACTCGCGCCTGACGCGCTATTCGCGACTGGTGTGAACGCAGCATTACAAAAGAGCACATTATACCCCACAGTTGACAAAAGTGCAAGGCAATTGAGGCTGTGTTTAAGTGCTGAGAATGTTTACCAAACCAGTGCATTTGTATGGCATCAGACATCGCTGTGCACAGAAATTCTATTGTTGCTGGCTTCCTGCTACAGATGTAATGCATAAATCATTTAGAATTGCTAGATTGGGATACAATAGAAGGTGATACAAATAAAAGCCATTTGGCTCCTTTTAGGGAGGGTTATGAAAAGATAAAGACTTTACATTAATGACACATGTTACTGCATGTTACTGTACGTTTGTGACCGTTGTGTATTCTTAAAAAGGGCAATCTACTTTAAATGTCATGTTCGTTTAAATGCATGAGCTGACAATAAATTACTTTCTCTCAATACAACTGTACCATGAGAGAGGAAGTAGAGCAAGACAAGATTTTTGTTAAGGATTGCTTTGAGAATCAAGGTAATGTCTAAGCAGGTGTGTTTTTTCCAAAAATCAGTTACCGAAAAATAACAATTTTATTCTATGATTGCTGTGTGTGCAATACCATTGTTGTTGTTTTTACAGGCTGCACAGACATGCTTAGACAGCAGTGCATTAGGTGGAAAGAATCTAAGTCCAAAAATTTTTCTAACTCTGTACAATTTAAAAGAATGTAGGGACTCTCTGTGTTGATTGCAACATTGACTGAAAAATAATTAAAAAAACAGCATATTTGCTTAATGGTTTAGAGGGTTTAACAGAATCTCATAAAGGAGAGAGAATTCCTGAAGGACATGATAATTGAACTGTCTGTGGATAATCAGGTCGAAGAAGTGGGTCAAAGTAGTGCATGAGTGGGCCTGTTCTGGTATGTAGTTGCTTCGAAAGGATATTATTTTACCTTGCATTGTACTGTTCCAAATACTCTTAATTACAGTAGTCTGCATTTTATTATTTCTTTAGCAAATTTATGGACAACCATGCTCCTGTCGAACGGGATTGATGATATGGCTCTTACCAAAAAATGTTATCCTCTTTACAGACACACAAGTGTTTTTTTATCATGTAAATTAATTAATTATAGTAAAACAACTTTATTTGATATGGATAGAGCCCCTTCAGTTACTATAATAATTTCTATTAACACACAAAATACTTCTAAATTTGAGTGATCTTGATTTTTTTTAACTACACAAAAAAAAAGTGTAAAACTAGAATGTACTCTATGCCTAACAAAGAATTGCTTAACAAAATATTACTTTAATATACTATAAATAAGAAAAAAAAATAAACTTATGGAAAATCACATACTGTAATATTATGACACCCACAGGGCAGCCTAATGGCAATAAGAAAAAATGACTTATGTTAATGTCAATGTCACCTTTATTTAAATAGCGCTTTAGACAAAATGCATTGCATCAAAGCAGCTTAACAACAATAATTATTAAAACATTGTGTCATAATGCTTAATGTTAGTCAAAGGCAATATATTATTGAATTCAGGGACGTTATCTCTGTTCAGTTTAATGGTGGTTGTGCAATCATTTTCAATTCGTTGATGTCCTCTTTGTTTACTTAAAAAGTGTCTGTGCATTCAAATTCAATGAAATCAACGATATCATTGTAAATGAGGTGACCTCAACTAAACAAGCCAGAGGCCACAGTGGCAAGGAAACCATATCTCCATCGGTGACAGAAATGGAGAAAAAAATCCCTGGACAAAACCAGGCTCACTTGGTGGGCCAGTTCTCCTCTGACCAGACGAATCCAGCAGTTCAAGTCCAGGCTGCAGCAGAATGAAGAAACATCTGTGTACTGTGGTCCTATCCAGATGATCGTTACAGGTATTCGTGGTGTTCTTGTACTGGTCTTCGCTTTGTTCGAGGGCTGTAGAGGGCTTTTTCTAGTTCCGGTCCCACCATCTGGTCCAGATACATGCTGACTCCAGCTTAAAGCAATGTCCTAATGTTCCAGTTATAGACTGGCTATAGTGACTCTGGGGAAAGCTAGGCTCAGGGAAAAGGCAAATGGTATTCAGCAGAGGCGGTGCATCACAAAACACTATCCATTAAAGGGTGAAAGAATTACAATCAGATTCATTTAAGGGATGAACAAAATTTTTTGAGATAGTACAGATATTTTAATATCATGCCAGACACTGATCCTGGTATTGGTTCAATTCAATTAATACACATAATGTATCCATTACCTTTACTAACTCATACCAGTTTTTAGTTAACAGATCCAGGTATGTACCCTGAGGGTAGTTTATTTACAAGCAGTGTGACAGTTTAGTTGATGGTGAGTACAATCCTGTTTCCTGGGTTCACTGGCCAGCTGGGGTGTACCGGTCCTGGGGTGAAGCCAACAGGTGAACGGGTGTTTGGTGCTCACACGCTGCTCTCTGTAAGAAAGTAATAGAAGAAAACCGATTAGTGTTGTGCACTTGCATCTGAACATGTCTCGCCGAGCTAGATGGCCACATGGCTTTTATTCCATTTAGGAAGTAGCAGCAGCTGGGGAGCTCGATGAGGATGATCGGGGCCCGGTGTGTCTAGTGAGTTTCCCAGGTGACGCGATGAGGTTGTGGGATACCCATCCCAGATCCCAATGATTCCAAGTTCACAATTGCCACCAAAAGAAATAACCATTTCTTTTTAACATTTAAGATACTGTAAGGCATCTGGACAAGTAACGAGAACTGAGTTTATTTGTGATGCTGGGTAACAAAAAAAATATAAACAAATTTGGTGCAACATCCTGAAGAATGGAATCCTGCCCCTCTCCCCAGGGGTCCTTGATGATTAAGAGCTGACCTCACCTAAGGGAGATCTCTTATCTCCCATCTTCTCTTCCTTTGTCTCTCTCTTTTCCTTTATTCAGGATCCAATCCCCAAGAGAAAAGGTCAATGTGCGATGGGTATATAGGTCTCAATTCTAAGATTAAAGGTAATGAAGTTTCAGCAACTTTTGACATAATCAATAACCGTTCAGGAGGTGTGTCCATCTCTTGATTACAGAGGGTGGTACCATTTGATGTTCTGTTGGGTTTCACAAGGACTATGTCACGGTTGTGTGGAGAGAGAACCCAGATGCAGGCAACGGATAGTGTTACCAAAAATAAACTTTAATAATAAACAAAAACACCCACAATGGGGAAAAACTATAACATAAAATTCCCACTTCCAACGAGGGTGCAAATCAAGGAACAAATCACAAAACTTAACTTGGTAGGAGATTTACACTTATGGGAAAAACATGCATGGAGAGAACTAGACACAGCAACTCAAACATACAATACCAACAGCATATAAAACAAACCAGCAAAGAACGGCCAACACAAGGGGTTTAAATAGGGAAACATAACAAGGGATAGTGACATCGGGTCAGGTGTGGGGAGTGAAACAATGATGGGAAGATAGACAAGACAACGAGTGGGGCCAGGAGATGAGACAAGAGACCACATGGCATGTCATAACAACCAATGCCATGTGTCTCAAACAAAACACATGGGTCTGCCATGATTCTGCAAAATCATGACAACCATGATCAAGAGAGATAGAAATATGACAGAATCCCCCCCTTAAGGAACAACTTCCTGGCGTTCCTCAAGGGGACCGACAAACATACAGGACATTGACAAACACCAATAGCACATAGACATGGTACTGTCATGACCGGGTCCGCAAAACTAGGGGATACTTGACAAGGACCAGATCATGACAGCACCACCCTCTAAGGGAATAAAACCTAGTGGCCCTGAGGGGAACAAGACTGGGAGGACAAAGCAGACAGGGATAGAGACAAGGACAACATCCACACACACATAACAGAAAAAATAAGGGGCAAAACAGACAATACAAAATGAGGGTTGGGGTTACTTAATAAAAATAACAAACAAGGGAGGGGAGGAGGTGGAACAAAAAGTCCAGGTCCGGCCGAAGGAACTGAGGTCACGGGGAATGCCTGCCCTGTGACCGGCACTGGAGCCAAGGGGTAAGCCGGTGGTCTGACCGGCACTGAAGCCATGGGGTAGGTAGGCACTCTGACTGGTGCTGAAGCAGCAGGGGTTGCCAGCAATCTGACTGTCTTTGAAGCCATGGGGTAAGTAGGTACTCTGACCGATGCTGAAGCCACAGGGGATGCCCGCGCTCTGAAGCCATGGGGTAAGAAGTTGCTCTGACCGGTGCTGAAGCCATAGGGGAAACTGGCGCTCTGACTGGCGCCTAATCCACGGGAAAGTAGATGCTCTGACCGGTGCTGAAGCCATGAGGTAGGTAGGTGCTCTGACCGGTGCTGAAGCCATGAGGTATGCTCAAACATACAATACCAACAACATACAAAACAAACCAGCAAAGAACAGCCAACACAAGGGGTTTAAATAGGGAAACATAACGAGGGATAATGACATTGGGGCAGGTGTGGGGAATGAAACAATGATGGGAAGATAGACAAGACAGTGAGGGGGCGGAGCCAGGAGACGAGACAAGAAAGCACATGGCATGTCATAACAAACAATGCCATGGGTCTCACACGAAACAAATGGGTCTGCCATGATTCTGCAAAATCATGAAAACCATGATCAAGAGAGGCATGACAGACTATGGTATTAACGACTTCATTGGAGTATTTAAGTAGCACAGGAGCAGCATTCAGGGGGAAATCTAGCATGATAAACCCCATAGCACTGTGTGAACTTCAGCGCACAGTGTCTGCAAATCAGGTCTGTATGCTGTCACCTTCATCTTTGTACAGAATTACTGTCATCGGTGAAACATGCGCAATGTTTTCTTTTAATTAATTTCATGTTGGAGAACTGTTCACATACATACGTGCATCCAAAGATATGTGCGCTTCTTTGACCTCTCTCAAATTGGGGAAGTGTGACAGTGTACCTTTCGGAAAATCTCTGGCAAGCACCATCAACACAAATGTCAGAGCCTCCACAACATATTTATGGCTGTGCGTCCTTTTCCCCTGAAGAGCTACGTTCAGTGTGATGAGGCGCGAAGAAATGCTTCCCAACACTGAGTATGCGCTTTCCATCTCATAAATCAACGAACATAATTGACAGTAATTTAAACCTGATTACTTCCATTACTTCAGTGCATTCTTGAAGAAAAGTTTTAGCACACAGTGTATCTTAATGCAGTGAAGAGTCAGCAAATTTACAAGAGTAGTTAGGTTTGCATCAGGAATAACAATAACAGGGTTGAAACCTCAGCAATATTAGTGTTGTGTTCATTTTTTAAGTATTTCATGTTTCACTCTTGGGACTCTAATTTTAAAAATTTCCTTCATGGTGATAAGTGTTTTAGGTTTTACACTTTGACTCTGTCAGGACATGGGGAACAGGCAGGGGAAAATGCATTTAGGATTGTTTAAACTCAATTTTATTACATCAACATCAGCAAGAGTTGACCTCCTCACGGAGGACTCAGCCATCAACTTCCCAAACACTTATTAGTTATTGTTGTTTATGAGATTTTGCCCATGTATGTATTGGTTTAGTCCACTGTGTATAAAAGGCCCTCTGCCTTTTATACACAGTGGACTAAACCAATACATACATGGGCCAAAACTCATAAACAACAATAACTAATAAACATACAGATACATAATTACAAAGCATATTTTGTTCCCATAAACAATTACTGAATATCTTGTCTGTCTGGGATATAATTTTCTACTTAAGTAAGCTACAGGATGTAACTAACCTCCCTGCTCTTACTTTAAAACAGAACCCAATCCTACCTCAGACGCATCTGTCTGTAACACAAACATTTTCTCAAAATCAGGACTGTACAAATCAGGATTAGTTGTCAAGGCAACTTTCAATTTAGGAATGCTAGTCTAGACTGTTCAGTCCACTGCATCTGATTTAGACATGACTTCCGAGTCAATTCTTTAAGTGGAGCTGCCCTAGTGGCAAATTCTATTGATCAATTCTTGATCACATAAACCCTGAATTTGTTTTCTCTTCTTCTCAGACAAATGCTCAAGATTGACTTGGACAATACCTTGAGTGATAGATAAATACTGTGCATCTTCCTCTTCTTCTTCATTCACTCGTCTAATTAAGTTGACCACTTCAGGCTCTGGTCTTGGGAACCATTCCTTCAAGACATTAATATGCAGGACTCTACAAGAACGTGATCTCTCAGGAGTACCAATCTCGTAAGTTGTAGGCCCCAATTTTTTAGTATCCTTGAATGGACCTTGCCATTTACCCAACAGTTTATTCTCTTCTATGGGGAGCATGACTAAAACCTGCTGACCTACACCAAAGGATCGCTGTATAGGTTTTAAATCATACCAGCATTTCTGCCTACGTTGCGCCTCTTGCAAGTTTTCGCTTGCCATTTGGTCATTTCACTCAATTTCTCCCTCATCTGCAACACATAATCATCAATATTCGCTTTACTAGCTGTCTGTGAACTTTGCTCCCACTTCTCTTTTAGCAAAGCTAATGGACCCCGCACATCGTGGCCATACATCAATTGAAAGGTAAAGAACCTGGTGGAAGCCTGTGGAACCTCCCTGTAACAGGTAAGGTAACCACTGGTCCCAATCAGACCCTGTATTACCCACACATTTACGTAACATGTGTACAAAGGTTTGATTAAACCTTTCAACAAGATCATCAGATTCAGGATGGCAGTTTTTACTCTAGCAAAGGACTGCACCAAACAGAAAGCTACAGATTTGGCTTTGATGTTCTTCAATGGAAAAACCTCTGGGTAACATGTTGCATAATCACAAAATACCAACATGTATTTGTTACAAGCTTTACTCCTCTCCAGGGGGCCTACTATATCCATGCCTAGACAAGGCACTTTGAAAAGGCACTTAAGTTACTGGCAAAGGTATTAAGGGAGCTTAAGGGGGACCCAGAGGTGTAGTTTTCTGGCATTCCGGACATTTCTTACAAAAATCAGCTATATATTTGGTCATCCCTGGCCAGAAAAAGTGGCCAGAAAAGTTTCCATATTCTGTCATACGTTTTACGACGACCAAGATGACCCGCCCAAGGTATAGCATGCCCATGGTTAACACGGTCTTACGTGCACTTAAAGGAAGAACAAACTGTTGTCCCTGACTAGTCATATGGTACAAAAGGTTATTTTGCAGACAAAATGAAAAAAGCCCTGACAGAAACTCTCTTTAGACCATGTTTTAATGGTTGTACGGCTCTAGAATATATCAGAGGGATCTCAGAGTCTGTTTGCTGTAATTCAAGTTCATGTCAAGTCTGTTTTATTGTCAATTCTTCCACATGTACAGTACATACATACAGAGAATCGAAATTGCGTTACTCTCAGTCCCCCGGTGCATACAGATAACACTAAGTAAATAGATAAAAAGATAAAAATCTATACCACTATACAATTATCACAGTTCAGTGGTGCCTGGGGCAGAAGAGAGACGAGGGGGCAAGATCGGGAGCGAGTTCAGCTTCCTGACAGCCTGATGGATGAAGCTGTCCTTCAGTCTGCTGGTCTTGGCCTGGACACTTCGCAGTCTCCTCCCTGATGGCAGCAGACTGAAGAAGCTGTGTGATGGGTGAGTGGGATCATCTGCGATGCGGAGGGTTTCCTCGTGAGACGCGTACCATAAATATCCTGGAGGGAGGGGAGAGAGACACCAATGATCTTCTCAGCTGCTCTCACTATGCGTTGCAGAGTCTTCCGGCAGGACGCGTTGCAGGCGCCATACCACACAGTGATGCAGCTGGTCAGAATGCTCTCGATGGTGCCTCTGTAGAAGGTGTACACGATGGGGGGAAGGGCTCTGGCTCTTCTCAGTTAATTCAAACATGTTAGCTGGTATTTGCCACTTAATGCTAAAGTTATCGGTTTCCTCTTTATCGGTAACTTGTATCACAGTTCCCTTAAACTTATCTAGTCTTTTATCTGCTTTGGATTTTACAGGTTTTACTGAATGAGTTGGTCGATCTACTTGTAAGTCGCTTTGGATAAAAGTATCTGCTAAATGCTTAAATGTAAATGTAAATGTAGATCACAATAATAAAAAGGAAGAACAGTTAAAGGGTTTACTTCAATCATTTCCTGACCAAACTTGGATTGAGCATGTGTTAACACCACATTGCAGGTATTACCAGGGATAATTATTACCAGGACAATCATGACCAATAATTACAGGATATGGCAGATTTGGGGCTAATCCCAGTCTCATTAAATGTGTCTGACCCTTAATCCCTAAATGTACCTCAGCAGTAGGATAAGCTTGCACTTTCCCATGGATACATTTGACCATAACAGTAGAATCATTGTCTGTGACACATTCAGATACAAGATGTGATTCTTTTAAGCTCTGTGTAGAGCCTGTGTCCACAACAGCAACTACCTCATGCCGTTTACCTCCACACAAATTGTAACACTAGGTACAGGAGTAATATTAGGCTCAGTCTTAAACACATGAGGAACATAGCCAACATTAGAAAACTTTTTACACAGATGTGGACACACTGGTTTCTTATGGCCGATCTGGCCACAGCTATAACACCTAATTATTCCAACGGTGGTTAAACTAGAATATTCAGGTGGTTTCAAGTGTCCCTCACCCATTCTATTGCCCCCATCTAGCATTGAAGTCATCTTACGAGGAGGTGGCTTCTCGTTTGCTTTCCACGTGGAAAAACCCCAGGGCTCTGTTCTTCGTCTTGATGCAACAAAGACATCTGCCAGTCAAGCAGCTTCCTCAGCCGAGATCGGATCATGCTCCTTAATCCAGGTATACAATTCAGGACACAACATTCTCAAAAACTGCTCTTAGATAACAGTCTCAGCAACCTGTTTCCCTGTCTTTTGGCCAGGTTCCACCAATTTGTAGAACAAATCCTTCAAGCAGACATACAGTTCCTTAGGGGTTTGTTCCATTTAGCACCTCCAAGGAGCGGAACCTTTGTTGATAGGTCTCAGAATTAATTGAATAATTGCGCAGGATAGCATCTTTCACTTGTTAGTAGTCGTTCACTTCCGTTATATCCATAGCCACATAAGCTGCACAGGCTTTACCTGAAAAAAGGGGACCCAGGCGTTTATCCCAGTCTTCCTTAGGCCATTTGCAAACCACATCAATTCGTTCAATGGTAGTAAAAATGGTCTATGTAGAAGTGGGCATAGATAAATTTTTTTTCAATCTAGATTAATCTCACTGTAAACTTGAAATTAATCTAGACTAACTAAAATGGCTAATTTGAATTCTGTCGAAGGCACTCAGAATATGTGTGCTACCCAAATAATGACCAAAAGTAAATCATTACACAAGGTGCAAACAACCTCAGACGCCTGTAGTTTGAGGCTTGAAAATTTTAGTTAATTTGCTTGTACAATTTGCCTCATTCGCATCCAATGCTTCATATCCAACATGGAGGATAAACTCATCAGGGCTTTATGTGAAAATAAAGAGCTTTATAAATACACATTATACTTTTTTTATATTTTAACAAAGACAGGAATAAAAGTGATATTTACAGGAAGAAATTTAGTAAAGAAAAAAAATTATCTTCACTCAATTTGAGCTTTATACACATATTGAGGCTATAAATAAAACCGTGACATTAAGTTTAATCACTTTATTTTACAATAAAAGGACTTTTCCTCTGACAAGTTGATGAATTCCCGCTGACAGAAGCCCCTCCCCCCTGTGCGAATGAAGCGAATGAACTTAAATGTTCAAGCGTCAAACTACACGTGTGTAGCGTCAATCCGCGTCTGGTGTGAACGCACAGCTGAGTGTGAAAAACACTGGATCTCTCTCTGTGTGTGAATGAATGAGTTGTGAACTAAACGACAGAGAATAAAACTCATGCACGCAGGAAGGATTAACACAGAATGTTGAAACAAGTTAAGCCAAGGGGGCGGGGCCATGTGACACAGAGACACAGATATATGAGGTTGATGCTGCAGGATCAGAGCAGAACTCCGCGTAGTTTGAGAAACACTCTCGCTCTCGCCCCAACCTTTGTAATTCAGTTACGTATACATCCGCACTTAAAGATCAAATGTGAAAGGTCATCATAGCTGGTGTAGTATAGATGCAGCTCCCAACCCAATTTTGAGAAGAGATTAACGGGGATAATTTTTTTTCCCGCGCGACAAGAGTCTCACATTAATGCAGCACGTTAATGCCGATAACGGCCCACCACTAGTTCTATGTCATCTGTCTCACAGAATTTCTGCATCTTGGGCTCCTTCAATGGGACCGCTGTAGTCTTCTCCAAAGGAACTTATGAGATCTTCACAGACTCTAAATTTGAAAATTTTCAGACTAAGCAAGTGAGCAGCCATTTTAGTTTCAGTTTGCTTAGGTCTCTCAAACTTTTAGCTCAATGTGACTATCAATCCACTTCTCTTTATTGCTCATATTTTTTAAAGCATGGTCAGTAAGTAATTATTGTAAAATGTATAAATTGAGAATAGTTTCTTTAATATCCTATGCAAATTGATTCTAATTATGTGTTACTAAATACAATTTATTTGTTTATTGTTTTTGTTCTAGTTTCACTCTCCTATGAAGCATATTGGAGTAAACATCAGGAGTTTGAAAACTACATCCTGGCTGTAGTCTTTATTTAAAGGGATTTTGGCTTGTTGCTTAATTTTGTTTAAAAACATATCGAAACCCACAAGATGAGCAGTGCATTTAGCATTAACGAAACAAGACTTCACAGGGACATGATCATGGTTTAAATAGTCTTGTGAACTCTCCGGCACCTGTGGTGTGACCAGACCCCGGAACAGGATTTTGGGACTAGGAATCAAAAATCAGGCAATGGCTCCCTTTGGCTGCGATCGTAGAGAGCTAGAGTGGATTGATTTGAGACACCAATCCTTTCACTCTTTTACCACAATTCTATGTACAGTAGTTATCTTTACTTTTTTGACTCTTCCCATTTTCTTTCCATTTCTATGCAATAGTTTTTATGATATAAAATATGTTCTTTTATGTGTGTTTATCGTACAAAAAAATTCTCTGCAACACTTTTTCCGCAGATAATCTCATGGTCAGTTTGAAAAATGGTGTCTTTCACCCGATTAGGGGGATTCTGTTTGTCTGGATAAAATGTCGAGCTCCTAAACTATTGTCAACTTTATGGCAGTTGCATTTGAAAACCCTTTGGAATATTCAATCGAATTCAAGTGTCCTTGGATTTATTTTTTAGTGCAACCTTTTGCAGAGCAGCATTTCAACGTATTAGGCTAACCTCATTTTAAAGAACACAAAATTTCAGTTTGATTGCATTTTAAGATAAGAATCCATGACACATCACATTGTTTTTCAAACTTGTCATAACCAAAAAAGAATTTTACTTGGAAGTGTGTAAAAGATTTGTGATAATTTACAGAATTAAGTCACATTACATTTGTTCAAAAGAAAAAATAGGACCATAAAAGACGAAAATTTTAAGTACATTTACATTTACATTTAGTCATTTAGCAGACGCTTTTATCCAAAGCGACTTACATTAGTCGAGGAGACAATGAAGCGGTAAATAGCCTATACAACAATAGATGAACAAGTGCTACAACAATGCTACCAAGTTACACAGAAGGAGAAGTTGCAAAATTATTATTATTATTTTTTTGATAGAGTGAGTAGATTAGAAAAGAATTGAGTTAGTGAGTTAGGTGTAGCCGGAAAAGATGAGTTTTTAGTTGTTTTTTGAAGATAGAGACCGAGTCTGACAAGCGTGAAGCCAGAGGTCAGATCGTTCCACCATCGAGGAACTGAAGCAGAGAACGTTCGAGAGAGAGATTTCTTACCCTTTTGAGCTGGTACCACAAGTCTCAGCTCATTTGCGGAGCGCAGATATCTTGAGGGCCTATATCTTTGCATTAGTGATTTAAGGTAAGTGGGTGCTGAACCGGTGGATGTCTTGTAGGCAATGAGAAGACATTTAAATTCAATACCAGCTGCTACAGGATGCCAATGTAGTTTTATGAAGAGAAGTGTTACATGGGTCCTTTTTGGTTCCTTATCAAAGTATCAGAGTATACAGCAAATACAGACCTGTCCGATCTTGTAAACCTCCGTCCTAGTTATCATTGATTATTGCAGCTCTCGTAATTTTTTTCCTCGCAGTGTTTTATCTATGTCTTTTCACGTCAACCTGAGACCTCTGGCAAGACTATCCAGCCTTTACTAGGTGGATGGACTATAAGAAAGCTGATCACTTGCCTCTAAAACGTCCCCTATCCCTTAGAGTTTCATCATTAGTTGGGTGTCCACTACAAAATGTGACAAAAGAGACAGAAAAAGGTATGAAAAATAAAGGGTAGTGGATTGTTTCAAAGATGGAATTGAGGGAACAGAGTAGTTCCTATCGTCATAGTTTCTGATAGATTTCCCCTGAGGCTTTGAGTCACAGTGTGTTGAGCTGCCATTACTTCCTACAGAAACCACTGCTCTCTCTGTGGTACCCTTTGTTTAAAGGGATAGTTTAATGATGAAATTACTCGAAAAGAAGTTGTTCTCTTGGAGACATTTTTTTATACTGTAGTCATTGGTGCCCCAAAATTACAGTTGTTAACATTTTTTCAAGAGAACCAAGAGAACATCTTTACCTGCAGTTTGAAGCAATTCATGACAGTATTTTCACCAATGGTTCAAATCAGTGTTTTAATTACAAATATATCTGATGTGATTTTATTTATTAATTTGATTCTAACAATAGAATTGTATTTTTAGATTATTTTACATGTTACATTTAGCATTTGGCAGACAAGGACTTGCTTTGCAATATAGAATACGTTCGTTTCTGTACATTACCTTGGCATTGCTAGCACCATGCTCTAGCCTCTGAGCTACAGAGAAGCAGAAGCATTGTATGCAATCCCATGTACTCAATAACTGCCTGCATGTTATGATACTGTTAGGGACCAATCAGGCTCGGTCCCATCCACCAGTCAGCATTCACACTCACCTGAGTATTGATCAGCACCTGTTCCCAGTCAGCACCGTCACTTTCCATCACATAAAATCCATCTCACAACAGCACTTCAACGTCAACCCTCGAATAGGACAGACCACTTACCTGCTTATCATCATACCCCATTCCAAGTATACTTATCTGAAGATTGTTTAATTCTATGTCTCTGTTGATCTTCTTCCAGATCCCTATAAGATTCCTGATCTGATCTCCTAGCTCCTGTGTGTCCTCAGACTTGGTTTCCATCCGAGCTGTCTGTTCCTATAATAAACACTGTGTTTGGATTCACTTCCCTTGTCTCCGAGTGTGTATCCTGACGGAAGGCTTGACCTAAATACCATCATGGATCCAACACAACCAGAAACCACTCCACCGTAGAGCACAGCTGGCCATTCCAAAGCTTCCACACCATCCGCTCCTTTGCTGATGTATGTTACTAGCCCGACATCTAGACCAGCGCCCTTCTCTGGCAGGGCAGAGGATTGCAATGGTTGTCTGCTTCAATGTTCACTGTCCCTGGAACAGCAACAACATCAATATTCCACAGAGAGATCCAAGATATCTTTTATTGTGCAACAATTATCCGGGCCAGCTCTGAGATGGGCAGAAACCCTCTGGTTCCAGGGAACTCCAGTTACAGCAACCTTACAGAATTTTATAACACATTTTAAAGAGGTGTTCGGCTGGCCAGTGGCAGATTCCTCTGTCAGCGATCAGCTCCTGCAACTCCGACAGGGTAAAGATTCAGTATCTGAGCATTCGTTGAAATTCGGAACCCTGGCCTCAGCTAGTGGGTGGAACGAAAAGGCACTCATCACAGTGTTGTGAAAGGGGCCTAATCCCACACTCCGTCTACAACTAGCCATTTATGATGACAACATGGGGTTAGAAAAATTCATGCAGCAAGCCACACGAGTAGATCAGCGATCCCAAGTTTGTTACAGTGAAATTCTGAAACAGGTTTTCACTCCTCATATGAATCTCATTGAACAAGTGAAAACACAAGGGGTGGAGCGAATGCAAGTTGAAACCAGCAGATTATCCCAAGCAGAGAGGAAACGTCGCTCTGAACTCAAGCTCTGTTTATATTGTGGAAATCCAGGCCATTTTCTACGATTACGTCCATCTCGTCCTCCTCGCTTGATGGTGAGTTCGATTTTCAATACCCCCTCCCTATCCTCTCCACTCACGATACCACGATACTCCTTATCCATTCCAGAACAAGAAGCCATGCAGAAATATGTCCAAGAGGCCCTACAGCAGGGGTACATTCGACCTTCTACTTCTCCTCCTGCCGCAGCCAGTTTCTTTTTTGTCCCTAAGAAGGATGGAAGATTAAGGCCTCGTATGGATTACCGAGCCCTAAATAAGATCACGGTTAAGTTCAGCTATCCCCTCCCGCTTGTGCCTTCCATTCTGGAACAGTTCAGAGAGGCTACTTTTCACCAAACTGGACTTGAGGAGCGCCTACAACCTGATCACAGTATGAGAAGGTGATGAGTGGAAAACCGCGTTCATAACACCAGCAGGGCACTACGAGTATCTGGTTATGCCTTATGGGTTGGTAAATGCTCCCTCAGTCTTCCAGAGTTTTATGGATGAGGTGCTTCAAGACTTCTTGAATCGTTTTGTGTTAGTCTATATTGATGACGTCCTCATTTTCTCCAAAAATCCCTCCAACCATCAACACCACGTCTCCCAGGTGCTCCAACGACTTCGGGAATTCTCACTGTTCCTCAAAGCAGAGAAGTGCACAATTCATCAGGAATCTGTCGACTTCCAGGGATATCATCTGAGCAGGGGAGGGGTGGAATCTCTGTTCCGTTCCAGTTTGTCAAAGGCTTCTGTTTCCAGTCAGCTGTGTTTGTCGTGAGCCAGTCATTTCAGTCCTGTTCCAGTTATCGGAAGCATACCTCAAAAGGATAATTGGATATCACGCAATCATTACTACACCCTTGAACTGTTATACTCAACCATATCTGCACCTCATTGCCCATCTTCTGCACTGCTGTACAAATAAACCTCTTATTCATCACTTACCTAAAGTTGTTGGTTTGTCTCCTTAATAATGTGAAGAGTTATTTTCCAAAACCCTATAATCCATTTTAATAGATTTAAAAGTTTTCCGAAAGTAGATCTTTTTTACCTAGACCAATACATTTTTGTAACATTTCATTTATCCTGTTAAGATTGTAGATTATAAATTTCAGAGATAATAAATTTTAGATAATTCCATAATGCTACAAATCCATTTTTTTATTAGTTTGTCATAAAAAAAACAAAAACATGATACCTAGAAACATATGTCATCAGGTACTCCTACTATAAATTAATATAAATCAATTAAATTCAAATGTTCATTCTGCCTTTTTACCCCAGGTGTAGGTCTCATAGGCTCATCAAGGTGAGAAAGAGAAGGGCCTCAATAGATCTTTATTTAATTATTATTTTGTAAACATCCTTTCTGCAATCTTTCTGTTTTTTCTCCTCAGAGTGTTGCAGAGATGTGATCCTGTCTGCCCGTGATTCCCTTTCTGTCAGTCTCCCGACATTGTGTCAAACCGACAGTAGGGGTTTTAACTTGAGAATCTATCGACTCTTAACTTGAATTTGAAAGGGCAATCAAATTGATGAAAAAAATTTGCATGCCATTCTGTGTCTTGTGTATACGGGTATAAAAGTATCAAAGATGGCGTTCTTAATCATCATCTTTTGTTTTTCAGAACATGTTAGATGTTGACTACTAAGCAATTTCCTACTTGCTGGAGTTAAGACGCTGTGCAGCTGATTGTCCCTTCTCACAATGTCCCCTGGGTAGGAGCAAGAGATCCTAAAAGATCAAAGAGCTAAGCAAAAGGCAACACCGCTTCGGCTCTCTTTACCCAGAATTTTCCTAGCTAATGTGCTGTCACTCTGCTACTCTAGAGTTTCACATCGTTAAATGTAGACCTTTTTATCTTCTGTAGGAGTTCACTTCAACCATAAAAACAGCAGTCTATATTCCACCGGATGCTAATGCCAAGCTTGCTTTGAAAGAACTTCATGGAGCCGTTAGTAAACAACAGACTGCTTACCCGGAAGCTACTTTTATTGTCGGGGGTGATTGAAATCACTGCAAACTAAAAACATTGCTCCACAAATTCCAGCATCATGTTTCCTGCCACACCAGAGGAGACTAAACTCTGGATCATGTATATACAAACATTGATAGAGCTTACACCATGGCCACCCTCACTCACCTCGGATAGTCTGATCACTTTTCTCTTTTCTCACCCCTAAATATTCACCCCTCATCAACCGTGTGAAGCCATCAGTGAGGACCATCAAAGTGTGGCCAACTGAAGCAGACTCTTTTCTTCAGGACATATTTCAACACACTAACTTGAGTTTGTTTGCTTCTCAGGCTACCTCCTCTGTACTGAATTACATCAACAACCCCATTGACGATGAAACAACAGAAAAACTAAAAACAACATACCCCAATCAGAAGCCATGGATGAACAAGGAGGTGCGACTTCTACTGAAAGCCCACAACAGTGCACCACTTCACCACAATCAAACTTAACGCTGTGCATGGATCCAACTTCATCATTAAGTTGGCAGACAAAACCATGTGATTGGCCTTATCAGTGACAACACTGACCATATAGTGCGCTGACAATAACCTGCTCCTTAACACCACTGCGACCAAGGAGCTCATGGTGGACTTCAGGAACAAGAAAGGAATTATGCATGACCCCATCCATGCATGCTTATCAGGGTGGTTGTTGAGTATCTCAAGCTTCAAGTTACTTGGAACCACCATCTCGGAGGACCTGTCCTGGAACACTAAAATCTCCAGCCTGGTCAAGAAGGCTCACCAGCGCTTCGTCTTCCTCAGGACACTGAAGAACAACCAACTGTCTTCAGCCATCCTAGTAAACTTCTACTGGTGTGTGATGGAGAGCATCCTGACCAGCTGTATCACAGCCTGGTATGGGAATTGCTCAATGGCTGACCGCAAAGCAGTGCAGAGGGTGGTGAAAACGCATCACAGGGACCAAACTTCCTGCTATTGAGGACATCCAGAGGAAACGCTGTCTTCGTCTAGCTCGCAGCATCCAGAAGGAATACTCTCACCCTGACCACAGACTGTTTAACCTCCTGCCCTCCGGTAGGCACTTCAGGAGCCTCCGGACATGGACCACAAGATTAAGGGACAACTTTTTCCATACAGCTCTCTCATTACTGAACTCTGCCCTCTGACACCCCACAACTCCCCCCACCACACACACAGATTCCTCCCCCTCTTCAACACTACACCTGACTTATTACTTATTTATTTACAACGATCAAAACACTAAACTAGTTATTAAATACACTGAACAATCCATTTGGACACTGTAACATCTATATACTTCACTATCCATTGCAATAATGTAAATTATGTTCACACGTCCGTAGATCTGTCTAAATTATACATACACTCTTACTATCTGTATAGTATATTCATAGTATATTTGTTTGTATATCTGTTGAGTTTGTAATTCCGTAAATAATGTCCATACTTTGTTGTCATGGGCTGGAGGGAAGCATGAACAGAGAACCCAAATGCAGGCACGATTGGGGAAGTAAACATGATACTTGGGGTTATTTTTGTTTCTTCTTAAAGAGTAGATTTTTTCTTTAAGAGTTTTACCATGTCCTTTAATCAGGAAGCAAGCAAACATGGAACAGAGAACAGCGTGTTCAGTGGTTCAGAAGCCTTTTCAGTGATATTTGCTGACATCTTATGCCTGTTGTAGCATCGTGGGTATGTACTGAATGTTTTAAACAATATCTAAGATTGCAGATCAGTATTTTGAGACAGCGTTACATTTTATAAAGCTGATTGTTAGAGGCCTGTCACTTTCTATCTACCTTTCTATCTATGGACTTTTTGTTGTGGTAATGATCTTTCTGTTTCCAGTTCAGTAATAGTTTATATTTATATATTGTCACTAAAAAAATGTCTGTTTAAATTCATGTAACAGTTAAACGAAAAAAAAAGAAAACATTTGATTTAATATATTTGAAGATTTTCACATTTGAAGAGTTAATGTCGTCAGAGTCTTGATGTCAAGAAAGAGTTTACCTGGGTGTCAAGTTATATACTGCACATATACGAAAGGGCAGCTCAAGTTATGTTGGGGCAAATCACTGAATGGCAGTGTTGGTGTGTGTGGATCTGATCAAAATGTTTCACTCAACAACCCTGCCAACATTCAAATAGGAGCTGTTCCATGGGTCTATATCAGCATGTTTGTTTATCTGCTTGGATATGGAAAGCCAAATGGGTCAGAATACGCGTGCTTTTCAACGCCGTATTAATTTCAAAAACGTCGTTTTCAGAACGCCGCCAGGCGTTAAATAAGCGCCGTTACGCGTTAAGTGAACGCCTGACGTCACTTAACTGATGTATTTACTCATCTATCTGGACACGCCTCTCTTTTCCATGATGACTCTACGGAGAGTCAGAGCAATCAGTTTCAAAGAGCCTGAAGATTGCGAGGAGAGCGTTTGTTTTACTCTAAAATATGGAATACATTTAATAAAGTTAAAGTAATACATATCTATAAGAAATGTAAGCATAGATGCCTTTAGACAGTAATGTTACCTTACCTTTAGTTACCACTAAATAAGAAATGTTTTGAGAGATAAGCTAATAAGGGCCAATGAGAGACAATTATTAATCATTGTAATTGTTTAATCAATTATTCTTTCTTTTCACCAATTAATGTTTTAAGTTTTTATTAAAATTATTAATAATGCTTATATTTTAGCATATGCAAATTCACAATATTGTGGCCAAAACTGCTCAATATTCAAGAAGGACATATAAAAAATATGAAATAAATGTAATGTTATTATAGAATACAAAGAGTTTTTTAATTAAATACATCCAAAGGTCCGTGTATATTCCAACACAGATTATAAATATATTTTGCAGCATATTACAAGACTTACCATTAAATTTCTTATTTGACTGTTTTAATAATTTCCTAATTGTTTTCAATTGTATTATAACAATATTCTATATATCTGTGTGTCTGTGTGTGTCTGTGTGTGCGTGCGTGCGTGCGTGCGTGCGTGCGTGCATGCGCATCTACTTTTGAATTGATTAAATGAGAAAACATAAGAATGAGAAAACTTAAACAAAATGTGGTTTTAAAATTATATTTAAGTTAGGATTACACATGCTATACTTTGTTTCAGAAGCTGCATCTTAGTCAACATATATTTTCAGACTAAAACAGTTTGGTTATGAGCATTCTTCAAAATATCTTCCTATGTTTCTAAAACGCAATAAAGACATAAGGTATGAAATAACATTGAGTTGAGTAAATGTAATTAAACAGAATTTCTATTTTTGTGAAACTATGGCCAACTGTTAATTAAATAGAAATGATAGCCTACTCAAAATATAATATAATAAAAAATAATTATATTACTTTCCTATTAATTAACTTTTGAATAAAATAATATCCACATTTGCACTAATTCGTGTCTGGGGTGAAAACTTCATGAGACAGAAGCTCATTCAGGGGCATTTACTCTTATATGTATAATTATAAACTCTCTCTCCTTTCATCTCTGTGCTCTTTGAAACTGATTGCTCTGACTCTCCGTAGAGTCCTCATGGAAAAGAGAGGCGTGTCCATGTAGATGAGTAAATACATTTACATCTTAAGTGAAGTCAGGCGTTAACTTAACGCCTGGCGCCGTGTGACGTTATTTTTACGCGTGGCGGCGTCTGGAGTTAACTTAACGCTGATTTTGAAATTAATACGGCGTTGAAAAGCACGCGTATTCTGACCCATTTGGCGTTCCATACTTGGATATCCAGCAGTGGTGTTCACACTTACGGGAGTTATTCACTGTGAAAACACACCACATCACTAGTATCATCATAGGACATTTCTTGGTCCCTGGACCAAGAATAAGGCACACAATATAATATGTAGGGTGGGGGTTTACAGTACTTCAGAATATTGTATGATTCGTTTCTACATTTTATACCATGGACCCCGCTGAACAGTTTTTAAAAAAAAGAATTTATACAGTGTTTTCATCTGACATGAGGTTTGATCTACGTGATCTCTTTGTCTGAAATTTCAGTAGAGCTTAGCTCTGGACCTGTTGGGATATTAAAAAGGTCTGGTCAATGAAATTTAAAGATGATCACACCATTAAAAGGAAACGTGGTTAACTTTTAAGTGTTTTTTATGTCACAGGAATGACCTGCAATTCTAATACCTAAACTACATCCTGAAGATTCTGCATCGAAAGTCATGTAAATGTATGACCATTGACTTTAATCGGAACAATAACAAAAGTGTCTTATTTGCAATAGCTGATGTTACTGAAATTTAATAGCTCATTTTAATTATGTACTAAAGCAAATCAAACTTTCACCTCATGTTATTGTATCACACGTCAAGTTTCATAATATTTGTGTCATCCAAATTTCATAGCACTCTACCCTGATTTTCTTTCATTGTTTGTTTTGAATTTGTCACCTTTATTTATATAGCTCTTTAGACAATTTATGAATGAATCTTTTTCCTGCATCTATGAAGAAAACATCCACAACTTCATGAAAATATTAGACATTTTTTTGCTTTCATCGAGGTAAATTAATTTTAAAATCCAAACTAACAGAGGCTTCAATGAATCATTCAGATTCAGCATGTTTTTATTGCTCTTTGTTGGAGCAAAGTTTAGTCACTGCAACACCACCACTCCTCCAGGGATTTATTTTTATTTCTTCTTTTTGTGACATTATAACATCCATCAGCTTTCTGTACGTTGCTTAGAACTTTTATTTGTGTTGAGGCATGCTGTCATGTTATTGTTTTATGGGTTGTGACCAGAGGATGTTAAAGGTGCATAGATATTTTCCTTAAAATGTATCCACATTTATTTTGAAGCGTAGAAACTATACGGATTCTAACTAATATTTTTTTATGTTTTTGGACCATTTTTATCTCATAAGCATACTGAATAGCAATGGAAAATGCAGCATTTTTAGATGGGCTGACATAAAAACAAAAGTTAGCATGGCAAAGCAACATATTAAAGCATGACAGTCAAAGCTGTATGGGAAAGAATAGAATGTACATCAGCTTATGATTTATGTTTGTAAGTGACACTGGGGTTTGTATTCTTTCCAAAACTAAAAATAGAAGCTTAACCTACAACATACTGTTTTAGATATTATTTGTTTTCTCTGCGGATTTGAGCACATGATCTCAGCATATGATCCATGTTCGGGCTCTTAACCAGAGCACACTTCTGTGCAACCGCTCTAGTGATACTGATGTGAAATTTTCTCACCCTAATTTGTAAATTTATTTTACACTTTCTGAATCCTACCCTAACTGGTATTAACTCCACTATGCATCATTTTCCATGTAGTACATAACAAAACATCTACATAACACCCATCTCCTACAAGATACATCTCTCTATCGGCCATCCCTGCTCTCACCCAAATCATCAAGTCTTATATCTGGCCCATTTCTGCACATTACTGCCTTTAAAGAGGTCTTCATCGCCCCACTGTTAAAGAAACTTTAAATCTTGAACCTCTTAATCCTGCACTTCTGGAAAACTACAGGCAGGAAAAAAACCCAGCAGCACATTGTCTCCGCAACAAATTTTGTTTGTCTTTAAGAAGGGACACTTTACAGAGACGCCGCTGCAATCAGTTTTTAAAGCCTTGCTGCGTTCACACCAGACCAGTTCATTCGTGTGTCAAATTTTGCTTCATTCACGTGTACAGCATCATTGGGGTCCATCATTCGAAAGCATGGCATCTTTTGCAAGGTAATACTGTTATGCATGCAACACACTGCTCCAGCTTGCATTTCAACCTGAAGATCAAACGATTTCGGACCGAGTCTCAGTGACATCTCGCTCTGGATGAAGAATCATCACCTGCAGCTAAACAATGCAAAAACTGACCTTCTTGTTATTCCTGCCAACCCAAAAACCTGTCACGACCTCTCTATCCAACAGGACCACCAAAGGTTCAGCACCCAGCTACCTCCACTGGCTGATTCACAAGTATACGCCCTCCAGATCTCTGTGCTCTGCTAACAAACAACGTCTCATCATGTCGTCCCAAAAGCCAAAAATCTCTCTCTCACACCTTCTCTGCATTGCTTTTTCAATGGTGGAACCATTTGCCCCTTACAACACCTTTGGCAGACTCAGTCACTTTCTTCAAAAAATGCCAAAAAAAAAAACGCTGTTTTTGAACCATTTTCCCCCCAAAGGTTTTATATTGCATGTGTAAATAAGTAAACTAGTTGTAGCGCTTTTTCACCTATTGTTATCTCTGCTATTTACTGCTTCATTGACTTCTTTATTCTTTTAAGTCGCTTTGGATAAAAGTGTCTGCTAAGTGCCTAAATAGATTGCATTGCTAAATCATAAGGAAAGACACGAAGTGGTGGATTAGATTTTTATTAATGCAAGTTTTTTCTTTAACAACACTAAAGAAAATGTGTTTACATTTACATTTACATTTAGTCATTTAGCAGACGCTTTTATCCAAACCTGTTTATAGAGCACAGAAATGCACTCCATCAACTGCAAACTTTTCTATTTGCAAAACAAGTTTTTTCTAATTTATTTTCACAAGTGTTAACGTTCCTCCACAATCATTTGTAACCATAGTACTGCAACAGCTGGCAAATTGCATCACTGACAAAGCAGCGGGATTCACTTATTATAATTGTATGAGACTTTAACAGAGCAAACCTCACCTGTGAGCTTTCAAAGTACAGGCAGCTCATTTCATACCCTATCAGAAATAACAACTTACTGGTAAGCTGTTACACCACAGTAAAGGATGATTACCCGTCAGTGGATTGACAACTCCCTGTCGAATGGGTAGCAGCTGGTGAGTTTAGGAAAAATTAAATCCTCATTTACCATAAGCACAGGAGTTCCTTGAGGATTTGGGGCCTCATTTATAAAGCTTGCGTACGCACAAAACGGAGCTGAAAACATGCGTACGCCAGTTCCTGCGCAAAAGTTGGGATTTATAAAGAAAAACTTGACGTGAAAACATGCGCACCTACACGCAAACTCTGACCCATGCGTACGCACATTATGAAGACAAAGCAGTTTGGCGACACTGATGGGGAGTTGAGGAACTGACTGTGGATGAAGGGAATTAACCCTTTGCACAATGGCAAATAGGTCCCGGTTACAATAAAAAATACAAATAACATTAAATGACCATTATGGGTCCTAAAGATAAATACATGCATGTTTAGTTTAAAGACATAAAAGGAACTATATGCTGAGAGTACATAAATGTAATTTCTTTCACATCCATCCTTAAATGGATGTTCGCCTATCACTCATGTGATTAACATGAAGTTGTTAATGATTAAATATGATCACTGAAAACATAAGTAGTCTACTGCAGCAACACTTCAATATATTATTGTATGATGAATGCGCTGGCACTGCTGGCAGATTATGCCAATGGATGGCAGACTTCAGAGGGACCCACAACACCAGCGTGAAGAGCCTGACCCCCCCCAAAACATGCAGGACATCATCAGGGAGCAAGACTCCGTCACGGAGTAATGCGCAGTTTGTGAAGAACAACAGTGCAAAGGTTCATTTTTAAACAAGATCCTTTAATGTAGATGCAATGTCACCCAGCACAACCCTTATTTGCTTCAGCTCATCTGCGATTACAGGCATTGCATTATTTGGGTCTGCAGTACAGCCTCAGTCAGCACCCGTCCACTTCCAGCCGTGTGTATGGCACGGGACGCACTTGTGCTGGGGACCTCGGGAAACTCCGGAACCCCCGCAGACTCTGCGCTGGGAGTTTCGTCACACTGGTCTCCCGCAGACTCTGCGAGAATAAGGACTTAACCATTTATTAAAAATGTATTTAATTTAATTGAGCACGCAAGCATTAAAGTTATTTACCAGGTTCCCCTGTATCAACAAATGTGTGTGTCTCTCTCTCTCTCAGACAAAATGCCACACACACTGGGTTGGCAGAGAATCGGGGGCACCTTTGCCCTCACCAGTCACCCACACATTCTGTCAGTGAGAGACAAACCGATTCTTTATTCCCATCTTAAGATCGGAAATACTTCTCTTTTATATCTGGATCGGTTCTGTTTACCGCAGCAGTGATGTGTCCACTCTGAATATTATTTTTATTAGTAATTCCATCATATAAAATCACCTTCATTCATCCACCTCACTCACAAGAAACTCTATTTCTGCCTTGCTCTCCATTGCCGTCATGATTTTGTTTTAAAAACAAATATTTTTATATTTCCTTGCTCTCTTTTTAATATGCATGGCCACTGAGCTCATTTGCATTGTCTATATATGGTTAAATGTGGGCGGATAGAGGGCGGTACATGAGATTTTTTTGCGTGCGCAGAATATCCGGTAGGTTGTGATTTATAAAGTGAAAATTGCGTGCAGGTGTGCGTACGCATGCTTTTATAAATCTGAATATTTTTTTGCGTACGCTCTTTTTGGCTTTTGTGCGTACGTAGAGTTTTAGTAAGGATCCTACGCACTGTTTTATAAATGAGGCCCCTGGTCTTTTCCCATTACTCTTTTCACCTTAATACAAACAAATGCACCTCTACAGACACTAAAGCTGAATGTGACCGAATCATAAATTCAATCACCTGTTGACATCACCTGTTTCAAATCACATCATTATTTAACCATTTTACCTCATTACTAGCCCTAAATTGCTCCTGTCCTAACGTTTTTTTAAATGTGTTGCAGGTCTGAATGACCTTAATTTACAAATTACATGAAGTTGAACAGGCAAGTAAATTTAGAAATCACTGCTTTCTTTTTTGATTTGCATTTTCCATAGTGTCCCAACATTTTCTGGTTTGGGGTTGTAACTTCTGAATACACACAAGCTGACCTTAAATTTCTGCAACAAACAAAAGCAATGCTCGCAGCACACATGACTTTGTTTTTTGTAACCAAGTTTTTAACGCACAGCACAAAAACTTAAGTTCTTTGATCAACCTTTGCAAGCTCTGTTCAGAGTAGAACCAGTTTTGGAAAATCCTTTAAAAGATGAACAGGATGAATAGGACCTGATGCTTTGCCTGGCTAAATGGCATACTTGTGTTTACACTATGTGTGAATTCTCTTTTGATGCCAGTTTTTAAAACAAAAATAGTTATTCTGTCCTCTGTATGCGTGTGTCTGACATGCATATACAGATCCCTTAACATTGAGAGAAGATGACGGGTTGACTTCAATGACCACTCATGTAAGATCAGTAAGTAAGTATTCTCTTTACTTGACTTTTTGTTAGGTGTAATCATGTATTTCAATCTCTGTTACATTCCTTTATTTTTCTCTCTTTTTTTTTGTGAAACTGCAAACCAATACAAAAAGTAATTTGTTATACAATGTTTAGATTTACATACGTGAAATACAGCAACACTAAATATTGTGATCTGAAAACTCTATACTGTGCATGTGAAAACGCTAGCATGTCACGGAAATATGTCTAAACGAACTGCAAATACATGGTACCCAAAGGATAAAATACAAATTAGAACTTACAAGCAAGGCTTTTTTTATGGGTTTTATACAACAAACTGAAAAAAGATGAGAGAAGTGCACAAGCTTTCTGCTACAAAATGGATGCCTGCTCCAGGAATAGTTTTGTTATTAGGCCCAACAAATAAAGCTCTGTCAAATTTAGCTCTAATTCAACCTCTGTGAACATTGCCCTCTAGAGGAGAGAAAAAGGTAGAGAAAGACTTTGCGTAACAATAATATTTTCAGAAGAAAGGTAAATCTAAACCGTATTTGAAGCAGCAAAATGACTACTCTAAAACACATCCAAGGTTCATTTCTATAGGTTTCCCTATAAAGTATACTATAATGACTTCATAAACACATAATTTCATCCCTAATCCTTTCCTGCTCATAATGACACTGACATCATTAGGCTTTTCTTATTACTCTGACAAAATTCTCTAATGGGGTGCTAAAACATTTTTTGTGAACCTCTGTGTTGCGCTTAATCCTCAAGATGTAGGATAAGGAACGGTGATGGATTACATTCTTTCCAGACTAGACATGTAGATCCCAGAACCCACACATATTCTAAATGGGTTCTCTCAGGGCACACTGGGGTTTTGATATGTCCATTTATTCTGTTTTATTTGCTTGGATGTTTTATAGATGAGCTGAAAGAGAGAAACTTGGCCATATACAGAGACCCAGCATGACTCACCATACCGGTTTTGGCATTCGCAACAGGTTGATTCCTGCAGGGTTTTACTGTAGGTCTTTTAAGATGAATGAGGTTTGCATTTTTTTTAGACAGAAGATCAACAAACTTACACATTTCGGTACAGTGCATCTTCATCTTCATATTAAGATGCTAATCATCATATCACAGGAGTAGGCGAGGAACCTTTTCATTTTTGTCATGATAATTGCTTTGAAGGTAAAATCAATGTGTCTTACACTCAGTGATCCATGACTTTGCTGCCGTATACGATACACGTAGACACAATGTCTTACAAGTAGAAAAGATTTACCAAGAATGAGCCTCTGCAGAAACATAGCACTTAACGGGTACTTTATGGTTATCGTTTGACTTTCTTAGTCTTGTTAACTTTTTTTCTGATAGCTTGAATAAGTTGACCTCGTTCACACCCTTTGATTTTTACATCATTGAATGTGGAAACAATGGAAAACAGTAATAACAGAGTTTTTGCTATGATTCTGAATCTTAGCAAATGGAGAAGCAGTTGTGAGGAAAGTGTTAATTAGAAACCAGCATCTGGTGCTACAATGGATTCCATTAACATGCACATGTGGTGATGCTGTGTAATGTATGAAGTAACCTCTAAATGGAGGTTACTTCACAATACAAAAATAGGATATACTCAACAGAAATGCTTTTTTTATCAGGCCAGTAAGGCTCCAGGACTTTAAACCAAAAAAAGTGTTCATGATATCCAGTAAATGACAAAATGTTGAATATTTTCCCAATAAATGTACGGCGTAATATGTTTATGATTGCCCTTGACTTTTTTTTTTGGCTGTATGTCATATTGGTGATTTCAGATTTGTGTTTATTTTTAGATTTTACTATATTTTAATACTGAACATGCTGATTGGCTAATTAAGCATTTTAGGTTTTTGTTTTAAGATATAAAATAATAACTATAGATAAATGTCAATGTTAATTTATCCAGTCATTTACATTGACAAGGGTGGTACCTTTGGGCCCGCACAATCACAAACAGTTTATTCAAAGGGAATTACCATCAGTAATGACGGACAGCCTTCACATTTTTGTAGAAAATAACTGTAAATAGCTAGGTTTGCATCCAAAGGTTAAATCTATTTGCTCTCTGGAATATTATATATTACATTTGCTTATTGAGCAGCACTTCCATAAGTGAATTTAAGAGATTATTCTATGCCTTAATATCACCCAGACCAGTTTATACAGCTAAAGGCAATCAATTTACTAAAAAGTTGACATCAATCTCTGCCTGCATTTTGTCTGATGTTGGGTTGAGTATATACAGAGTTTGACTGGCGGAAATCAACTATTCTGGTTGGGTAGATAAATAATGATTGTTTATTGCATCATAATGTTTGAATTTCCATTGATTAATTTAAAAGATAATTTTTTAAATATAATTAAATTAAAAACAATAAATTTTTTACATTTTTATTATTTAATCAGTCTATTGCGTCACAGAAAGGGACAAAGAAAACCAGTCCCATGCCTACACATCAACCCATCACTTCATCTTCTTATTTAACCTACCCTATATTTTGAGTAAGGCAATGACAGTGAATTGTACAGTAAACTATGTCATAAGCATATTTCATACAATGTATTTACTACACACTAGACATTCTAGACATATGTGTAGTTTTAGCATTATTAATCTTTTATAAATATTGTGTTTTTAAGCATTTTTTAATTCTGAAATATGAGAGTTATGATGAGTCATGATAATACCCACATTTTTTTCTGTTCTGTAAGTCTGACCAGAGCTGCAATCCAAACAAGAACTGCAAACTATATTTCAAAGTGTGAACGTGTAAGAAATGAAATGAGATTTGAGCATTGGCACGGCAAAAGAAAACTTTTCCGAAAAGCATGTTCCCACTTGTCCATAATAACCAGAAGATGTGATCAGGATGCTGTGTAACGGCAGTTTTCACACTGCAGAGCTTTGTCAACGTGACGATAATCTCCAGGGTGCCACAACCTTAGATTTAACCCAGAACAGCAGTTGAACAAAACTGAGAGACTCAAACCACAGAGAAGCAATTACTCCACATGTTATTGCAAATTGAAAACCTGAGTGCCATAGTTTTATGGGAAATATTTCCTTTTCTATTTCTGTCTTTATCTACTTGACATTTTGAACTAATTTGAAGTGAATAGCTCTGTCTATGCTTGATTTTCTACTCTCAGGTTAATTCAATTTCTTAAAATGCTGACTCACAGTGTTAAAACACATTTTAAACAAATGTTTTGTCAGGATGTCTGAAAGGATATGCGATATCGCTGAAAGAAATTATGACTTATAATCAGAAGAAAGTATTTCAAAGTTTGATGTCACATTTTCTATGAATTAATGTCACTTTAACTCACGTCAGTTCCCTAACTTAACTCTGGTCAGTTAGAATTATAACTATTTTACATAAACATTTCATTGTCCACGTACTCCTGAATCTGAATCTTTTTTCCTTTTTGTGCTGGATCAATATGTGATCAATGTCATCATACATGTAGGCTGCAATCTAGAGAGAAAAGTGGGATAAATTAAATTCCAGGTCAATATATATTGTTCTTTCTCTTTTTATATGTTAGTTTAACATTGTGTTCAATTTGATATGAATTCAACTTCTGTTTCCACTCTCATTGGTGAATACTATTTTGTGACTAGAGGGGCTGAGAACATTATGAGAAATATTTATTGTTGTTTGTTTTCCTCCGAGTTTACTAGAGAGGTGTATTGTTGCATGTAAATATTGAGGGTTTTTAATAACAGCACCTCTCTGCTTCCCAGGTATGCAGAAGCTTTATTATGAACTCAAAATTAATCAATGATGTGGCAGAGTTTCTCAACACAGAGTTTAAGTTGAATGAGGTGAGTGTGAGCTATACACGCTAAGGCCACTTCATCTCAAGAACCATCAGTCAGTCAAATAAAACAACTGATTAACAATTTCTGACTGTTCATAGAGAATTCTTGCTTTCGAAAAAGTTTATAAAAAGTAAAACTTTGTTTTGATTAAGAAAGTCATTGCAGATCGTAAAATTATGTTCTGGTCCATTTCTTTGGGTTATTTTTTTGTTTAAAAGCTTAACTTCATTTAAGCAAATGTATTCAGTTATTTCAAATTCATTCAGTTTTAGTCCCAGAGGGTAAAGACTGCTGATGCTCATCTCGCTTTCTACACTTTATTATTCATACAGAGAAAATACATAACCCGTTTAGTGTTTCCTTAAACACATCATTACCATATTGTCATTGACAATTAAGTACTGCTAGAACAATTCATCTATTGAATCAGATCTGAAAGATTTAGACAAAAAGTGCTGTGCCATCGTTAATGCCAAGTGTTGGACTATTATGTCAATGTCACCTTTATTTATATAACACTTTATGGTTTAAACTAACTAACATGATCTACATAATCATTTTACAAACATTGTAATATGCATTTTCTGTATCAAATTCTCTTTCTCAGAAAAACAATAGCGAGAAATTCAAGAGACAAACATTTTACATACATTTTCACATTCTCAGAGACTAGACTCCACCCCTCTCATGGATGACATACATAGGGCTTCCTTTTTGCGGGCCGACCCCTCCTATTCCCCGGGTAAAGGTAAGACAAAGTAGAACCATGAATGTCAAACAAAAATATGCGTCTAACTTATAATGTCTTTTCCAAATACCAAGACCTACCAGCAACAAAGAAAACAACACAGTCACACTGGAATGTGCACCTTCCATGTGACTGAAAAACAAAATAATTAATAACAATTATTTCAAACACAGCTTGGATGAGACAATTGTTTCATGTTCTACATACTTCAAGTATTACACACAGAGAAAAGAATCAAAATATTTTAATTGACATGAGGGAAATGAAATGATGATACATTCTAACAAAGCACACAATTTTGGTGCAGTACTTGGGGAAAAGATGCACGATCAGTATTTCACGTAAAGGAAGCGTTCAATTATTTATATGGCACTCTATGTAAAACTATTGTTACAATAGCTGTAATTATGTTGAGCCTCCAACTACAATACATTTACAAACAAACAGACCCTGGGTGGCCCGTGGATGTGGCAGCTGAGACTAGAAATGGTTTATAGATTTCCTCTGTAAATTGCCTGTAAGGGCAGCCTTCCTTTTGAATATAGGACCGGAAATTGAATCAACAATGTGATCAATATCTAATTACCTTAATCAAAAGGCTCTGCCTGAGGTTTAATAGTAGATTCATTAGGCAGAGAGATGCTTGTTAAAATTAAACCATCTAAACCTTACACGCTGTTCCTGCTTCCTTATTAGAGATGGAGATCTTTCAGAACTTGAAGAGCTGCCTAAAAAGGCATTTGCCTTTAAACAATGAAAACGAAAATAGTGTCCATTAAATGATCGATTTTGAACCTTCTACACACTGAAAGCAGCACTGAAGACCCATTCTGTTAAATAAAAATATAGAGTTAAACTTACTTAAAAATATTTTTGGTTATAACTAAATTGTGATGAGCTAAGAATGTAATTGGCAAAAGCACAAATGTCAATGTCACCTTTATTTTTTTTATAGCGCTTTAGACAAAATACATTGCATCAGAGCAGCTTAACAACAATAATTAGTAAGACAGTTTGTAATAATGCTTAATGTTAGTTAAAGGCAATATTTTAATGAATTCGGGGACGTTATCTCTGTTCAGTTTAACAGTGTCTGTGCATTCATTTTCAAATCGTTGATGTCCTCTTTGTTTAGTTAAAAATTTCTGTGCGCTCAAATTTTATCAAATCAACGATATCGTTGTAAATGAGGTGACCCCAACTAAGTAAGCCAGAGGCGACAGTGGCAAGGAAACCATAACTCCATCGGTGACAGAAATGGAGAAAATAACCTTGGGAGAAACCAGGCTCAGTTGGGGGGCCAGTTCTCCTCTGACCAGACGAATCCAGCAGTTCAAGTTCAGGTTGCAGCAGAATGAAGAAGAAACAACTGCGTGATGTGGTCGTATCCCGATGATCGTCACCGGCGAGGTCTTCGCAGGGGATTGGTATCCATGGTGTTCTTGTCCTGGACTTCACTTTGTTCGAGGGCTATAGAAAGCTTTTCTAGTTCTGGACCATAGTTCCATCTAGTCCATAGAAGAATCATCTGTCTCCTGTGGCCCATCCTGATGGTCATCTGAGGCAAGATCTTGCGAGGGATCTGCATCTGGGGTTCTAGTCATCTTGGTCTCCGCTGTCCTTTGGGGCCATCGGGGTTCCTTCTCTACAACCTGGTCTGGATACGCACTGGATCCTGGTGACTGCACTGCCATCTGATCTGGTTACGGACTGGATCTGGTGGCTCCGAAGAGCTCAGAAGAAGAGAGAAACAGACCAATATAAGCGTAGATGCTATTTTTCTAAAGTCATAGTAAATATATATTGTGTTGTGGAGAGTGTTCCCAGTTCTTAAATAAAGGCAGCCTAAAAATCCTTTAACGGATTTTAATAATGGAAGCATGTTAGTATTTATGTGTAAGCCAGGTTAAAGAGATGGGTTTTTAATCTTGATTTAAACTGCAAGGGTGTATCTGCCTCCCGAACACTATTAGGTAAGTTATTCCATAGTTTAGGCGCCAAGTAGGAAAAGGATCTGCCACTGGCAGTTGATTTTGATATTCTAGGTATTATCAAATTGCCTGAGTTTTGAAAATACAGGGAACGTTGAGGATTATAATGTAACAGGAACTCTTTCAAATATTGAGGTGCTAAACCATTCAAGGCTTTGTAAGTAATAAGCAAGATTTTAAAATCTATAGGATGTTTGATAGGGAGCCAGTGCAATGTTGACAGTTCCAGAGAAATATGGTCATACTTCCTGGTTCTTGTAAGAACTCTTGCTGCAACATTTTGGACTAACTGTAATTTGTTTACTAAGCATGCAAAACAACCACCTAATTAAGCATTGCAATAATCCAACCTTGAGGTCATAAATGCATGGATTAACATTTCTGCCTTTGATATTGAGAGAATAGTAATTTAGATATATTTTTGAGGTTTTACAAATGCTCGATACGTGGTTTTCTAAGGAGAGATTTTTATCAAATAGCACACCCAAGTTCCTGACTTGTTGCAGGCAGAGTTTTTAGGTCCTATAATTAATACCTCTGTTTTTTTTCCGGGGTCTAGCAGCAGAAAATTACTCGTCATCCAGTTTTTTATATCGTCTATGCATTCCATAAGTTTTTTACATTTGTGTGTCACGGCACATGTGCCCTGCTGAGTGAACTTGCTCCAGAAAAATTGCAGTACAGTTAGCATATAAACATGTAACATATAATACAGACTTCAACATACGACAGTATGCAATATGCACATACATATAATCAGTCCACAGAGTAAACTAGTGGACAAACACAGTAGAAACATTCAACGCAGTGTGTACATACATACATTTTTCTGCGCTCTGAGGGTTTCAGAATGGGGTGACTAGCCAGCGCCTGAGCGGTTAGCCGCTGTGACCTGTAAAGTATAACAAAGTATTTGTACAATAGGCTTTAACTGTTATGTTAAAACAATTATATGCATTTACTTACCCAGAAGCCAGCCAACGCGTACGGCACCTGCCCTAAGTCGATTCCCTACACTGCTGTTGTTGGACTTTTCAAGGGTCCTTCGTGTTCAAAAATTGGAGAGAGACAATCTCTAATAATAATGAGGTTTATTAATCAGATATCAAAATAAATACAGCTCTGGGTTGTCAGCCCACAACTTCCACACTGACCAACAACAACTCCGACTTCTTAACACAAAAATCACACAATATTTTTATAGTATGTATCGTCGTTCTATCTTCTGAGTGGTTGGAGGTTTTCCCTGGTTTCCACCAATGGCTGATCAGTCCTTTGTCTCCTTTACTCAATGGCAGACTTCCCCTTTAGTTTCTGCAAAACAACTAAGTTTCTCTGTTTTCCCAGAAACAATATATCATCATGTTTTTTTTGTCTTATATGGTATGGAATGTGTGTGTGTATGTCTCCGATCAGTACATCCTCAGTATAAGTGCATCTTAAATCTTGTTTAGTTCTTAAGGTCAACTTAAGGTCAGCTTAAGGTCAGCTTGAGACATTACAGGCCTTAGCTTTCTTCCCGTTTACACTCACACACACATTCCTGTTGTAGTACATCCTTATTTGCACACAGTTTTGAGAAATTCATAGCAGGAGACATATGGTTATATTTTAATGCACTTATTGCTAATGAATGGTTAATAAAACATCAATTAATAAAACATAAGAGCATAATATTGTATTAGAAAGATGATTAATACAGCATTGGTTAATAAAACATAAAATCATAAAAGCTGTTTAATGCATCATAAGATTGTATCATTTTCCACAATTCCCTCTCTTGACCTCGTAAGAGGTCACACATAATCTTGTTCATTCTCATCATCATTTTCCATGTGGTCTGCAGCCAACATATGACATACTCCTCCTTTCTCCGCTAACAGCATATCTAATGCCATTCTGTTCTGTACTGCCATGAGAGATGTTGGGGCTAACTGTTCTGATAGACCCTCTACAGCGTCTCTTGTCATATTTGTCAATCTCATGACGTTGTAATGAACATAGTTAATTCTATCAACATTTTTGTTTGGGGTGATCGGGAATAGTGCTGCTATAATAGGAATATTTTCGAAGCCTGTTGCTATTTGATCTGCTAATTTAAATTCATCTGGAACTCCTCTAGGTATTCCAATAGCATCTATATATGTGGGACTATTTAAAGACAAATCAATGGGAGCCGCTCGTTTTCTGATGACATGTCGCCTTCTACGCTGTGTCAATGTGGTTGTATCTTTGTTGAGTCTTACTGCTTTTTCACCTATTAATGTCAGAGGTGCTCCTAGTCTAACCATGGCACATAAACCTTTAGTATTTGGAGGTACTCTAGTAAACAGTCGTCTATTACCACAGTAGTAATACAATCCTGCTCTTGCCCATGATCCTATCAATGTTCCATCGTCCGCTATAATTACACTACACCAGTCAGGGTCAATCTGTCCATAATTAACTGTCGGTGATTGTACGGTGAGATTAAAACAGGTATAATTATCTTTCCTTGGTGTAAATGGGCCTGTTTTAGAATCATTGGAAATTGGGGGAAATATAGATGCTAACGTTTTACAATTATCAGATCCCAGTGTCCTAGTTAATGATAACATACACTCGTAACCCCACGTATCATTAGGATACAAGGGTGCTGGTTCTATGTGAAGTTTTGGTCTAGCACTTGCACAAGCTATACAGTCGTCTAAATGTTGTTCTTTAGCCGTGTTTATTAACCATTCTAACCACAAATTGGTCTCTCCGTACCCTGTTGCTTTCTCGATCATGTCTCCAGGGCTCAACTTAGTGTAGTCAATCTCAACGTTCTTATGGTTCATCGTTTTAATTGGAATAGTTTTATTTCTTCCTGTTCCATTTCTGGGGGTTATGTTGATTTTAATTAGCCCTATTGGATCTTTTCCCTCCACTTCAACACCTAGAGTAATATATGTATGATTTTTCGGAATAGGGTATCTAAGGGACGATAATTCACTAACATGTTGTATTCCTCCTAATGAGAGAGTGAGTGGATTTTGGTTGGAACTAAAATCCCTTTGAAAGGACACCTTTCTCCATCCTTCTGGTATACCTTCACTCCCTCCCCTCGGGGTCCATGGACCTGTGTATTTTGTAACATCATTCCAAGCAGGACAGGCGGATATCTTTCTATCACTATTTGTATTACATGTATGCTCTAACACGTAAGAACTGCACACATACAACTTATGTCCCCTGTAACTAGCATTTTTACCATGACAGTTGATTACACTGCACAGATCAAATGTGAATGCTGTTGTTGAACCATTCTCATAGTCTAACTCGATTCCCTTTTCAAATCGTCTAAAACATGGGTCAGGGTTCACTGACCTTCTTGGTCGAGTTCTATTATTTCTCTCTTGTCTCTTTTCTATTCCTAAAATAATGCTCACCACTATGATGGCAATGATGCCCAGGATTATGGTACACTTCCAGTTATCCCACACCCTCATTTTAGTGGATACCATAACTGTAGTAATGTAAAAGAATACAAAAAATTACGAAAGAAATTAATAAAAGGAAAAATTAAATTTGTGTAGGCTAAACAGAATGTGAAAACATATGATCAATAAATGAAAATCAATCACTTCTATGCTAAAGCATTAATACCACTAATATATTGATTATTACATCTACAATGAATATATCGTTATAGTCATATTTGTGTTAGCAAACACTTCTCTTAGAATTTCTGTAACTCTGTCAAAATTCAGTCCATCTAATCCACACCCCAGCCGGGGTGCTGAGACACTCTCTATACTATGTTGCACACACCAGTCTCTCATGCATGTCAAACTACTGGTGAAATCTTGATATGTGGGCTTGTCTGTACACAACTTCTTTGTGATTAAGTGAAAAACGGTTCTACCGTCGTTTTCATGTGTAACAGCACACTCTCCAACTCCCTTGTTCTGTTGTTTCACTTTGTTTACACCGTACCTATCTTTGAATATTGTTGCAATACCTGCTCCGTATGCACAGTCAGAACTTACACAGTGTGCCAAGGGTTCTCCCTGTGGGCTTGAAAAAAGATCACCTGTTTGTAATGAAATTTTAAAATTTCCACCACTTTCTCGTTTGTCTGTACTCTCTGTACTCTCCCTCTCTTGGACCTGAGACTTCAGGTCCACAGTCGTTTGTTCCAGAGATCTGCTGAGTGAATCACAAGCAACACAAACAAAAAAAATGATACCAGGTATCCCTTTTGCCTTACAGGCGGACACAGTGTGATGTTCTGGCGACGACGCACAGTGGTTTAGACCACCTGGGTTCTGGATCTGTTTCTGGTGTGACCTGCTGAGAGAAGTGTTGGTTCAAAGCAGTTAGTTTTTCAAAATAAGCCATATGCGACAAAGGCTCAATGATATCCTCTCTCAATGGGTTGACTGAACCCGGAAATGAGCGACCTGTAAACAATTCAAAAGGTGTAAAACCAGAAATCTTGTTAACAGGAGAACGAATAGACATTAATGATATAGGGAGAACAGATAACCAGGTCAATTTGGTCTGTGCACAGATTTTAGCCAATTTTAGTTTCAGTGTAAGGTTCATTCTTTCAACTTTTCCTTGAGTCATGGAATTCTCTTTAGAGTAACCTTGGCATTTTACAATTGCCACTTCCGCGGGTATCATCAGAGCCTCTAAGGTCTCTGGCTTCACATGCATGTGTAATTGGTCGACCTGAGGTGGTAACAAAACCACACCTCTGTCAAACTGGTAGTTTAACATGTACAGCTTTAACGACATAAGTAGAATCACAAAAAATGTTTACCCTACTTGTTCCTGCAAATTTCAAAGCTTCAGTTACTGCTATCATTTCTGCTCTCTGCGCTGACTGTTTGCCTTGCAGTTTCTCTGCCACCTTAGTGATAAATCCCTCATCTGTCTGTTACGCGAAGCCAGTTCCTGGCTGCCGTTGTTCAATGCTGTCCATACACGCTGACATACATCGAAATCCTCCTAGTCCCTGCCTGCTTCTGGAATAGCACCCCGTGTGCACTGTTCCCTGTTTCAGAAAGATCTAGGAAAAAACTCAGAGAATAGTCAGCACAATATAAATGATCAGCATGTGACAGTTGCGTTTTCAACGAAATAAAAGCCTGTTCTGCTTCTGGGGTCCATGTCAACTCAGCTTTCAGATTTTTCATTCCCTGCTCTTTCACTAACTGCCTTAAAGGGGTTGTTGAGGAAACATACATCGTAGTTTCTACATCGTAGATGTAGTTTCTGCTAAATCCTGTCAGACCGAGGAAGGAAAGCATGTCCTTCACATTAACTAGTTTGGGATGTGTCAAAATGCTGTCACGTTGGCGATGGGAGAGCGTAGAACCCTGAGCTGTTATCGATCTATCCATTAAAGAAACTAAAGGTCTACTAATTTGGCCTGTAAGCATTCTTAATTATTTATTTTATGTTTTAACTTACCTCCTAGCTCTCTAGCTTCATGGCCTGGATGCAGTGCCATGGATATGTGTGGTGCGGCTGTATCTGTCATTTTGTACCATTGAAGTTTATCAGTAAAAGTAATAATTGCTACAACTCCCTCCTTACCTACATAAAGTCACAAACTTGTAATACGCCATCTATCTCCCTCTATGGTGTTAAAAAGTTCATGATACATAACATTGTCATCTCTATCATAAAATAATGTACAGTGCATGGGGTCAATTGGTGGTAAGAAAACATCTATGTCTGTAAGTCATGACCTATGGTTGTTAAAAAGTGACACTACACTTGCTGGGGATGGTGAAATATCTAATTCTACCCAGTAGATAGTCATCAGCTTCCTTTAATGGACCTTCTAAAGGACATTTTGTGTACACCCAATATCAGTGGCTAAAGAACAATTAACCTGTGTACCGTCTGGAAAACATACAATTACTCCCTCTGGTGAACATAAAATGCTTGCTCTAATTTTATAAGGAGATCCATCCCCAATAAAGGTATGGGAGCACCGGAGGAGTACAAGAATGAGTGTGGTATGCTCTGATTAGCAATCTTTGCTGTTAACATTTTTGTCATTGGCCATTTTTCTAACCCATCAGAGAAACCTATTACTTCCACTTTTTTTCCGTCACAGTGCCCTTTGTGACAGTGGAGTATGTTGCTCCAGTATCTACCAGAGCTTGTAGTGGTCTGTTGTTAACCACTATTTCCATAAGGGGTTCAGCTATTCCCCTCATGGAGGTTCTCTGTGGGCCCCATCAACAATCCTCCGCGTCCGCCCCCGGGCCCCATGTTGGGTGCATAGGCGCCTGTTGGTTGGGTAGCGTCGAGAGTTGTTGCCCCTGGTTATTTGGGGTGTGTGGTCCCCTGCCATGACCACCAGGTCCACCTCCTTGAGGCTCCCACCCCCCCGCAGGTGTTCCTGTAATTTGGCCTTCCCCTACTTGTGTGGGGCAATTACGTATTCCAATGATCAGTAGCACCACACGCATAACAAGCACTCCTCACATAGCCCCCACCCCCTCGTCTCCTATTTCCATTTCCTCTATACCCACCCCGTTGTCCCCTAAAAGGTCTACGCCATTGAGTGGGAAAAGGGGAAGTGGTACAAGCTTTGGGGTTTTCAAATCGGGGTTCGGGTGACTGTTGAACCATTTGTTTTGTCTTTTTTGGACCTCCTGACTTAGCCTGTTCAATCTGCAACTTTAACAACTGAGTCTTTGCTTTCTCTAACTCTTCTTCCTCTTTTTTTATTCTAGCGCGCGCTCTATCAATGTGGTGTTTTAAGTGTTTTTCCCAAACTTCATTAGGTGACCCTGGTATGTCTGGGTTATTCTCCATTGCCTGTTTCACGCCGTTAGGAGCCCCTGACATTACTGCTGCTCTGAAAATGTCTCTAGTTATCGGGTTGTTTAAACTGTTTTCTTCAACCATCTGTTCCCATTCTGCTGCACACCTGAAATAATACCCTGATCCAGTCTCACCTGGTCTTATTTCAAATGTGATGCCCTGAAATGCTGTTTGGGGTATAGGAAATTGCTTTCTTAGTGCAACACTGACTGTAGTACTTACAGTTGTAAATTTACTTTCATTAGGGACCCCTGTCATTTGAGCATCTGCTTCAAAAGCAGTCATTTGAGATACTGTGAAAATCTGGCCCAGCAGGCACCGTAGATCACCCACCGCCAAAGTGGTTCCATGACACAAACCCATTAACTTAGTTAACCATCTACCACCCCCAGAGGTAATAGGGGGTAGTTTAGCCAATATGGCAGCCATATCACTATGGCTCCATGGCTGATATTTCTCCTGTCCACGTCCTGTCAGCACTAGTGGCATCTGGTTGGGTGGAGGTAGTTGTCTTGCACAGAGCTGATCCATAACTGTATTGTTATTCCCCATTGTCTTAAATCGGGATCTGTCTGTAATTGGGGCGGAACACATTGTTTCTTTATTAATCACATGCATTTTAGCCTCTCCTTCTCCACCAACCACACTCCGCTCACTACATTGAGATTTAGATCGGGACGGCAATGGGAGGTTCCCCAGATCCCCCAGCCGGCCCCCTGTTGCCACCAGTCCTTCCTCCTCTTCCTGTAGCTGTTGTGTATGCCGCCTACACGCCCCCTGTGCGTCCCTCTCTTCATTCTCACGTTCTCTGAGACTACGGACTGGTTGAGGTCTGTCTAAGATTAAAGCCTTAAGTTCCTGTAACTGTTGTTTCAAGTTTTTATTTCAATTTCTCCTTCGTTCACTCTCACCATGATTTGCTGCAAACTCGTTTCATATGGTGGAGGTATTGTTAATAATTTCAGGTCAGGGTATGTTTTAGGGGGCAGAGAACAGGCTGTTCGATCGGAGAAGGCACCCTTTGTTTTTCCTGACTCTTTTACCATTTCTTTCTCTGACTTTACTGCCTTTACAAGACTTCCTAAACTTTTATGTTTACCCTGACTGATAACTGTTGCATTAATTGAAATCCGCATCCACAGCCGGAGATCTGCCCTATATTCTTCTTCTTGGTTTGAATGTTTGCCCCTGTTAATCCATTTCACATTGCCTTTTTCCTCTACATGCCTCTTTAACCTCACATGAGCACTCTTTTCCATGGCCCTTATCTTCTCTGCCAGTGGCACTGTTATCTTTTCAGGTGCATCCCAGCCATTCCTAATACACATCTGACTCCATTTCTTTTCAAATTCTTTCATTTCTTTCTTCTGACATTTGGGCTCTACCTGAGCTAATAACATATCTACTACATTATTCCACTGTTCTACAATTGATACACATCCATAGTCTTCACATTCCTTCTCGTAGTCTGCCATATTTTACAATTTATATACACAAATCACCATATAATAAACCCCAAATCAAAATAAATGTCTCACAGCATAAAAACACAATAACACATCAAAGGAATAATAGCAAATATATACAGCTTTATGGTTCGCCGACCAAGGGACTCCAACCCAACAGAATTTATGGTTCTCCGACCAAGGAACTCTAACCCAATATTTATCTGATCAATGAACCTCCAAATAAATTTAGTTATACTCACACGAGACGTTCATCAAATTCAACACATTAATTTAAATTGTCCAATAGCAGAATTCGATTAAACAGGTTTCTGCTTACCTTATTTTTTGGCCGGCCACTGTGTTGAATCTGACTCCGTCTCGTGTCCAATCTGGTCCTCTTCCGTCTTTAACAATAATGCCTTTTCTCCAATCACGTCGGGGTCACCAAATTGTTGGACTTTTCAAGGGTCCTTCGTGTTCAAAAATTGGAGAGAGACAATCTCTAATAATAATGAGGTTTATTAATCAGATATCAAAATAAATACAGCTCTGGGTTGTCAGCCCACAACTTCCACACTGACCAACAACAACTCCGACTTCTTAACACAAAAATCACACAATATTTTTATAGTATGTATCGTCGTTCTATCTTCTGAGTGGTTGGAGGTTTTCCCTGGTTTCCACCAATGGCTGATCAGTCCTTTGTCTCCTTTACTCAATGGCAGACTTCCCCTTTAGTTTCTGCAAAACAACTAAGTTTCTCTGTTTTCCCAGAAACAATATATCATCATGTTTTTTTTGTCTTATATGGTATGGAATGTGTGTGTGTATGTCTCCGATCAGTACATCCTCAGTATAAGTGCATCTTAAATCTTGTTTAGTTCTTAAGGTCAACTTAAGGTCAGCTTAAGGTCAGCTTGAGACATTACAGGCCTTAGCTTTCTTCCCGTTTACACTCACACACACATTCCTGTTGTAGTACATCCTTATTTGCACACAGTTTTGAGAAATTCATAGCAGGAGACATATGGTTATATTTTAATGCACTTATTGCTAATGAATGGTTAATAAAACATCAATTAATAAAACATAAGAGCATAATATTGTATTAGAAAGATGATTAATACAGCATTGGTTAATAAAACATAAAATCATAAAAGCTGTTTAATGCATCATAAGATTGTATCATTTTCCACACTGTGCGCTAGAATAAAAGAGTCATGTGTAGAACCAGGCCATCGTGACACAACTTTCCTTCCAGCAGTGCCAGCGCATCCGTCATACAATACGTATTTAAATGTTGCTGCAGTAAGCTACTTATATTACAGCAATCTTATTTAATCATTAACACCTTCATATTGATCACATAATGTGTGATAGGCCTACATTCATTTAAGAATGGAAGTGAAAGAAATTAAAATAACGGACTTTCAGCATATAGTTCCTTTTATGTCTTTAAACTAAACATGCATGAATGTATCTTTAGGACCCATAATGGTGATTTAATTTTATTTGTATATTTTGTTGTAACTGGGACCTATGTGCAGTCGCTGGTGAGTTGAGGATAAAGGGATTCAACCCTTTGTAAATTGACAAAATTTATAAATCTATAAATATTGTTAATATTGAAATATGTCAAAGTAAATTTTGCTAATTTACAAAGGGTTGATTCCCTTTATCCTCAACTCACCATCAGTGTCACCAAACTGCTTTGTCTTGAAAATGTGAGTACGCATGGGTCAGAGTTTGCGTGTAGGTGCGCATATTTTCACGTCAAATTTTTCTTTATAAATTCCACTTTTTGCGCAGGAACTGGCGTACGCATGTTTTCAGCTCCGTTTTGTGCGTACACAAGCTTTATAAATGAGGCCCCAGGTGAGATCCTCGCTGAAGTTGACACCGAGAAACTTGAAGCTGCTTACCCGCTCCACAGGTGTCCTGTCGATGGGGATGGCTATGTTTTTTCTGCTCCGTCTCCTGAAATCTGCCACCAGCTCCTTGTCTTATAAGTGTTGAGTGAGAGGTGGTTCTCCTGACACTATTTAGTCAGGGTTCTCGCCTCCTCTCTGTAGGCTGTCTAATCGTTGTCGGTGATCAGGCCTATCACAGTTGTGTAATCAGCAAACTTGACAATGACATTGGAGATGTGTGTGGCTGTACAGTCATGTGTGTACAGGGAGTACAGGAGTGGGCTGAGGACACAGCCCTGAGGAGCACCAGTGTTTAGGGTTAGCGGGGATGCTGTGTTGTTTCCTATTCTGACCAACTGACTTCTGTCTGTCAGGAAGTACAGGATCCAGCTGCACAGAGATCTGTTTAGTCCAAGATTCTGGAGCTTTGCAACAAGTGTGGAAGGCACTATGTTGTTGAATGCTGAGCTGTATTCCACAAACAGCATCATCACATAGGTGTTCTTATTATTCAGCTGGGAGAGAGCAGTATGTAGGTTGAAAGCAATGGCGTCATCTATGGAACGATTGCTGCGTTATGCAAACTGTAGAGGGTCCAACGAGGTGGGTAGTACAGAGCAGATGTAATCTCTGATGAATCTCTCAAAACACTTACTGAAGATGGGTCTGAGATCAACAGGCCTCCAGTCATTTAATCATGTGGTTTAATAGACAAGAGACCACTTGTTTAAATCCTGTATTTACTCTCTGAGATTATTGGTCAGGATGAGATGACTCTTCAAGCTTATTGTGGCTGGCTCTCTAGCATTCTTAACATTTCTGTATATTCTTGATATTTTAAGCACTACACAGTTCAAGAAAGTGATTTCCTTTACTAAAAACCCTGAAAACTCTTAGTTCTCTTTCAGATCTGTCTCTCGACTTTGTATAACTGAATGGTAAAAAAGGAACGAAAGAGATCATACATCACTGTTTGTTCTTCGGAACCATGGTGTACTCCCCCAGTGTCTTGAAGTCATTTTATGTTATATTCCCAGAATCTAATGAAAAAGTGCAACGAAGTCTTCCTGAACACAACTTCCCCTGCGTGTCTCAGCAACTGTTGGAGGTGGTTTTCAAGCATGCTAATAAAAAAGCAAATTTCTTACCTGGTCACAGGGTGTGGTTATGTAATGGAATGGGGCTGTTTTCTTGGTCTGGGTCTACGGCATGCCGAGGACAAACTGGTGCATGACGATTAAGAAGATTAAGGTTGGGGGTGGCTTTTTTTGCAAAATCAGCAAAATCAACCACCATTTCATCTGCTCCCTTTAGTGCTACAGCAGAATTCTAGGCTCAGTTCGCATGTACCATGAACGATGTTGGCAAATCGGGGACTATTTTAGAGGCTCCAGGGATATATGGCACCCTCAGCCGGAGTAATTCTCCTCGGGTTAAGTTGCACATGGATAGAGTCGAGTTCCGAGGAGAGCATGACACACTAGAACAAGGCAGGTCATTGTCACGCCTCAGAGCAAAGGCATCCTGGACCCTTGGTCCCCTAAGACCCTTTTATGATTGGGAGTATCGCTCGGACATGTCACAAGGCACGTTCTGGTTTCAACAGACTCTTCCCTGCAGGGCTTGGATGCGGTGTTCATGTCCCTGACTGTGCTGGCACATCCACACCCTAGAGCTCTAGGAACTACTTCTAGCCCTCAAGAGGTTCAAACCTCTGGTTCTGGAAAAGCATGTCCTCATTGGGTCGGACAGTACCACAGCTATTGCATATATAAATCACCAAGGAAGCGTACGCTCTAGGCACATTTACGTATGGTAACTTGTGTCCTCCCTTGCCACGCTTCCCAGGCACTACAGTAGCGACCGGGATGGGCTTCCTGGGTTTCTGAACACAAACAGTGATGAATATACTCTTCCGTCCCCTTTGATACCCGTCAACACAGCTGAGGACATGAATAGATTCATTTTGCAATTAATTGGCCTTTTTAAATAGGCTCAGAGACATACAGGTTCTCAGGATCAACCCCATTCAATTACACAACATCTTGTTCCCTACTTCATACTAAACCAAAGATGTAATTATGAGTACAGAAACTTTTCAAAAACAAAATCTGCATTATTTCTCCTTTTGATCTACAAACATTTCACTATTCAATACACATCAATTAACTAATACAATTTAAAGTGGGGTGAATTTAACAGCATGAAACCAAAATTGATCTAGTACACTCTTGCTGTGGATATTGGCCTCTTGTATTTAAATCATTCTGAAACATCCAGATCTAAAAAACAGATGCGAGTCTACTCCTACAGTGCACTATATTATGGTTGAAAATTTGATTGACAGGTGATCTTGGACTGTTAATGTACACCGAAGTTCAATCAAATGTTTGTGTCCCCTTTTCTTCAGTTCACACTAATTTTCTAAAGAGTTCAGGTCAGGGAATTGAGGCCTTGATTTTGTGCTTAGTGAGTCTTATTTATTTTGTTGTGATAATGGACGATCTAACCATGACCCACTATAATATTTCTAGCTGAGCAAGTAGGTTCAAGGCTGTCTGAGCTGACAGTATAATATTTTACTGTACTTCTTAAATTTAAACTATAACCATAAAACCACAAACATTAAACAAATAAAAGTAGTGTTGAATGGTTGGTTCTATATTTGCAGGTATATGTCGTGTCTGAAGGCTTTTTGTTTTTTTTCTAACAATTATTCATCTGAACAACGAGAAGTTATAACTGGAAGACGTCATGTTTGTAAAGTCATTTTGGTTTGCAAAGTCATTTTGGTTTGCTAAGGAAATCTAGATATCAATGTGAATATATTTTAAATTGGTGCAATATTTTACTTATAAGAATGTCTAAGGTTGATGAAAATTTTAGCCAGGGTATATTACAGAATTTTTTTGGTTTATGTATATTGCCCCACTTTAAAGTGTTTTATTTTGACAGCCTTTTGTTGACAGTGTGGCAAAAGAAGGCAGTGTAACTACGTTTTGAATGAGTCTGCTTTCAAGTGGTGCCTTCAAATGCAGCTTAAAAAAGAAGCCAAAAAGGTTTTGTAACCAGGCACAAAGTTATCTCATAGCTCGGTCAGATAGCATTCTCCAACCTGAAATGACAGAGAAAAAGATAGATTAGGAAATCGAGTTTAACTCTCTTTATGCTCTGGTTGACAACATTGTTCTTCCTCTCCTGCTGTCTGCATCGTTAATTCCATTCCGGTTCCGATTATTTCCCCTGCTCAATCTCTGGCATATTTAGGCTATCTGTTACAAGTTGTGCGTACTGTACTTAAATCTTTCTTTTCCTCTTTAAACTGGGCATTGTTCAAATAAATCTCCTTTTTTCTCTTTCCCCGTCAGCAAGGAGATTACTGTCAGCCCTATACGGATTACAGCAAGCTATCCGCAAGAGTTAGATCAAGTATATCCCCTTCCGGTGCCTTTCTGACCCCTGATCAATACTCACTTGGCTCCAGCTGTCTCATCATCACACTGTGGATGTATGAGAGCGATCTGAGGTTTGCCTGTGGACTTTCAGACAATGTATCTCGTGCCAACCGAGAACGTCTCGCACTGGCTGTCATTGCTGACAGCCATCCAATGCATTAGTGTCATTACAGGGGGAGAGGAGAGAAATAAGAATAGTCTTCTTTGGATTTTCCTCTGTGAGGATGGGTTTGGCTCCTTTCCATGTAGCAGGATTTTCCAAACAGTGGGAAAAACTTTTCTGTTAAGATGTCTTATTAGGTTGATCATACTGGTCTTACTGGCCATTATTGGCCGTTTTACTTGGATTGCCTGTGAACCATTTGCAAGACATGCTGCACACGGTAGACATAGACATCTGATTTATTCGTACACAGTAGATTTTGATTAGGGAAGGCTGTACAAATAATTCTGCATTGCTAATCCTTTTATACCTGATTTTGCAGACAAGCCTCAAGGCTAGCTCATGACAAATATTTATGTTTGAGCCATCTTAACTTAAAAAACAAGTTGCACTTGTCTGTGTGTGTATATACACATGTATGCGTACATGTATATGAACATTTTCATTTACATTTAAATTTGACAGATACTTTTATCCAAAGTATTATGCGGTTGTCAATCATTACTGAAGAGCAAACGGGCTAAGGTGCCTTGTTCAAAGACACTTCTGTAATTGTCTGCAGAATTTGAGATTCGTGCCCACAACTTTCCACAAGACCACAACTTACCCCACGTGCTCAATTCTATACGTGCATGCCTGTGTGCATGTTGATACATTTAAATATATACACCTGTGTACGTTTATGAGTGCATCTGCATGGGTATATATTTGTGTATATATACAAACACAAATGTGTGCTTGCATGTATAAACATACAGACGCACACGAACATCCAAACACGTACACATGTGCATATGAACACACACATTTGTCTGAACACACAGACATTGTGTTTCTCCTTTGCATTTGTGTATACATTCGGAATCTATAACCAGATTCCTAAATCGTTAAAATATAACCCTTACTTTTAGATTTCTATGTTTTTTTGTGACTGGAGAACCATACACCTTTACTGACAATACTCCCACGATACCAGAGCAGTGACCACTCATCTGCATATATTGTCGTTAGAGTATCATTAGAGATGTGGGCACGGGTCATGAAATAACTATGGGTCGCCTTAGACAGTAAAAGCCAATATTAAAATATAAGCTAGTAAAATATGAATATGTTTTAGCACCTTTTTATATTCATTAGAAACATTTAAGCATTGGAAGGGCACATAATGACATGTCATGACCAGAATTGGGTCTAATGCAACATGGACTCTTAATAAAGCAATCTCCGCACACTCTACTGCAATAGCCTATCCGTCATTAAAAGAGTTGAATCACTGCCGTGATTAACGGATTCAGTACTATTTTAGATGTTCACTGTGTATTAAAGAAACTGAAAAGAAATTGAAATTTTACTAAGCAATCAACATTACACTTTCCTTGTCCCAATGTCAAGGACATGATGTAATTTTGTTTAGTCTGTGTTTGGACATCAAACAACATTAATTCACCATTTAATTTAAATTCTATAGACTACATTAGAATTTTTAACATTATATTCTATTTGTTTCATTGGACATTATGTATGTTTTACATTTACAACAAGTGTAACTTAAACTTGGAGTAAACACTAAAAAAACAGCAAGTTATAAAAGACTAGCAGAGAAGTAAAAAGTATATTGGTAAAAACAAAAAGACCATATAGTTGGCCTGTTTGGGACCCATGTATAGACTTACCTGGAGTCCCCCAAAGTCAGCTCCAGGAATGCACCTTTATCAACAGCTGGTGCCCTTTACTGCTTGATCCTTAATCACAAATGTGTGACAAATGGCAAAGGCGCAGAAAACATAAAAGTAATGTTTTAATTTTCTGGCTATACTTTGTGATCAGTAAAATGGCACTTACGATTGCTGTTATCAAGAAACATGTGTATTTTTTTGTTTCAAACAATAACTTAATCAGGGCTGATCATTTTGGCACTTTTATTAAAATAAAGCATCATTTACAGAAAAACACCATTTGACAAAGTTAAAATAAGTTTTGGATGGTTGGTTTAACAAACATCTCTCTCATCTATGCAAGTAGGCTCTGAAGTTTTGTGTAGTAAATTGAGTTTTTCACCTTTATTATAATTTAAGGACAATGTCAACACACAGCCAGTTTTGTTCATTTCTATTTATCTTTATGCCATTTAACACATACTCCTCATCCAGTATATGTGTTAAAAGTTTTAGAGCATACACACACAGCCGGTTGTGCTTTTGCTTTGCTGGATCCTTGTGTATACCAAGTCTCCGTGTGCATACCAAGATGTATACTGCCCTGAAAAATTAAGTATAACTTTTTGGTTCTGTTTAAAATTAACGCATTGACTTGAACCCTACCAGAATCTGCAAAAAATAACATATGTACAAGTCAAAACCTACTTAAAATGAGATGTATAAAATGGGTTAGCTTTGTTTTACATAAAGTGAAAATGTAACAGTTTGTGGCACTGTGCAAACGTAAAGCTACACATAACATTGCCATAACCTGTCAAAAGATTTTAGGACACTAAGTATAAGTAAAATGTTTCACAGTAATTAAAAAAAAGTTTGATCTGAATATGTACGCATAAAAGTCTAACATGTTTTCCAAACTTACATTTTATTTAATATATTTTTATTAAAAGATGTCTTTGACTGCATATTAAAGAAAAAACTGCCATTAAAAGCTCAGAATAGACAGAGGTCAAATACAGAATGTTATGTGATATTTTATTTTAGTATGCATACCTCACATGGTTCCATTTGGGCAATTATATGAATGCATGAGTTTCCCAAAACTTTAAGACCGGTAGTGTACAGTACATACTGTATGTGGAGTATTTGTGAAACTGCGTCTAAGACTCGCTACACATTTTTACCAACACTGGCTTGTTAATTCCTATTTCTGCCAATCAAAAAATATACATAACAACTGGATGGCTTTAACTTGGTTGCCCACATTGATCCCAATGTTTCAATTATGCAAGAGAGCATCAGCACTGAATCTGCAGAAAAATAACATATTAAACCATAACCGTCAATTCAAAGATCCTTTGGAAATGGAATAAAGAGTAACAATGCACCATTTGGTTATTCCGCTTTATGGCTTAGAGAGAAAAAGGCTACGCTATAATTTTTACGTGCTTTGTCCTTCTTTCAGTCGAGTGGCCTTTCTACTTAATTGAAATGTGCTTAGCTGAAATTAAAATCTTTGTGCTGTGGTCTGACCTTGACAGGTAATGCAAGCTCCTGATTTAAAAAAGGAAATGACAGTCATGCTAAACAAGTTAAAATGTATTAAAAATGATCGGTCTGTCGCATTCAAGGTGCTATGACATAAAATTCCTTGCTCTTTCAAGTAACTACTCTGACATGTGTACTTTATGGCTCAGATGCTTAAAAACCGCAAAGACAGAAAGCTTGATTTTGCAGATTCTCATGGTCAAAGCTGCCTGAACTATTTTTTTTATAGATATCTTTCGCAACTTTCAAAAAGTCGTAGTTCTTTGTACTGCTGACCAAGCAAGCATGCGCTAATACAATGCTTTCCGTTGTCCTGCTAACCATTGGGAGCTTTCCGTAGCCAAAGATAGAACTGTTGCTCAAACTGGTTGTGCCATTTTACGTTTGCCTGAACAATCTCAACAGCCCGAGCGAATGCAGGTGCTGCTGCTCCTCCACTTGTGAGGGTGAACTCTTTCAACTGTGGGAGAAAAAACTAATATGAATGATGTCATGATATCTCCGCTAGCTCAAATGTTTGTTGTTACTGATATTAATATCTCATCCGTAATTGATAGGGAATTCTACAACTCCAATAAGGGTGTATAAGATCAGACTCACCTCGTTTAACTCTTCCTCTGTGTTGAGAAACTCTGTCACTCCACTTATTAATTTTGAGTTCATAAATAAAGCTTCACCATACCTGCAAGCCAACAAAATTTATGCTGTTATTTTGTGACCCTGTTATTAAAACCATAAATAAATACAGATTGATAGAGATGTAAATAATGATGCTCTATTAGCCAATCTCACCTGGAATTTAATATGTCCCACTTTTCTCTAAAGTATCTCCATGCTAAATGTCTTCCAAGTGGATTTCGACCAACGTGTATAATGACGTCTATCACGTCTTGATCCGGCACCAGGTCAGAAGCGAGAGACAGGTTCAATAGCCTATGGATAAGAACAACAAGATCAATTATGAGACCTAGTGTGCATCCTGTGTTGGTACTGCTACATAGCGTCAAATGTTTAGGGCTCATTCTGTTTCTATTATACGTTTCTGTATATTCCACCTGATCGTCTTCCTCCTGATTCTAAACTTAGATCAATCTGAAATGAAATCATAAAAATCTCTTTTTTTTGCATCATCTGCAAAGACGGATACTGACAGGGGCGATGAAACAATAATTCAAAAGACCATTGCGATACTGCGATTCAACATTTTTAAAAACAGTTTCATTTGAGAATAGCTCTGGCCTTTACATTGCTGCAGAATGTCAAGTACACAATAAAGGAAAAGAGGTGTTACAAAAAGAAACACCAAAGTGTGGAAGTTTTCAATTGGTTATTGCACAAAGGGTAATTGATTCATTACAGTTAAGTTCTTTATTTTAGAACTGATTGCGCTTGACTTTCTGTTTCTATATTATTAAGGCATGGTCTAATCACTATAGACTGGAAGTACATATCCAGCTCAATGATAATAACAAGAATAAAGAAGGATGAATAGACAAAAAATTATTAAAGATTTAATTCACAAAAGAACAATACAGCAAAAGATGAGGTTGAATTGGGGTGAAAAAAAGATCAGCTCAACCAGGCCTCACCGCTTTCATAACATAACATAAATAACATTACATGAATTTATTTGTGTTTGATGTTTTTAAAAAAGGAGAGGTATAACTATCAGTTGACCTGCTGAGTAAGTAGATGTTGTCACTACAGGTCAAGGCCTCCAGAAGAATCTTCTTCTCAGAAACAGCTGTAGAGGAGTGAAATTTCATCCAGATAAACTCCCACACATCCTCATCCATCAGAGACACGCCTGTGCAGTACACAATGTCCCGCACATTGGGTGGAATCCTGTAGGATAAAATGTTGATTGTAATATTATGGTTATTAGCTTAGAAGAAAATTTATTTTTCATTTGATTAAATATTTAAAGTTAAAATACACAACAATATTTAATAAGGTTTCTTAAGCTTGTTTGATCACCAAGACAGCTCCTGTCTTGTTGCATTAGAAATGCTTTGGGTATAAAACAATAAAGAACATTTTTGTGATTACAATACAAACACCATGCTCACAAACAAACATTAACAGTTACAAGCTATAAAGCTACATCTGTGAAGCTCTCAGCCGTATAAAAGTGAGTTGAAGCATGTAATATTCAAACAAGAAATAACATTAAGCCCCCCAAGAGATGCAGCGTTGCGATGCCTGAACTTGTGATTTGCTCACACAAAATGCAATAAAAAAATTCTAGCAGTTTTGGATGAAAAATGCAGAGACCTGAACCTCCAACTGAATCATAAACAAAGAGGCAATTTTCACATTATTGTGCCAAACTCAAAGATAATACAAACAAAACTAATCCTATTCTTCTGACTTCTGTGGAACACCATCAGATTAAAAATACAATTCTTTTATAAATGTAAAATCTATTTGTCAGATATAATTGATGTACAAACAGTACAAACACTGTGTAAGGCTATTATTTTAAAAGGACAACCACTATTTTAATTGATTGATAAAAAAATTATTTATTTCTTTATTCTGTGACATATATCCTGCATTTCTGTGATGTGTCAGATATAAGGGGAAAACTTCCTATGTTATGATGTGTGTATCATTAAATGTCAAACTGCAGTAAACATATTTACATTGCAAACTGTAGGCATTTTCTGCAAAAATGACAACGAAAGACACATCAGATAACAGTAAAATTTCAGCCTCAAAATACAGGAATGTGCATGGTACTGTAGACCAAGCAAGACCATTCTATTACATCAGGCCATTTGATAATGTGAAAAGCAGTCTCCCTTCTAGCAAGGCAACAAGAAAAAACTAAAAAAATACTATTTTTTACTACTTTGAATCTGATTTTGATTGACATTAGAGAAATTCTAAAGACAAGGACAATAATAGATCCATAATGAAACTAAGTGCAGCTTATAAACTTCTGTCTTGTCATGTAAGTTTAGTATATACTAGTATTTTGAATTCTGTTAAGCATAAAAGTTATGATAGAAAGCAGAGAAAAGTACATTTAAATTTCACAAAAGTACAACAAAGCAAAAGATGACGTTGGGATGGAAAAAAAACATAGTCATTTAATGTAAGACAACCATATACTAGTTTTTTATAGTGGTTTGGCTTTTGCTTTTAATCTATAAGTGATACAAAATATAAAAATATATTTTTGTGATATACAAAAATAAAAAGTCTGTAATTACATACTCACACTCTTATCATTTAAACCTGTATGGCTTTCTTCAGAATAACACAAAAGAACGTGTTTTGAAAAATGTTGGGAACTCGCACTGATTGGTTTTCTTCACACATATTTAAAATAAAAAGATTGAAAGTGAAGTGCATTACAGCCAAGTGGGGTTTCCCCTATTCAGAATATCATGCTCTTCAGTAAACCCATCTAAAGTGCACACACACAGCAGTGAACAAACACACCAACTGTTAACACACAAAGAGGAGTGGGCAGCCATTTATGCTGCAGTGCCTGGGGAGCTGTTGGGGTTCGGTGCTATGCTCAAGGGCACTTTAGTCATGGAATTTTTCGCCCCGAGACTTTAACCCACAAACCTAGGGTTAGGAGTCAAACTTTCTAACCACTAGGCCATGATTTCCCCTAGTACTATTTGTAAGCCTTTAATCATTAATAATAGTATATATTCATGCTTGTCACTGAGTATTTAAAATGTCTAACCAATAAATGTATTAAAAAGCGCTTGCTACAGTTGACAACACTTTGAACACTTTCAAAAGAAGAGTTCTATTTCTAAAAAAAAAACAGGTTTTGGGAATCCGACATTTTGGAAAGACACAACTTTTCAATATTGAATATGCTCCATGATTAAAATGACTGAATATTACACGACAGTTTATGAACAATCTTCAAATTTTAAAATCTAAATTTAAAACATTTTCATCAAAACTGCGCCTCAGACATGATTATGGGTTGGGCGGTATATCTGTTTTCAGTTAGGGCACACAGTTGACTATTATTTCATAGCATCCAGATGTATCTTCTCAAACTCTAATCCACAACTACACTACTGTGGGAGGTTGCAGAATGTCAAGCAGGAAGAAATAAATGAAACATGAGCTACACTAAAAAAAGGCTAATGCACAAATGATGTAATAGTCTGTCAACCTGTAAAAGTTCTCACCTGTTCTTGTTGCTGGAAATCCAGTCTGAAATAAGAGACACAGCTTGGCGATGACAGTGTTTGTTTCCAAAACTACAAGCCAGCATGATAACCTCTCTCTGCAACTCTCTGAGGAGCAAAGACATTACTTACAATTTGTATGGTTTATAACAACAATATGTTATTCAAGACGGACATAGCGGTGAAATTAAACCCACTCTGTCTGATAAGCTGCATGCATGAAGGAGCTTTCAGTGGAAGTGGCTGGCCAGCCCATCTTGTGGTACTTTGGTGCAACCTGTTTCAGCACATAATCCTAATGAAAGATACAATATGAGTATCAAGTCCACAGAAGCCAACACAGAAATAGCATTTGTCTTTGTTCAGAAAGTTTGTTCAGAAGTTTGACAGGTTGTGGAGCACATGTGCCAAACACGCCAAAGATTGGCTTTAATAACCTCGGCGGGTGTCACTATCAATTACACACACACACACACCTGAGGCTAAAAATAAGCGTGAAATTCAAACCCCCCTCAGGTCTCTTTGTCTTCAAGGACCACGTTGTGTGTGTGCTTGTGTTTGAATGTGAGAGAAGTCTCTCGAGTTTGCAAAATTATCAAAGACACATAATTATTATATCATATTATAACTTCAAGACTACTTGATGGCAGAGTCAGACAGAAGATGCGTGGTCTTCTCGATGAGAAGATGAGTCTTCTTGATGATCACGATCAGCACGAGTTCTGTTACGAGGGGCTGAGTATGCGATTCTGGGGCTCGAGGGATATTGCGAGTATTGCGAGGCATTGGACGTCACAGACTTCGCACTTGGTTTGCGTTCTTCAAACGAAACCGAGCCCCTCCCTCTCTTACATCCTGGTGTTTGCACGCTGATCTATCAGGAGTACCTGAGACGGCTCTCTCACATGCTCCCCGGATTGCGGGGTCTTAATGCCGGCCACTGAAGCGTGTCCAGGCGGCTCTTCAGACCGTGCAGAGGACTCCGCCTCAGTCATTCAGGCTTACCAGGCTTAAAATATCTGCGCAATGGCTGCGCCATAGAGAAGGAGGCATTTGCAGAGCTGCGCTGAGCCAGAGACGTGTCGTTACGGGCAACAAAGCAGATAGCCCTTGCCATAGGTCGTTCTATGGTAGCTTTGGTCGCCACTGTGAGGCATCTGTGGCTCAAACTCACGGGCATCAAGGACCGGGACCGCACGTTCCTTCTTGATGCCCCGTACTTGTCTTTTGGGCTTTTTGGTGACGTTGTTGCACTTTCATCAACAGGTTTCGGGAGGCAAAGTGCCATCTTGCAGGACTGCAACCAAATACCATCCACTCGATAAAACAAAGTGCAGAAACTAAAACCCCTTTCAGATAAACTAGGCAGCGTGGAAACTAATGCCAGGCATCTCCCCTTGGGTTCTGAAGACCGTAGGTATAGGCTACAGAATTACCAGAATAGGGATCTTCCTTTCGGCCTAGCCATATCAACCCACACATACACAAAAAGCATGGAGGATGCCCGAGCTCCTCTTTTACTCCAGGGCATCCGTATGTGAATTACATAGACAACTGGCTGATTTAAGCCCAATCACAGGAGATGTCGTCCTAGCTCATCTTAGGTCCTTGTGTTTAAGACTCAACGACAAAATATCTGGAAGCAGTATGAGATTTGAATACGATGCGGGCACAGTTGTACCCAGCACGCGTTGAGTCTATTCTGAACACTGTGAGATCGTCAGGCTAGGACAGAAACTTACAGTTCTGTGCTGTCATATATTTTTAGCTCTCATGGCGACTGCATCCATGGTGATTCCTTTGGGCCTCCTACACATGAGACCGTTTCAGTTGTGGCTCAGAGCCATAGGATTTCATCCAAGGGTCAATTCCCAGAGGAGAATAAAGGTGTCGCTCCATTGTCTTCTCACCCTTTCTAATGCCTCAAAATGATGGCTGTGTTTCTGGCCCTGAAATACTTCCTCTGGCAGGTAAGGGGCTACCATGTCCTAATGCGGGTGCACAACACTGCAGGTGTCTTACATAAATCGCCAGGGCAGACTGCGATCACGCCGTCTGTGAACAGACTAGCGCAGCAGATTCTGCTTTGGGCACAGGACCTTCTCAATTCTCCTTTTGAACCACAAGAGGCAGCACCCTAGGTTCCTGACCCTAAAAATGGTTTTCCTAATGTCTATTACTTCTCCCAAGAGAGCAGGTGATTTGCAGGCTCTATCAGTTATGCCATCTTCTGAAAGTTCCATTCTCTACCGGCCATTCTAGAAACCTTCTGTCCTCCACCGTTTGCAATATCGTAGAAGGAAAGGCAACTAGACTATATCGTATTCAAGTTGGGTGAGGGACGCTATTGCACTAGCCTACGAGGCGCATGGTCAAACTTTAACTCTAGGAGTAAGGACAATTCAACTGGGGGATTGCATCTTCAATGGCTCTAGCTAGAGGTGTCCCCTTGCGGCAAGTGTGTGATGCAGCAGGCTGGTCCGCTCCACACACATTTGTCAGAATCTATAGAATGGATGTCCATGATACTCCAGGCTCATGTGTCCTGGAATCAACTTCCCAGGGACAGGTCTGAGACCATTCCCAATGCCTGTGCAAACTTACACCACACAGCTTGGGGGGTCCAGACACTTCCAAGTGTCTGTGTGTACTTGATAGTGACACCCACCGAGATTAATAAAGCCAATATTTGCTTCATTACCAGTCAAACAAAGAATGTTTTCCCATAGCGTTTGAAACGCAGAACCTCGCTACTGCTTTTTCAGGGAACTGGGCTACAGCCCAGTAATCCGAGTATGTTCACTATGTACACAAACTGACAGCTGCCATGTACACCGGCATACTGAACTAAGTTGCCAGACTGCTGCTACTCCAACTGCATGATAGATTTTTGTCAAAAAAATATTCTTAGCTGAATAATTAACATTACTTTCTATGTGCCAAATAGTGACACTGGTCAGGGCAGAGGTATATGCACTGCTTAAGCAGGACCGACAGGTAGACACCTGGTCTTGTGATTGAGGATATTAGATTAATCCGTTCCTGCTGTTTTTTGTCTTCATTACATCACTAAACATCTGTTCCATCTTAACAAGATGAGGGACAAAAACTGAAAGAACGCCATTTACAACATCAGCCATTTACATCATCTGCTGTAAATGGCTTTTTTGATACAGAAGGTTCATTCATTACAAAGAAGAGACAGAAATGACTCATCTGCACCGAAAGGGACTGTAAGTAGGTGTGTGTGTGTGTGTGTGTGTGTGTGTGTGTGTGTGTGTGTGTGTGTCGCGAGATGCTCTGAACGAATAAATAATAAATGAATCATAGATTACAACAGCAAAATAATACTGCACCAAATTTTGAAATAAAGGCTCACACTAAACAGGCTGTGGTCTTGAGTGCGGTCAAGAAGTTTATCCAGCTGGTAAAGAGCTCGACTAGCAGCATGCCAGGGCAGAAACTCAATCTCCTGTGACAAATATGAGATGATCTGCAAAGGGATATTTTGAGGCAGATACCCTGCCCTATAGAAAAGACAGAGAGAAAGAAAATTAATTAACCAAAGGATTAAAGAAAGATATGATGAATCAAGTTTATTTCTAAAATGCGGTTACTCTTCAAATATAGATAACTTCATAAGACAGATATTCATCATGTTATGTGTTGATTGTGTTGTATTGTGTTTGTCAACTGTAATTATGATATCAATCTAACCATTCGCAGTTGGATTGATATTATAAAGAATGCACACTAAAAAATTTTTTTTTTAAATAAATTAAAAGTTCTAATTTTGGTACCAAACTCTTTAAATAAATAACCCAAGGTATTTATTCAACACGGTGTCTAACCTAACGAAAAATATAGCCTCAGCAAGTGTTGACATTTCACAGTATCACAGCTGTAATGACTTCATGAAGAACTTTACTTCTAAAATCGATACTATTGGAGATAAAATCCTAACCATTCAGCCATCAGCTACGGTATGGCAAAAGACAGTGCGCTTTAAACCCCCGAGGAACAGTTCCACTTATTCTCTACTATAAAAGAGGAAGAATTGTGTAAACTTGCAAAGTCATCTACAACAACAACATGTATGTTAGACACTATTTGAACTGGATGTTATTAAGCCTCTCATCAAAAAACGACAACTTGACCCCAAAGACCTAGTTAGTTATAGACCAATCTCAAATCTACCATTCCGGTCCAATATACTAGAAAAGGTAGTATCCTCCCTATTATACTACTTCCAGAGAAAAATGATATCAGTGAGAATTTCCAGTCAGGATTTAGACCTGTACTATCATAGTACCTATACTGCTCTCCTTAGAGTTAAAAATGACCTGCTTCTCTAAGCCGACCATGGCTTTATTTCCTTATGAGTTTTACTGGATCTTGGTGTGACCACAACATTCTTTTGCATAGACTTCAACACTTTGTGGGCACAAATGGAGTTGCATTAGCGTGGTTTAAGTCATACTTAACTGACTGTCATCAATTCGTAGCAGTAAATTAATTGCAGTATGGAGTACCTCAAGGCTCAGATCTAGGCCCGCTAATCTTCGTGCTATACATGTTACCTCATCAGGAAACATGATGTCAGCTTCCACTGTTATGCTGATGATGCTCAGCTCTATAGTTCCTCACTACCCACAACTCACTACTTTTGTGGGCAGTCGTGGCCTGGTGGTTCGAGACTTGGACTCGAGATCCGAAGGTTGCTGGTTCAAGACTCGGATCCAGCATCAATACAACGACTGAGGTGAGTCCCTTGAGCAAGGCACCGTCCAGCCTACTGATCCCCGGGCGCCGCAGCATGGCTGCCCACTGCTCCGGGTGTCTATTCACAGTGTGTTTGTGTGTTCACTTGCTAGATGGGTTAAATGCAGAGTACAAATTCCAAGTATGGAACACCGTACTTGGCGATACTTCACTACAGTGTGTGCCATGACCTTCACTTACCAAGTGAAACACACTAATTCGAAAAACTAATGGAATGCATTACTCCGGTCCAGTCAACACTGCACTGGCTTCCTATGAAACATCATATATGTGTGTTCACAGTGTGTGTGTTCATTTACTGTGTATTTACAATGGGATGGCTTAAATGCAGAGCACAAATTCCAAGTATGGGACACATTCTTTGCATCATAGACACACTATTTTACTAATCAATTTGGTTAAACTGCTTTGATGCAATGTTTGTCTAAAGCACTATATAAATAAAGTTGACATTGACATTGTTTGTAATGGTTCACCGAATAATGCGAAATTATTTTTTCATTATTTATTTCAATGAACTATTGTTTTGTAAGAGAGACAGAAATGACTCATCTAATCAATGAGGGGTCCCCTATAATATCCTTTTGGATATTATACATGTCTTATTATTTCAAATCTGTGAATCTTTTGTCCCAGTGAACACAAAATATGATATTTTCTTTACTGGCGCCCATTCACTTCGCGTTGGGATTTTGTCCATACAACAATTGGGGTACCCCAAGGGCACGAGCAAGGTTAAAGGGGTATTTTAACAAGATGGTTTCAGAGTTAAAATAACCAAAGTTTAACTATTCCTTAGAGGGTTAGTTTATGTACATGTAATTATTATTAATATTTGATTATAACTGGCTATCATTTTTTTCATGATTATTCTCTTACAGGAACTTCCCGACATTGTGTTCTGTGTGGGGAGCCATCTAAAGAATCAAAAACAGCATTCCCTGTACAGCGGCATTCAGGTTTCACTTTGCATTTATTCCAATAGCCTCAAATGCATTTTTTTCCGACCACAATACATTTCCCCCTGGGATCATTTTACCATCATCAACATAACTATTATGAGTGATAAAAACAACCAGGAGGACTTCTCGGAAAAACACAAGCTTACTAATGTTGTGTTTTACATCAGATAAGAACAATTGCATTCACCATTTCTCATTAATCACTGGAAAAGAATATTATTTTTGCTTGAGAAATGCAAAAAACATCATGTGATTATGAGCTTGTTTTCGTGTTTTTTACCCTTAGAACAGTAGGGGCAAAATAGCACTTTGTGCAAATTCCCCATGAAAGTTTTCAAATATTTAATTTATTTCAGTATTTTTAATATATGTTTCAATATTTTTTTTAACTTTTCTTCTGTTCTTCACAGATTTATATAATTGGTTTAAGGTGTAGTTTGTGGTATTAAGTGACATGTAGTTGTAAGGTTATGAATTGTACTCAAAGGCTTAGTCTAATGCTCAAGCCTCTTTTGAAGTACTACGGTTGACACAGTAGTGGTAGTAAATTACATATGGAAGGACCTGCAGTGTAAGTATAAAAAAAATCATTCTAAAGATATAAAAACTTCACAGTTTATTATAAAAGTTATATTTTTAACATGTCTTAAACATAATCCCCCACTTAAAAAATGCCATTATGTTTGGGACAAAAAGACTAAGAGGTGTTAGTGGTTACTCAGCCGTGTTAAATTGCTTTGTCATCATACTAACAAGCTGTCATTGTAGGGTTTCGTTTTCATTTCTCTTGGAGTGGGATTTGACATTGTAGTATGCAAAGAAAATCTGCCATAAGATGGGTGCCATTTTTGAAATGTCTAAAAATGAAGAGTCTTAAACAAGCCCCTGGTATTTTAGCATTATTTTCCATGATTGTATCGAAGCTTATAATGCAGAGAATAAATCTTCCTTTCAGGCAGGGTACCAAAAATTCAAAAGCAGAGGTTAAGCAGAAAACAAAGTGGACATACTTGAAATACAATCAAATATTTTTGTATTTATTATGGATCGTTTCCTAAAAAATTTAAATCATCAGAAACAATATTTTTCTATAAACTATTAATGTTCTATAAAGATTCTTGTACGAGTTAGAAGAGGCCAGATTTTGAATTCTTTCTCTTTTATGAAAGGAAATTGATGGAATTAAAAGCTCTTATCCACATTAGATGTCATTTTATTTAGAGACACCATTAGTATGACTCCATTTCCACAGCGATGTCTGGGGGCCTTTCAGTTTTGCTTTTCCCGATTTTTGCTTCCCTTTATTGTCAGAATAATTTAGCTTTCTGACTGAAGGGACCTGTTCATTCGACTAAAAAGTAAAAGAACACATTACAATAAAACTTTTACTAGCCATTACAGTTTTCATTGCTCTTGGCATGTACAGCAATGAAAGAGCTGAGCATATGCACAGCAAAGTGCAACACGAAAGTCACACACACTCTCACAAAACCATGTTAACCTAACTTGAAAATATATTTTCATTTATATAAACAACACATTGGTTGTATCAGTGAAGGTGACATGTTTGCTTTTTAGGTTAAAGGTGTCTTATGACAGGGCTAAAACAAATATTTGTTTTGGTATAAGGTGTATAACAATGGTTTAAGATTAAAAAATGCAGTAGATTAGAAATATGCATTTTATTAACTCTTCCTGGCCCTGCCTCTCTAAAACTTGTCAATTATTAACAAAGCTCATTGCAGTGAAAAAGCGAAGCTGTGCTCTGATTGGCCACTTAACCAGTGAGTTTTGATTAGCAGAACACTGCAAGCATTGTGACGTAAATGTTAGACCCTACCCATATTTGTAAGAATATGGCAGAATCATGGCAGACCTGTGTTTTGTGTGAGTTCACAAGGCATTGTTTGTTATGACATGCCATGTGCTCTGTTGTCTTGTCCCTTGACCCCGCCCCCTCGTTATCCTGTCTATCTTCCCATCATTGTTTCATTCCCCACACCTGCCCTGTGTCGATATCTCTTGTTATATTGCCCCTATTTAAAGCCCTTGTGTTGTCTGTCCTGTGTCGTGGCATTACATGTCTTACTGGTGTGCCATTATTGTGTTCTTGTTAAGGTCTTGTCAACTGTTTCCAGTTTTATGTTCTTGTTTGAATTGTGCCTGTTCCCTGTATTGCCTAGTTTTAGTTTGTTAGTATTACCTTGTTTTGTGCCCTTTTGTTTGCCCTTTTTATAGTTTTAGTGTTAGTGTTTCCCCATCATGTTTTTTTTTTTTTTTATTAAAGTCTTGTTTATTCCCCTCAACCGTGCCTGCATTTGGGTTCTCTCCATTCCCTCATCAATCCCATCGTGACACTGACAGGCAAGAAGCGATAACATGGCGTCAGTGTCTCCGTATTAATTTCCATATAAATGAAGAAGATCAGACGTATACATCAAATTTGCCAGGGCAACTTGAACAATATGTAAAAAAAAACTAATAATAGTTACTTTTGTTGTTTTTATAACAAGCATATGAAAAACATACTCAACACTTATACATAATGGCATTTTTTCAACATAATGGCATTTTTTAAGTGGGGGATTATGTTTAATACATGTTAAAAATAAACTTCAAGGCCTTCTTTACCTGCGTAAACATTTGGGCGTAAACGAGCTCTATGGGGCTGATCTGGGTGATTCTTTGCTTTTATATAAAATAACTCTTTTTGTTCTTATACTTCAATTTTGCTAATTCACATGTCTAATACATGTATGGGCATCTTGTAAAACAACAAAAACAGGAAAAAAATAAATTTCAATCAATCAACCCTTTAAGAAAAACCAAACGTTTTTAATTTTTTTATTTAATCTGGACCAAACAGATAGATGAGTGTTTTGGCACTGTTTTTGTGCAGATTTGGATATATACAGATATTTACAGAGTGTCACGGAACACTTCTAAAGTGTCAGAAAAACGTTAAACATTAAAATACATATATTTTTTTAAATAAATATTTATTGTGAATTCTTATAGAAATACACTAACCAACATTTGACCTTCCATCAAAGTTGTAAATGAATAATAATAAATAATACATGAACAAATGATGTTGTTGTCTTTGGACAACACAATTGTTACTTTATTTGAGTTTCTCGGTTTACTTGCATTTTTTACTTAAATTTAATAAATATAAAATAAGTATATTTAATTGATTTCAACCTTAAAATTCATTACATTTTTGTTTAATTCTTTCAACATAAAAAGTTTTTTTACTGGTATTTTATGTTTATTTTCAGGGTGCCATGATTTTTTAAATAACTAACATACTACACAACAAGCCTCTTGGTACCTTTTTAAACTACTGAAGCAACTATTCATAATTGTGACAAAGAAAATCTAACCATCTCCTTGATGTTACTTTAAATGACACTGCTGAATTAGGAAATTATGGAAATTATAGTTATTTGTTTATTATGAAGAAGAACAGGCAGATTGTAATGTAACTATACATTTCCATTCAACGCTTTATACAGAGATATTTTATTTAATGACTTATCAAACTTAATTTCCTCACTGTTTGCTTATTAAATAATTGATCGCTTTAATTGCAAAAGTTACAACAAAAACAAATTACAAAGACAAAATTATTTATATATGTATATACTGTAGTAATGAACCACAAATAGCATTCACCCTGCTTAGAAAGCAGGGTGAATTATGTTCACCCTGGAAAATGGGATACCCATTTTAAAACACAAGGTATGTCAAACCCGCAACAGCTCAGTAAGTTAAGTCCGTTTCAGAAATCCATGTATTTTTTTACTAGTGAGTTTGAATTCAAGTTTAAACATTTTAATAACATATTTTTAATAATATATAAATAATGTTAAACATAGTTCATTTAGTTCACCAGCACATCCCTTATGAGTGCAACTCATCAGTCTGATGCATTCGGATTCATACAAAGGTCCAGACTGTTTGAAAATCGCAATAAACATCAAACCTTAATCTCAACAAAACTCTTTGACATTAAATATTTTTATGGGTTAAGAGCACCACGACAAATTTTGTGAACTGTTGATGTTCCACACTCAAAACATCCTTGTCTGTATGGCTACAATCTGCTTCAAAGCAATCTATATTCGGTAGGAAAAATATTTTCACAAAACTGCTAAACGCTGTCAGGACAAGCAGATGATGATCAAAATAATGAATGCTAGCTGTGAAAACCAGCTGTTTATTGTCAATGACTTAGTTTAACATTGGTTGACATTATAATATAATACACATATTGCTTCTACTTTTAAATCAATGGTAAAAATTTAAGCTTCATTCCCTTTCAGCCAACTCATCCAACAATTCATATCACACAAAGGCTAAGCTTTGAAAGGCAGTGCTACTTTGTAATTCCCATGAGCAGCAAGGATATTTTAACATGGAATTAACAAGTGTCAGATTTATTTTTTATTACATAACAGTGTTCTAAGTGGCTCATGAGGCAAAGACTGGTAATACTATGTAGCTGTATATAACATTTAGAGCAGCAGTGTTCACAATGCATTTATGTAGCATTTTAACATCATGACTGAACAGAACAAAGAAAGTATATTTTGATTCTAGCCTTATTAAGTTAAACTCAGTGCCGTGCTTTGTTTGTTTATTATCGGCTTGTCACGTAGTATAGTTGCTTTGTTCATGTTAGCTTATGTGCTAGTTTTGTTTGGTTTGTGTATTGTGGGGACTTGAAGGCGTGTCAATAGCCAGGTTAACTATTTAAACAGTGTATTCTTTCAGTAGGAGAAGCATTTTAACATCAGGAGACAAAACAAAACCAAGTAAGTGTATTTTGATTCTAGCCTTATTATGTTTAAGTAAGCGTCATGCTTTTTTCGTTTACTACGTTGTGTCATGTGGTAAAGGGGCTTTGTGCACATTAGCTTATACAGTAGTTTCGTTTGGCTTTTGTATTGCAGGTACTTGAAAGCCTGTTCTGCTGTATTGAGACGAATGATCAGACATTATTTAAGTGTGATTAACACTCTGGCAGCCTAATCACGTGTAGCCTTCATCGACGACCTAAGACAGTAAAGACCTAGGGCTCTACCTGCACGACTGGTCTTTATGGTCTTACCAAAGTGCATAAAGACCAGTATTTCTACCTGCGCGCCTAGTCTTTACAGTCTAACCGAATAGAGTAAAGACCAACGACTCTATCTGTGTGACTCCACTGAGCGGGGACACTGACAGGGCACTTGAGTACTACACTTACATTTTTACATTGGTTTGAATCTAGCTCTTATTTAGCTGTTGTGTTTTATCTGTAATCATGTTCTTCATAATTATTACTGTCACAAGCAATCGTAATTCTTCTGGGTTATGTCGTAGAACACGCAACTCTAGTAACCTGCATACTTTTAAAGTGAAGGTCAAGGCACACACCGTCGTGAAGTGAAGTGACGTATTGCTAAAGATGGTGTTCCATACTTGGAATTTGTGCTCTGCATTTAACCCATCCAGTAGTGAACACACACACACACTGTGAACACACACCCGAATCAGTGGGCAACCATGCTGCCGTGCCCGGGGAGCAGTGGGGGGTGCGGTGCCTCGCTCAAGGGACTCACCTCAGTCGTGGTATTCCTGCTGGTTCCGAGTCTCGAACCAGCAACCTTCAGATCACGAGTCCAAGACTCGAACCACCAGGCTACTACTTCTACATCACACTCGCTTACTCTTCCCATTGGTTTATGGAACTACCAATCCGCTAACAAGGCTTACTTCATACATGCCATGACTAAACACTCTCAGCTCTCTTTTAAGCACTTACTGAGACTTGGATCAAACCGGAGGACAGTGCCACACTGACTGCCCTCTCTAATAACTTAACTTTCTCCCACAGGCCCCACAGATCTGGTAGGGTGGAGAAACCGGTCTACTCTTCTCAAACGAATGGAGCCTTGGAATCGCAAATGGTAGCTATCACTCATTCTTTTAAAATACTCTTGTAGTTATCTACTGGCTCCCAGGTCAGCTTGGACAGTTCTTGGAGGAATTGATATGCTCCTCTCATCTTTTCCAGGAAGATGGCACCCCTCTTGTGATACTCAGAGTCTTCAACATTCCTCTTGGAAAAATCTTAGCTGCTGACTTCCACAACTCGGCCACATCGTTTGACCTCAAGCGACTTTCCAAGCCTGCATCCCAAAAGTCTGGTATCCAACTTGAAATTATCAACACACACTACTGCTCTAATCATCACTGTCAGGTTTCCCCACTGCATACATCCGATCATTTCATTATCACTTTTGATTGTGATCTATCCGCACCAGTCACAACAACACCTTCCTCTACACTCTCTCCTTTCACCCTGTCATCTGCTGTGATCTCTAAACTCCCTCCCTCTGACCATTTTGCTTCAATAAACACTAACAATGCTGTGGACACTAACAATACTGTACTTCAAACTAATCAAATCAAACGATCCTACCTCTCTCTCTCTCTCTATCAGTGAAGTTACGTCAGCAAAAACCCAGTTTTACCATTCTAAAATTAACTTCTCTGACTTGAGGGCTGAAGACTTTGAGTCTTTCTTTGTGAATAAAACAACCCCCCTCCACTGGACCATGCTCTGACTCCTGAGTGCCTCCTGAAACCTATCCTTTCCATCCGTTGTTTCATCTCTAAGCTCTGGCACATTTCCTACAACTTTCAAGGAACCCCATCACCCCACTTTAACAGAATTAAATCCTGAATCCTGCACTCCTGGAGAACTACAGGCCGATATCTCTCCTTCCCTTCACTGGAAAGACCCTTGATCTTGTCGTCGTTGACCAACTCTCCTCCTTCCTTACTCAGAACCAACTACAAGACAGCAACCAGTCAGGCTTCAAGAGTTGGCACTCCACCAAAACTGACACAGCACTCCAGTGCTTCAAGGCTACCTCTGAGGTAGGTCCTTCAGGGTATCTTGGATAGGTGAAGTCTCGGAATCGCAACATGTCCACATTGGTGTACTTCAGGGCACAGTGCTTGGGCTGCTCTTCCTTATCTGCAGGCAGCTGCATTTAGCGTTCCACCCTGAAGTCCAGTTGGTATCGGCACCTGTCTCAGCATGCCTGAGTGAAATCGATCTCTGGATGAAGGACCAACATCTACAACTGAACCTTGCGAAAACTGAACTTCTTATCATCTCTGCTGCCCCGAAGATCCGTCACAACCACTCTTTTCGACTTGGATCACCATCTTACCCTCCAAGACAGCCAGAAATTTGGGAGTAGTATTAGATAATCAACTTACTTTCAAGGATCATGTTGCGAGTACAGCCAGGTCCTGCCGATTCCTTCTCTACAACGTCAGGAAGAAAAGACCTTGCCTCTCAGAGCATGCTGCACAAATCCTAATGCAGGTTCTAGTCCTATCTAAGCTGGCCTACTGCAACTCTCTACCCGCTGGATTGCCGACCTCCAAAACCAAACCTCTGATGATACAGAATGCTGCAGCAAGAGTGATCTTCAAGCAACCTAAAAGAGCACAGTCACATCTCTTCATCAAGTTACACGGGCTCCTATTAGCGGCTGCCTCATTGCCTACAAGACCACCAAAGGTTTACAATTCCCCTACCTTCATGCACTGATATAGACGTATGTGCTCGCAAGATCCCTGCATCCAGCGAGTGATCGACGACTGGTGGTTTCAACCCAAAAAGGTAAGAAATTTACCTCACATGCCTTCTCTGGATAAGTTGACCGACGGTGGAACAACTGCCTGTTACAATGCGTCTGGCAGAGTCTGTCTCCATCTGCAAATCTTCACTCTTTCCAAACCACTTCTAAACCTCTTTTAACATACTCACTTTTTTATAAAAAAAAATGAATAAAAATTCCTTGGCACTGGGTAAGCAATTTTTTTTTTCTGACTAAGACTGGCATTATTTCACTTACGATTGCTTTTTACCTCTTGTTCTAAATGCTTCTTTTGTAAATCTCATTAGTAAGTTGCTTTAGATAAAACCCTCAGCTAAATGACTAAATGTAAATGTACTATTATCTCTGAACGCATGATGTGCAAAAATACAAATTTGGTAAATGTATGTATTTTAATTGATAGATATAATAAATCTAAAAAAGTATAAAGTTGTGCAAAAATATTGAAGGCTAAGCAGTTGTTTATTTAAAGCAAAATTGTTTTTTTTATCAATTCTAGTTGTACCCAAATACTGGTTACATAGAGTTTTAACCTGCTAGCTAATATAAATTCCTTTTTTTGATTTTAAATTATTTTTCAAGAATATACAGGTGTCTAAATTATTCAATTATTCAAATTTGGTCATTTCAGGACTGTATTATACTACAGTTAGGACTATCTTATACAGAAACAACAAAATAAATATATATAAGTTCAGCCTTAGCTTGAAACCAAAGCAGGAAGTGCCACTTGCCCTCGTGGATTTGCCTTCAGCTGATAGAATCATCATTGTTAGTAAACAGTTGTGGCCATGTAGCAGCCATAAAAACCAAACTGTCTACATGAAACTGTTCAAGAAATCAGTTTAATTAAACACAAGCAGTGCGCTGGTATAAACCTGCCATTTCAGGGTAATGCTGAAGCTAGCAGAGCAAAAAGACAGACAACATCTGGAAACTTCCTCATTAATTGTAGCTTCCCGCTTGCTGCTAGCATTAAAATCACTGTCAACAATTAATGAATTTACAATAAGAACAAAGCAGAGCCTCAGGCAAATAGTCAAATGAGTTCAGTCGTACAGATAGTACAGAGAAATCAGACCGTAATGGCCATATGAATATCTAAATATAGGTGAGAATAAATCTGAGTTTCTATAGATCCTGCCTAACCCATAACCTTCATCGCATGCTCTTCTTGTTGATAAGGAACTTGGGTGTTTTAGAAAAGTTGAACCCTTTTCTACTTATAAAGGCACTTTGTACTGGAGAAAAAAAACATGTTAAATGTATTTTTTATCTATGCTTGTGAGTTATTTTCACCAAATGTATATAATATACTAACAAATTTCGTACTTCACCCATTTCACAGGTTTTCAAAAGTCTTCACTTTTTAATACTTAAATACATTAAAATGTAGTTATTACTGAAACCAATTATTTTTACTGGTTAAAACAACTAGATTTTAAAAATGTGTAAAATGAATTACGATTTTTTAATAAAACGTACAGGAATAAAAAATATGATACAGTATATGCTTTGTAATGCAGTGCGGTATTTTTTGCCAGTGTAAACACTCTTATAATGTACACATACCAACAAATGAGGAAAAGTAAAAACCAAAGCAGTATGGCTTTTGAAATCCCCCTCTCATTTATTCTCATCCTTGTCATTTATCACCATCCTCCCTCTCCTCTTCTTTCGCTCTCTCTCTCCCTGTCCCTCCTCCCAGATTGAGCAGTGGACCTATGTGACATTTCAGCTAATGATGAAGCTCTGTAGGACACATTCACAGAGGGAACTGAGAAGGTTTTGGAAGTAAATGATCCACTCTCTTATTATCTACCAGCAGAGTTAAAGCTGGGTAGTCTGGCTACAGGTCTCACCACCCCTGTTTTTTTTCTACTGACTGTTCTGCAGTTCTATCATCTATTGTTAGGGGTTGCTTCTTGATGAGTCTTTTACATTTACTGAAGATGGGTGAATAGTTTTTCTCAAATATTCAAACCAAGTTCCATTCAGCGTATCTACTTTTCATCAATGATTTTTTTTATTGATTTTTTTAATGTTTGGATGCTTAGTTAAAAAAACTATTTGATAAAATCTGATATTTTTACTTGAAAGTATTTGTTGTTTCATAAAGACATCCAACTAGACCTTTTAGAGCATTATTTAACCCTATCATAAGAATCAACTGATATGTCACCACTTTAGATGGCCATTAAAGAAGAAAATGAGACCATAAGTTGCGACTTTGGTGGCACAAAGCTTATCCTGTCATTGAATAGCTCATGTATTCAATCAAAATGTGTCTTCTTTATTGCAAATAAGTAGTGACACCATAACTATTTGGCATTATGTACTTGCTAACGTGAGGTTAGCCTAACATTCTGAAATGTTGCTTTCATATCTAAAGAATATAATGATGATACAAGCTCAATGCAAATAAAGGTAAAATGAAGCCATGATGTCACTTAATGCATCTCAAGGATGTTTGAGCTATATTTTAAAAGTTTCGACAGTAGTTTTGGGTCTCTGAATAGGTCTACTTGTTTACAGAGGGTCATTTAATAAAAAACAGAACCCACCTTGCCAAGTTGAAGACATCATCTATTAGACCGGCTCTGTTGCCCACAGAGATAATCTGTAGAGAAGACATTTTTTTTGAGAAATGTATGACAAGGATATAAACAATTTTAATAGTTAAGTTAATCAAGACATAAAAAGTACCGTTGGGTTGGTCAATAGTTGTTGAATAAGAAGTCTCCAGTTGTGGAGGTCATAATTTACTCTGAAGTATCCTGTTTGGTTGATATTTCCCAGTAACCATGTCTCTCTATCCATGTTACCCAGTTTGTGCATCTCTATAAATTGTTAAAAGAATAAAGAACAAATGTTTCATGATACTTCTGAAACCTCAATGACTTAACATTTTCACACAAACTATGATTTTTACCATTTACCCTTATAGTAGGATTTTGAATTTTTCTTAAAAGCAATGTGTGTACTAAATTTATGAAGTATACATCTAGACATCTACAAATACATCTTGCCATTTAGAAATGCACTTTAGTATACGTTTTCTTGTTCATGTTCATACTTAAATATAATACTTAGATATTGTTTAGTCATGGCAAACAAGTGCTAAGTACATAAGAGCTCTAGGTGGATACAATGGATACAAAGAGTATCATGATCCATGCTTTATTCAAACATCCGTAGACAAATTGCTAGATCTGACCTATGAGATAATACATATTAATGGAGCAGTACATTCTCTGTTTGCTGTAAGAGTCATTGATCCCTTTTCATTCTTGTTTTTAAGGGAAGGTGAGCATCAAATGGAGGCTGATAAATGGTTTAACAATGATGGGTCCTCTCAGCTCTAAGGATCACTTAACACTCTCATTGCAAATTTACTCATTTTGGCTCCATCAAAAGGACAACCAATGTTGATCTTCAAAAATAGCAAAAATTGGTCGGCACACTCATAATTTGAAGAGCAGCCATAAAATATATTCATTACAACCCTTTGAACGCTAACATAACTAGAATAATAAAAAAATTGAGTAGCTTTGTGGCCCTTTCTGAAGATGTGCCTTGAGAAAAAAGTTTACAGAATTCAAAACATTTGTTAGACCTCCGTTTACATAATGCAGAACGTGTACAATCTGTGTTTATCGTGTAATGTTTTTGTAGTGCTTAATGTATGTATGTACATACTGCATTGAATGTTTCGACTGTAAGTTTGTCCAATAGTACACTGTGTACTGATTTTATGTATGTGCATATTGCACACTGTCTTATGTTGAAGTCTGTATTGTATGTTACATGTTATATGTTCACTGTACTGCAATTTTTGTAGAGCAAGCTCCCAAGAATTTAACTCACCAGGGCACATGTGCTGTGGTGATGTGACAATAAAAGTGACTTTGACTGTAAACCTGTGACTTTGAGACTATTGATTTTCTATACAAAAATTAAATATTTAAACATTAGAATTTAATAAAATTTAATAAAATATGTGTGAGAAAATAAATCAATTTTTTGAGAAATACATGTAGCCCCTCAACTGGCTTGCCACAGCCTTTTACTTGCACAATCCTAAGGAAAACATGTTTTCATGAATGTATGAAACAACATCATCATAAAACATTTGTCAAAATGACTTTTGCTGTTAAAGCAAAAAAATAAAGCAAATTCTTACCTGTTTGATTAGACACCCAAATAGTGGTTTCTTTTGATATGTAACTGGAGTTTCCCACTGTGAGTGTCAGGGGGATATGCCAATGGAAGCTGAGATAACAAAATTGTGAAATAAGAGATTAAATGTTAAAAGTTTAGCTCAGGGGATCACATCACACTTAGACTGATAAGTGTGCAGCGGAATGTGTAACACAATTTGTTTGGTTAAAACTAAAAAACTTAACAGGATTATGGGAAATTTTTAAACAATAAATTTTCCTTATCTTTACGTAGGTAATATAACTGAATCATAAATATTTGAAGATTGTAAATCTAAAAGGACCCTTACCAATGTCAAATCCCAGACATGTCCACCTTTCTCAGAATTTCTTTCTTTTTTTGTCATATGTACAGCTTCACATTAAATTTTCTCACAGATTTCAGTCATGCTCTATACAAAGACCTCAATTTGATGCTTGAAGTTTGCTTTCATAGTGGGTGTGTGCTATGCCTAAGCATTAATACACATCTTGTAAAAGCCTGTTTGACAGCTGTCACATTGTATGTCAACCTTTTTCAGCCAGGTTGAAAGGTGGGTTTGGAGGTGGATGTTGTCAGCTGTAAGTCAGTTGAACTTGTCATCATAAGTTAGCCAGTTCTATGTCTGAATAGCGTTGACTTCCACGCGGAGCAGTGCGCTTTATAAAATTGGAGGGAGGAAAATGTCTAGGTTACTAGTTGAACCCGGTTCCCTGATGGAGGGAACGAGACCTTGAATCGAAGACGAGAGTATGGGGTTGGAACTTGAGAACCTTTCGACTCTGGTCTTAAATTTGAAAGGCCAATGAAATTGGCGAATGAAATTTGCATGGCATTCCCTAACCTGTGCACAAGGTTGTAAAAGAGAAGATGGCGTGCTCATTCACCACTTTTTGTGCTGAGGAATGTTAAGATGACTCACAATCACTTGCAGCCGGCCTGGGGTCTCAGGATACCACGAGAGCAGGCCGTTCCAAAATGTATATCTCCTACCCTCTTGACTGAAGCAAGCGCAATCAGGAGTGCTGTCTTCATCATGAGACGAGGAAGGTCAGCCTCTCCGAGCTTTCCTCCCCATCTCGGGCCCCTGAGGAACCTAGTGACCAAATCATGCTGTCCGAGAGACTTTCGTTACACCAGCTCATGGTGTACGGCAATAGCAGCAAGATATACCTTGAGCGTGGATGATGAAGGATAGTTTCTCCTGGTTTCTCCAAGTTTCTCCTGGAGGAAGGACAGCACTGCACTGTCACACATCTACCAGGCTCCACGACGTGCGAGGAGCAACAGTATGAGAAGAAGTATGCCACTTCGCGGCATACAGGCACCTAGTTGTGGGGCCCTCGCCTGAACCATTGTGTCCACCTCTGCCAGAGGCAATTAGTTCAGGATCTCCTCGTCTTATCCAGGGACCAGACGTGAAGGTTCCAGAGGTCTGGTTGTGGGTGCCACAAAGGAATTTTGGAACTTGGGTGGGTGTCGGGGGAACTGCACCGCGTTGTAAGAACACCAGGTAAGATAATCGCCCATTTGTTTATATAAAGCTGTCATCAGCAAGTTCCAAAGAACAGAAGATGATGAATGAGCAAGGCATGTTCCCTTTTGTATGTACGGGGCAAGGAATGGCATGCAAGTATTATTCGTCAATTTCATTGGACTTTCAAATTCAGTCGATATGTTCTCAAGATCAAACCCCATACTGTCGTCTTCGACACAACATCAATAGACCAAAAGAAAGGGAACCAGGACTTTCTGAACACCTGCATTTTTTGGGTAGATTTTGAAGTAGGATCGTTTTATTTTAAGACTTCATTAAAGCAATTCTGGACAATTGAACTATTTTGGTTTGAGTAAGTTGTGTCGGGTTATTCTCTCATAAATATTTTCAAAATGCGCTTCTGATTCTCAAATTTCTTATTTCATCTGGGGAGGATAAAGCTTTCTACCTTAACCCAATCTGCCAAAATAAATTCACTGTCAAAGAAATAACTGAAAATATTCACCAAACTATATGACTAAAAACAAAAAAAGAAAACCTTTCAAATTAATATATCTTTTATATAACAAAGACTGTAGCATGCTGGTAAATTGATTTAATTGATTTAATTGGTACCTTTTTTTGAAAAAAATCATATGCTTAGGGACAAAAATCTAGGAATCTAGGAAATAATTCATAAGACTCAAGGAATCTGTTTTTGTCTTGATAAAATCACACACTTAAACTAAAATGAATCTGTATGTGGGAGAGAAGAAAAGAATATCAAAAATGAATATTGAAAGCCTTCCACAGGCTCATAGTATTTTAATTTATGAAAGCATCTCTTATCGTTTCTTACATCCATTATTAACTTAGGATCATGCCCAGAGTTTTAGAAATAAAAAGTGTCATGTAATGTTTCTATTGGACAGAGATTGGAAATAATTTCAGTTAACTTTAGTTTGACACATTTCCAGTTGCTCTTAATGAATGTAATTCAGTAAACTGATACAAAAAGACAAAGGACACTCTTGTGACCAGCCTAAAAAAACTTTCATCAAAGTTGTACATGAATCGAAAGCAAAGCACAATCTTGTCTTTGAACTTTTTCCATCCACTTCAAATATGGCCATTCCATATACAGCAGGAAAATAGCTGTCTCTCAATAATGCAGAGCCAGAATCCATTTCAGAGGACATTGATCAAATTAACAGTAATGAACCCCTCATCCCCCTCGATCTGCAACAGAATGGGATTTTTTCTTCTTTTAATGCATGTTAGCAATGTATATCTTGCATAAGCTTTGTGAAATTATGTTGGGTTATCAATGACTGATTGTTATAAAATGTACTCTATTTGATGTCTCCGGATGCTCCTTTTTATCATGAGTTGGCGTCCTGATATCAGAATGGTTGAAAATTTTTACCTCAGTACTGTATACTTCTTTGTAACATGTTTCAGAAATACATTTCTAATAATTATAATGCGTTAAGAAAAAATATCTTTACCCTGACTTGAGTAGGAATTAAAATTAGGATGCAACGATGTTCATAGAAGCATGCACAGTCAGATCAAAGTGTTTAGCAAGATTTTTTCAATGGTTTTAGTTATTAAAATTTGCTTGCTGCTCAAAGGGGGCTTGAACTCAACCCCCCTTGAGCTTAACCTCCTTTGCTGCACAGAAGTCCACTAAGAGCAAAGTAGAAAAAAATATAGATAAGGAGATGATGGGGTGGCATTGAACATTGCCACTTATATACACCCATAGTGATGACTGACAGAGCTTAATGTTTAGGCTCCATTTACAGTCTGTTTTTGACTCCATTTGTTGGTCAAAGGTGTGTTTGTATTATTCTATTTCTAAACTGCTTTGTAAGCAGACACCTGAAATTGAATTTGAAAAGCCATGACTAAAGGTTAAATTAAAAAACGTTTTCATCCGGTTAAAGTGTCACGCAATTTAGAAATACCTTACCAATGAATCTCTTAGAAATGCCTGCGGTCTTAAAACTGATTACTGAAATGGAGATCTACATTTAAAATGTACAGTGATTAACTTCTATCCACCCTTACTTTCCCTTAGTCTCTGAAAGCATTGGTTGTCATGGTCTGTCACTCTCAGGACATTTTTAGAGACAGTGAGCTTTAGCTGAAAATAAAGAGCAACTATGGTCCATGCATCTCAACATGTGTGAAGTAATTTAAAGACTTTTACAATACTAAATCAAATACAAAGAGATTTTTAAGGGTCAGTCAGAGAATAGAAGTGTCAAAATCCTCCTTCCCTTACAGAAAAGACACATGCATTAAAAATGTTTAGCATGTGATTGCATGTGTACAAAATGTGCATAAACACATCAAAATGTATTAAATATGCATTTTTGTAACACTTATGTGTGAATCCTATGTTTTTTCCCATGGGATCACATGTAAAGTTATTACATTTGGTGTTCATGTGGATATCATGTATCCTTTCTTTAATGGTTTAATCTCACACATAGTGTAACACAGGGGTTTTGCCTGGTCTGAACCTGAAAACATATCCAATGGGCAAAACAGTCTTTGTCTACTTGTTACATAGCACTTACAGACACACTGCTTCAAATGCCTCTGCAGAACACCATGGCTCTCAGACAGGCATACGAGTAGGCGGACAAGTTCAAGACGAAGGTGACATTGTCTACCAAGAACAAATAGAAACAGCAATTTCAACAGATTTCTTCCTGTGGGTTTCATTTCCTTTACATCAAATGGCCTCATTCTAAGCTCTTGCATTGTAAGAAATAAAATAACAGGAGAACTGTATCTGTAGATAAAACCTGATGGACAAAAATGGTAGTGTCCTTAGAAACAATATGATTTGGTGAGTAAAAAATCGACTAGATCCTACAAACACAATGCTGTTTTTGGATGCAGGCCATCAAATTTACACCACTTGATAGAAGTTATCAAAATCTGAAAATGGAATCGCTGATAACACTAAAAGAGTTCGAATATAATAATTTTTAACAGTCAATTTTATGTAATGCTTCTATTGTCCCGTCCATCAAAAATACATTTTATTCCGATTCAGGGAAGAGTTATCCCCAAAATAAATTACTCAACATAAGCCTTATTTTGTGTGTATGTGATGGTACGTCCTCTTTCTGAAAAGGTAAATGTTCTACATTTTACTGCCACTGCTGTGCTAAAATGGTTTAAAATCAACACTAGGTGGGTTGACTGGTTGAAGGGGACTCTTTCCCAATTATAAAAGTTGTTGTATAATTTACTGTCATTCTATCCAGAATAGCCTTATGTCTTCACTACCATAAAGAAGATATTTTTAACCATCATTGGTCCCCACTTACTTGAACTGTATGATCACAAAACATCTCCATTAGGTATGGTAACCTAGGTTCCCTGAAGCAGTGAACGAGACGTTGTGTTACTGGATGGGGTTGATCTTGAGAAACTGTTTGTCTATTATTCTATTTAAAAAGAGGAAGATCGGTCTACTCCAAGGGCTCGAAGGGGGGACTGCCGAGACCTTTTAGGAGAACAGGCAAGTCACAAGAGCATGTGCTAGAATCCCTCTAGGAGGGGGGGCAATACAACTCCCATGCCGGGTAGGGATGACATACCAAGGATCCAAACTCCGAGTGCTGGGATGCTGGCGGGGCCATACACTCAAGCCCAATACTCGCGGCGACCCTGGAAAGCCTTAACTGATCCGGATCCGCCCGCCCCCTGACCGCCTGATGGTAAGTTCAGAGCGTCATTCGAGTCCGATGCAAGCAGCTTGCTCTCAGACGCTGCGAATGACAGCTCGTCCTCCTCACGTGTAGCGTGTTGAGGAATCGCCTCGAGAAGACTGGAAAGAATAGCATGTTGGGGTATGGCCGGCCTATGACCATGAAGCTGATGGAGACACAATCATATAATTCCCCCAATCTTGTGGTAGATACTGACAAAAAGGTTCTCAAAATCAACCCCAGTAGTAACACAACGTAGAGACTGACTGAAAGCGAACCACCTAGACATTTAGCTTTTTTTGTGTCACAGAAGAAAGAGTCTTATACAAAAAAAATAACAGTGAATAAAGTGACTTACTTCGAATTGAATAACTTAATAAATGTATAAATTCTTTAAATCTATATCATTTAAAAAAAAATATAAACACGTTGTAACATCATATTTTGTCCACCTCATTTTTCTACAGCAATACTGTTCTGTCTTTGAACTGTGGGGTCTTTTTAATGGATTCAGCATTACACCCTCTACTAGTGAAATGCTTTTGATAAAGTGAACAACAAGCGGCTTACATTGTTCCCCTTTCACATGATAACTTTTTAGTGGACTACCTTTTGTTAAACAGTTCAGGATCGCGAATCTTGGCATCTGTGTCATAGACAAAGTGCTCCTGAAAGATGGTAACTGTGTTGTCAAGACTGTCATTCTTGCTGATAGTGACAACAGGGTAACCCATCTGCAAGGTCCAATGGTCCATGACCTCTGTGATGTTGATTTCCTTCCCCTCCCTCTGCATGGCCTGTGACACAAAACATCAGACATCAAACCCACAGCAAAATTTAACTAAATATTTGTGTTTTCTCAGCTTAGACAAAAGGAGGGGGTTTTGTGTTCATATACATATAAATTGAAACTTTAAAGACTATAATACAGATTTGAACATATTTGGTTAAGTCATAATTCAAAGGTAAGGTACTAAAAATAAAAAATTTAACACTGAACAGAAAAGCAAGTTCAGTGATGTTGGTCATGAGATGTATTTTAACATAGTCATCATGTAAATCCTAACAGAACTTACACATCTACATGTTCCCAAAATAAAGCATTGCATACTGAAAAGTCATAGCCATATAATTTTGTATATTTGCTTATTTTGGTCCTTCATGAAGTATATGAATAAGCTTATATAGTCACTTCATAATTTTGCATTCCCTAGGATTTTCTAAACAGTACAATTGGGTATGTTGTTTTGAAAAACACACATTTATCATTGTAAAATGTATTATTTTAAAGACTGTCAGCTAAATTACACACTTAACCTCTCTAAAAAAAGGAATGGATTGACTCGATCTCACATAATTTGCATATTGTGATGTAATTTAGATGTGTGATTAAATTCAATGGATTATGTTATCTCTCTTTTTTGTGTGTCTTTAATTTAAAATTCCCAATGTGTCAAAAGTAAAAAAAAGACCGTTACAGAATGACCCACTTGAGGGAATATCACATGGTGCCTGTTCTCATCCCAAATCTTTATAAGAGACTTTTTAAGAAGGTAGATTTGGATTCAAATAGTAAGTGGTACTGAATATGATCCTACTAATTTTAGCTTTAGAAACATAATCAGCAATAACAGCTCATTCTCCGTAAATTAAACAATTCGCACTCTATTTCTCATTCTTTGAAAATAATACAGAAAATAAAGCTAGTTACCAAAGCTTATTGGGAGCTTTCCATGATGCTGGGGAACTCATGTCTAAGCAGCCTTCTGGGCCTTTAGAGAGTGCTTTTTAGAATCTATTGTCTCTCAAGAAAGCAATTGTCTTGGCACTGGAGACAGTGAAACGGTTCAGGGATTTGCATGATCTGTCTGTTTATTCCCCGTGCTCTGAATTCTTTCCTACGGGTATGGTTTTTGTCTGTTTAAAATCCAGCTTTCGGCGTAAATGCTTCTTAAATTTAATTTCAGCGGTATTTAAGCGAACCACTCTTCACCCACTCTTAGAAAGACATTTTACAAAAAGCGGTTTTCTTGTTTCTTGGTCACCCTTTCGTAACAGTTCCCCTTTTTGATTTGTGCAAGCACTTATTTTAAAATGTGATGTTAATGGATCATAATCTCCACCTTACATGAAGAATGTTTACGTCTGGGACCTGTTCTGGAGAGTTTTAAGCCAGGAAATGTTGGATGCTTTTTTCTATACACCATTATATAGCATTACTCACTTAAAGTGAAAGGGAAGTTACTTGTGGCCAAGCACTTGAAATTTGTGCTTTGCATTTAACCCATCAAAGTGCGTACAATCAGTTAGTGAACACACACTGTGAGCATATCCGGTGAAGGGTTTCAGCCATGCTGCTACACCCGGGGAGTAGTTGGGGAAACGGTGCCTTGCTTAAGGGCATCTGACTCATCTGAGGTTGTGGTATTGAAGGTGGAGGAAAGTGATAACACCCTTAACTCAGAAGTGCAGTCTGGAGGTAGGTTTCACATTATTGTCATAATCCTGCCCATTCCACCTCACTATCTTTTTCTGCTCTGGCCATTTATTATAGTTTGATATGACACTTGTTTCATGGCTCTAGGCTTAGAAGGAGTATACTATTTATAGGATATTATATATTATCAGACAACACCCTTGACTTTTTAGAATCAATAAAAAATATATTTTTTCTTGTCAAGCTTAAGTTAAGAGACAATGCAGACAGTGAATAGTTACACATTTTGGATAGTTTTCAATTATAGTATATTTAAATGTACAGATACATAGGTTTGATTTTAAGAGCTGGAGTTTTTACAGTATTTCTGCCTCAAGACTGGAATCAGGGAGAGTAAAAAATCTAACTGTTCCTGTGGGGCAGTGCAAAGTGCTCTGTCAGGTTCTCTTACTTTCTGCAAACATCAGCTTGCCCTGACCAACAGAACATGTCACGCATTTATAGTTTAATTTTACTAGAAAACTTTTACAAAAAGCAAATTTTTGACAAGGATAAGGGTAAATGATTCATTAGTAAAGATCTAACTATTAATAATTACTCCATATTTGATATTAAAAAACAAGCACCTAACTTGAATGTTAATTCAAATCAAAGGTCATACAGTTATTGACACTTTAAAAACATCCAGAATAAGAGGTTGATCATGGAAAATACAGAGAAATGTACAAGTGTAAATATATTACTTCACACCTTTTAATTAAGATAGATGTTTTTCTAAAATGTGTGAATACAGAAGCAGCAACGTTGGGAAGCGAGCAATTACTCTGTAGACTAATGTTGCCATGTCTGCAATTTTTAAGAGGAGATTGGGCTTACTCAGGACATGTTCCAATGGATCAAGGTTGATAAATCTGGAAACTCTATCAAATTGTTTAAATAACAAAGAGTAAAACAAAATTTTAAACTAGTTACATGTGTGTAGTAAGGCTGGAAAATTAAGAGATTCACACTGATTTACCAAGACCAAAATGATTGAAAATTTTTATGTTACGGAGATGTCTATAAGAATGATTTTTGAAATAAGATAAAATTCCGATTTAATTTTGTTTCTTCTTGATATATCTGTTGTTTCTTCAAAGACTACAATCAAGATACAAATCCAAGTCAAGACACAGAACCACTGTAGTTGGTTGGGGCTAAACAGTTTACAGTATGCATTGACACAAAATTAGTATTATGGTTTTTACAACACAGGTATTGGTGGAAAATTGTGACACACCTAGCAAGTACAATTTTAGTTATTTGCTGAAGTGTAAACCCGCACACTACACTTGATTTATGAATCAGATCAATTACATACTAAAACTACATGTAAACCCTTATAGTTTAAATGTATATTATGAATATGAAAGTATGCGGTATACAGCCAGGGTTCAAAGTATTGGGTAGTTTGATAAACTTTGAATGATTTCAATCTTTGGATGAAAATTACAGGTCACATATTGGATAGTTTTCAATATCTTTATACTCCTGGCCTAAAAGAATATAAGAGGTTAAAGCCACTTCAGTGATGGGTTGTGAGCTTGACAAAAGAGTCAATCAGCAATTGCTAAGCAGTGCCAGATTATTGGAGCTAATAGGATTTCATAAATAACTAATGAACACAGGACACATCAGTGTTTATTACATGATGGCCTGCCGCAGACTCTTGATGTGGCTACATTTACGCATCAAACCCCTTATCATAAATTTACCTATAAATCTTTAGACTTCTAAATGAGAAAAATAAGAAGCAAGGACATCAGCCTCTGTTTTGAGTGATATGAATGACAAAAGGTTTCATTTGATGCAGAAAGCCGCTGAATGCCCTGCTGTTTTCTTATAAAGTATATTAACTTGAGAAGTTGTTTAAAAGCAGTCTTATAGGTACATGACACTGTAAGGGGAGTACTCAAGGAACTGACTGAGAGTCAAACTTTATAGAGAACATCTCTGTTCTCTGAGTTTAAGGTATAATGGTTTATAAGAAAACATGACTTGTTATTGGAGTTTTGCAATATGACAAAACAATAGACAACCTCTCAAAAGCTGTTGAGCTGTTTCAACTTTCTGTTGTAGCATTAGAACTAAATTGGTAACTATAATTTGATTTGTGTAAAAATTCCAACTTCATTCACTCTAAAAAACTTTACTGTGATTTACTCAATTTTCTTGGTGAAACATTTTTACACAGAAAATATTAGATAAATAAAAAACCTCTCTAAAATCAGTAAATGTAACATTCTGAATAAAGTACAACAAATATAAAACAATTAATCATTTTTGACTATCGAACAATTGGAAAAAGTCCTGTCACAGAGTTGTGTCAAAGAGTTTCCACAGTTTGCTGCTTCTTCTTGTGTATGACTATGGTCATTTGGATATTTTAGGTGGGACACTTAATCAATTTCTTCAGTTATTGTTTAAATCTAATAGATTTGATTTGAAATAAATAATAATTCTAGTTGTTATTTTTAAATCACAAGAGTGCAAGTGTGCTATTCCCAAATGTGTTTATTTAATCTTACTAAACACAAGTTTTAATGTAAAAGATACTGTGTAATTTGTTAGTCATACGCTTATTTTCTTGTGTTGAATATACTCAAATAATTTATGTATAGTTTACTTCTCTGTAGTTTTTACACTTTCATTTTGAGTTGTCTTATTGAAAAATGACTTTTAGGGATTTTATCATTTAGGGATGTTATCAAGTAATAAAGATAGCAGTTTATTACTGTAAAATTTAAAAAGCCACTGAATAATTTTTAGAGTGTAGGATTAGTCTTCTTGGTGGTTGCAGTATGCATTATAGCTTTCAGCTAGTATTACCCAATGATGACATTTTTTTAATATAGTTATAGTGTGGTAAACAAACATCGCTGTGTTTAACCACATACTTCTAAACTGTTTTCAATTAAATTACTCTTCACTAGTCAATTCTGTTCAGAAGTTCACTTCTCATGAAGTGTGAAACAAATAAATATAGAATAAATGAAGAGACATGTGTTAGTTTGATTATGATTTTTTCTATAGAGGTAGGGTCAGTCCTTAATTTAGCGCTGGTCAGAATGATCCACGAGTGCATGTGCCCAATATTGGAGCTAAAGAGAGTAGACAGGCTCTCTGATTTCTCATTCCTGCATCATCAATTCTACCTTGAATTAATCAAAAAATCAAAACCTGTGTTGTATTTTAAGAATTTTAATTTTCCATATAAGCATCCAGTATTGAGCAGAACATCTTGAAACCAATATCAAAACTTTGCAGCTATAGCAACAACTTTCTTTCACAAGGAAATACTAAAGTAAATCTTTAGAAATAAAAAACAACCCATATTTTTAATCTTACCACATCCTTGTTTTGTTGTAAGTAGGTGATTTTAACCAGCATAAGGTGCTGTCAATGAGTCTATGTGATTGAATCTGTTAGACAGCTTTCACTCTTCACTCTGTGCTAAGTGAACCCAATTATGATCCTTGATCATAGAAAGAGGTCTTATATCCCTAAGCTTCAGAACACAACATGATCTGAATGTGGAAAATTTACCTCAGAGAATTTGTTCCACAAGTCATCTCTTGCTGCGTTTCCGTACATGTGCGTCGTCAAGTAATCCTATAAACAGACAGAGACATAGATCAATAATATCTGCAAAAAAAATATTCAATCAAAGAACACAGGTGGTCAAATACATTAAAACAATAACACTGCTAATACTCACAATTCAAATATATGCAAATAAGTAGCAGCTGTTTGGGTTTCATTTCCTGTCAGTTCAAGGAGGACCATGAGGAGGCCAATTAGAGGCTAACTGTGGTGTTCAACAGGATGTTGTATCAATGTGTCACATCATCAGAAAGACACTGTACAAATGCATCTACAGGACTTTACTAGAGTTCCTTTTAAAATGTAAGATATTCAAATTAATGCCTACCTTTGTTGCAAAACAGAACTTTAAAAGTTCTTTTACCTGTAAATTTTCTTTTTGCTGGTTTTCCTTTTTTAAGGGTCGTCATGATTATGACTCTCTTGGTCATGTTTTTCCTGATTTTGGCAGAATAATGGCAGACCCATGTGTTTTTTGTAAGTGTCACATGGTATTGTTTGGTTCTCCAGGCCCTTTTTTCTGGTCAAATTGAGCTGAATCTTCAAGTATGATGGCACAAAAGCGAGTATGTAGTGAAACACCAGCCCAGATGGACCAGAGGATGATATGGAAGAACTGCAAGGAGCTGGTGGAGATTTTATCCAGCTGATTCCGTTTTTGTCAGAAGAGACTACCAAGCTGGCTGATGTTTTTGTGGCTGCTAGGAATAGGAATAAAGCCTGGAATTTTTCATAATGGAAGAGCATAAGGACAATTCATCGTGCCATACATCCTCACTGCTAGAAGGCAGTGAGACTATGGGTGAGAGACTGGAGAAATTAATTTAATAAATTTTATGTACTTTTGAGATTGCAAGTATCTCCATGTGTTTTTTCTGCATTAATCTCCACAATAATACAGTCCATTTTCTTTACTTATCTTGACCCAATGTACTTAGAATTTTCATAATGAATCTTTATAGGTCTCATAATAAAGCTGTTTAACTGTTTAAAGGCTATGCATAAGGAATATGATGTTGCCAATAAATGTTGTTCCGATAGAAAGCTCACTACTTTGCAACAGAGCTAAAGTGCTAAATCTCAGATTCAAGACATGCAAAAGCCTTAAAATGGGCTATGTATTCACATTTAACAACAGTGGCTGGATTAACCCAGTGTCAATCCTTAAGACTATACCGGGCGCAGAGTGTAAAATAACAGAAAACACAACCATGTCTGTATTCTGTTCATCTTAATTGCTAAGGAGGAGATTGAGTTTTCAACAAATCTACATCACAATGACCAAAGAAGATCATAATTAATTAATCTTCCTAAATGAGTTCCATCAGAAGCGGTTTGAAAACATGTAATTTCTTTCTGCATAAGAATTAAAGCAATTTTGAGTCAATGTTGGTGGATTGTTTGGTAAGGGTTTGATTTATTTATTAGTATTTTTTTTTCACACCAATCAGAGAGATCAAAAATTTCAGACAGACAAGGCCTGAGACAGAAGCAGTACTGATGAGGAGAGAACAAAAGCTGAAAGAGAAAAGCAGAAGGAAGAAATAAATTCCACACGAACTATCTGTTCTCTTTTTTTTGTCTGAAACTGCATGAAAAGGTGGAAATTGTGGGCGAACAATACTTGCTTGGATCTCAAAAGGCTGTAAGGGACCCCCAGCGCACTGGATAGACAGCCTGAACACAGGCCTGTCTGTCTGCTTTAACTATGTAGAGATATCAAGAAAAAATTAAGTGCACCCACTTAAACTGACAGCTTACCTTAACATGAAAAAGTATGTTATCATTTACTCAACATCCTGTCTTTAACACCTGTTTGACTTTCGTTCTGTTGCACAGCACAAAATAATATAGTTGAAGTATTTGAAAAATGTTGGGAACTGGCCCCCCTGCATTGGAACAATATTACATTGACAGGAGGGTTGCTTTTATCATAACTTAAGGATTACAAATAGCGTCACATGTTTAGAATAGGAGATACTGGTCAACACTTAATGTAAGCTTACAGTCAAGATGACCTGATCATCCGCCCCTTATAGCAACATCAGCCTGTGTGCTTGAATGTCTTAAGAAAGATGTGTTACAGAAAATAATACTTCTGTTTATTCATATTCACATGTGATGTAATCAGTTGCAACTTTCATAGAACATAACTAAAAAGTAAATGTAAAAAATCTTTTTTTCTGCAGAAACAGTCATTTGGACTGCTCACTGATGACTAACAACTTTGTGGGAAGCCTGTTGTTGTTGTACGATGACAGTCTCAATAGATGCGAGAAACAACACGGAAAAAGCTTCTTTTTTAACGGCTTCACAAATCCATCAGTGTATGTCCTTCAAGGGCCAGATTAGTAGAAAAATGCTTATGATCATGATTTTTTCAGATATCAGTATCTCTGAAATGGACAAAAAAAACGATTGTATGACCATTCAGCTTTTAGCTCAATGGTTGTGTAAAGCTACAGTTTACACAGTGATTAGCTGATACCGCTCAAAGGATGTTTAATGCTTCATTCAAAATGATAACAAGTACTTTCTCTCGGTAGGGCTGAGCAGTTTGAGGAAAAAAAATTACAAATTGATGGATTATCCTGAAACAGATATTGGAATTACAAGTAAAAAAATAGTGATGCATTTGTGGCTGGACAAAGATACATCAGAGAAAGATCTCAAAATCCATCAGGGCAGGAAGAAATTCCGGAGAGCACTTTCTAAGGTTTGAATAATACTGAATAATACTTAATTAGAGCTATGTCAAATAAGTCAGTAGAATCCCAGTACGCTCTGAATGCTTTGAGAAAAAATTCACCAAGCTGAAAAGCACTTCACATCACATCCTTTTTTGCATTGTTCAATTCAATGAACGGAGGGGCGGGGCTTCCAATGTGGTGACAGATTTACAGTTTGACCTTTGCAGTTGTTTTTAGTGTCTGGAGACTGTAGAAATAAAGGAGAAACTTGTTGTGGCTTTTGAGGGTTATTGGAGTTTAACATTTTAATATTCTGCAAAAATGAAAGCACTCACAATATAACTCTTGGTTGCCAGGACAGGACATGTCTTTAGTTGTTGCCTAGCGACATAAAAAAATGCAGGACGCTGCTCTTTTCAAAAAGTCAAATAACAAATAAGCAGATTGACGCGTCTCGCGTTTCCATGTGTTTAAAACACATTTGGTGTGATCCTCCCCTTTGGCTGCATTAATTAGGTGACCGGGAACACTTCCCCTAACAACTGATATACATACTACATCATTAGAAGAATGGCATTTAGGCTAATATTAGTCTGGTTCTTTCTTATTCTGAGGTCATCTGGCCACCAAATCCAGTCTATATCCAGATCATAGTGACATTGCAGTCACCTGGATCCAGTACCTTTCTAGACCAGATGGTGTATCCGGAAAGAGAAAAGACCTCTATATCTGAAAGACAGCGTAGACCAGGTCAACTAGAGCCCCGGATGCAGATCCCCTGTATAGACCTTTCCTCAGAGGACTATTGGGATAGCACCACAAGAAAAATATGATTCTTCTCGACTTTGCTGCAGCCTGGAATTTAACTATTGATTTTGTCTGGTCAGAGGAGAACAGGCCGCCAAATTTTTTCTCCAATCTGTCACCCATGGAGTTTTGGTTCCTTTCCGCTGTCGCCTCTGGCTTTCTTAGTTGGGGTCACTTCATTAACAGCCATATTGTTGACTTGATTGAAAATGAATGCACAGACACTATTTAAATTGAACAGATATGACATCCCTGAATTCAATTGCCTTTAACTTTCATTTTGCATTATTGACAAACTGTTTTACTAATGAACTTAGTTCAGCTGCTTTAATACAATGTATTTTGTATGGGCGCTATATAAATAAAGGTGACTTGACTTGTTTGTTACCTCGCAACTGAATCCTGTCTTCCACTTTCATGAAATTAATGAACTTTTAACCAGTTCCATGAAATAAGCATTAAGATCTAGAAGATAATATGTTTTAACTATTGTGGCTTGTTGACTCTCAGCATTCCTGTTTTACAAAAGAGTTACAAAACTGTCAACACTTCAGTACATAACGCAAACATATGGGGTTCCTCAAGGTGTTAAGAACATGCCAACATCCATTGGCAAATGTTAAAATGCAGAATAAAAGACATGCATGTTGTTTTCTTGCCAATGCCTTTGAATCAGTGCCACATGTGCCAAACTGTTATGGGTAGCTTTTGAGTTTCTTTAAAGATTCAGAGCATAGAACAAACATGATTAATGCATATTTTGAAGATTCCAAATTCTGCATCACCACACTAAACACCACTTAACAACAGCTTGAGGTTGGCATTATGTCAGTAAAGAACTGGCAATATTGTTAAAAGAAGAAGCCACGGTTAGATTAAAATGGATTTACACAGCAGGAGCTTAAAAATGACCATGTAACAATACAACATCCTGGTCTGATCAGTCTTTGGTGGGCCTCCGTTGAATAAGGTTGTCTTCTGGTAAAGGGCCGAAACATCCAATGAGACTGAGGTACATGTGTGTGATGACAACCTGTATGACTAATATTAATATGGGTTTGGAAACACACTGTTTATTAAAGAAATGGTTATTGTAGTATTGCAATCAGTTCTCTTAAATACATGGGAAATGTATGTCCAGAGATAATTAGACTTTATTTCATGGGGATTTCACTGTTTGAGTTCCAGTGTGGTTCTTACCACAGCTTTTCACTAACACCTTGGCGATGACCTGGTGAAAATACTTTGCTCTACTATGGTTTTAAATTGGTGTATTATTGGAATCATTGGATAATATACTTAACACTTAAGAGTGCCTAATTACTATAGTAATATTCAAAACACATCATATAGGACTTTTACTGCAATATAATATAGTTTAGTGTTTTAAGTGGAGAAATATTAACAAAAATGAAAAACAAAAACGAAGATAAAAAGAAGAAAAAAAAGAAGTAAGTATTTGTCCATCTGTGTGCATTACTGTCCTTTGTACTTGCCTATTTATGTGCTGAGCTGCACTTTTTCATTCCAAAGATGATGACATGTTTTTATTCATTACCTGGACTACAGCTACTTGTCCTTTACTACAAAACTGTAAACCTCTGCACGTGCTATATGCAAACACAGCCAAATGCACACTGTGTGTTTCTTATGCCAGATTATAAAACGGTTAGTTCCATTCCTCAATTCTGATTTATCAACAGCTGTGTTGTATTCATGATAAATTACTGCTTTCATCGCTTCACTTAATGGTTCTTGGTATTATTGAGCCCCCTTAGCAACGTAAACATACTGCTGTGACAGTTAGGCACTACTTTTTACAAGGGAAGGCATTTAATGATTTTTCTTAATGAAAACTTGAAACTAAATATATCCCATTTAATCTATATATTTACTTTTACTGTTTTATTGTGTGGTAAACGTTTCAGAAAAGCAAATCTATGCTTTGCATCATACCTAACAACGTCAGTGATGTACTGACGATACAGCCTGGCCTAACTAAAAAACACATAAAAGCAAATATTTTGTCACAACTGCCTTATTTAAAGATGAATGACAAAATTTATCAAAAATTTGTTTTATGCTTTCGAAAATATTATACCATTCAATCAAACATTGGCAAATGTCAGATGGCAAAACTTTAGCAAAATCCTACCAAAATGTTAATTTCGGGTCAAAATTAGGACAGAGCTATAGAAAAGTATCCTAACAAGAGGCCAAATTATTATTTTTTTACAAATTACACCACAAGATAACATATTAAAAGAAAAGATCAGTGTGAAAGTGTCTTTGTGACCATAAAGAAAAGAAAATGGAAGAGAGAACATATCAAGAGACTTACATTAAGTGCTCTCTGGAATACCGGCTGTCCCATAACATTAGCCAGCATACATATCAGAGCGGCTCCCTGCAGACACACAATAAACAGACATTCAATAAAAGATTCTTATTTATATCGGCTGTATTCTGTTACCTGTCAGTGGCCTACTCTGTATGTTTGCAAAAAGTCACAGACATATCATACTTTTAAATCTAAATCACCTTGGTTTATCCATCATTGTGCCCTCCAAGACAGCCAGTGTTTGAGAATGGATTTTGATGATAACCTTATCATGTCGCCAGCAGCGACAGGGCCTTTCAGATTCCTGCTCTACAACTAGGAAAATCAGACCTTTCCTCTCTGAGCATGCTACACAAATCCTAAGCTAATTTCTTGTCATGTTCATGCTAGATGACTGCATGACCAATCCTCTGCAGAATGCGTTGGCAAGAGTGGTTTTCAAGGAACTGAAAAGAATGCATGTTACAACTCTCTTCAATCAAGTGACATTGGCTACCCATTGCCACTTTTTTAATTCAAAGTTGGGAGTCGATACCATGTTGACCCATTTTTCAGGGCCAACACATGTGGTCTCATAGGTGAACTATCCTCTACTGGGTATATTTTGCCATGGTCATTCACTTCGAGGTGGTGCACAAGCGGCAGAAATGACAATGCTGGCCAAACAGCAGCATCGACAGCCACAGCACAGTGAAGCAGACCAGTCCTCTCGTTCCCCTGCATGGTTACATCATTGCTCCCTGTCAAAATGGCTAGAGATAGCGATCCGTCTTGGTTAAGCGATCCAGTTTGCCAGATGCCCGCCCAAGTTCTGGACAGTCCTCTTCACCTCGGTTCGAGGCAGGGACACGTCTGTTCTTCGGCCCCAAGTCGTCACCCTTCTGGGGAAAGGTGCAGTCGAGCCTGTCCCACCAACAGGTTTTCTAAAGCTCATGCTTCATTGTACCCAAGAAAGGCGGACAGTTGCGCCATTCTAGATCTGCTCACTCTGAAAAAATAACTGTATAGATTGCCATTAAAGATGCAATGCAGCAGGTCATCCTGCCTTCCATTTCAAGGCACAGAGTGGTTGACAAGGAACTCCCGGTTAACTCACCAGAGACTGGATGCAGAGGGACCTAGTGCAATGGCACCTAGCCCATTTTGTTCTTTGGGTCAACCTAAAGAAGAACCGACTCTCTCCAGCACAAGCATCTCCTACCTCTGCCTTGAACTAGACTATGTCAGCACGAGTCTAAGGAAGAGCATGTCTTGCTGGCATGCCTAGCTCAGGCCTCACGCACAGTGAGGCTCTTGGGACATAATGCAACATTCCAGAGGCTCTTGGGACATAATGCATCTTCTGCTGGAGTAATTCCCCTCAGGTTGATGCATATGAGACCAAAACAACTTTGGCCAGAGATTTAGGTTCAAAGCAATGCATGACACACTGGCTCAAGACGGATTCAAGTGACATCGCAATAACCCAGTATCCTTGCAGCTTGATTGTAATCGACCTACCTAGTGGTGAGAATCCCAACCGGGCAGAAACCACAGATGCTTCCCTCTTGGAACTTGATTGTGGTCCTACAAGGTCTAAGTGGTCTCCACCCTTCGAGCCCTTGTATCTAGCTAGTCTTCCTCATTCAATGACGTCTCTAAAAAGTGGAAGTTCACCCAAAAGTTGGCGAACCATGTGGTATTTTTCACATGATTCCCCCCATGGGTGGGATGTGATCTCCGCAACACAGGCTTTTAACATTTTATCCAAGTAACATAGACCCTTAACATTTTTCCAAGTTTTCCAAGTTTTCCAGACTTCCCCAGCAGTGTGGCGGGATGAAGACCACCTAATTGGAAAACTAATTGGATTCTCACAATCTCTGGGAGGAAGTAAGCCCTCAAAATTCCTCTGCTCCGCCAAAAAATTACTTCTTTTGGCGCCCTCCCAAACGGGTAAGCAATCGCTCTCTCTTGACCGGTTCCTCGATGGTGGAAGGAATTGTTCTTTACAAGACATTTGGCAGACTCAGTCTCTATCTTTAAAAAAAGCCTTAAATTAATCTTTTCTGTCTACACCTAGCCCACTCACTCTTCCTTTAAAACAACTAGTTTCTCTCCTAACAGGTATTGCATTTCCTTATGATAGAAAATGCTACCTCAGTCGTGGTATTCCCAATGGTTTAGAGTCTCGAACTAGCAACCTTCGGATCACGAGCCCAAGACTCGAACCACCAGGCCACGATTGCCCACATTTCCATCCCCATTAAAAACTTTATTACTTTACACCATCAAAAGTGTGCTAATTATATCCCATATTTTTTATTTACCCCTCACTCCACACAGTCTAAGTGCATTCGTTGGAGGCAAAAGATCATTCCATTGTCAGTTAGATTAAACAGAGTCTACATTATAGCTAGAAGTTTATCTGCAAAAGTAACATTTTTGTTTTTTTTCAAGCATGTCTGCTGATAATGTATTTGTTTTGCTTCTAGTCAACTGCAACCATATTAAACTACTATTTAACTAGTTCAACCATCTTTTAACAATACATTACATTTTTGTTGTTTGAAATTAAGTGTTCTGTTCTGCAGACAACTCTGTATGAAGACAGGTTATATTGTTTTTTTCCATTATTGTCCCTTGTGACCATGAGCTGACCATGAAAATGACAATAAGATCTCTTGAAAATTTTAATAATGACCTTCCAGCAATGTTTTATTTGTCTAAGTATATTGATTTACATTAAAGAAATGTGACATGAAAATGATGTTTGTTATAACTATATTACAGAGGGATTAATCCCCATATCAGGTCTCCCGGATTTTGGTACTGAAAAAAGTTTTAATTTTCTAAAAAACAAGTATAAATTTAATGCCAGTTGGATGAACAAGTTAAACTGGAAAGTAGTATCAGTATGCATGTAAAATTATAAATAAACTTGAAGGAAACCGAAGTCTATTTTCATACCAGTCAAAATCCACATTAAAGTTCTATTTTTCAATTGTATATGCTCATGTTAATGCTTCACAGTGTGTGAAGAGTTTGAGGAGGTGATGCACAACTGCTAAATGTCAGGATTTCAACACTGTGTCTGACAGAGTTCATAACACCATATAGGCCAACCAGCTCTGGACTGATGACACACACACCTTAAATGGATAAGGGAACTGAGCTGTGTCACGAGGTTTGAGATGACAGAACCCAATTGCAGACAACTCTTAACAGAAAGTTTATTTCCACAAAAATTACATGACAAAAAATCCCTCAAGGGGGTAAACAAGATCATAAGAAACTTAACAAAACCTTCACATCAGACAGTGACAAGGTAGGTATGATCCAGCATAGGACAGAAAACATGGGATTTAAATAGGGCAAACATAACAAGGGATAACGACACAGGGCAGGTGTGGGGAATGAAACAATGACGGGAAGATAGACAGGATAACAAGGGGGCGGGGCCAAGAGACGAGACAAGAGCACATGGCGTGTCATAACTAAACAATGTCATGTGACACTCACACAGAACTGCCATGATTCTGCCAAAATCAGGAAAAACATGATCAAGATAGGCAGAATCATCACAAAAAAATAATGGGCATACAGACAAAACATCGGAAGTCCCAGAGACACGAACACAATTGAAGGGCCACGGACAGGAACAGATTCCAGTGGGCCCTCACCCAGCATCCACCAGGGGGCTCACAGACTGGAACATACAGGAAGGCCCAGAGACAGGAACACACATGAAGAGCCTTGGACAGGAACAGATCCAGAGGGCCCTCTCCCAGAATCCACCAGGGGGCCCACAGACTGGAACATACAGGAAGGCCCAGAGACACGAACACACTTGAAGGGCCTTGCACAGGAACAGATCCAGAGGGCCCTCTCCCAGAATCCACCAGGGGGCCAAAGACTGGAACATACAGGAAGGCCCAGAGACACGAACACACTTTAAGGGCCTTGCACAGGAACAGATCCAGAGGGCCCTCTCCCAGAATCCACCAGGGGGCCACAGACTGGAACATACAGGAAGGCCCAAAGACACGAACAGTGTGTCTGCTGGGTTCTTGAGAGCTGTCTGCTGGGTTCTTTAATGGCTGGATCATTCTGTCACGAGGTTTGTGATGACAGAACCCAATTGCAGACAACTCTTAACAAAAAGTTTATTTACACAAAAAATAAATGACAAAAAATCCCTCAAGGGGGTAAACAAGATCAAAAGACACTTAACTTGACAAAAAACTTCACAGGAGACAGTGACAAGGTAGGTATGATCCAGGACAGAAAACACAAGGGATTTAAATAGGGCAAACATAACAAGGGATAACGACACGGGGCAGGTGTGGGGAATGAAACAATGACGGAAGATAGACAGGATAACAAGGGGGCGGGGTCAAGAGACGAGACAAGAGAGCACATGGCATGTCATAACTAAACAATGCCATTTGACACTCAAACAGAACACAGGTCTCCCATGATTCTGCCAAAATCAGGAAAAACATGACCAAGATAGGCAGAATCATGACAGAGCTGTATCTGCAGACTCCAGTATTGAGAAGTTCTGACTTTGATACTAGTAAGAAATGACATGGAAACCATCAAGAATGGCCCAGCAACCACAAGCATGGTTTACATTTTAACATTTACCAAAAATGTAATTTATGCCCTGAATCAGCTTGAAAGAGATGCTCTCACCTTCTTATATGCAATCCAGTCAAAGACTCTGTCAATGTCTGATGCTTCAAACACTTCTTGAGAGATTGGATGAGAACTAGCCAAACCGTCCAATAACATCACCTCATGAAGAACATCAGTCAGAAATCTCTGTTTCTCCTGTGGATGAGAGAGAAGAAGATTAACACTCCTTTATTAGTTTTGCATTGCTTCTGTTGACACTTCGATCATTTAAATTAAAAAAAAAACTGTAAGTCAAATTAAGATTAGCATAACATTAATATAAAGCATTTTATTCTGCAAACTATGGTTGAGCCGTTATATCGATTTCTTGCTACTCAATTAAAAGTATCACTCTTCTAGTTACAGTAAATGGGAATGTCTAAAATATTATTCAGATAAGATATAAATGAAAGCATTACACTGCAGGTTCATGTTCAGAATACCTTCATAATATACCCACCAACAAACCTCTGTGTTTTACATTCAAATTTATATCCTAAATATACCCAATTTAGGGATTTCGATGAATACAATCATCATAGAGCTAATGCAAACATAAATGTAAATAAAAAACATTAATAGTTTGAAAACATTAAAAAAATGATTTTTCTGAAAAAAAACAATAGTGAAGTGAAATCTGAATTTACTCTTTTAGTGTTGTCTTTTTCATTTCACATTCTAAAGTTTAGGTAAAAAAGGGTTATGAAATTATTTGAGATGATAGACCATTAAAGTATGATAAAAGAATGTGATGCTTCAAAATCAATAACAGATTCAACAGTTAAACATCCTAAAATTGATCTGTGGTTGTTGGGTGTCTTTTTGCTTCCAGAAGTTTCTCTTGGATGGCACTGAAATAAATGAGCTCTCTTTTGGCATCCATCCTCTTTGTTACTGCAGTTAATGGAGGGTGAAATTCCCCTCAATTCCTATCATATAAAAACTGAAACTCACATTGCTCAATGAACTGTTTAAGTAATTTAATATTAGAAAACGCATTTTGGAGGAAGCAACAGACATATTTGTTAAGCTGTAATGATCATTTAAGTTTAAGAAATCTAATGTTCATCAGGGTTTGTAAAAGGGAATCTTATCGAAGTTTTTCCTGGACAGACATCTTAAGAACCAAACTAGATTATTCTCATAGGGATAAATGTGGGGAATTCCAGCATTGGTGTGACATTTTGTGTGAACAAAGTGACACAAATGCCCTGGATAGTGTACCACCTAGTACCGCCCCGGTGATTTAATTTAATTTAAAAGCAACCACTCGAAAATATATTATTTCATGGCCAGTCTGAATACCAAAATAACAACAATTCTGTCGCTAGAATATTCATGTGGTTTCATGCTATGATTTATAGACCATGACTTGTTTTTTTTTAAATCACAATTTTAATCATAAAACATAAAATCATAAACACTCTGTCATGATTCTGCCTCTCTTGGTTATTGTTTTTCAGATCTTGGCAGAATCATGGCAGACCCATGTGTATTGTGTAAGACACACAGCACTGTTTGTTTTGACATGCTATGTCGTTATCCCAGCTATCTTCCCATCAGTGTTTCATTCTATTCACATACCTGCCCTTGTGTCATTACATGTTATGTTTTCCACTATTTAAAGCGCTTGTGTTTGCTGTTCTGTGCAGGTTTGTTTTGTATTGCGATGCCTGTTTCTCCCGTGCCATGTTTCTTCCGTACCAAGTTTCTCCCGTGTTCTCTGTGTTTTGTTCTTTGTCTTTTCCCTCTCACGGGAAGTTTTTGTTTTATATTTTATTGCACTGTTTTTCTCTGGGTTTTTTTTTTTTAGTTATTAAAGTCTTTTGTTAATCTATTCAACTGCCTGCATCTGGGTTCTTCTGCACTCAAACTGTGACACCAGTATTATGTACTGTACCACAAGTGAAGCAAATACATTTTTTTTTACAGTTAACTGCTGTTTAATGCACCGCGGATCAGTGAATACACATATAGATCATGTGGAAGAATACCACTCATACGTTGTATTTTAACGTCAAACAAATTTAATTTGTGTGACTACTGCATTTCAGAGGTGGCATATTTACACTCAGTGAATGCATTTGTTAAGTATATACTGAACATTTTATTCCCTTTCTGTCGGTTTCTCGACATTTTTTTTTGGTCTTGAGAACCAATCGACTCTTGAATTTAAAAGGCCAATGAAATTGGCAAATTAAATTTGCATAACTTGCCCCGCCCTGGGCATATGGGTATAAAAGGGGAGATGGCGTTGTCATTCATCACTGGTGTTACGATGCGGTGCAACGGACTGTCCCTCTTCAGCGACTTTCTCCGGGCATTTCAGCAGAAGCAGGAGAGCGTCTTCTCTCTTATAAAGGAGCACATTTCTGAGCAGCATTTTGCCCCTTAATGGCGCACCCCTGATCCCTTGGTTGCATCAGACCCGTACCAGACAGGGACATCCATGATGTCTGCCTCATGTGTCTGGATCTCCGGCACGGCGTTGGTTCACGGAATTGACCTGCTCACACCATCTTACACCTCCGGCAGTTAAGTCCCAGGATGACCAGGATCCCGAGATGGCAGCCATTCTTTCCCGGGCCGCCGTAAGCATTGGGCTTCATTGTACGACCCCACCGTCACCCCAGCGCTCGCAGTTGGATGCATGGTATTCTCTGGTATGAGCATGGTGCAGAGCCAAGCTCAGACCTGGTACCATTCTTCTCGGAGGTGCATGAGGAGCTCAAAAAGTTGTGGAACGCCCATTCTCGGCGCGTTCACAACAGACAGGTTCTTCTGCTCTCACCTCCCTTGACGGGGGAGCAGGTAGGGGCTATATCAATATACCCTAGGTGGAGCGAACTGTTGCGGTGCACTTGTTCCCTCAGACTATCTCCACCTGGAGGGATCGACCAAGGCTCCCCTCCAAGGCGTGTAAGATCTCCTCCACCCCCGGGTCAAAGGCTCACACTGCTGCTGATCAAGCTGCTTCCGCGTTCCATGCCATGGCCATCCGGCAGGTCCACCAGGTAAAGGAACTCATGGAGCTAGAAGAGGGAAGTTTCGACCCCGCAGATTTGCAGGACCTGCACACGGCAACGGACCTGGCCCTTCAGGCCACTAAGGTTACGGTGCGTGCCCTTCGGCCGGACGATGTCCACTCTGGTGGTCCAGGAAAGACATCTCTGGTTAACCCTTGCACAGATGCGGTACGTCGAGAAGGTTCGCTTTCTTGATGCTCCCATCACGCAGGGTGGGCTGTTTGGAGACACGGTGGAGGATTTCTCCCAGCAGTTCTCTGCCATGCATAAGCAGACGGAGACTATTAAACATATCCTTCCCCGCCTCAGCTCGACCGCCTTCATGCTGTCAAGGTTCCATACGCCATATGCTCCCAGGCAGCCCCGCCCCTCTCAACCGCCCACACCGGCTGCATAGCCCCCTCGTTAGCAGGCCTGATGACTGCAAGCATGGACCATGCTTATCAGACAGGGGAGGTAGCTAGAGAGAATGATCCGTCTTGGCTATGTGATCCAACTCACCAGAAACCCACCCAAGTTTTGGGAAATCCTTTTTACCTCGATGCGTGGAGAGTATTCCACCATCCTTCGAAGTGACCAAACCCTCCCTATAGCCAAGATGTCGACGTTGCGGAGACCGGTGGAAAGGGCCTCTCACCTTTTTTCAAAGCTCTATGAAGTCTTACCATTTCCCCGCTGGAGGGTTAGGCTCTTGTGTAGTAGCGCTCAACTCTGACCCTGTTAGGCCTGTCAAGATCGCTCCACTAGAGATCGTGACATGTTACACAGGAACCCCATACTGTCCTCTTCGACACAACGTCAAGAGACCGATAGAAAGGGAACGTCAAGGTCACTGGTGTAACCCTTGTTCCCTGATTGAGGGAACGAGACGTTGTGTTCGTTCGTGCCACTCCGCTGTGCCACTCGCTGCATTGTTCGCGAGTAATCCCATTGATCGTTTACTGAAAAATCTCAGTCTATTTACAAATATTTCAAAGATAAATAATGATGATTATGTATTTGACAAAAGGGAAAGTGAATTCTGAAAGCGTCACTTGCTGACTATTAAAAACCATGTGTTAAAAATAATGCTTTAAAAACATTTGAGAACTCAAAAAAAAAACATTGAAATCCATGCAATCAGAAGTGTGAAACTCTTTGTTAAAACATCAAATTGCCCATTTCACATTTATATCCTACAGATGTGATATGCATTAAATGTGTCATTATTTGCTAAAAATTTAGCTTCTATTGAATTTAAATACGGCCCCAAAAATCGTGCTGGACCTTAAAACAGATTGACAGAGAAAATAGAACGGACAAAGTGAGCGAGACCCTCACAACAGATGGTGAGTTGATTAAATGCGAGTAATATAATGTGCACTCTCAAATTAGTGCATAAGAAGAGCCACCATCTGGCCCATATGTGCATTCAACAAGGTTTTTAAATCCAATGATACTTATATCTTCTTATCACCATCATAAAATCATCACCTTAAAGTGCCTGAGTGCTGATCAGTAGCCTTGAAGCAATGCCTGATGGGTATCCAGTCTCTCCAAGAGTCTATATGGTGACCAGATGTCAAGATAACACCATAAACGTAAGAAAAATGAAGCAACCCCACATTTAAGACGTTATCAGCAGCTGAAGGACCTGTTACCCATTTTAATGACCTCTTAAACAGATTTACAAATCATATCCCGGCCCTAGTTTAGAATACCTGTTGAAATGTGAAATATGCATACTGTGGTAGGAAAATGATTATAGTACTATCAGCAGTTGCTGAAGTGTTTCTATGAAAGGTCATTAGATGTTAAAGATCCAATAACTCTCTGTAATACGTTTCTAAGTGATATTCTCTGCTTGACTGATGTCCTATGACGAAGGTGTCTTGGTGAAGGAAATATACAAAAATTTGGAACGGCTGTCAATGAAGGTGTATGTAATATTTTTTGGGCAATGTATTTTGAGTAATTTTATCTGGGTTTATCTAATGCAAAGTAAATGAAACTAATCTATGTGCATGTCGACTTTATAGTATCTCCAAAATGATGTTTTACTTGCCTAACTGTCAAGAATTCTGTAGTCAGTCTGATTAAATAGCTATGTTTTGATGGTTTAAAGCTAGCACACCAGCTTACTGTCACTGAACAACTGTCATTATCAAAGGACACTGTCCACAATATTTACACTTTTGTCTTTAATCTAGGATGCATCTGTTTTAACCACAAGCCCAAAATAATTAACATGCTATGAGCATAAGCTCACTTTTTTACTGGCTCATGTCTACAAGCAGAAGATACAAAACTAATTCAATTAGCACGACCCACACAGTAAAAAGCATCAGCGAAAGCAGCCACCAGAGAACTGTGTTGCATTTTGTTAAGCAGGTAATTTACATACCTATTCAATTTTATCAGGAGAGTTTTGAGTGTCACCCATCAAAACAGATGCATTACAGGCCACTCAAACAGAACATAATCATGATAATATTTAGCACCACTGCGCTTAAACTAAAGCTTCTTTGAACTGAGATCTGAGATCTGTTTGCCATTTAATCATTTTATAACATACTAAAAAAATCGAAGTAATAAGTAGACATTCAGCAGTTAGAAATAAAAAAAGATCATATGCTAAAAAATAGTGTACATATCTTACTATATTAATTTCATTTAGTATTAAATTAGTATTAATGTAAAAATTTAAAAGGGGGAGGAATATTAAACTGTACACAATCATGTTATGTTAATTGTAATTTTTTTTATTTCTGTCTGTTTTTTAAAGGTGCAGTCCAGATCAGGTAAGTCACTCTAAGATAAACCATTTTACAGACAGTCAAATGTACTGCAAATATAGGTTATACTGCCTACTTGTAGGTTATATATATATATATATATATATATATATATATATATATATATATATAACCTACAAGTGTTTGAGTCAAAGTGCCATACTTTAATATCAAGAAGGATCTAGAATCAAAAATTATTTCTTATTCTAGACTCAAACCGAAAGGTTAGGAATCATATATATATATATATATATATGTATATATATATTACAAAATTTATAAGGTTTGTTTATATTGATTTAAATGTAAAAAATTATGTAAAATGGCTTTACACTGTTGTTACATATTAATTTACCTGTATACAATTATATTTATAAGAAAACACTGATCATGCGAGTTGAGACTAACCAGTCATACCACTCGACGATTATGTTTCTACAGCAAAGGCCATTGTTAATGGAATGCATTGATACTGAAAATCAAGCATGATGGTCAACAAATTGAACTAAACTGGTTTAACATTTCCTATTGTGAAAAAACATCTAATATTTAGAAATCATCATGTCCCGGTTCCCTGATGGAGGGAACGAGATGATGTGTCAAAGACGACAGAATGGGGTTTTAACTTGAGAACCTATCGACTCTGAGCTTGAATTTGAAAGCCCAATGAAATTTGGGAGGTGCTATAGTGATGGAAAGGGCACCTCTAACCTCCTGAAGGGAAGCAGGGAGGCAAAATGAGCGCGCTGACTCACCTGAAAAGTGGAGAAGGCGCTTTCACCTCCTGAGGTTGTAGAACCTTGCGAATGTGTTGAGCGTAGCCCAACCTGCAGCTCTGCAGATGTATTTCAGAGAGGCATCCTGAGCCACTGCCCATAAGGAGGCTACACCCCGGGTGAAGTGAGCTCTCACTTCAAGCGGGCAGGCCAGGTTCTGGCATTGGTAAGCCATGGTGATAGTATCCATGATCCAGTGAGCCAGTCTAGTAACAGACAAAAAGCTGCTCAGATCTTCTGAAGATCTGCATGCGTTCCAGGTAAAGGCTCAGGGCGCGTACCGGACCCGTTGGGGAGCACCTGCAGGCTCACTACCTGGTGTTGGAAGGGAGTGAATGGAACCTTGGGCACCATGGCAGCATACAGTCGCCTAGTGGCCGTGGACCTCGCCTGAACGGTTCTATCCACCACCGATAGAGGCAATTCATTCAGGATGTCCTTGTCCCGTCCAGCGACCAGACGTGGAGGTCCAAAACTGTGCACCTCCCCTGGGATAGAAGGTCCTTCTTCAGATGAATCGGACAGTGGGGAGCATTCGTCAGAGGTATTGACTCCGAGAAATAAGCCTGGTTGGGCCAGTAAAGCGCAATTTACAGGACTTCACATCATGGGTATCTCCGTCTCCAACTAGTCGGCTGCAACCCAGGGAACAGCGGTGCGCGATGAAGGGTCAACACACAGTTCAGAAATTAGCTTTTTTAGAAAAATGAGAGGATCTCTGGCTTCAGCTGAAATGCCTAGGGGAAGCCGCTGTAGAGGGACAGTCCGTTGCACTGCGTCGTCACACAAGCAGGAAGATATATACCCTGTTGATATCGCTTCAGACGTAGTCATCTTCAGCATTTTCCAAAAAAAACACAAGGTGATTAATGAGCACGTCATCTTCCCTTTTATACTTGTATATCCGGGGCTGGGAATAGCATGTAAATTTAATTTGCAAATTTCATTGGCATTTCAAATTCAAGCTCAGAGTCGATAGGTTCTCAAGTTCAAACCCCATACTATCGTCTTTGACACAACATCGAGAGACAGACAGAAAGGGAACTGTAGTTACCCTATGAGATATGGTGATTTCTTGATATAAGATGTTTTAAGTTTATGACAGGATTTTTTTTCTTCTGAACTTACTAGAAGCCGTCATAAATTATTAATCATTATATTGTTGCACAGCCGTAAGACCTTTGTTCTTGAGATATTTAATAAAATCAGAGAGATTTCTGACTCCCAGCTTAGACAACAATGCTTCATACAAGCAAAACACAAAAAGTATAAACAACATTCTTTGTATGCAATAAAAAACAAACATTTTCTGATTTCTGTACCACCTTCCTGCACTTGAGTATCATCTTATATTGTATAACGGAAAAAATATCAGAAAAACGTAAAATAATTTAATTTAATATTTGATTTATATTACATATGGTTTTGTGTTTAATTTATATTACATCTTTAATTATTTAATTTGACATAATTGGTTGTGCATGTATTTGACAAATGTCCTGTAGTGTAATTGATTATACTTTGGGTCTTATTGTCATTTATATCAAATTTGACTGGCTAAAATAGCCACCCAAGCGAGCACATTTATTTCTTTATTTCAAATAACTTTTTCAAAATTAATACTTATTTTTACAGTAACTACTTAATGTAGTTCTGTGGTCATACCATTTGATATATATATAGTCCTAAGAATACCTGACTAAACCTTAAAATGTCAAATATATCACTATTTTAAAATAGTCCTAACCTTTGCATGCATCAGATACCTTCACCAGTGTTTTTTCTCAGGGATTTAATTTCCAGTCACTTGCATCATATATACAGTCATGATATCAAAAGTGGATACTTAGAGTGTATGTGCAACATGTACAAAATATCTTACCATGTTCCACTTTGGAAAGAGGAAGTCAGAACCAATGTACTCAAAGAAATGAGCAAATCCCTCCTTCAGCCAAACGTCCTCCCACCAAACTGGTGTGACAAGATCTCCGAACCACTGGACAAAAGAACACATGAAGAATCATTCAGAGAACTAGAGACCAGTTAAGAGAAATAAAATGACTTTGTGTGGAATAGAAAAATAAAAGAATCTGCACAAGGAAGGGATCATTATATTTATACAACAGTAATTACACTGTTAAAAAAATCTGAAAAATTAAATGTTAATTTACTGTATTAATATTAAGGAATTTTCTGTAATCATTTTTTACAGGTGTATTTCTCGTATTTTTTAAATTCGCGTTGCATTTTGGAATAACCCAGTCAACCGCGAAAGTTGAAAGAGGAAGACTACTGATTCTGAGTCGATTGTATTATTCATGTCTATTGTTGCTTTAATTGCGTCGTGTTGCATTAAAATGAACGAAAGAGGGCCTGATATACTACACAGATTTATTATTATTCCTTATTATTAGACTTTTTTCAATCTGTTTCTATAATTTGTTAGAGCTTTTCACTCGTGACATGCTTGTTAAGTCTGAAGTTAAGCACCACCACTTAGGAAACAAAAAGAAATGCTATAATATAAACTCATGGTGTGCTGTAAAACTATCAGCCCAGTTTTGTTTGTGTTTAAATGTCAATCATTTGTCTACAACAGGTACACAGAATGGGGAGCCTTGCCTGTCACTGAGAGCAAGTAATATTTGCTATTATCTCAACCTGTGTTTGTAATTTTTTTTAATGTCTTGAATTTTTATGTTCATGAGTTCATGTAAAATGTTTAACAGTGTAAAAAGGCTTGTTTGAATTGTGTCTTAAAGTTTTAATATGTATTTCTTATGCTTTTATTCTGACTTTCATAACTATATTTTGCATCACTTTAAAATGTACTGCTCAATATTTTACAGGTGTGACAGGACTGGGTTGATGCCGATTGTTTAATCTTTTTTACCTGGGTTCGAACCAAGTTTTCACTTGTGATGTGATCATCTTTCATTTAAAATGGTTTGTTTATTCTTCTTCTTATATTATATACTTATATTCTTATTTAACAAGCAATTTTCAATTGTGCTTACAACATTGTTACATTAATTGTCTGTTTACTGTGAAATGTTATTTCATTCTGATGTTATTTTGTCAAACTGTTTAAAGCAAACACAGGACATTTTAAGAAACGTATGAATATGTTAACATGCCATAAAAACATATTTTGTTTATATTTATTGTTCTACACTGTCAGAGCATGAGCCAACATGATGGAAAAATTGGATGAAAATAATTTAATAGGTTGGTGTTTAGTCATGTCAGAGAGTTAGTTAGAAAAACGTTATAGTGTCAATGAAAAGCAAGAACCTGCTTGAGATCTTGAAAATGTCAGTGTATCTAAAGGTGAAAAAGAGAGCCTGTGGCTGTGCAGACGTGTATCTACCAAAATATTTACAATTCTAAAAGCTGACCCAAGTGTAAAAATATCAGTGTTCATTGAATTAATTTACTGTACATTTAGGCTAGCTTTATTCATAATGAGACTTATTAAGTAGTTTAGATAGCCTTCTCTTTGATTTATACTTTCCTGAGATGATAAGAGTTGAGTCTGTCATACTTTAATCATCCTCTTCTCATTTCAAATCTATTTTTCTTTCTTTCTTTTCTTATTTTGCAGATCAAAAAATATATTTTGAAGAAAGGTTAGCAGCTGGCACACTAATAATTTTTTTTTTTAAATATCTTCTTTTGGCTCATACTATAAGACAACATCTTTGTCCTGTGTCAGCCACCATAGTGTATCGAGTAGTGAGCAGTGGAGAGAGTGACTAGCAGCAATTCCTTACATCACTGCTGATGCTGCTTTATTTTTTAAGTGGACCTGCAATATACAACTAAATTGTTATGGCCGTATCTGCCCGTTTCGAGATGTGTTCTGTTTTTAAAATCTCATACCTGGAGAGCTCTGATTGTCTCTCAAGACACATTAGCTCTATAAGCCTCATATTATTATTGCATATTAAGGACTGTAACAGGTGGAAACAGCTGCAGTTTGATCAATCTGAGAGTCTGAAATGAGAAAATGATAGTGACTGAGTGAGTGTAACATTTGAACTACATCATTGACAGAGGAAAATTTATCAACAATTCAAAGTAATATGATATAAAAAATATGAGGCAAAAGGGGGTAATGCCTCAGAAGAGAGAGTTGGTCTACTGCCCCAGAGAGAATAATGGCACAATAACACTTTATGAAGGAACAAACAGACTTGCTGTCCACTTATCAATTATCTGCAGGTGCAAAAATAATTATTGGCGTAAAGGCAGACTTTCTAATGCATTGAAGAATAAGACCTGATTGAATGCTGATATAACACATTCTCAATGACTGACCAATCCTTTTGTAAGATGAGTTACAGCCCCATCAACGCTGAAGTCCCCATCTTGGCTTTAGATTAAAAACGCTGCAGCTTAACACAATGGGCCATTTCAAAGACACAATCAACCTGAAGGTTTGAGATTTAAAGATGAAAATGAAACACTATAAGAACTACAGATAATCTAAAAATACTATACATTTATTCAGTAGTATCAGTAAAACAGATGGATTTATGACTGAATTCCTTTATCTAGAACAGTCTGTAAACGGTGTTAGATGGTCAATCTTATTTTCCCCACCTCCACTGTTCCCTCCTTTTCATTACTTTTGATCCTTAAACACGGGATTGATGTGGTGTTTACAGTATGATTTCATTTGTCCTCAGAAATTGCAGCATTAAAAAAAATATGAATGATTATTACTGTTTCTGAAACAATATGCTGATTTTACAGCTCCCTGTGAAAGCATTTTTACATATAATGTCTATGGTAGTCCACACAGAATGGCATTATCTGTTGCAGACAGAGGAACAAGAGAGCTAGTGATTTTTCTTCCTTACAAAAGAAAACTATACAACAACACCAATAGAAAGACTGAGAAAGCTGTGTTGGTGGACTGCTTATCTGCTTCACTCATTGAGCTCCGTATCAAAGGAACAACAGCATCTAAGCGTGTCACAATGCAGAGCTGCAATTCAGCAACATTTCCGAGAGGCTCATTCATTACCACCATGATAAAAGCAGCTAAGTGTTTTTGCAAAAAAGGATGCAAACAAAAGCTGGTGAAAAATGATCAAACTCCATGCAAAGACAGTTATCCACCGCTTCCCTCCAGAAACCTTTATGCATTTTGGCTCTTTGTTTACACAACAACAGCATTTTGGGAACTGAAATGCAAACTTTTAAAAAAAGTTAATACAAACCTTACTATAAACAGAAATACAATGACAAAAACAACATGAGTACATTTTGCAGGGTTTGCATGTGCAAAGGAAGGTTCTGCCTCTTTAAAAATGTTTCAAGACGTTTATAAAGAGAATCATAAGAAATGTTTACCATCATCATCATCATCATCATCCCAATGGGTGTAATTTTGCTAAATCATTTTCTAAATTAGCAATTTCATCATCTCTAGATTTGGAATTACTTTTGCCCTCATCTAATCATTAATTCAACAATATAAGTAAAGAAATTTGGTGCCTTAAACAGAATAATATAAAAATTTGTTTTATTGCAAGAATTTATGTGAAATATTAGATTAATTAATTCACAATCAAAAAATCAAACTTGTTAATGTCAGATGAGTTAAATACAGTTTTTATGTTTGTATTTTACCTGGTGACAGATCTCATGCACCACGACCATGGTGAGCTCCATCTGATAAGGGAAGGAAGAGACATCAGGATCCAACAAGATCTTCTGCTCCACAAACACATTCAGACCCCAGTTCTCCATGGCTGCATAGGGATGCTTGGGTACTGCCAAAAGATCTGCACATGGTAAGAGAGATCAAAAATAAATAAGGAGAAACAAATTACTATATCAGTCAAGCCATTTAACAAAACTAGGACACTTTGTGTCACAGAGGATTCATGGAGAAAAGGGCAAGTTGAAAAGAACGTAGATACCATAACTCAAACAGGCCAAACAATACCCAAAGAGAAGTGATGAAATCCAGACATAATTCTCCAAAGACTGCAAAAGATATAAGACTGGTAGATGCACTCACAGAGACACAAAACAATGAGCTTGAGCGTTCAGATCCCAACGTCAGGAACGTAAAGTGAACAGAGGTGTCAAAACACTGAGGTGACACAATACTTTCAGAGAAACCGAACAACATTACAGAGGAATCAGACAAGTGTTGTCAAATCAAACTGTTTCTAATATTACGCAGTAAGAAAATAAACTTTATCATCAACGCAATCAAGTTATACAACTATCCATCTCTGTTTCAAAAAGGGTTAAGGCAATAAGAACACACATAGGTAAAACCCTATCGCTTAAAAATTGATCTCATAAGCATACATATTAGGAATAAAGGAATTGTTGTGTTTTTGACATGTTTCTCTCACTTTGACCAAAAGAGGAATACAGAATTACTGTATTGACGTATACATTTTGTTGTAAGAAATGGAAAAGACGTAAAAAACTTCCACTGAAAATCCACTATCCCTTTATTAGGATTATTTATACATGTACGCACCGCACACACACACACACACACACACGCACGCACGCACGCACGCACGCACGCACGCACAAACTTCAGAACAACAAATGTTTCACCTTTAAATCTTAATTCAGGAGGTAGGGAAAAATAAACAGTAATTTAGAAAAAAAAGATGAAAGAGACACCCAGAAGAACTTCAGAAAAATCTCAATCAAACAGTGCATGTTTAATCGGCCATTGGTAGTCTGCTTTATGGCTGAGAGACTTGATTCTGTTATAATTGACTTTTTATAGAGGCTCATACTGCCATCACACAACTGAGTGAGAGAGAAAAGGGAGAGGGAGATAGAGAGAGTTGAATTTGAACTCAACCATTAAATATATGTCAGACCTTCTAAGTTTTTAGACTCTACCACACACCAATAATAAATAGTCCATGCCATGTGTTGGCCACTTTGCAGACTGATCTAAAGGAATGACAGATTCATTTTATTATTTAATTTAAATGAAACAATTATCGTTGGAATGTTATGTGATGTGATTTTTTTTAAATAAATTTGTCACTCTCTAGTTGTTTGAAATTCGTATAAACTTCATTGTTTGGTTTACCACAAAGATATTTGGACAAATTTAAAGATTATCCATGTCATTGAAAGAAAAAAAAAGTATATATTTATTAATATATTTATTTTCTTTTTTTCTATACAAGTGCACAGATTAATGGGATCTGTTTTTAAAGCTTGTTACTAAAGTGACACAAACATCTGAATACAATGTTTAAAATTTTGATTCATTTTATAGTTTCTCTTTTATGTGTATGATGTGCAAATTAACACAGTGCTAGTTCAACCCTACACAATTGTTTAACCAGCATTGCTTATGTCATCCAAAGTCATCCATAGTCACTAACTAGGAAATTGGAGGAAGTCAATATAAAACCTGCTAAATGTGTATTCACTAAAATGTGTATTAATGTTAATTGTTTCCTCCTCTCACTCTTTCTGAAAGCTGGTTTTATTTAGAGAGGTGAGTTCAGCAAAATCTATTAACTGGCCCCCCATTAAAATCAATATTAATCACAGTGTTCGCATTACTGGCCAACTGGCTCCTCAGTGGCTGAATTCAATCAGTTAGTGTTGAGGCACGAGCCTCACTGGCCAAGGATGCAAACACAGACTTTCATTTTACCTAAACAATAAAAGATTTTCACATCTATGTGAATTCCCATCGCAGAGAAGGCAATACATTTCTAATGTGAAAAATGAGTAAACGACCTGTCTGCTTGTTGAAAAGTAGTTATGTAACAGCAGTTGAGGCAGTTTAAGTCTGCCTCCACTCAATCACACTCTATAGGGTCTCATCTTATTTTTACAGTTTACTAAAATGGAATGCTTCTATCAGCAATGGCAGATTGTGAATACCCTCTATATTTCAGAGAAGTTAGTGGCATGGCAATAGACTTGCTGAAAACAGAGAGATTAAAATTTACATTTAGTTTCAGGATGTGGATGGATGTGAAAAGGAGAGAACCCAAAAGCAGGCAAGGTTGGGGGGAACAACAAGACTTTAATACAAAAACCCAAAAAAAAAAAACAGGATGGGGTAAATTGTAGACAAGAGAGGCAGAATCATGACAGAACCCCCCCTTAAGGAACGACATCCTGGCGTTCCTCAAGGAGGCCGACAAACGGAACAGGACATAAACACAACCAGCACACGGACCTGGTGCTGTCACGACCCGGTCCACCAAACTAGAGAATAAATGACAAGAAGGACAAGATCATGACATCATGGACCCCAGATCCACGGGTTTGAATTAGGTATTGTGGTTGATAAGAGGTTTATAACATCACTACTTGGGACGTTTTTTAAACCGTATATAGCAATCTAAAAATGCCCCCGCCCATATGTGATCTTTAACACAACACAACACAACACTGTTGGACCTCTTACAGAACCTCTAACAGGCAGCATTGAAGACGCAGTGCAGCAAAGCACTTTTCAGCTTTAATGTGTCTTTTTATCTGCTATAATAAAAAGCACAGATCTCACAAGTCAATCATGCATTAATTTATAATACAGTTACCGGACACCACAGATTTGAATGTTATTATAACTGCATTGATAACTCATATAATTTATTGTGTTTGACTCATTAAGCTCACTTCAAATGACTGAAAATATTTAATTAACTTTCTTCATTAGATTACTACACTAAATGGCCCCTGAGACTTTCAAGTATGTAGTAAAGCTTTCTATTAACATAAGCAGGAAGACAGAAGATTGTTTTGATGTAGCGCTGCATTTGTGTAGAAAGTTGGCTGCTCACTGGTGACCTGGTTATTTAACAGAGAAAATAATAAGAAATGCACTGATGATCTGCTTCTATACTGTATGCAGCAATTGATTTTTTTATAATTACCTTGAGTTAATACAAATTTATGAACATATATTAATTAGATTTACATTGAAATTAGTCAAATATTTTTTTGCATGACTTCTCTGAAAAACAAAATGGAAAACTGGAAAAATGAAGGTGTTGAGCTGGATACTAATGAGAGGCACATGAAGTCCATATCGAACTAGATATAACTTATAACATATAACTTCATTTTTTCTATCATAGTTGACAATGCCAAGAATACCACTAAATAGCTATAAATAATTTCAGTTATGGTATAGTTATAATGTTTTAGCAATGTTGAAAGATGTTCTTTAGGAATGACTTACAGAGAAGGTGAAAACTTGTACACACAGTTTGTCAATCTTTTGCCTCTAATTTCACCTTCTCATATTCCAGGTAAATATTGGATAACAGTATCGACTTAACATTTAAGAATTGACATTTACATTTATTCATTTGCCAGACCTTTTTTTCCAAAGCAATTTACAAGAAGTGTGCAATGGACAGCTGTCACTGCAGAGCAAAAGGGGGTAAAGTGCCTTGCTCAAGGGCATGTCAGTCAATTCCTGGCACTGGGAATAGCATCAGCACCCTTCTCATTACAATTCCAACTCTCTATCCACTAAACCACAACCGACCCATGAACTGTAAATAAAAGTAATTCAAACATCCGTTTTTTTCAGTGTACTACACTGTTAGATGTTGCTGTAGATTTACAGTGTACTTTTTATATTCAATAGTTTCACTGCAGTTCATAATGCATTCTTGGTGAATTTGAGGGGGGGTCTTCCTGAAACCATGCCAAAGCCTTGTTGTAATATGCCAAGCAATTTTTCGGGCAGTCGTGGCCTGGTAGTTCGAGTGTTGGACTCGTGACCCCAAGTTGGGGACTCGTTGGGATACTATGACTGAGGTGAACCCCTTTAGCAAGGCACCGTTCCACCCAACTGCTCCACTGGCGCCGCAAAATGGCTGCCCACTGCTCCGGGTGCGTGTTCACAGTGTGTTCACTGGGATGGGTTAAATGCAGAGCACAACTTCCAAGTATGGGACACCAAACTTGACCACACGTCACCTCATTCACGTCACTTAACGTTGCAAATTTAACTATATTTACATTTATTCATTTTGTAGACACTTTTTTTCAAGGCAATTTACAGTATTAGGTCACATCACTGCAGAGCAAACAGGGGTAAGGTGTCTCAAAGATGCTTCAGTCATTATCTGCTGTTTATTATCTGTTATCTGCTGTTTATTATCTGTTATTTCAACCAAACTATTATGGTTTTGGTAGTTTTTTTTCTGTATGATTGTTTATAGTGAGTTTGCAAAGGAATGCAGGTAAAAAAGACTGTTTTTGTCAAGTTATAGTAGTGTTAGTGAATTTCCTGCACATTTCTTACCAAGTTCTATGGATAACAGATTTCTTCATGTGTCTGTCTGTGTTATAATCTCTCAATAGCTGGATTGAGTCATCTGTAAAGTTCCAGGCAATTCATCAAAAGTTTAGGAAGTATAGCTACAATTGTAAGTCATGTCGTTTCACGACAACCCTATTAAATATTTTTAAAATCTTTGAATTGTTTCGATAAAATGTTTAAATAAAAAATATTTTGATACAAACATTGCTTGGATTGTCTTTTGATTCACAATGTCATTGTCATAATGATGTAATAATTAAATAAAGAAATAGAGTAAATTACTGTATCGTAGAAGTATTCTTTTTTGTACTGTAAAAATGTATTACAGTATAGTACTGTAAATATAAACCATAGTAACTTACAGACAACTATGCTGCCAGTAACTTACTGGAAAATGCAGTTAAATAATTTTCAATGTATAGAAGATATATTTCATTTTTTATCTCTATTTAATATTTCAGTTCCTTTCACATCTGTTCTTAAAGTTCCCTTATTCTTGCTGTCTAATGCATTTTTATTTAATACATTTAAAGTTTAAACGAAACCGTCTAGTCGGAAACTGGTTATATTATCTTTTAAAAACCTAGAATTATATATATTCACTTACTTTTTGAGGTTTTGGTTTATTAATGATTGCTTTTCTACCCTGAAGTGAGTGTGACACAAGGCGACAAGGAATTTATAGTTTTTACTGCCTATTTTGCATTCAATGACATTCTGCTCTAGGATGTTTTAAAGCACCGCAGCAGACAAAGTCTCTGTCCTAATTGGTGCCGGTTTTGGACTAATTGGCATCACATTCACACTCCTGTCAAACACTGAATTTTAAATCCCACTGCAGCACAAGTCACAAGTCACGGCCACACACTGCTTTTCAAAGATTCCTTTAGACAAGGCCTGTGTATCAACAACAACTTCAGCACACGATGTGCATAATTAATTTAAAGTGGTTAAGAATCGGCATGGTGCAGTTGTGTCGCTGTATAGGAGTTCGATATTTATTGTTATATTTTAAGCCAACCTTTTTATTCATATAAAACACTTTCATTTGTAAAACTGCATTTTTACATCGCAAAATTAAATCCAAATTACTGCATATACTCTCACTGTCAAATGCTGAAATGTTAATCCATTCATTTAGGACCTCATGGTTGGATTATTGTATATGCCCTTATGCTTTATAGGGTGAATTTTCTGTACACTTAGTAAACAAATTACAGCTAGTCCAATATGCTTCAGCAAGGGTATTAACCAGGAAGTATGAGCATATTACTCTGGTCCTGTCAACACTGCACTGGCTCCCTATCAAAAATTGTATACATTTAAAAAACTTGCTTATTACTTATAACGCCATAAATGGTTTAGCACCTCAGTATTTGAATGAGCTCCTGTTACATTATAATCCTCCACGTTAGCTGTGTTCTCAAAACTCATTCAACATTCAAAATCAACTGCGGGCGGCAGATCCTTTTCCTACTTGTCACCTTAACTATGGAATAACCTACCAAAAAGTGTTCAGCACGCAGATAAACTCTTGCAGTTTATATCTAGATTAAAGACACATCTCTTTAACTTGGCTTACACATAAAATAGTAACATGATTCCGATATCCAAATCCGTTAAAGGACTTTTAGGCTGCACTAATTAGGTAAACAGGTAAACAGAAAACGGGAACACTTTACACAACACCCTAAATATACTACATCATTAGAAGAATGGCATTTTATAAGTCTGTTTCTCTCTTTTGCCTCTCACGGAGGCAACCAGATCCAGCCTGTATCCAGATCAGAAAGCAATGCAGTTACCCGGATCCAGTATGTATCAAGACCTGATTTTGGATTGGGAACTGAAAAAGTTACCAGCAGCCCTGAAAGACAGCGAGGCCAGGACAACTAAAGCCGGGATACGACCATAGGAAACAGATGATTCTTCTCGACTTTGCTGCAGCCTGGAATTGACCTGCTGTTTCGTCTGGATGGAGGAGAGATGGTTCCCCAACTGCACCTAGTTCTCCCCCAAAGCCACTAGATCCAGGTTATACCCTGATCAGAGAGACATTGAAGTCACCCGGATTCAGTACGTATCCAGACCAGATGGTGGGTAAGGAACTAAAAAAGCCCTCTACAGCCCTGAATGAAAATGGAGACCATGACAACTAGAGCCCCTGATACAGATCCCCTGCATAAACCTTGCCTCAGATGACCATTAGGATAAGAGCACAGGATACAGATGACTCTTCTCCACCCTGCTGCATTCTGGAATTGAACTGGTCCCCCAATTTAGCTTGGATTCTCCCACTGATCGTTCTCCATTCTGTCACCGATGGAGTTATGGTCCCTTGCTGCTATCGCGACTGGCATGCTTAGTTGGCGTCACTTCATTCACTTCGTTTCAATCAGTCTTGTTTGAAAATGAATTCACAGACACTATTTAAACTGCTTTGACGCAATGTATTTTGTTTAAAGTGATATATATCAACAAAGGTGACTTTGACTTCTTCTCACCAACTCCACCTGGTGTTTCATTTTTTAGTTTTTACAACAAAATCAGGGAAGATTTAAAGCTTCAGTAAATATTTTATTGGACAGCTCTACTATTATCGAATCTAAATCTGTTCACTTTCATTTTTGTTAATTACATTTATCCGTGCAGAATTTTATATTACGTTTAAAATGTCTGTTATTTTAAATTTCTATAATAATAGATATAAAATGATAAGATAAAATTTGATAAGAAAAAAATATTTGCTTACGAACACCATAAAGATATATTTGAGATGAATACATGTGGTGTACAAGAGTGAAGCAGAACAAATGAAAATGGACCACAAATATGCCATGACATCTTGTGCCTGCACACACACACAAACTCATTCTCACTCCACAGCACCCTCAGGCGCCCTGTGGTCTGCTTCCACATGTGAGCTCTTAACACAGGCAGTGGAGCAGAAGAGAGCAGCCCTTTACAGAGCCGTAGTGATGCCTGAGGAGAAAAGCCTCCAGAGAGGTTCAAACAGATGCTCTCAGATCTCACACACTTCATTTCACCTCTCTATAAAAGTTATTTTACCATATTTAAACCAATTCTTTGGTCTGGAGAACAGACGTCAAGCTTTGAGACTGAGCTTAGTATCAAGCACCTGGCAGGTAGCAAGCTAAACTTAAATATAGTACCATTTTCTCTGTTAAGACTGGATTTTCAAGTGAACTTCACAAGTAAATAAAGCAACACAAGTAAATGTATATGTTGTTTAAAGAGGTTGGACATTCAAGCAGCTTTTCCCACTAACACATTACTAATCTGTCTCTAAGCAATCCACAATCTTAGACCAAACCTGTCATGACAGTTTCAGTGAATGTGAGTGCAGTATAACAGCTGTTAGAGCTCAAACTGGTATCAGCTCTCTAATGATGTCTACTCTATGGGCTCTGACTGTTCGTTCAGTCTATTCTCTTCATTAACAAATCACAGCTTATAGGGCACTGCTGAAATGGTGAAATCTTTAAGAGAATAACAGTGATCAATTTCAGGTGCTCACTAAGAATCACAGATGAACAGGAGCAGAATGGAGGGACACCAACATGTTTTATATGCTCTTCTCCTGTAAGAGAGAAATTCAGCTTAGCAGGCAGCTTGAAAACATAATGAAAGTGATCAGTGAGCTGGGGACATTGTCCTGAAACACTCCAGCAATTTTCTGCCCTTTATTTCCTATGAATCCTTACCCGTAATTGAAAGAGAGATAAAGTTGGGGCGGTTATTAGAAAGATGTTTGGTCATTTTGCTGACAGTCTGGTTTGAAGATGAGCTAGAAATAAAAAACTGAAAAATTTAACTCTGTGAGAAGTTGCACTTAGTGTAACTGACTGATGATTGTGGTAGCTTTTTGTTTTTAATAAGATCAATGTTTCTTAAGAAATTACCTTTTATTAAAAGGCACCATCAGACAATCTAAAAAGCAAAATGTTGAATCTTTAGATTACGAAAACGGTATACTTATAGAATAAATGGAAGTTGAGATATTCTTTATATGCAGTTTTAAATCTAACCCTAACTTTAAGCAATATCTCTGATATAAGCTAATTATAAGCTGCTTTAAAATATTCTAACACCCTAAACATTGGCACTCAGCCCTGAACACCTCCTTTTCAGCCAGTGGCTGAGAAGCAGTGCTTAACCTCATTGGTAACCTTTGGCTAAATGTCAGGATGAATATTAAAGAAAACATGTTTTAACAACAGCAGCAAAAGAAAATGTCTTATGTATTGTGTTTTGCTATTCATTGGGATAATTGGGGATCTAGGTTTATATTTCGGGATATCAAATAAGATATGGACCATGTAACCTTCACAGTGCAAGAGTTTCATCAGCCATTAAATGTCTGTGGGAATTTTTCCACTCAGATCAGTTCAACTACTATAGGAGCCTCTCAAACCCCCAATACTTCTTTACTGAAAAATACTTCACAGTGAAAACTTAAGAGTGGCGATAAAATCTCTTGTTCTCTCACATATGCATACACACAAAGTCATGCTCATGTGTATGTGACTGTCAAATCTGTCATGGGTACAGACCCCTATTTTATTCTTTACAAGCTTTTTTTTTTCACTTTTCTTAGACTCTGTCATCTTTAACTTAAACTGTCAACTTTAAAATTAAATTGGGAAAATTACTATTGCTCTGCACAATTACTATAATTACTACCACCTTTCAACTCTTATAAAGCCACAATAGAAACAAAAAAACTTTCCATAGTTACTCATCATGTTTGCATGTGGGTTTTGCTAATTTTGTAACCAAAAATACTCATCAACTTTAAAAACACTGTGTTCACATCCTGACAAAATATATATTATAATATATAAACAAGCTTTCCATTTCTTCCCTCAGTCCTATTTTATTAAAACAATAGCAATGTGGTATACATCCTTATGTCAGAAAAAACATTTTGTTTTAACTCCCCATACTCTTGCAAATACATTTTCACAGCAAAGATCTAAGAACAGATCTCGACACGTGGAGCTAGGGGTGGAGAAGGCTAACTGTGTTATTGCATACAAGATTCTTAAATGTTTTTTTTTGTTCAGCTAATACTTTTTCTGGACAAGATCCATCTTACTGGGAGAAACGATCCTTCAATAGTTAATCTTATATGAGATCAAATAAAGATTCAAAGATGCATATATGCGACTTGTATCATGCTGTCATGGCTCAGTGCTGAATCAGATCATCTCTGTGGCTTGGAACACAAACTGTCATTTGGAAAGAGGCCGCATATTCTGCATAGGATTTGCAGCACAATGAGACTAAAGTAACTCCCTGTATACTGATCAGCTTTCATCTTCAACAGTCTCTCACACACACTGCTCTGGGATCAGCTGGAGGAGTCATGACAGCTCCACATTTTATTTGCAAAATATGTTTTTCAAGATAAAAATTAATATTTAGTAATGAATGAATTGCATTGTAAACAAAAAGATAAAAATTGGGAAAATAAAAGGTTTGGCAAAAAATAGAAAGAAATGAGAGAAAACTTCATATTTGCAAAGAAAAACTTGAACAGTAATGAATTTGCAACAAATCTTTTCGTAAGCAAAAACTGCTGCAATTACATTTGCGCCACCCCTATAACTCTGCACTTCAGACTTCCGCACTTTTGTTAATCAGTTTTTCTTTTGCGCTTCGCTTTAATGTGCGTGTAGTTTTGTGGCCCTGATTTGAAGTAGGGTCAACGATCCTGGACGTGCCTTCCTCATGACATCATCAGTGCAAGACTGTGTGGAACAGATCGATTGCTATGGCGTAACAGAGGCAGATCTCGGGTCACTTCCAGGTGATTGTTTTTTTTAAATCAAACCTTTGCTTTGTTTCTCTTTGCTATGTAAAATGTCGTATTAACACATTTACTCAACATTCACACATTCTATGTGAAGAGGATGTTTTCTATATGTGGTTGATGATTCTTTTTCTTAATCTTTGAATTTTGTATTTCCTTATGAGGTTCTCATATGTTTTGGATGAGGATTTAATGTTTACTGTAGACACTGCTTTCCATTAGATGTGCACAATGTTTGCGATATTTCAACACTACAAGGTTTGTGTGGAATTAAAGTGAACTCAAAGTTTTAATTTAAGACTGTAAATATTAATTAAAGTGTAAAATTTTTCACTATACACTTTATGTGAAACGGTGAATGAGACTGAGACAAAATAGCGTTTGTTCAATCTATATCAAGCTGTGGGTCTAAAACTCTGTTTGGATGTCATTCTGTCATATATAGTGACACATTGGAACAGCTCAGTAGGAATAGGAGTACATTCTACAAAGCTATGCTGCAGCAAACCTATACATGCTTTGACAAGAACACACTATCAAGAGTCAAACATTCGCTGTGTTTGTGAAGAATGTAGAAAAGGTTGAAATTATTGCCTCAAGGGCACAACGCATTGCTTATGTATTTATAGCTGAGAGTCAAGCAAGGATACATCTTGATAAAGAGAATCAAGAGAATGTTCTCTCAATACAAAAAGTATTTGAAATATTTCAGCAAGTTCAAAGAAATCATTTAATATAATCAACCAAAGGTAAAAAGATGAAATGCAAAAAATAGACAGATGGCTGGATTATTCGCAGACTACCTGAGCTGTGTTGGGGCACTTTTATGGCCATGAGGGATTGTTTGGTCAGAAGGCTACTGGCGGTAAACATGATAAACTAGCATGAAATGGAGTAAGAGTGTGGAAGAAGCAAAACAGTTAAGAGAGGAAAGATTGGGGAGGGGGCAAGAAAAAACTGTCACTTTAGTGTAAGTCAAGCTGTTTTTACCATTCAAGTTCCTGTATTGTGAGTTGAAAACTCTCAAACAGCTCAAGATCAAGTGGGAGTAATTTAGAAGAAACACATTCAACTTTAGGATCAAAAGTTCACACCTAAATTTTGTATGGATGTGGTGTCTTATATCTTCCTTATTGTCCTCAGTTTAAAAATCTAGATCTACACATTCAGTGTTAAATCAACAATGTCAGTATAAAATATAGTCCACACCAGATTATGTCAACACTGAGTGTGTTTAATGATACTGAAATTTAACTTATAGTATAATACTCATGGTTTTATTGTGGTCAGGTACTGCCAGGTAATGAATCCAGACCCTTATATCTTTGAAGGGTTTTTAAATAGTACTTATGAGGACCTTTCTAATCTGTAATAATTTGATCGTTGATAGCAAAAATATGTTTACTTATGCAAGCACAAACTTTTGAGGCTTTACAAGGCGGATTACATACAGTAAGTATTTTTACTTAAACAGTAAAAAGATGTTTTATCCAATAAAGACAACTTTAATGGCATTTGTTGAGTAATTTTAATATAATCATAAGGCTATTTCCTAACAACCTTTAAATGTTTTGCAACTTTCCTTTGAAACAGAATGACTTTACTTTAATTGATTTGGTCCACTGTCAACAATATTCCTCATTCATACAATCACAATGACAATCAATATTTATTAGCACAGGGTTTTGTGTCTGATTTCACCTTTTTACACATTGTTCCATTATGGAATATGTATGTGTAAATAAACAAATAGATAAAGCACTACTGGATGAATGCATTACAAATCGAATTGGACATGGCCATCTCCTTAATATATGGCCTGTTGGAGTGCAAATCCAACAGATCCTTACAATAAATATAGGATTCCTTCACCAGCAAAACAATAATTTTTATACCGAAAACATATATTGGATGCCCTTTAAAACGATTGCAATTCGATTAATGTATCTATATTTTATGTACATGCCTAGATTACAAACGCAGTTACATTATTAATAGATCAGAAAGGGAACCAAAAATATATAAAATGAGCATTTAATTGATCAAAATTGCATGTCATGGCAGAAATGCGTAGACAAGATGACAACATGGAGAATGTCAGAAAATAAATATATTTAATTTCAATAGTTCCATATGCTCCATAATGTACAAGATTTACTGGATGCATATATCCTTATCAATTTATCGAAATACATATTAAAAGATTTTATTTCTCTCAATTCAACAAAATATTTAGAACCATGAGTCAAGATATTAATTGGTCTAATGTAGTTTATCTCTTTCCCTTATCGTGCTTTAGATCGATAATCACCAATGCGAACAGATGAAAAATAACCGGATGAGAGGTTTAAGCAGCAGGAGGGATATTTACATTTATTTACTTACTATAAAACGTATCCAAATACAGCCTAAAATGTAAAGGGAGAAATATCCCAGAATACTTCCATTCTTTCCTCACTGCTTTTTTAAGCAGTGAGTTATAGATTCAGCTGCTGTAGCTGCAGGTGAAAGCCACTGGCTGACAGAGCGGTGTCAGTGATTGGACCCTCTAGCCTATCTGTCTAGACTATTAAAAACAAAGACAGTCTGTATGAGACTTTCACTGGACTAGACTCTACTTTTCCAGCTTGATGTCTCTTTCTTCAGCATTCCTGATCACTACCCCTTATCAAAAACCTACAGGTCTGGCACTATAATCACTCTTTCAGGATAGGCACATAACAAAAAGCCACATATAAGAGCTGACTTACAGATTTTTTAACCTTGATTCTGCTCATATACAGTAAGCATCTTAGCCAATCACACCTTATAACTAAAGGCATGTGTTGTTAAGGAATCCAGAAATTTTTGCATTGCATAGACGTGGTCTCACGAAATACGGTTGTCATTATAAAATATGCACAAATACACAAAGACGAAATATCCAGTTATATGATTCTGCAACTACATTGTAAATGAATTTTCAGAATAAAGGTTAAACTGTTCATTTTTTTAGTATGACATCTTTGATCTGCAATCAATGCACCTATTACTAATCAAATGTATATACTTTATAAAAACAGTCTAAAGGCCAATCCATGGCCTCCCTGTTTGTGACCTCAAAAGATTAGGGTCAGTTCTGAACCACCACAGTAGCATCACTAAATGTCCTTCATGACCTAAATATAAAAATCATACATTATGTTCGGCATAAAGCACTGTAAGGTTATCATCAAGATATAAATCACACATATCCAAAGTCCAGTATAAAAAAATTCAGACATTTGACTTTTACATCCCAAAAGAGCTGAAGGTGTCAGTGCAATTAAATTGTAGTCAGTGATGCACACATATGATTGCAAGATTAATAAAAATTTAATATATAGATACAAAACACTCTAAGCCCTAAAAACAATTTTCTCAAACCAAATCCTTAAAAAGTACAGACATATCTATGGCTAAAAGTCTCTTAACAAAGCAATTTTTCAACTAAAGTTCTGTTTGCAGAACATTAGCTTTAATAAAGTTTAAATTAGTAACCTAAAACTAAGCTAGCCCAGATAGAATACAGTGGAGCTTATTTTTAATTTGTAAACTTTATTTTACAATAAACAGCAATGAAAGTAATTCTTGCAGCTTACAGCTAGTCTTATGAAGCCAGAGTTATTAATATACTATAGGTGAGTATGACAATTTAAATTGTTTGGTGAAATTGGTCCCCTTTAAAAGAATTCTATATTTTAAACTTAAGTTAGTGTATAATGTTGTTAGAGTATAAATAATATCTGTAAAAGTATAAAGCTCAAAGTTTAATGCCAAGCGAGATATTCTATTTAACAGAAATCCCCTCCAAAAAAAGGCTGGTTTGGACTACATCCCTTTAAATACTTCTTTAGTGACATCCCTAGCACAGTTAACCTCTGCTCACAGGAACACACAAAAAGGGCTGTGTTTTTTTGCGTGCCCATGCAGAAGAGGAACAGTTTAAGTGGCATGACATGAAGTGGCATGAAATGAAGTGACGTGATATGAAGTGATGTGAAGCGACTTGGACAAGTATTGTGCCCATACTTGAAATTTAGCTGGTCAGTTGACATCTGGTAGTTGAGAGTTCAACTTATCAGGGAAGTTATCAGTCATTTTAATGACAGCTAAAAAAGCGGTAGACAGATGAATTGTGTGAAAAATACAGGTTAATTTTCCAAGCAACACATGAACATGTTTTATTGCACACTGTAAACACAATCAAAGCTTCAAAAGCACGCAAAAAACAGTACTTTAAATTGGAGTGTCTCTTCAACTTCAGCACATGTTTCTATGGTGAAGATGCCAGAATAACAATGATGACAGCTGCATTTGTTTTTTAGTTCAGTGTGTGGTTTCTCCTCTCTGTCATAATCAATTGACTTACAGAATTACATCACACACTATTGAACAGTTCTCTGGAAGCCAGTTGAAACAGATGCTGTATAATCTGTATTACAAAATCATTCTGCTATTTGAGTACAAATACACGCAAATAAACAAATGTTGAATTAACATAACTATTATTTGCAGCCAATGTACATAAATATTATGTTGTGTTATTTATGTTCAACCTGCCAAATTTATGTTTGTGAGATAAACATGTTTTTTACAGATTTATGCCTTATATTTTTATTTAAACATATTCAACAAATATTTTTCTCAACATAATTTTTTTTTTCTTTTACAAAAAGTAAGTTATTAAGTAACTTTTTAATTCATTGTATCACTTTTCACCTTTTGTTATGTTTACCAGTTACTGATTAAACGTCATGTTAAGTCTTTTTAAATCATGTTAAGTCTAATTTTAAATCGTCATACATGATTTTTCAAATCATGTATGACACCTAAGCGTAAATAGATTAAACTATATGACTGAACTTTAAAATCATGTGAGCAAATTTTCTCCCAAAATTAAATTTTTTCGAAAAAAATCATTGCAGAAGCATTTTACTTTCGCTTGGACAAGAAATGTAACTTGTTCAGATTAAATGAGGTATTTTAAACATACCAGAAATCCCTTCCAGACCTCTCCGAATACAGTTAACTATAAATGTCCAATCAGCATGAGGTGTCAGACGTTTGACAGGTGATGAATTGAGTTCCAATGAAGTTCCACTGAACTCAATAACAGTATTTTGTTCTCAGACAAATAACATTGATCTACAGCACAAACAAAGGCTGTACAAATTCAAACTAGTACCACCAACATTAACACACACACACACACACACACACACACACACACACACACACACACACACACACACACACACACACACACACACACACACACACACACACACACACACACACACACACACACACACACACACACAGTGAGGGGTTTGCCATTTAGTGTGGTGACAATAGTTCTGAACTAAACTATACTCAATTATTTTCCCTTTAAATACTGTGGTGTAATGGAAAAGAATAGATATGAATTCATCTTCAGGATTTCCAGCAAAACCTTGCACACACACTTTAATTACACCTATCACAAGTAAATACCCATTATAGAGATCCGCCATATCGATATGAATATACCACCAACTGTGGATGCTGGACTAAGCTGGTCATTTTATCAGAGTAGTATTTGAACTTGTTCAGATTATTATCAACAAATTGGTTCTGGATGGCGATTCATAAGAGTGCCGTCAAACCAGGGAAAACACATCTAACAACACAAGCTTCAGGATAAATCACAGACATTTTCATCAGTGGCATTCCATACAAAATAAAATTAGATGCTTGTATTTCCCCCACCTTCAATGGTTATTTTTCTGATTTCATTGTAAAAAGCAATCAATTAAGATTATTAAATCTATATGGTCAATGCACTGTGAATTTTATAAAAAAATTATTTTAGAAGAGATATGAGGTGTGTGATGTAATCTTCAGGACTCAACTTCAAGTTCTCAACCTCAACTCTGGCAAAACATACCTCAGATTAAATTACACCTTAACCTGACCAAACTGGACATACAGCTGTGATTAAAAACACTTAATGGGAAATGCCGTTTGCTTAAAAAGACCACACTGCTTGTGTAAAAAACATGAACAATGTCAGTTCTGGTAGTAACAGTTATGGTATAACATTGTTGAATTTAAATAAATTTCTCATAAAAATAAGGAACATTGGCCGTTGTTTGTTTCTTTGTCTGTAAGCTCTCTCTCTCTCTCTCTCTCTCTCTCTCTCTCTCTCTCTCTCTCTCTCTCTCTCTCTCTCTCTCTCTCTCTTTTTTTTTCCCTAAATTTTACCGCAGCTTTATAATTGACTCTCATTTCAAGCCAAGTAGTGTACTTGAATTAAGCAACACATTTTTAACTAGATAGTTAAGTCCACGCAACATGAAAGTTTAAGTTCCTATTAAAACATTATATTATGTTTATTATACAATACACACTCTGGCTTTTCAAGACATTTCAGTTTTGTACATAACTTCAGCATATCAGAATAAGTTTAGTGTCACTGTTATAATTTCGGAAGAACCCAGATGCAGGCACAGGAGTAGATGTAACAAAAAGACTTTTAACTCCTATCGGCCCTGAGGGGACACAACTGGAGGGACCCTGCAGACAGGGACAATGACAACATCCAAATACACAAAACAGGAAAAAAAACGACACTCGGACGGCTGAAGCTGCAGGGAATGCCTTTGCTCTGACTGGCCCTGAAGCCGTGGGGTAAGCCGGCGCTATGACCGGCTCTGAAGCCGCGGTGTAAGCCGCCGTTCTGACCTGTGCTGAAGCCAAGGGGTAAGCTGCCATCTGCGGGATGCTGAGATTCTTTGAGCCAAGAGTCGGTCGAAGGGTGGCCGAAGAGGGTATGACCATCTCTGGGCCCGAGGAGTCTGACAGGAAGTCCCAGGACCTCCTTCCTCCTCGAAGGGTGAAAGGGGGACCGGTAGGGAGAGAGGAGCTGACAGTAACAGTAGCCAGGATGCATTCATCCAGGACTGTGGCCACACAAAACACACAAGTCTGCCAGGATTTTGCCAAATTCATGTCAGAACCCCCCTTAAGGAACGGTATCCTGAATGACAAACAGAACAGGACATAAACAAAAACCACCAGCACACATTCATGGTACTGTCACCACCTGGTCCACAAAACAGAGATTGTCATGGTTGATAAAGCGCCTGACCACTTCACCGAAGTGAAGGGGACACAGCGTCCTTAGCTCAACTGACAAGAGGGGATTTGTGAGGCAGCCGTTGAAGATGTATGTATGTAGGTTGCACCTAAACTCTGGGTAACAGGATGATTTTGTTTCAGAATGAGGGTTGTGTCCATTCTGTGAGAGTGTGTTGTGGCTCTTTCTCTCTCATTAGTCACAGTAGATACGGCTTTGATTAAGCTGCTCTAATTGGACTCTGTTTAAGATTCAATGGTTAACAATGAGCCACTTTGATGAATGAGGCGTGTTGCAGTTTGGGGAACTATTTCTCTAAATGAGAGAAATCGTTATGCCATTAAAGACTGATCACATGCCAACAGCCGTGAACAGAAGTCTATGGCTTCAGGAAATAACAAAGAAAATGACTGTAAAACTTTTAGTACAACAGTATTAAAGATTGCTTTTGAGGTTTAAGTTTCTTATAGATTATGAATCTTAATAAGCTCAATTGCATTCCTAAGTTTGAACAATAAAGCTATTTATTTTTATTTATTTTCATTATTACACCAATGCAGTACAAGACATACATTACAAAAATGTTTGGAACATTTTTTTCTTAAGTTCTATTCAATGCAGGAGGTTTCAAAGAGCAAACACAGCCATCAAATAGTTTTAATCAATGACACAAATGCAGTGTTGTCTTAACAAAAACAAGTTTTTTTATTGTTGTTTTTGTTGCTGATTTTCTTGAATGCAAATATATGTTTAAATGGTGTCAGTGACAAAAGGGGGTAGGCAAAATGAGAAAATCAATAATCCTATAACTGGTTATAAAGTATGCATCTGGTATTTTAAAATGTGCGTGTGTGTGTGTTGATTTTGTGTAATATAAAAAATTTGCACCATTTTTCTTAAATATAAAGACTTAAGATATCTAAACTCTTAAAGTGGCGTAACTTCCAAAGAATGATAAATATTAAATATTTGATTCGACCTAAATCGAATCTGCATGCAACATCAGGGATTCTTCTCAGTGACTCTATTTCCTTTCACTTTCTTATTTTTTGAAATGGTGGTCACACCAACCTGAAACTTTATGAATTTTAAATAATTTAAATTGTTAAACATTTACAGATAAAAAAAGTTTGTCTTTATCCCGATTGACAGGACAACAAATGAAGTATCTTAAATTCAGCTGCATGCAGCCTTTTGTTCTTTTGGGGACCAAACCTACCACAATTGGTCTCTGCTCTATTAAATGCTGTATTAAACCTGTATGCTTTATATAAATTAATCTGCTTTATTTTTTTTTCTTATTCGCATGACAGAATGTCCCTGTTTAGAGACCTGAAGGGATGCAACTGCTCCCACATTCCACACACAGATGGTGCCTTTACATAACAGCAGCGTGGATTACATCCACATCATTACTCAGATTAGCCTGAACTTTAGACTGAAAGCATGACAACTCTGAATTTAACAATTCACATGTTATGATAAAAAAGACACGGAAACTATCTTCAGCTCAATGTTTGAGACTTAACAGATTCTTTGCACGACCTGTGATCTGTGACCCTTAATTTATAACAGTCAGCAGTGAATAGCTTTTATCAGGTGACAGTCCAGCTCAAGGAGAAGTGATGGTAATGAAAATCACTGGCCTCTTAAAAAAATTTGACCTGTTAGTAAAGATTAAGTATAACCTTCAAGACATCAATCATTACAACATGAAAAACACTCATTGAGATTGTTCAGTGGTTTAAAAAGATGCCAATGTTGTTCTGCTCACATGACATAATGTAGCCTGTCAGAGAGTTATTGATCATCCTTTAACCTGCAAAGCATGACCAGTCAATACACACGGGTCTAATGAGCAAGCACGCTATTGCTACACAAATGCTGACAAGAGACTGGGACACTATTTTCATTTCCCGTAAATTAAATATTTAAATTACATTAATATAATTGGTAAAGTTATGTCTATTTGTCAGAAGGTCATAGCGTCATTAATAAACGAATACAATACTTTAAAAAAGATTGAAGAGCCATTGGTTTGCTTGTACATGAATACTGTGAAAGACAAACGCTTGTATGCAAAAACAAACTCCTAAGGAAAGTGAATAGGTGAGGAGTAGAGTGACAGACAGAAGTCCAGAAAGATGGATGGCCATATTCAACTGAACACAGCAAACTGACAGAAAACCAATGGAGCGCGACACATAGACAGTCTGATGTAAGCCAGGCTAGTATAACCACACACACAAATGCACTTGGCAAACAAAAAACTACATACAGTACCCAAACGTCAATAAACACGCAGATATATATACTTTAACTCCCCCCAAAATACTGTCATCATTCACTTGATTCAAATCTGTATATATCTCTATGTACTGGTGATCGCAGAGAAATATATTTGGAAGAATGCTTAAACGCATTAAACCGAACAGCTTATAGACCAAATTGAACTATAGTAGGATGTAAGTTCATTAGAACAAAGATAATTATACTGGTTTGGGACAACTGCAGAGTAAGTATTCATGATATAAATTTTTGGATAAGCTATCCCTAAAATACACATGGATATAAATACAAGCACATAATATCAATACATAAATCTCTGTTTGTGATTTTTGTGATAATATGATCATTGTACCTAGTTTAGGGAGGGAATATTTGACTTTGAAGTAATCCTGATAGAACTGCAGGAGTCTCTTGGTGATGTGCAAAGCGTAGTCTCCCGATCCGCTTTGAATGGCATCAGGTCTGGCATACAGCCGAATCTACATCATGCCAAGGAAGAGAACAAAAATACTTTACCATAAGGGCAACTGGTAAGCTCTGGGTTATTCCCCAACCTATATTCTATGTCCATGTACTTTTATTTTTGTTTTATACATTAGCTTAAGAACATTTCAAAATAAATTGCTCATAAATGCCAAACATAGTGTGAAAAAAAACACATTCAAACATGAAACACATTTAAGTTTACTTATTAACTTAAATATACGAATGTTAGAGTTTAACATTCGTACCTTGGAATCTAAGAAACTAAAGAAATGAAAAGTAAACAATGTTGTGCTCAACCAGTTTTTTTTTTCATGTATCAAAAAGGATAATTTTTTACAATTGCATGGACTCAAAAAAAAAATAAACCCCAACTAACAGAGTAAATCTGCTACTTTTTGAGAAATGCATTATGAGCAAATTTATTACACAATCATGCCTGCAAAACAACTCAAAATTCAAAATATACCTAAGATTGTGATACAGTGATTCATTGTAGAGAACCAGATTTTCTATATACTACAATGTAAATATGGACAATAAGGAAAGCCTTATTTACAACAGATATAACCCCAAACACAGAAAACTATTTACATTAACAGACCAGAAACAGACAAAAAAGCCTTATAATCCCCGATTACACTTTGAGTAATGCTTACTTCAAGCTTACTTTGTAAATATTTAAATTTATGGTACTTGACTGAAGCAAATCATTTTTAAACCAATATAATATCACACATTTTTATTAGTTAATTTGCAAAAGTGTAACAGGTACATCTATTTCGTTTAATTTTGAAAAAATATGAATGAATTTATTTTTGCATATTCTATTTTGAGTTGGTTGACTTTTTGATGAATTATTATTTGAAGTTATTGAATTATTGGAATGCACAACATTTTTTTTTGCAAACAAACTCTTCATATGTTTAAGGGTGTTAATGGTGTAAATATAAAAAAACAAAACAATCAAATGTCTTGCTGCATGGCTAGGTTATTAAAGAATTGCTTTGAGGGAAATGTACAGTATTTTCACACTTACAATGATGCAAGGGCGGTCGCATGGCACATCAAACCAAGAAGGAGATAAGACATTGTTAAATGTAAACCAGTAAATCAAAATAAATTATGTATTGTCTACCACACATGGTGCTGCTGTATCGACCGACTCTTGTAAAACTATCATTTGAGATTATTTTGAGTGTGAGGAAATGGTCGAAATCCAAACAACTTTAGTACATCCTGTAATTTTAAAAATAGCTCTAGATTCATTAATGAGGTATTATTCAAATTGTTCAATTTTATGCTGATGCCGACTACTCTGTTTGTGTTTGCTTTGTGCTTTTGGAGAGAAGCTTGACAGAGGACATAAACCGGGTCATTAGAACCTACAAGCCGTTCTGTGATTATCTGGTCAGCATTGATCATAAAAACAAGACACTTGGGGCAAATGTGTAAACAGGTAAACTGATCTAAATATTTATAAAGAAAATAGTAGAAAAGAAACTCACTTTATACAAACTTCAAATAGAGTAGATATTTTAAGTTTAGTTTCTCATTGTAACATAAAATGCTAGGGTTTCCAGTTGGAAAGATGATTATAACTGACAAATATTTATTGTGGCTCCAGCATTAAAACCTTCCATTAGTTTTGAACTGCTTAAAGCTGTAAATTGTGCTGAGATGTGCTTTAATAATAGCTTATTTTATATCTGTTTCCTAACAACGACATTTTAAATGTATTTATATTCTTCTAACAAAGTCATATTTTTTTTCATTAAAAGCAATAACCATCTATTTGTGCAGGACGGTTATGTCATAAATATTAATTTAACATATTTAGAATAGCAGTATAGAAATGTTGATTGTTTGGCACTTTTAACGATATAAATGAGACTAATTAAGTTTGTTCTATATTCGGATTGAAATTTGATACTGAATGCCCATCTAATGACCCACATTTTTTATTTAATTTTAGATCTTTACCTCAATGGATAAAAAAATAAGGAAAAATTATCACAGGGAAATGGGAAAAATCTTGTATTTGTTTGTATGAGAAAGATGAGTATTGCAGGCGTAATCATGGTAACCTTAAAGAGACCCTCATTTGATGATTTAACAATTTAAAAATTTATTTTATTGTTTGAGTCCTCACTATACATAAAAATACCATAACATCTTTAAAGAACACATTATTAGTTTTATTTTTCACCTTGTTGTTTTGTGTCCTGTCTAAAAACGCTTACATTTTGTTCCTGAATCTGTAAGGCCCATCTCCCGTTGTAGTCTGATTGGTCATATCATTGGTCCTTTATCGTGAATTATGGGATTTTTAAAATCTCAGATTGTATACAGGTTTTAACAGTTGTGGAGGTCAGTTGTGGCCCAGTGCATAGAGAGTTAGATTTGTATCCAAAAGTAAAATTAAGTTTAGAATCTAAGTGTCTCTTTAAAACATATGGGTTAGAAGTGAAGGTGTTTTAGGATGAGAAACGTTAGTCCAATCTTTATTCATGCTGTGGTGATAGACTTTCTTAATATCCAATGATAGTAGTACATTTATTAGACCTGCTCAACCAGCTTTCAGTGCAAACAGCAGAGGGCGAGTAAAAATATTAAGTGCCTTAAATATTTCCTTATATGAAGCACTATAATCAACTCATCAGTGTTCTATAAGAAGGCTAGAGACGTTGAGAGTCTAATCGATCTCACACATAAGGAGAGATAAAAAATATTCTGGGAGATGGGATCTGGATTTGAGAAACAAGATTTAGACTCTTTACATGAGCAGCAAGTTTACCCAGGTTGTGACAACTGGTTTGCAAATCAAGTTTTCTGATGAAGGATTATTTTGACAAACTCCTATTGTGTACAGATGAATAGAGCAAATTAAGTCCAGGGACAGTCATTAAAAATTTGGATCAATTTGCACTTGATAAAAAAAGCCCTCAAAATAAGAATTTCACAATACCAGGAACAGTACAAAAATCAATCTAAATAATTGTAAAACACTTGATTTTGTTGCAAGTACTGACAAACAGCATTTACCAATTTCTACCTTGATAATTGTTAACTGGCTATTAACAGCAGGTTCTGAGGTGATGTTTTATGCATGTGTTTTAGAAAGATGTTTCACCATAAAACCAAAGTATTAACTTCAATAACTCCTTTCTACCATTGCTCTGACACAATCTCTCGCCCTGCACATCCTATCACACCCAATCATCTTTATGATAAACGGTGTGAGGGGCTACCCTGCCGCTTTAATGTGATTGATGGAGGAAGCTAATGAGCTGCCTTCCTCTACAATCTACAGTGTGGATTAAACACTCTAGATAGAAGAAACATTACAGTTGCACAGCAGAGGTGACTAGATATAAAGTAGGAAGATTCATTACACTAATATGAGGAGGAGGCTGGTCAAGGTCGCTTGGTAGCAGCCGACAAGAATGCATCAGGAAGTTTCTAAGTGGATGCGTTTTTTAAGGTTTCAAACATACTGGAAAACACAGCATTGCATATGTGAAGCTTGTCATCTCAAAACTTTTTGTTAAACACTGCATGTCCATGTCATGCAAGTTAAGCATACAAAGTGACTCACCAAAACCCCATCATCTGTTACTGCTTCTCTGTAGGTAAAGTTGCACACTGCCCAGGCCAGGTAGTATGTGGACATACGAGGAGTCCTGGAGAAATGGTTGGTCAACCAACCATCCTCATCGGATGTTGATGCTTCCACTGGCATGTTGGACAGTGAATGATATGACCTGTCATGTCTCAAACTCACTCTGAATGTGGCTTTATAAATGGGCTCATCGAAACACGGGAAGGCTTTTCTGGCATGGGTGGGAGAAAACTGTGTCACAGCAAGATACCTGCAGAATCATGAGAAAAAATAATGAAAAAAGAAAGAGGGATACATAAATGCATTGGCATTAAAGTGATGTATATCTTTTTAAAAGAAAATTTTATTTAAAACTTCAACTTCTTAAAATGGGTTGTTGATTGACTGATTATAGAAATTGACCAGAAAACATTAAAAAGGTTTTGGATTGTAAATTGACAAAATGTAAACAGATTGTTTAAGTCGTCATAGAAGTAGTGCTGGCAATGAACCAAAAATACGGAAATGCTGAAAAAGCAACAATTCCGTAGGTAAGTTAAATGACTCATACTGAACAAGATGCCCTTGACACCAATGCCAGAGATTGCAGGGATTTGGAACTTCTCAAAAACAAATGTACAGTACTTTGGAAAGAAGCGACTGTGAAATGCATACATGAAATGTTAAAAAACTAAAACAAAAGATAAAATCACATTTTCCTAATGATGTTTAGTATTTACCAGATTCTGCATAGGGGAACATGTATGTAAACTTTGATATACATATGTACACATACGTAGAATGTCAAATATACCAACAATCACTGGAGTATATGTCATATTATTTAGACTAACTATCTCGATGTAAACACCTTGTTGCATTTACATAAAAATCTGTTAGTCTTACAATCTATCCAAGAAAAAGAAAAACAAACTGAAGCTTTTCCATGGCTGCATTTCATAATCGTTTGACACGTGAATAATAACACATAAAATTAAATGACTTTCTAAGTTTAGCCAAATAAGTATAATACATAATCTCTTACATGTAATGTTGAGCTGGAAAATACGTATTAGGATAAAGAGTTAGCCGTTGGCTTTGTAGAGATTATTGTATGCAGAAATGTGGGTGCTGTTCAACATCAAGGTTCATTTCCAGGAAACTGCATTACTGAATGTGAAACCTCAACTCATATCTCAGTGTGGGCTGTTCTCCACAGCACAAAAACCAGAGAAGACAGAAGGGACACTATCTATGATCATCTTGGAAAATATTTTAGCACTGAAAGATCATCTTAAAAATTGTATTTAAAGGTCTTTGTTAAGCTGCAAGCAGACAAGGTTGGTGACTCATCACAAATGAACTCTATGTGTTGAAAACCGATCAATAAGGGGTGGGAGGAGATCAGAACGAAAATCCTATGCTGTGATGCAAATGGAGGTGTTTCAGTTTGTTATTGATGCTGTATGCTGTTATTGTAGAGTTGCATATGCTTTATAATAATATATAACTGAGATGCAAGGTATGAAAGTTATAAAAAATGAGTGATATATGAATATATAAAAAATAGCAAGATCTAAGAGGGAATTACATACACTGAACTAAAAACTTTTGCCCATGTTTGATAGCAGAAAAAAAACACCTCAAATCTCTTCTGTTAAGTCTTATTCATATGAGAGCTACCAGCAGGAACTCATTATTCTAAATACAGTCATCTTCACAATCTGTGGAGTTCAGACAGCTATTTTAGGATATCTGCTTAACAGAAGAAAGAATAACTTAAAAGGAAAGAGTTCAAGACCATAAGTTAATTTACCTTCTTTCTCCATTCAGCATGTATGAACTGCGAAAAAATCCCAAGAGTTCATTTTCAATCTGTGCTTGGAAAGTGATGTTGATCTTATATGTTCTGAGGGACTTCATCTCTCTGTGCAGAACGATCACAAACATCTGGTTGGGTTGGTAGTGAAAGCGTCGGTGGATCCTCACGACACCTGTTTTCTTACTGTCTGAATACACCAGCACGTTATTCACCTCCAGTCTGTCTGTGTGCAACACGATGAACTTAGTGGAGTTGACGCATTCGAACTCGATGAGGACCTCACCGGAGAACGTGAAATTATCCATGTCCACAGACAGTCGGAGGTCGTAGTGGCGAGGGCGAAGGGTGGCCGGTAAGCGCAGACGTCTCCAGGGCTGCTGAACATCCTCTGGTTCTCTATGACTGATGCTTCTGTCCCGGGACTGACTGGACTTACCGGTGCTGTTACCGGCCGGAGTCCCGCTGCTCTCCGCGGCGCATCTCTCGAAGCTGATGCTGAGCGTTATGGCGATGACAGTGACGACGATGAGGGTGAGGATGGAGATGGCGAAGCCCAGCACCAGTCTCTTATTCACCGTGATGTGCTGTTCGGTAGTCCGGGGTCGGACCACCACGCTGTCGGCCCATTGATCTGACAAAGCCCGTCCGTTCCTCATGTTGATGTCCTCAAACCCCATGGGTACAGACGTTCACTGCATTAAAACGAGTTCAATATGACAAAGAAATAATGCTACGAACAATATTTGAATTCTTATACTTTTTAAATAGGCTTTCTATTTTCTCACGCGCTAGAACTCCATAGATGTCGATAAATCATACAAACCCGTGCAAGTTGTGCAATACAAGTATATTCATGAATTAAATCTTCAAGTTAAATTGTCCAGTGTGCAAAATGCACAATATAATCAACAAACTGTCTTTAATAAATAAATAACAGATCTCTGTACGATATGAATGTAAATCAGACCATTTGTATAATATAGATCATATAATGAAATACAGATGGAGTTCATACCGCTCGTCCCCACAAATCCATGATTTCTCCTCTGACATGAGTCTGATGTGCAGTAAGTTCCGGCCCAGCTTCATCATAAATCACAAGAGTTGAGAATTTATGTTCTCCGTTTTCCTTTCCCCTGTAACCATCCTCATCACTGAGTGTTTCTCTGTATTATGTGCTCTCTCTCTCTCTCTCTCTCTCTCTCTCTCTCTCTCTCTCTCTCTCTCTCACACTCTCTCTCGTCATGAGACAGATATTCATTCCACTTGTTCAGTTGAGCTGCATTTAATTAAAGTAACACACAAGCTAATATCTTCCTTCACAAATCAAGATTGCTGAATTGCATGTGTGTAAAATCTATCCAACAATGAACTGAAGACAAGTTACATTCAATAGAAAATGAGGCATGAATTGTAGGCATGTCACTGTCTAATCTGATAGTGGAGCAGTGCCACTATTTTCAACACAGTGAGTATTAATACACGACATAAATACACAACCCACACAAACACAATTAAAGCATTTCAGTGAAGGTGCGATGACTAATCTAATAATCTGTTTAGAAATAATTTATTGTTGGAAGTCAAAGAGACCACCTTCTTTTATATTCCAGCTGTCATCTATGAGTCATCTGTAAAATGAGGAAATGTAGTACTGGGAAATAGAGTTGTGTATGTTTGTTTTTGTTCCAGCACAGAGTTTCACTTTTATAATCTTTTATAATAATTCATAAAGTGTTGAAAGCATACATCAAAGGCTGCTGTCCATGGTGCTGAAACAAGAATATTAATCAAAGAAAGGGACAGTTCTATCTTCAATTACTCATCCTCTCTTTTTGTAATTTAAAACTGTTTGACTGTTTTCTGCAGAACTAATAAAGATGATATTTTGAATATAATTTTTTTAATTATTCGTTGGTAAACAAAAAATAATGGTACCCATTCACTTTTAATATAATAACACAAAACAGTAGTTACCATAGCTGTTTAGTTACCAACATGTTTGGATTGACAGGATTGTAATTAAATGATGACTGTAATGTTGAACTATCGCTTGAAACATTACATTTCAGTTTCAATTAAGTTTTACTAGACTTTCAAGTGTTAGTTTTACACTCCATCTTTAACCGATGAAACCCTTAACCCTGGACATTTCACATCTCTTTAAATTTTGAGTCTATTTTACAAAGCAAGAGCATTTTAAATGAAATGATGCTGCAAATAATAACTTTAATTTACAGCCGAAGGTGAAACTGCATTTAACATAGACCATGATTTAACATAGGTTGAGACTGTAAGGTTAAGTATTATTACGATGTGAAACAAAGTAAAAAAAATAGAAAGGTGCTTCTAATTGAACTGTATTTATTACAAATTTGAAGTAGAATAGGCTGTAATAGCATTCGGTTTCATTTTCTATTGTTATTCTCTACACCCTATCTTACTCTCTGTAGAATTCAAGCTTTTCTTATAAAATAATGGGACTAAATCGAAATGTCCTGGAGTTATTGTGAAATTGAAACCAGATTAAAATGGAGGCATTTAATTTAGAAGTGAAATAAACGATTGGCTTTTGCTTCTTGTTTACTGAGAGAAATAAAGCAAACATGTAACACAAGATTGGCTTTGAGAGAGAGTTCAACAAGTTTAATTGAATTAAAAATTACTAAAACATCCAGAGGGCAGCAGTGACTGCCACCACATAGAGGCTTATTTCTGTTGAGAGTCAAAGAGAAAAAGAGAGAAAAATGGTAGATTTTAAAAGCGTTCATCTAGTAAAGGTGAGGAGAAACCCTTCTGCCCCTACAGTCCAAACAAATTATTGCACAACACATTTATGGATATGAAATGACATGGATATGATCTCGACATTTAGAAAGGATCACCTCATGGCTTAAGTTTAGGGCAGAATTGCCTGTTTAGTTAAATGTTAAAAGAAGTACTGCTTTCAAAGAAGCCCAGATCACCCCGCTGTTGAAGAAACCCTCACTGAATTCCGCACTTCTAGAGAACTACAGACCAGTCTCTCTACTGCCATTCATCGGAAAGACCCTGGAACGTGTCGTCTCGGATCAACTCTCGGCCTATCTTACTCTACACAACCGCTTGGACAGCAACCAGTCAGGATTCAAGAAAGGACACTCTGCAGAGACAGCTCTGCTCTCAGTTGTTGAAGACCTACGACTGGCAAGGGTGGCCTCCGTGTCATCCGTTCTCATCCTGCTAGATTTATCCGCTGCTTTTGACACCGTTAACCACAGTATTCTCCTTTCGACTCTCAAGGAAATGGGCGTCGCAGACAAGGCTCTCCAATGGTTCGTATCCTACCTCTCGGGTAGATCCTTCAAGGTTTCGTGGGGAGGTGAAGTCTCAGAACCGCAACATCTTGACACCGGTGTACCTCAGGGCTCAGTTCTTGGACCGTTGCTCTTCTCGATCTACATGACATCACTGGGATCAGTCATTCGTAAGCATGGCTTCTCCTACCACTGTTATGCGGATGACACGCAACTCCACCTTGCGTTTCATCCCGAAGATCAGACGATTTCGACCCGAGTCTCAGCATGTCTGAGCGACATCTCCCTCTGGATGAAGCAACATCACCTACAACTTAACCTTGCGAAAACGGAACTTCTTGTCATCCCTGCCGACTCGAAGACTCGTCACGATCTCTCGATCCAACAAGGAGCATCAACCATTGTGCCCTCCAGGTCTGCGAGAAACTTGGGAGTAATCATCGATGATCAGCTCAACTTCACAGATCATGTTGCCGCGACTGTCAGATCCTGCAGGTTCATGCTTTACAACATCAGGAAGATCAGACAGTTTCTCACAGAACACTCCACACAAATCCTGGTTCAAGCTTTGGTCCTGTCCAGGCTAGACTACTGCAATGCGCTGCTTGCTGGACTCCTGATGTGCACAACTAAACCTCTGCAGATGATTCAAAATGCAGCGGCAAGAGTGGTGTTCAAGGAACCAAAAAGGACCCATGTAACACCTCTCTTCATAAAACTGCATTGGCTTCCTGTAGCAGCCCGCATTGAATTTAAATGTCTTCTCATTGCCTACAAGACCACCACCGGTTCAGCACCCACTTACCTTAACTCACTAATGCAAAGATATAGGCCCTCAAGATCTCTGCGCTCCGCAAATGAGCTGAGACTTGTGGTACCAGCTCAAATGGGGAAGAAATCTCTCTCTCGAATGTTCTCTGCTTCAGTTCCTCGATGGTGGAACGATCTGCCTCTGGCTTCACGCTTGTCAGACTCGGTCTCTATCTTTAAAAAACTCCTAAAAACTCATCTTTTCCGGCTACACTAACTCACTTCTTTTCTAACTACTCACTCTATCAAAAAAAAAAAAAAAAAAATATTTTGTAACTTGTAACTTCGCTCTCTGTGTAACTCGGTAGCATTGTTGTAGCACTTGTTCACCTATTGTTGTATCTTTGGATAAAAGCGTCTGCTAAATGACTAAATGTAAATGTAAATGTAAGTATGCAAGACGAGACAATTTTGTGAGTGCCAGAGAAATGACACACTGTGAGAGGATATAGAAGAATAAATATATCATAAAAATGTTTAGAAGAAAAGTCAATCAAACATTCGAAAATATAACTCTTAATTCATTAGAAAATAATATATCTGCTTCAAATAAATTTCTGGAGTGCATATGACCAAACCAAATCTTGCAAATTAAATAATTTAATTGACGCTTTTATCCAAAGTGACAAGTGAGGTTTACAAAGAATCAGTACAAGAGGCAACAAAGCATAAAGAAGTGCAAGACTACTAGTCCTTGTAAACATAAGTTACACTATACAATGCCAAGTACACTCAATAAGAATAGTTTTTTAGGGAAGAATGGAAAGAGGGAGAGCTGGTAAAGAAATAGTTTTTCAAGGGGTCAGGTGAAGATGGAAGGGTGGGTGTTTAGGCGATTTTTCAAGATTGGAACGGAGTCTGCTATGCGTGTTTTAAGAGGTAGATCGATCATATTTAGATATAGAAACATGCTGATTTTTTTTACATGCTGAATGTTCTCATTCAGTAGCTGGACTGCCTGTGATTATGCTCTGTTTAGTCAGTTTTCTGTATTTTATTTAGGACTTTGTGATTCTTTATTCCTTGTAAAATACTCTCTTGGATATAATGCTTTGTCGTCATATGTTTGTGACAAATGCAGCCTATTGTTTATGATGAGGCCTACCTACTTTGTCATTAGAAGTACTCAACTACATGTTTCTCTCAGGCCACTCGCATGGGTTAGACAGGAAAAAAGCAAAGAGCTGAGGACACAGCCTTGTGGAAATCCAGTGTTGAGGATATGTGTGGTTGCCCAGTCAATTTAATGTTAATAGATTAGTGTCTATTTTATAATTGACTTAGACGAAAACCATCAGAACTTACATTTATTAAAACCTTCTTAAGTATAACAAAACAAACAGGGACTGACTACTTTATCTATGACATAACAACTATTTTAGAGTTTCATAAACAGATCTTTAATGAAAATTAATAATTCATAAATCGATGATGAGTGAGTTCTTACAAATCCTTCTAATTTCTGATTTTGCTACCTGTTGTCCTTGACATAATTCATAATAAGATAAATACATAACACACAGTTACAAATTTAGTGTTTAAATATAGTTCAAGATAATGTGACATTAGAGGGGATGATGGTTTTATGACTGAGATACTAAATTCAAGCCAGAGTTTTTCCACAATCGCTCTGCTCTTCTTTCCCAATAACTCAAATACTTTTACTCATGACAGTCTAATGATTCATCTACCATTCAGCAGCTTTCATCTGAGCATCTTCACAAACAGTTTTGATTTTCCTGAATCAAACTACAGTTAGCAGCCAGACAGTGTGAAAAATAACGAATCATTTGGCCACCAGTGTTTTTGAGTTTTCTAAATTTCAGATAATCAGTTGTTATGTACATATGATTTGATAAGAAGTTAGTTTCATCAAAGTTAGCCATAAACAGGGATGATCCATAAATAGTTTGGGCTGAGGATTTTCCTGTCATGCTCTGCACCGATTAATTATCATGGTTTTCTCCTCTGGTTGTCAAGGCAACAGCAGGTTAACACATTTTGTGCTGTTTGTGCTGCTGACAGTGTGTAATTAAATGGAAGCAGTTGTTATAAGTAATACACTGTCATCATAAGCCTTTATTCGCTCCCTGCGGTTTACCAGACTATTGAAGAGGGTCCTGTCACTATGATACAGAGTTCTTCGAGATCAAAAGGGTGTTTTAAAGTCATGAAGTTAAACTGTTTTTACCAAAAGCATTCATTAGTTTGTCAGAATAAGAGCATATAGAAGGAAGCAGTCAAAATAATATTCATGTAAGTTACAGTCTCTAAGACAGTTATAGGGCAAGAAAAATAAATAGATTTGGAAGAATGCAGAGTGATAAAACCTTGATGCAATATAAAGCAATGAGGGATGTTTCTTAAACAACAATTTAAATATTCATGAACACACAGTAATGAAACTCTATTCTGAAACTCTAAAGCATTTTAATATTTTTAGATGAATCAAAAATTAAACTTATCACAAATATATATATTTCATGTCTATGCCAAAATTATTAACTTCTGGTTTTACTATTTTGATTTCAAGGTCTCTGTTTTCTTTGTTTTTGGTCTTACACAGTTGTTGTTGGAACTACAGTATGCTGTATGAAAGTGACTTGACATGACATGACGTGTGGCCAACGAGGGTTTCCCATATTTGTGTCTCCAATTTTGTGGAGTTTTGTAATGTGGTTTGCTATTGTAAACAATTCGTTTTATATGGATCATGAAAACAAAAGTCCAGATGGAAAGTTTTTTTGTATCACCAGTAAACAGATGTTTTGAAGAAATCTGGCGAAAGAAAATTATTGGCTCTCAACAGATGACGTAAGTAAATAAGTAAATAAGGACTTACATTATTTTTACCAATTTTCCCAAAAAAATCTTGACTTTATTTAAAAAGCACAGAACAAAATCTTATCTTTCTTTTTGTTCAACCAATCAAGACATTATTATTAATTTCAAATTATCTTATTTTTTGTTCTTCTGAATGTCATACAGGTTTTAAATAACAAGACACACCTTTAATATTGGGTGCACCTTTACTGTATTTTAAGATTTTAAACATTGGTTGTGCTTAAAGTTGGTACAGTCAGTGGTCTGGTGGTTAGATAGTTTGAATTGTAAGGGAAATGTTGCAGGTTCGAATCCCAGTGCAAGCAGACAATGTTTGTTTAAAGTTACATTTGATGAAAAGCATCTGTCAAATGAGTAAATGTAAATGTGGTACAACTTTTTGATGAATTAATTAAATGTAAAAACACTGACAAAATTGAAGATAGTAAAACCAATTTGATTGGACCTAATAACCTAAGGCCCCAAATAATCTTATTTAGTAAACAGAAAATACAGACAGACAGATACCAGGCCATAAACAAACATCACAAGCACCCGGACATGGTATTATCATGACCTGGTCCACAAAACTAGAGAATATTACCAAGAAGGACCAGATCATGACAATATCACCCTCAGGGAGTGCTACCTGGCGTCCCTAAGGGGAACATATATGAGGGGATACAACTGACAAAGACACAGGAAAAGACAATATAACACATACACAAATAACAGAACAAAGAAGGGGCATAACATACTTTACCATGAAATAGTTTTGGGAACACAATTAAAACGATAAAGAAGGAAGGTGGGGGAACAAAAAGTCCATTCCAGGCAAAGATGTGACTTGGGAGATTTAGAGGCTTGAGTTCTGTGGGTCTGGACCGGACGTTGGGGCCAGGGCTTTGAAGACCGAGCCTGGGCCCCCTGATGCCGCGGGGAAAGCCGGCTGGACCGGCGCTTAAGTGACCAGAATTGTCCTGAATTATTGAATTTAGGGTGGAAATTTGAGTTTGTGCTGACTGAATTTTAGTTCAGCTTGGACTGAACATTTTGTACTCATATCCCTCTGGGGTTGATGCATGAAACTCAAGGGCAGATATCAATCCGCAGGAAGCATAGCAATGTGGTTGGAAATGCCCAAGGCAAACCTGTTATAAGTCGTGTCACTAACAAAATGCTTTCTGATATTTATTCACATTGAACTCGGGCACTAGAGTGAAAATAGGATGCTTGTACCTATTACACATTCAACCTTGGACAAAAGCTTCTGAAACTCTCAAAGATTTTCTTTAGCCTCTTTCCACTTTGATATTTCTTTCTACTGTATTGTTCGTTTTCTAAATGGATGGTTTTCATAAAATCTCATTTTATTTACTTTTTTTTTTTAAATCTTCTTTCGTCATACTGCCAATGTTGGGACTTATATAAACCTCTTCATTTGCCGGTTAGGGACTGTATCCACCCCAACCACCCACTATAAGATTTCACCAATAAATTTCAATTATTTAGAGTCTACATATTAAACTGATGTTGCACAGTTCTAATTACAGCCCCCCCCCTCCATACAAACCTGTTGAACCTTGAAGTGCACATTCTATTTCTCAATGCTTTTATGCATGTGTACTTCAGTCATCTTGGATGAAGCACTAAAGAAAAAGTGGAGCACTAAATCTCAAAGGTTTAAGGGAGCACTGAAAAACCCACAGCTTATGGGTTACTAAGGTTTCTATAGTATGCAAAAGTCAAAGACAATTTTCACCTTTATTTATACAGCGCTTTGAACAAAATATATTGCCTCAAAGCAGCTGAACAACATTGATTAGTAAAACCGTGTCTCCATAATGCAAGATGATAGTTAAAGGGAGTTTGTCATTGAGTTTGGTGATATCATCTCTGTTCTGATTAAATAGTGTCTATGCCTTCAATTTCAATTCAGTGATGTCCTCTCTGATCAGTTAAATAGTGCCTGTGCATTCATTTTCAATCAAGTCAACGATATCGCTATAAACGAAGTGACCCCAACTAAGATAGCCAGAGGTGACGCAAGGGACAAACTCCATTGGTGACAGAATTGAGAACAAATCTTGGGATAAACCAGGCTCAGTTGGAGGGCCAGTTCTCCTCTGACCAGATAAACAGCGGTTCAGTTCCAGGCTTCAGCAGGGTGGAGAAGAATCATCTGTATCCTGTGGTCTTATCCTGATGGTCATCTGAGGCAATGTCTTACAAGGGATCTGTATTCAGGGCTCCAGTTTTCCTGGTCTCCACCCTCCTAAAGGGATGGTGGTGGCTTTACCTGTTCCGATCCACCATCTTGGTTGGTTACGTACTAGTTCCGGGTGACTTCAATGCCTTCTGATCTGGATACAGGCTGGATCTGGTGGCTTTGTTGAACACCCGAAAAGGAGAGAAAGACTAATATAAGCGTAAATGCCATTCTTCTAATGTTGTAGCAAATATATCAGGTGTTGTGGAAAGTGTTACTGATTACGGTTTACTTAATTTATGCAGCCTTAAAATCTTTTAATGGATTTGGATATTAGAAGCATGTTAGTATATGATGTGTAAGCCATGTTATAGAGATCTGTCTTTAATCTAGATTTAAACTGCAAGAGTGAACAGTTTTAGGTAAGTTATTACATAGTTAAGGTGCCAAGTAGGAAAAGGATCTGCTGCTTGCAGTTGATTTTGATATTGTAGGTATTATCAAGTTGCCTGAGTATTGAAAACGCAGCAAACGTGGAGGATTATAATGAAACAGGAGCTCATTCAAATACTGAGGTGCTAATCCATTCAAGGCTTTACATGTAGTAATAAGCAATATTTTAAAATCTATGCAATGTTTGATTGGGAGCCAGTGCATTGTTGACAGGACAGGAGTAATATGGCCATGCTTCCTGGTTCTTGATTAAGGTCATGAATGCATGGATTAACATTTCTGAATTTGACAATGAGAGTATAGGCCTTAATTTGGATATATTTTTACGATGGAAAATGCAGTTTTTCAAATGCTAAAGATGTTTACAGAGAAGCCATCAAATCTTATAGAGTGTTCTAGGTTGTTACATGGAAAGTTTTTAGTTCCTATAATTAACAGTTCTGTTTTTAAAGAGTTTATCAGTAGGAAATTACTCGTTATCCAGTTTTTTATATCCAATATGCATTTTTTCTAATTGGTGCGTTTAACCTGGCCACGAGGAAATATAGAGCTGAGTGTCATCACCCTAACATCGAAAGCTAACACCATGTTTCCTGATGATAAATCCCAAAGGTAGCATGTATAGGGTGAAGAGTTGCGTCCCTAGAACTGAACCTTGAGGTACTCCATACTGCATTTGTGATCGATATGATAGCTCTTCATTAACTGCTACAAATTGATGAAGGCCAGTGTCATGACGGACACGGAGACTCAAGTGCGGGTTAACGGATTTAATGAAACAAAACAAAAATAGCACAGGTCTGGCACAAAAATAAAAACTAGTCCAAAAGAACTCCAGAAGACCTCCTCCCTGGAGGCAGCGGGAAAAAGACAACAAAACGTCCTGCGCTGCTCCACCGATCCCGGGGTAATGCCAGCCCTGGGGAATACCCGGCGCGCAGAGCGTCCTCAGCCCGGGACGATCAGAATCACACGGGGAGAGTTCTCGACCCGTAACAAACGGAAAACAGAAGACGGGTGGATGCTGCAGACCCCTCGATCCAGTACAGGAAGATCACACGAACTAAGGGCAAGAAGATGATCAAAAACAAAAGAAACAAAAACCACAAGAGCACGGCTATCAGGACACGACAAGACAAGGCAAGACAAGACAAGACAAGGACTTGACATCAGGGCACCAAGAGGCAAGGACTGACAAAAGACAACAGAACAAGAGGGTTTAAATAAGGGAGAAAATAAGTGACAGGATATGAAACAGGTGAGACGGTGATGACGTAAGCGGCCAGATATTGGGGATGCCGCGAGGGAGACACGGGGGCGGGGTGAGTGACGCAGACAGAACACATGACGACACCAACACACGCCCACCGAAAACCCCCGACCGAGCCAGGATATGACAGGCCAGTTAAGTATGACTTAAACACTGCTAATGCAGTTCCGTTTATGCCCACAAAGTGTTCAAGTAAAAAGAATATTGTGGCCAATAGTGTCAAAGGTAGCACTAAGATCAAATATCACTAATTGAGAGATACAACCATGGTCAGATGAAAGGAGCAGGTTATTTGTAACTCTAGGAAGAGCAATCTTGGTGCTTGAAATTCTCACGGATATAATTTTTTCTCTAAAAAGGAGTATTATTGTGAGAATACTATCTTTTCTAGAATCTTGGACAAGAAGGGGAGATTTGAGATTGGTCGATCTTTGGGGTCAAGTTGTGGTCTTTTAATGAGAGGCTTAATAACTGCCAATTTGAAGGATTTTGTGACATCCTAAGGACAATTAGGAGTTAATAATAGTCAGAAGAGGATCTATGACTTCTGCAAGCATCTCTTTTAGGAGCTTGGATGAAATACGGTTTAACATACATGTTGTTGCTTTATATGATTTGACAAGTTTATACAATTCTTCCTCTCCTAAAGTAGAGAATGAGTGGAACTGTTCCTTAGGGGGTTTAAAATGCACTGTCCTATGCAATACTGATGGCTGAATGGTTTCAATTTTATCTCTAATAGTGTCGGTTTTTGAAGTTAAGTAGTTCATTAAGTCATTACTGCTGTGATGCTGGGATGGCAGCATTTGTTGAGGCTTTATTTTTGGTTAGTTTAGACACAGTGTTGAATAAATACTTAGGGTTGTGTTTGTTTTGAATATTTAATATGTACGAAATTTAATCTGATATGGCAAGTTTCCCTAAGTAAATAATGCCGGAACCACATTTTTTAACCTTGAAACTCTTAACAACTCAACATGCTTCCTCAAGGACAGATTTACTTGTAAAGATAAATATCTTTACATAATAAATATTCATCTATATTTAATATGGTGAACCGTTGTTTTCTCTTCACTTTTCTACCACATTAATTGTTCCCTACTCTTAGATGACAACACCTCTAATATCTAGCTAAAATTAACTTGCCCTTAAAATTACAATAATACGATCTGATCTTACATGAGCACAAGCGCCGTGATTAAGCTGCCCATGAATGCCTTCATTTTGAAAAGTTTTAACGTAAAATTTAAACTGAGATTTTGTTAATTAATTAATGGCATATAGTCATATTTGATGAAGATTATAAACATCTTTATCAATATTATAAAAGAATATTTAAAGGTATAGTGCATTCAGAAAAGTTTTGAATTATAAAATCACAATGCTTTGGAATTACATAAGGGCAAATGGATTTGTATAATATATGTATTTGTACATGTTTATGTATATGTACGTACTGTGATGAGCAACTATCAGTGTCGCCTGTGAAACGGACTTGACAAACCTAGCACCGCTCATGACGGGTTGATCGCTAGTGGCTGCTCCCAATAAACACAGAGATTTATAAGCCGACTGAAATCCTCAGTCGGGGAGACATGTCTGTATCATGTCTCCGAGAGAATCGAGTACTAACGTTGTCTTTTCTTCTCTTGTGCAGAGAGCAGCTCATGAGCGGACCTCCCGTCCCTGGAAGAGGGTACCTTCGAGCACAGCGCACCGAGCAACCGGAAGAGGCAGATTATCTTTTTAGAGTTTCACTTTCAGTTTGTTAATTAATTCACCCTCCGGGCCTTTTCACTGCACTTCTCCATGTTGCACGCCTCTTCCCCCGTTACAGAACGTACATACATACATACATACAGTATTAGTCTAAATTCATTTTATCTTATATTTTAATGATCAATTGTTTGCAGGGATTTCGCTTATGTCAACCTTCATTCATTTATTTTATTTTAACTTTTTTCTGTATAGTGTATAAAATATATAATTTTTTTTCTGTTCATATACAATTTTTCTGTGTCACTGTGATTAAAGCATAGATTATTAATTAAAGTGCTTGAAATGACACACACAGTTACTTAAATCTTATACGATGCAAAAATTTTACCTTTCAGTCTATAACTAAGCATTGTGACTACACTAAGTGACTACATTAAGTGACAAAGAATTGTAATAAACAACAAAAATCACCATGCTTATCAACAACACCAAAAAAGTTTATGTAAATCTATGTTTGTTTTTTGCCTAAGACTCTGGTAAGCACTGCTGTTTTTATAATGGATTAAGTACTATTTAGTTGACTTTTTAAGGTTGAAAAAGGCTAAATTTTTTAAAACGGTTTTAAATAAATCTTCCAAATCTTCTAAGTTTTTATGTCAGTAGTCTTTTTGGGACAGTCTTATGTGGGACATATTTTGGAAAGTGGGTCAGTACAATGATGAAACACAAAAGATTTGTTGAAGGAGGTTGGTAACTGGCACCCCTCTACTTTTTTTTTTTTACATCATCTGTTTTACAGATTTACCCATTGATTAAATAATTATTACCCATGATATTTATTTTCTTGCACTTTGTTAGGTTGTGTAAAATTCTTTCATGAATGTTAAAAATATTTTCAGTCTAGAACATAGACATTTCTATAAATCATTCTGAAGAAAACAAAACAATAATAACTTCAGTAAAGAATGCTTTAATTCATTGTGATTAATGAGAATCTTCTCATCATAAAACACATTTTTTGTATTTCCATCCCAGATTTTGCTATCCACATGTCTGATTTGTACCACATGTATTGAGGTTTTTGAGACTGTGAGTCATGCCAGGATTAAAAATGCAAGTCCTTCTTTTCTCCTCATAAACTCATAATATTTCCAACACAAAACCCACAATCAATAAGAATATCCTTATCACCTCTATATTTCTTCAGTCATCATTATGTCATAAGGTTTACTGAGCACAAATTATTGCACATATAAAATCCCCTTCATTCTATTAAGATTATTTAATTCTTGCCGTCTTTAAATGATGACTATCAGGAATATTCCATTTAACTACACAGTAAACTGCCAGTATTAATTCTACTCCGTGAAAGTTGATTTCAGCACCCTACGAGTTTGTAAATAATTCTCACTGTCCAGAGTTTAAGTAACACTCTTGCTATTGTTTAAAGTTTTGCTCTGCTATAGTGTTTATCATTTTACTGTTAGTGTTGTATAAATGAATACTTCTAACTATTAAAAAGTGTTTAATTGTGAATATTCAATCACACTTCATTAGTCTATATAGAAATACTATGTGACTGGTTTTATTGGTTTTAAAATAGAGAAAAACTCAAATGTTTCAAAATGCTAACCATTTCAGAGTTTCATTTCACATTTTTAAACTTCAATGTGGCTTAAATATTACCATTACATATTACTTTTACTTTAACATTTAAATAAAGTTGACCAATAAAAAAAAACAACAAAAGTGTTTAAACAAATCTCTGAATATGGCCCTTGTTAAATTCCAGTGATGCACAAAGTCAAAGTAGATGTTACATTGCAGTATACATCCTAACATACCAGTCCTTTAAGAAACAGAGGAAAGGTCTTCAGAATATCTGTTGTCCTGTCTGGATCATGTACAAGCTTGAGCATTTATTGTAAAGTCTCCCTCATTTTATGCCAGATCTATCGTTCATCTGTGGAATTTGTAAGAAAAGTGATGGCCTTTCTTAGAGAATCCTTATCCTGCAGCTAAGAGCTTGAACATTGGTTCAGCAAAGGGCCACCAAAGTCAGCATTTCCTTTCTTGGTAAAGCTAGAACTTTTCTTGTGGATGTTCCTCTGGATTGTCTTTAACCGCCAAGCAAGATATCCAGTCCCACTGTCTGTATAAAATATCTGAACCAATTGCATCTGTGGTTATTTTTACACTGGTTAAAACGTGAATGGCTGCATAATTGTAACTAATATCAAATGTTGGCACAAAGCCTGGCAAAAATACAAAGTAAATGAGCCAAGAAACTGAACGGTTACTTTTTTGAAATTTCCACATTATTTTATAAATTTGTCATTATTTTCTCGAAATGAATATGGAGAACGCTCAGAATCATGAAGTAGCAGTATATACACAGAGTGACATGGTATCTTGCGCATCATCGTCACATTCTGGTGTCTTAATGATTCTTCCGGTTACAGGTCTAGTTACTCAGTGGCGTGTGCCACTCTGTCCAGTCTTTCAGCATCATCTGCCAAACAGTTTAGTTTCACATCATTGCCGTTTTTAGTCATGTGAGTCATTGGCATGCGAAACGAATCTTACGAACAGTTCGTTTCAGTGAACTGGTTTTAAGACTGGATCATCGGTTCTTTTACAGCTTAGCGTAATGACGTTATATGCGGTGAAGTTATATGTTCAATTATATGACCTTGGGCTAGGCCGGCCAGAATGAAAATGCAGAGTGAAAAACATAAATCAGTAATATTTCAGTAATAATAACTTCTGTAAGTAAACACATCATCCATATTATCTGAAGCATTTCTTAAATGATGAAATTGGTAAAACATAAATACCCAAATTTAGGACCAATAATATACAAACTATGGTATTTTAAGTCTTAAAGCTATAAAGATAACACATTCATTTTCAGCAGCGTACTTAAGAAACTATATAATCCATGCATTAACTAATCCAATATTTATATTAGTAAATATACTTGCGTTTTGCAAGATACTTTCACTTATTTAAGTCCTTGGTTAACGTTTAACTCAAAGCATTAGCATAACGATGTTGTCCACATGAACAATGAATGGAAATCGTGCAGTGATAATGCATTAATCGTTTCATGAAATTATTTACAATGTGTCCAAATGTGTTAAGTGTCTAAATGTAAGTTCTCAGAACTGCTAAGTTTCTCTTCTCCTGACTAGTTTGGTTCAGTACTGTTGGAGCAAGTGAATGAAAATGGGTAGTGAAGTCAAAGGGACAGTTTGACACGCCAAAACGTGAGTAATTCAAGTATTTTGTGAACGGTTTAGAACGATTCAGTCAGATTTGCCAATTTCAAAAGAACTATTAGTTCGAGAACCCGACATCACTTGTTCCAAGTTAACTCCTGACGCAGGATGGGCCACATCTAAAAGTCTTGATTGGAGGTGGATATAGAGGCTTTGGTTTTTTTTAGTAAGACCCTGTCTATCTTTAACATTAAACAAACTTTGGCTGATGGTTGCATTAAGGGAACAGACCCACAAAGATGTGGATCTCGCTGTTAATTTCCGACTGCGTCACTTTTACAAGAATGAATTGTGTTAGTTCTCGATCCCTTTTGTAAATTGATGTAATGACAAAAAGGATGAATGTTAAACTAGAGATTTGTAACGTAAGTTGGGCACGGCAGAATGTTGCAAGTAGCGTAAAGCTGATGGCGCAGTGCGGAGCATAGCAAGAGCTCACACCCAGACATTGACGTAATACTGAAGTTTCGAAATAACTTTCGAAATAATATCATCACTTTTATCTAAATTAATTTTTGTTGTGACAGATCTTGTTGTCAAATTAATATTCTCAGAATACCGTGATATATAGTTTAATAAGTATAATAAAATACTAAAATAAAAATGGTACTGTCAAAGCTGACAAAGCAGCTCAGATTCAAGAACCTTATAATTAACCATCTTTAAATGTCTAACATATTTGTCCTAAAAAAATGTACACAGATTATGTCCAGTTTAATATTTAATTATAAACACCAAAATTCTTTTCAAGTTCAAACTAATTTACTTTCTCAATTTCTCCACTAGGTCTCGATGCTGACTGACCTTCCCACTTCAGAAGATACTTTTTGGGGCGGGCGTAAATCTTTAATTCCAGCAAACTTTACTTTTTGAAACACAGGAGAAAACTCCCCCTTCTGTAATTTTATGACACTCTGAGTGATGAACAGTTGTAAACAAACATTAAAATAAACTCCAGACTCCAGATCTAGAGTATGAAACACTGTGAATTAATTTTGCTATGTATTCATAATTACATTCCACTTTATGGTCACTGCACATGTAAGGTTTAAAAAAAAAAAAAAAAAACTTTTGTAACTTCTCTCTCTGTGTAACTTGGTAACATTGTTGTAGCACTTGTTCACCTATTGTTGTATCGGCTGTTTACCGCTTCTTTGGATAAAAGCGTCTGCTAAATGCCTAAATGTAAATGTAAATGGTACAAGGCAACGAAATGCAGTAAATGACAGTTTAGTCAATTATACTGAAGCCAACAATGAAATCAGAATTTTATTTTCATTCATATTCATCTCAAATCACAGACCTGCATGTTTCCCCTGATCTAAAAGGGGTCAATTGCGATCGGGTGATTAGACAGTTGGACTAGGAAACAGAGAGTTGTGGGTTTGAAACCCAGTTCCAGCAGACACTGACTGAAGTGCCCTTGAGCAAGGCACCTCACCCCCATTAACTCTGCAGTGACAACTGCATGATACTTGTAAGTCGCTTTTGATAAATGCAAATTAATGCAAATACAAATAAAAGGGATAAAATATTTTCTGTTCTGAATTTCCAGCCTATGAGACAGATTCCAAGGGCAGCAAGTTTTAAATCCACAGCTTGTTCGCTAGAAGGCAAAGCATACGTCAAGCTGCTTAGTCTCTTATCCAGGGAAATAGTAACAGCAGCAAACCAAGTTTTGATTCTTGAGCTTGTGTGGTAGAAAATACTAACATATGGACCAGATCTGTTGGTCCCATTAGAGACTGTAATAGATGATCTCAAATTCTCAGTCTTTTATTCAGGGAGGCAAAAACAGACATGTTTGCGTCAAGGATAAACACTGGAGATCCAACCTTTTCTTCAAAGTAACTGCTGCACGTTCCACATTGTTATGGCGGGCAGAAAAGAAATGTCTTTAAAAGTGTAATGTTGCACAGTAAACTGCACTTAATCCAAAAGTACTGTAGTATTTAATGACCAAACACCATACTCAAAATGAGTATGAATTATGAAAGTATTTCCGAAAAACCCGGTATGTAAAGTGTAAGTGAGAAATACCTGGATGGTTAGGTTCTTACATAAATAAAGACATTCAATACCATAATGCAGTGAGAGCAACAGTCACATTTCAAAGTCAATCAAATAAAAATAGCACAAGAATTGCGATAAATATTTTATTTTCAATAAATTTGTTTTACCAATGCCTATGTACAGGTTGTTGTTAATACATCAAAGAGCACACGGGTCACATTACACAAAAGCAGAACATGCGGTATGTCTGAAATGTATTGGTACTACACTGTTAAAAATAATGTCAACTTAAAAAAATGAAACCCAAACTTGTAATAGGTTGCCTTATTATTTTAACTCCATCCAATTAAAAAAAATAAGAAGTTATTTAAAGCAGTAAAACTAATTTCTATCCCACAAGTTTACCTAAAAATCAACAAAAATATATATATGTTGACTGAACATAAATAAAGACTGTAGATTGATTACTTAAAAATAAACACATGTGTTTGTACTTTACTACAATTGTACATGCTTTTTGCCTTAGACTTACCAAAAGTTTAATCAATTTATTGTTTTAATAGTTTGTCTTGAGTGCATTTATATGGGTTTTGTCATTATTTCATGCATTATACCTTAACATTGAATACATAAATCTCATCCATGGAAACAATCAAAAACACTTTTTTTTCAAATTTAATTTAAATATAAATTACGCCATCAAGAACTTAAACACCAATCTCGAAAAAAAATCACAGAATATAACATGCTATCAATTAAAGTATTATCAGCAATACTACTTGTTGTTATGCAAGTTGGGCCAACTTTGATACATTTTGGAGAAGAACTTCAACAAAATATTCTTTGCTAGAAACATGTTTTCGCTGTTTTTTTAGTGTATGCAAACAAATGAGTTGACTGCTTTAACTAAAAATTCTCTGTGAAAGCTACTTGAACGTTTCTTTAGGGAGAATGTTTCGCAAGTTGTAGTCTTACATTGCACCCCCATACACACTATATAGAATATACTATTACAATCACTGATAAGGACTATGAATGTACTGTCACAGTATGCGATTTTCAGACACATTGCTAGTGTCAATAAGAAATGCCATTATGAATAACCATCTGCTCTCTAAAATAACTGTTCTGCTCTGTGTGACGCCGAAATGACGAAGATCAATATTAGGATTAAAACACTTCAAACCCTTAGCACATAAAACCTTCAGCTACAAACCATCCGCTTCCTTTCAGTGTTGCATATGAATTAAACTGAGCAATGTTGGCACTACCCTTGGTGCAAGCAAACAGTAAGCTTGTTTTCAATGTCTGCTGGGTACATTATTTTCATGATTTTAAAACTGTCACACAAAACGGCTAGTTAAACTACAAAAAAGAAGATTTGCTTTCTTTTTTTTGTTGGCTAAGGCAAAGTAATAAGAAATATGGCTTTGTGTATTTTTAACTCTCTGTCCTTATAGCTGCATGTAATGTGCATCCTGCTCTTAAGAAAGCTACTAATATAAATTTAAACAAACTGTGATTTTAAACACACCCAATTTCCTCTGCTCAGAAGAGAAAATCAGAAATATTATAAAGTTGCTTTATATTCTAACGAAACCTTTAATATATAAAGTGTGCATCAGACAGTCAGTTGGTGGTGCTTGTAACTGTTAACACATTTAAAGCTTTCCAGTCTTAACTGAAACTTTTTCTTTTCGAACAAATCATCCCACGCACATGGACTTCTCTCTGGGGTATCTGAATATTACAGGTGGCTTGACAAATGTCCAGCTATTCTTCATGATTGCTGAACAATCAACCCACCACCAGACTTCCACCAGCCAATATTTTTTTCTGAAACACTGTGTCCTCTGAGTCTTTATCCTGGACAGTAATGACCATGTCCTTTTGAGCATCTTGAGATCTATACCCAAGCTAAGCACTACTCTGTTAAACTACTATACTAGTCAAAATGAAAATTCCTGGTTCCTGGCACATGCTTGTTTTTGTTACCCCCTTAATAGCATGAACATCACCAACTCTGGTCTGCGTTTGATTTGCGTATATACACAAAGGGTCTTGCTAAGCACCAAATGTTATGCCTGACATATGAAAGGTATCAAATGCTTGGTTTTCTACCAGAGCTCAGTGAGGCAGCATATGGGAAAATGTAATTGGTAAGTTATGAAGAAAACAAGATGGGGTTTCATGTATTTATAGATGCAGTTTCACTGACAGTTGGAAACTGGATTATCTTGTAAATGATGTGACACAGCAACGTTTATCATAGCTATCCAACAAAACATGTATATACAGAAATAAAACATTGTTATATATTTAACTAAACACCAGGAGCAGTAACTTGAAACCCATTTTTACCAAAACTGTGAAGTTTTGATTTTATAACCTATCCGTCAGAATCATCATCATTCCATCTAGTGCTGCAGTCTTATTCACACAAACAGAGCTGGAAATGTTTTTCTCATGGGTCAGTAACATCACTGTAATTCTTAACCAACATCTTCTGCTCACAAAAGCCAAAACATATTTGTCACCACTGCTGACACCACACACAATTATAGAAACAAACAAACTAAAAGAAACTGAAGAACATTAAGCCTTCATTGCACTATCAACAAAGAAACACTGCATTTTGGAAGACTTTAACCTCAAAGTAAAACAAGGTTTCAAAATACTACAAGATATTAAAGAGAGAGTTCTTCCCAAATAAACGTGGTCATTATCTACTTGCCTTCCTGTCATTTGGAACCTTTCTTCCACAGAACACAAAACTATTTTTTTTATTGATTGGACACAAAAGAAAGTCATACATGTTTGAAATGACAAGAAGATGAGGAAGAGATTACAATTTTCTTATTTGGGTTAACTAAAGTTTGGAAAAAAACTGATGACCATAACTCCTGACTTCCATTATTCTCATACATTAAAGCCCTGCAGACTGCATTGTTAATGATTAATGTGGTCTATTGATATAAAAGCTGATGTCTTTAAGCATTAATCTTTTTAATCAAGGATATATTTGCTCTTTGAACTGCTATGAGATTGCCAAAGTAATGCCCATTTGCACTCATTTAAAATATATCTTACCTCAGTAGACGTAGGGGCAATATTTTGCTAACATAAATGCAACAAGCATTGTAATGTATCTAACTCTAGCCTTATACAAACAAACAATATAATACAAACATTACATTAAATAAGAACAGCACATTTTTCAGATTACAATCACTCCTAATCTTTCTATGCCTACAGGTCTATTACATTCTATTTCCTAGTGCTTTCATATGAGAGCAATTTAAAGATAATTAAATGACAGATTGTGATGGACTCCCATTTACTACTTACAGTTGTTCGTCGTCTCAGCACTTGGATGTGTTCAAGATCTTCTTTAAAAGTTCAAGGGTTCAAATTTAAACTTCAAAGTGTAACTTTACTTAAGCAAAGTTGTTGCCCTGTTCATGTGTTTCAAATAGAAGCAAAATATCAGTTTCATTTTTTCAGTTGTGAATTACTCATCATCTCTGAGGGAAATCCATTTCTAGATCATCTTTATTATTCCATTGTGAGGCCACAGTGTATCCTCGTTTGTTTACTATAATGTGTCTTTCTATCTGATGACACAAGAGTCTTTCCAAGGCTTTCTGATTCTCATTAGAAAATAATGTTAAAAGTACAATGTGTAAAATACAACATGCTTTTAATTTGACTATCATATTTCTCCTATTTTCTTATTAAACATCATAATTTCTCTCTCACTGGAAGTACTTTTATTTAGGAATGAGTGTTCCTGCTGACATTCACATATATTACTTCTATGTTACATAATTTTATATTTTATTAGATATGATTTATTAATTAAAATTGGAAAAAAACATTAATGCTTCCAAATGATATTATTCAAAATCACACATTTGATCCATTGATAAGTAGATCTGTATAGATAGAGTACTGATCTTATCATTATAACCCATGTTTTTAGTGTAAATAATCATTAAAAAATAAATTAAGACAAAGAAACCACAGCAAATGTAAGCAATGATTAATTGATAAACTAAAGCTGAAAATAATTATTTAAAAGGTTAGGTATATCGTTTTAGAAGAGCATTGCAGTTTTTTATTGTTCTAAAAGCATTGACATGGAAATTTACTGAAAGATATTCTTGATGTCAACATTAGAGACAGGATGGGATTAGGTTTCTGTGGATGTTAATTAATATAGAGCACAAAGCCTAATATTTTGTAGTTGAAGGTACAGGAAAATTATTAAACTTCTGCTTCTATAAATACAACGTTTTTGATTTGGACAAATTTGATTTGGAAATCTATGCCATGCTTTCAGAAAACAGAAGCCCCTCCACTGATCATTAATATTTTATGTTCTGTTTCATCTAAATTATATAAACAGATGCACTACCGGTTGGGCAGACAGTTTCTTGTTTTCCTCTTCTGTATGTTTGTGTGTCCATATTTTCCTCTTGAAAAAACTCTCTGTAATCTCACAGGTAATTATTACTTAATTTATAACCGAAGGGCCTTATAGTAGAACAAAATTCAATTTATCTTTGAAACACATTGGAGAAATGTCCCTGTATGACAAGTAATTAAACACAGATGGATTCATTGGACCAAAGTCTCATTTAATCAGATCCATTTTGTCACATTAATCAGATGCATTTTTTCACCTTGAGCAATTATGGCTTCATTTATAAAAGCACTGAAGCTTAGTGGAATATTTCAGGCAAAACTAAATATTTTGTAATGAACCCTCATTCATGTCATTACAAACACATGTGCATAATATAATAGTTAATGTGACATACTGGAAAAGTAAAATGATTTTGAATTTGAAGTTTAATAAACTCAAATATTTACTCAAATGTACTCGTATAACTAGCAAACTTTGGAAACTTAAAGCTTGAGAGCTCTGAAGCAAAATCACTCCAGGCCTATTCTGTCCCTGCGATACATGATGCAGGTCTTTCATTCTATTAATCTCTTCTCTGCCTGAGGAACAGAAAAAAGCTGTTTTATTCATTATGATCAAATCAGACAAAAACAAAAAGCGAGGCCCACAACTGTTTAATGGTGACAGATGGGTAACATTATAGACCCTCAGTAACTTTTAAAGAGGGCTTATGAAATGAGACTAAACCATATTTTTCCCTTGGCCAAATGAGAATTTAATGTAACTTGTCTTTAGATTTACTAGGATTAACTGCTTAAGCAACATGATGTGTTCTGGAAGTAATATCACATAATTTACAGAAAGATATTAAATATCGCTTTAATTCGCTTTAGAATGATAATCCAATTTTCTATTTCTTTAAATCTTCAGCCTAAGAGCAAAAACTTATTGTATCTGTGCTTGGAACAAATACAAGAATATTATGTATTATATTATTAACTAGAAGTTGCATGGATCAAAAAGAGATGTGATGTGATGTTTATAAAGTAGTGTTGGCTTGTATTATATAGTAATTGAAATGTATTTTAAGGTTCTTTTTATCCATGGCATGTCCTTTCTACCCTATAATACAAAAACCTATTATTAATCAGTTTTATCACTCAACTCTGGCACATTTCCTACTGCTTTCAAAGAAGCTCGGATCATCCCACTGTTGAAGAAACCCTTGCTGAATTCTGCACTTCTAGAGAACTATAGAAAAGTTTCTCTCCTGCCCTTCATCGGAAAAACCCTGGAACGTGTCATACTTCGACCAACTATCGGCCTACCTTACTCTACACAACCTCTTGGACAGCAAGCAGTCAGGCTTCAAGAAGGGACAACGGAGACAGCGCTGCTCTCAGTTGTTGAAGATCTACGACTGGCAAGGGCTGCCTCCAAGTCATCCGTTCTCATCCTGCTGGACTTACCCGCTGCTTTTGACACCATTAGCCACTACATTCTCCTTTCGACTCTCAAGGAAATAGGCGTCTCCGACAAGGCTCTCCAATGATACGTATCATACCACTGGGGTATATCCTTCAGGTTTTCGTGGGGAGGTGAAGTCTCAGAACCGCAACATCTTGACACCGGTGTTCCTCAGGGCTTAGTTCTTGGACAGTTGCTTTTCTTGATCTACATGACATCACTGGGATCAGTCATTTGTAAGCATAGCTTCTGCTACCACTGGTGTGCTGACGACACGCAACTCCACCTCACAGATCATGTTGCCGCGACTGCCAGATCCTGCAGATTCATTCTCTACAACAACAGGAAGATCAGACCGTTTCTCTCAGAACATTCCACACAAATCCTGGTTCAGAATCTGGTCCTATCCAGGCTGGACTACTGCAATGTGCTGCTTTCTGAACTCCTGATGTGCACAACTAAACCTCTTCAGATGATAAAGAATTCAGCAGCAAGAGTGGTGTTCAAGGAACCAAAAAGGACCCATGTAAAACCACTCTTCATTAAATTATCTTTAAAAAACACATAAAAACTAATCTTATCCCACTAGGAGTACCTTCTTTTCTATTTACCGCTTTATTGTCTCCTCGACTTTTTGTAAGTCGGTTTGGATAAAAGCGTCTACTAAATGCCTAATGTAAATGTAAATGTAAATCTTTATATTTAATATAAAGTTATTTAAGTATAGATAAAGATTACTAAACTGAAACATTTGAAAATAAAATATGTTTATCTATATCGAATAAAACTCATTATAAACTGAAAATACAAATATTGTAAACCAAATTAAAAATTCCAACATTTAACACTAAACTTGTGGGAAGTTGTTTGTTTTATATTTTCAGTTATCCATTTCCCCATTGTGGGTGTTTTTCTTTGTTTATTAAAGTCTTTGTTCATAACAACTTCGCTGCCTGCATCTGGGTTCTCTCTCCACACTAACCGCGACACTTTCAACAGAATCCTATGAAAACAGTCCACTTAAAGAGATTATGATGATCAAATATTAGATGCTTCAAAAATAAGCAAAACTTTATATTTGATTGTGTGACTGAATTGATAACAATGAGTACATTTTTAATCCTGTTATTATACTTTTACTTCATTACAAATTCACCTATATACTTCAATTTCGCAACTTCTAAAATCAAACTTGTTACTGAGTACAATTTAAAGTAATATTAAATCCTTTGACTGAAATTTTATTTGACAAGTAAGATTCCCCACTTTTAATGGAAAAATATATTTTAGACCTAAAGGCGCCCACAAGGGAGAAAGCTGATCACAAACTCAGATTAAAAAGGATTTGTTAGGAGAAACAAGGCAGCTCCTCTATACAGGATGTCCTTCAATGCTATTCCAGTGCAATTTTGATTAGAAAATATGATTTGTGGGAACTGGTACACATGTTTGAACACTCGAAATGGCATGGGTAGACAAAAAGGTATAACCACACTTGGTTTTGAAATTATTTAATGGTTATTTTGACTGAATTGTGTCAACTTATATGCTTAACCAATATTTTTTACATAAATATAGATATTTGTTTAGTTATAATTGTTCATCGTTTTTTATCATTTAACAGCAATGACTTAAAATTAACAAGAAATTGGTATTTGAGTAAAAGTAAAAAGTACTCATCTCAAAAAACTCAAATACAAATTTCCAGTGCTCTTTCCACCACTGGTTAATATCCATAAATATTCTAGTAGTCAGTTTGTACTTTTGCTTTGCTAATCTTTGTTTCACTTACTCTGTTTAAACATTAAGGGTCACCTATTTACACAATAATATTTTTAACAAAATTTAAGAATAATACTAAACCTGTCAAATATTGAAATAACAAAATTTGTTAATTATAAAAGTCCTAAACAAATCAATCTGGTATGTTTTAACATCTTTAGTGTATTCACCCTTTGATATTATTAAGCATTTTTTGGCTAATCATTTTTTTTAGAGTAATTTCCAACCACGGGCCCCTTATTGGCTGCGTTCCCTTCATTTCTTTATTAAAGGACATCTAAAATATATAAAAAATAAATAATTTTTTTAAATAGAATGTCATGGTTAAAAACTCACCTGTTTGGCTAAAACCCTGATGTGTTTGAAAGGTTAATACTTTCATGATGTTGTGGAGAGTAAAAAAAGAGGGTAATTCAAAAAAGTCTGCTGATACAAGTGCAGATGGAAGATATGTTTGCAATTTTCAATAATCCACTCAGGGGGGAATTCAAAATATATGTATATATATATTGATGAAACATGATTTGTACATAATATCCCTAAAGTTTTTGACTAATTAAAAAAAACGATAATATTGACTCATTACAAAGTATTGATGGTTATTGTCAATGTCAATGTCAATGTCACCTTTATTTATATAGCGCTTTAGACAAAATACATTGCATCAAAGCAGCTTAACAACAATAATTAGTTAACAGTGTGTCATAATGCTTAATGTTAAAAGTTAATACATTATTGAATTGGGGATGTTATCTCTGTTCAGTTTAATGGTGTCCGTGCATTCATATTCAATTCGTTGGTGTCTTTGTTCACTTTAAAAAATGTCTGTGCGTTCGAAGTCAATCAAATCAACATCTGTGTGCTGTGGTCGTATCCTGATGATCGTCAAAGACGAGGTCTTCGCAGGGGATTGGTATCCGTGGTATTCTTGTACTGGACTTCGCTTTGTTCGAGGGCTGTAGAGGGATTTTCTAGTTCTGGACCCAACATCTGGTCCAGATTGTAACACATTTACCCATGTGACTTATGACTGGAGGCAGATGAGAGACTGGCCTTACCAGATTATAGTTGGACTAGCAAACATCAAACCAACAAACATATCTACATATCAATCTATTGTCGAATGCAGAAATGTTAATCCATGCATTTATGACCTCAAGGTTGGATTATTGTAATGCCTTATTGGGTGGTTGTTCTGCACGCATAGTAAACAAATTATAGTAAAATGTTGCAGCTAGAGTTCCTATAAGAACCAGGAAGTATGACTCTGGTCCTGTCAACACTGCACTGGCTCCCTATGAAAAATCTTATAGATTTTAAAATCTTTCTTATTACTTTTAATGCCTTGAACGGTTGAGTACTTCAGTATTTGAATGAACTTCCGTCACATTATAATCCTCCACATTCGCTGCGTTCTCAAAACTCAGGCAATTTGAGAATTTGAGAATACCTAGAATATCAAAATCAAATGTGGGCGGCAGATCCTTTTCCATCTTGGCCCCTAAAATAAGGAATAACTTACCTAACAGTCTTCGGGAGGCAGATAAACTCTTGCAGTTTAAATCTTTGAAAACCCTTCTCTTTAACCTGGCTTACACATAAAATACAAATATGCTTCTAAAATCCAAATCCGTTAAAGGATTATTAGGCTGCATTAATTAGAAAATCGGAAAACTGGAACCAGTGACACCTTCCGTATCCATATCAGGGGGCATTGAAGTCACCAGGATCAAGTGCGAACCAGATCAGATGGTGGAGAAATGACCCCTACAGCCCTGAAATACAGCGGAGACCAGGACAACTGGAAACCCAGATACAGATCTCTTGCAAGACCTTGCCTCAGACAACCATCGGGATTGGACCACAAGAAACAGCAAATTCTTCTCCACTTTGTTGCAGCCAGGAATTGACCAAATGGTTATAATTTAGTCAGAGGACAATGGCTCCTCAACTGCGCCTAGCTTTCTCCCAAGTAACTAAATCTAGGCTATACCCAGATTGGAGGGTCATTGCAGTCAGCTGGACCATATAATGGGTCCGGAACAAGAAAAGCCCTCTATAGCCCGAAAAGAATGCATAGACCAGGACAACTGCAGCCCCAGATACAAATACCCTGCGAAGACCTTGCCTCTGATAATCATGGGGATAAGACCAAAGCAAAATAGATGTTTCTTCTGCATTCTGCTGCAGCCTGGAGTTCAAATTCTGGTTTTGTCTGGTCAGAGGAGAACTGGCCCCCCAACTGAACCTGGTTGGGGTGCCACAAGCTTTGTTTTCCATTCTGTCACAGGTGGAGTTTTTGTTCCTTGCCGCTGTCGCGTCTTGCTTGCTACGTTAGGGTCATTTATATATCACTTTTATGACTTGATTGAAAATGAATACGAAGACACTATTTAAACTTAACAGAGATGACACTCCAGAATTCAATAATGAACTGCCTATACCTATCATTTTGCATTATGGACACACTGTTGTACTAATCAACATTTCTAGATATGGAAGACATATCATCTGATGTTAACTCTGCATTGTGTGGTTCTGGAACCTCCATTACTTCATCGTTTCCTCAAAGATTTGGTAAAGTAGAGCTTTAAGGTATAGTGTGAAATGAGTAATGGCAGGACATTTCTCAGTGTAACTTCTGGGTGTTGTTTGTGAACTTTTCTGTTTGTGAATGCATATAGCATACAGAGCAGCCCGAGGTAAATTAATGGCTGTCCAATGTCTCAACTTCTGTTTGACAGCCTGTGTTTCCACTGTGCCCTGCTCTCCTGCACTTGATGGCAAAATTGCTTTGACAAACCCTAAATGTAATGAGAAGCCACAGAAAATGTCTTGTATAATATTCAGTAAAACTTCATCGAATTTTGTAAATCTACCCATGCTAATATTTACATATTCCTATTCTGAGTGTGTTCAATTTGGGAATGCAATTTCAAATAACAAATTGTTTCAGTCACCATCCGTTCCCGCTATCTATCCACACAGACCCACTCTTGAGTCAATAACCAAAACAGATTTCTTATCATCTGTTAGTTGTATATTTAATGTGAGTCTGGTTGGAGAGATAATAGCAATACACAGTAAGTAAAGCACTCTGTCATTTACAAAATGCGGTTCACATCTCTGACCCTATTACACAAAGCCCTATCAAAGCTCAGAAAGACTTCCAATTTCACGGTGTTAGAGATATGTAGACATCCTTTTTTGAAACCTTAGGACCATCTTTACAGGCAAAATTTAGCAGTGGGTAAAATGATAAATTATAGCTCTGTTTCAGAGCCAACTGATTTTTCTTGCGGCCTTCATTTAACTACTAGACATACTATAATGAATTCTGCAATTTCACTTATCTGCAGGTGTTCCATTAACAATTCCATAAATGAACATTCCAATGGAGGTTTGAAATGACTAAATATTTATGTCTTAAGGTGTCCTTTATTTTCTAATAAATGTCAGCCTACAGTCACACCAGTTGAGCTTTTGAAAAATAATAGCAGATAAGATTGCAAACAGGCAGGAAATGTATTTTCTTTTTAGATAAAGTAAATACCCTTATTAATATCATTAAATAAAAAGCACCAGATGTGGAGAGAAATCACTGTCTTGGAACTATTTTAGTCTTAATCAACAAGTCATGCTCAGTAAGTGTAAAGCCATGAGAAAGTTCAAATAAGTTCCCGCTTAGTCTAAATTATATATTACAGCAGGTTGGGGTCATTAATCTTTAGTCACAGAGAATAAGGAACAATAATGCTGAATGCAAATAACTAACCATATAATCATCAATGTTATAGGTATAAATGCATAAAACAAATTCTTTTTAAATAGGTATAAATATAAATACATACGATAAACAGGTTTTAATATGGAAGAGGAAATGCTTTTGCTTTTAACAAGTGCTTCATAGATGATGTTTATTTTTATGTAAACCCTGGGAGTTACCATTTTAGCGCTGACAATTCTTTGAGTTAAAATCATTGGATATTTAGCTAAATGCCTAAAATAAGGTTGTGTTTAACAACCCCTCAAAATATTTTAATGTTTTATTCTGGTATATTATATAGGCATTCAGCTGAGGAAACCAGTGCAGTGCTATCTTTGGGGTGGCTTAAAGAACTCGATACATTTACATTTTTAAGAAAAACATTCACTGTGTTAAAGTTCAATGTGAAATCTGAAAAGAAAAACCAGTTACAGACTTCTATGTTACAGTTCTTTCAGGATCAGTGTGGTTTTAACATGAAAGTGTGCAAATGCAAACAACAACTTAGACTTTCACAGACTAGAAAAAGTAAAAATACTTTATCTGTGGAAAATGAATTTTCTTTTGCTATAAGGCACTGATCAGATTGAAATTTTGTTTGGACCTTTCATTGCCTGAAATATCGATTTATTTATGAAAAGCTCTGCAGTGAAAAAAGAACTGTCTGTGTTTACTGGTGTTCCTAAATGATAATAAAACAAATTGTTTTTAGTCTATTTGTGCTATTAGGGAAAACAGAAACAAGAAAGTATGCCTGTCAGGCCGAAACAAAGACAACCAGATATTGCAAGTTGTTATTTTACTAGTTGACTGTAGAAAGTTTAACATTGTGAGCTTTACTTGAAGTTTTTAATAAAAAAATCCAGTCGTGAAATTGTGTTGCTGGTTTTGTGTTTTTTGTAAAGCTTCAGTGCATTTGGGTCAACTTGCCTTTTACATCACCAAAGACTCATGAGAAAACAATTCATAAAGATAAACATCAACAAACACAAACAATACTGTACATGACAGCCATAAAAACTGTTTTTAATTCAGAAAAATGCTGATTTTTAAAAGAGCAAGAATATCGTTTGTATTCTCAGATTAGAGGACATACTGGTTTAAGTTACAGTTTTTCTGTGTTTTAACATGTGCCATACAAATTAAATTCACATTGAAATTGGCCATCTAAGTTACATTATAAAATAAGTGAATAAAAATATTTTATAAAATGGGACAATCTCACAGTGTCCAGAAGTGAAATACAAATGCTACAAAGCAGATAGGACAAAGTAAATTATAAACATTTACTCTTAAGAACTAGTCAAAGTCACCTTTATTTATACAGCGCTTAAAACAAAATACATTGCGTCAAAGCAGCTGATTTAATTAGTAAAACAGTATGTCATAATGCAAGATGATAGTTAAAGGCAGTTCATCATTGAGTTCGATAATGTAATCTCTTTTCAGAATTAATAGTGTCTGTGCATTAATTTTTAATTCAGTGATGTCATCTCTGATCAGTTTAATAGTGTCTGTGCATTCATTTTCAATCAAGTCAATGATATCACTGTGAATGAAGTTACCCCAAATAAGCAAGCCAGAGGCAACAACGGCAAGGGACCAAGGCTCCATCAGTGACAGAATGGAGAACAGGCTCAGTTGTGGGGCCAGTACTCCTCTGACCAGACGAAAACAGGGGTTTAATTCCAGGCTGCAGCAGGGTGGGAGAGAATCATCTGTATCCTTTGGTCTTAACCTGATGGTCATCTGTGGCAAGGTATTTGCAAGGGATCTATATCTTACTAGGGGTATATAGAACAATAAATATAGTTGAGCAGATGTGACTCTGACTTCTGCCAAAAAATAGCTTACTTAAATATATTAAGATGGTAGAATATACTAATTATCATGTTATATTAGTATTAAATAAAATAATGCACTGAAAAAAAACCCTGCTCCTGCAGATTTTCAGCATTTACAGATTAGGACTCAAACAGCTTAACTGTGTCCCTATTGAGAGACGATACTAATAGACCAACAACATGAATGAGTATCAAATATCTTTCTGTACTAAAGTTAAAGCCCAGACCAGAAGAAAAAGTTAATCTGGATCTTCTGTAGCAATGTGTGAACATCTGCACATTTACTGTAGATGGTTAATGGCTCTATGCAGAACAGATGTCAAGTAGTAAACCTGTCACAAAAGACATTGAAGGATGACTGTTTACCGTTAACAGTTGGTCATATTTTCTGTTGATTTTGTTGTTGTACTGTTTTGATTTTCGTTGTTCGTTATTCTGTTTTACTGTTTTTATGAAGAATGCTCAGAATTTCCCCCCAGGGAACAATAACAACACTGTCTATCTGCCATTCTCTTTTTGGTTATATCAGTGTTCATCTGATTTTCAAAAAACTTACTAAAACAAAGATATCAATTTTTTCTTTCTAGAGAAAAAGTTTTTTTTGCACACAGGGAAAACTTATGAGTTCCTTATATACTTGCAAAATCCGAGTTTGGTAAAATTTAACAACAACTAATAAAAATCTTCCAATAAAGCTTTTGGATCAGACAGGGGAAGGCTTAGCTTCTTTTAAGCTAAACACCAAACAAAACCAAAAATCATAACACATTTCAATAAGCTCTTATCTTCCACATGTAATTGCCAGTTTGTGCGGAACTTAAGATACTACCACACTGCACCACTGTCCTTGAATTGATAGTCAATCACAAAGTAACAGGGTAAATAGTTAAGGGGGCCTGGTGGTTCGAGTCTTGGACTCGTGATCCGAATGTTGCTGGTTTGAGACTCGTAACTAGCGGGAAAACCACGACTGAGGTATTCCCTTGAGCAAGGCACTGTCCCCCCACTGCCCCCCGGGCGCCGCAGCATGGCTTCCCACTGCTCCGGGTGTGTGTTCACAGTGTGTGTGTGTGTGTTCATTTACTGTGTGTGGGCACTAGGATGGGTTAAATGCAGAGCAAAAATTCCAAGTATGGAACAACATACTTGGCCACATGTCAAGTCACTTCACTTCACTACAGTGTGCGCCATGACCTTCACTTTCACTTTACTTTGTCATACTATTTAGTTGTATTTATTCTAGTTACCTAGATGTTCTAGTCTTAACAAGTGCTTAAGTAATGCTAAGTCGATTTCTGGAAGGACAGATTTTCTCAATTTCTTATTCAGCAGTCTTGTGTTATCATTGTGAGTGTTTTTTTCAGGTCTTGCCTAAGATTTTGAGAGCCTTTTGAGAACCTTTGGGTTCTGGTTTCAAGTTTTTCAATTGGGTTTCGTCTTTGCTGACAGGATCTAGAATTATGCTCTGGATCTTGCTCATTGTTTTGCCTGGGTCACATATCGTATAAGTATTTTAATTGCATATGCTCTTTTTGTGCTTTAAGTTGAAGCATGATATCTGGATTCTGTGACTTTGAGGTTAGCATGGATTTTAATGTGAGATACTGACTTATTTTCTCATGTTTGAGTTGATGCTCTGTGTTTACGTCTCATCTACACAAAACCTGATAATTTGATCTTCAGATATGTCCTAGATTAAAGGTGAAAAAGTAAAGTTGAATTCACTTCTTTCTCAGTTTAGCTTCTCCACTGATAAACAAAACACCTACTTTATATTTGCAGGGATTTCTATACGCTCCAGTTATATTTGACAGCTGTATTCTTAATCTCCCAGAGGCTTCAAGGGATCATTCATATTCAGCAGGTCTTTATTATTCTTTGCTTTTAAACAAATCATAAGTTCACTCACTACAACCCCGCAGCTTCTCCAGGGTTTAATGTTATTTCTTCTTCATGTAGGGATATTACATCCATCCACTCTCTTTATATGGCTGAGAGGTTTTCCCTCTTTGAAGGTCTGCTGTTATTAGTCATTATATTATTGGGACATATTTTCACCTCTTGAATTACGTATTCTTACAATCTTTGGAACAAAATAGTGATATTGTTAGTATTGGAGCAGCAGTAGTGCCGTGGTGTCAGAAAAAGTGTCAGACATCATTGTCAGCTCATGTGTTAATTAAAAGATAGCATATGGTGCTACAGTGTATTCTGTGATAGCTTTGCTTTGTTATGTGAGCAGTTTAAAGAACCTGATGGAGACATTTCAGCTATAAAAATACAGGACTGCTGTTGAAGAGATACTTCACAGTGTGGATATCTGAAGGTCTACATCGACTTTTGTCTTGACATCATTTTTTAAAAAGCAGTTTAGTTTCTCTGTTCAGTGTGCGTCATTGCAGATGTTTTAGTTCTCGCTAGATTTGCATTACACTTCAATTAAAAATGGTTCACATATTTGCCATAGAAAACTTTGTGTATCTTTTAATGTATATGTCTTATATAAGTATTGATAATGCTTTGTTTGATTGTCAGATAAGTTTATTGTTTTAAATATTTTTACAGTATTGTATTCAAGAATTGTGTTTTTGTTTAATAACCATACTTCTAAGATTAATTAAATTTCAATTCAATTCACTTTTATTGTCACATCACCACGGCACATGTGCCCTGTTGAGGGAAATTCTTGAGAGCTTGCTCCAAAAAGATCGCAGTACAGGTAACATTAACATGTAACATATAGTACAGACTTCGACAGTGTGCAATATGCACATACACATAATCAGTACATACAGTATACTATTGGAAAAACACAGTCGAAACATTCAACACAGTGTGTACATACACACATTAAGCACTAGACATTAAACACTAAACACAGAGTGGGCACGTTCTGCATAATGTAAACAGGGTGTGCATAAAAATATGTTAAGGTGCAGCAGAGTGGACATTGTCCTAATACAGTAAGTAGTTGTGCATAGGATGAAGGTAGACTGTTGTATAAAGTGCAGTGTATATAATGTCCAGTGTTAAGTTTTGAAGTTAAAGTGCAGTGTGTGACATATTGTATGTGGGTGTGTTCTGCAGGTGAATCATTTCTGACTGTTCATGAGTCGGATAGCCTGAGGTAAAAAGCTATCCCTCAGTCAACTAGTGCGCGGAGACTCATGTTGTACTTATCTGTTGTTTATCCTTCTATATCGGGATTAACAAGTGTTTTCTTTCTTCAATAGCTGTTGTGTTGTATGCATGTGTAATTTTTTCTTAATGTAAGGCACTGTCATTTTTATTTAACTTGTCTGAATTTGAACTGAGACTTCATAGACACATTTTACATAATCTGCCTTGATTTTGTCACATTGGTACCATATGTTTTTTTTTTTTTATGCTGCGGAGACGTCTTCCTGAGGGCAGCATAGAGAGCAGTCTGTGAGATGAGTGGCTGGAGTCCCTGATGATCGTTCTGGATTTCCTTAAGCACCGCCTGGTGTAGATGTCCTGGAGGGAGAGAAGCTCACCTCCAAAAATGTGGCTGGCAGTTCGCACGACCCTTTTCAGAGCTCTGCGGTTGCCAGCAGTGCTGTTTCCGAACCAGACAGTGATGCAGCTTGTCAGGATGCTCTCTATGGTGCAGTTGTAGAAGGTTCTGAGGATGCTGGGGCTCTTCCTCAGCCTACTTTGGAAGAAGAGACGCAGTTGTGCCTTCTTCAGCACTGCGTCTGTGTATGGACCAAGTGAGATCCTCGCTTATGTTGATGACAAGGAACTAGAAAACGTTTACTCGCCGATAGTGATGGGTGTGTGTTCTCTGCTCTGTCTCCTGAAATCTACCACGTCAGTGTTGAGTGAGAGGTGGTTCTCCTGACACGATTTAGTCAGGGTGCTTACCTCCTCTCTGTAGGCCGTGTCATCGTTGTCGATGAACAGGCCTATGATGGTTGTGTCATCAGCAAACTTGACAATGACATTGGAGCTGTGCGTGGCTGTACAGTCGTGGGTGTACAGGGAGTACAGGAATGGGCTGAGAACACAGCCCTGAGGAGCACCAGTGTTGAGGGTCAGCAGTGATGAGGTATTGTTGCCCAAGTCCAGGATCCAGTTGCACAGAGATCTGTTCAGTCCAAGATTCTGGAACTTCTCAACAAGTGTGGAAGGCACTATGGTGTTGAATGCTGAGCTGTAGTCCACAAACAGCATCATCACATAGGAGTTCTTGTTTTCCAGGTGGGAGAGAGCAGTGTGTTGGGTGAATGCAATGTCATCATCTGTGGAGCGATTGCTGCGATATGCAAACTGTAGAGGGTCCAATGAGGCAGGCAGCACAGAGCAGATGTAATCTCTGATGAGTCTCTCAAAACACTTACTGAAGATGGGTGTGAGAGCAATGGGACTCCAGTCATTTAAACATGTGGTTTTGCTTTTCTTGGGAATGGGCACAATGGTAGATGTCTTGAAGCATGAAGGGACCACAGACAGACAGAGGGAGAGGTTGAAGATGTCTGTGAAAACACCGGCTAGCTGGTATGCACATGCTCGGAGCACACGGCCTGGGATGCCATCAGGACCCGCAGCTTTACGGATATTTACCCGTCTGAAGGATCGAGTTACATCCACGAAAGAGACTGAGAGTGAAGTCACATCTTCTGCAGCAGCTGCGGGAAATCTCTCTGTGTGGGCGGGCTGTGAGCCTCGAAACGAACATAAAACTTATTTAGCTCATCCGGCAGAGAGGAAGCGATGTTCACATTAACTGCTTTATTCCCCTTATAGTCTGTGATGTAAGTGATTCCCTGCCATATACTTTGTGCATCGTTGGTGTTGAATTGATCTTCCACCTTTTCTATATTGTTTTTTAGCAGTTTTGATGAATTTCCTGACATCGTAACTTGCTTGTTTGCAATCGTCAGCATCTCCGGATTTAAAAGTGGATGTCTGCGCTGACAACGCTGTTTGAACATCGCTGTTAATCCACGGTTTCTGGTTGGGATATATAATAAATCAAGTTATATTTTTTTAACAATACTAGCTATCTAGTTATATAAATCTTAAAATGAGTGTATGTACGGACTGCAAAATACATAGTAGTTGAACAGGATTTTGGAATTTAGAAATCACAATTTCATATTAGTAAAATGTATTATTAAAATTATTCATGTAGGTGACGCAGAATTTACAAATATTAGGATTCAGAATTGATCATCACAATCATAATTTCCTGTAGAGAAAATAGTTGTATTACAACAGTGTGAAAATAGATACTCACCCATTACATTTTGTTAAAGAAATAGTTTCTAAAATAATAAAAATTATATAATTTATTCAACCTTGCCTTGCCAATACTGTGATTTTTTTCCTGCACCCTAAATAAACTGTCCCCTTGCGTGTCCTTGTACTAGATGTAAATAGGACCCTGTTGAAGTATGTTGAAGCTCCAGAAAGCAACTAAATCTACCAGCTTTATTCATCACTCTGGTTATTTGTGACCTTCACGCTGTCTTAAGATTTTTGTTGTGGCTGCAGAAGCAGAGAGCAAAAAAAGATTCCTGTTGCTTTCCGTCTGAGCTTATTAGAAAGCTGTAATGTCCAATTTAAACATGAAGTTTATATAATAAAAGTACAATATAATAAGAGTAGGTCTGAAGAAGCTTTATTTCGGAACTAAATCAAAAATTTTCTTGACACAGACAACCATTTAAATGAAGAGCGTTTGAACGTATACACCCTGAGACAACTTCAAGCCCCAAAACACAGTTGATCAAATTAACCATCTTATAAACAATTGACAACAATTGACACATGTGCCCTGGTGAGTGAAATTCTTGGTAGTGTGCTCCAAAAAGATCGCAGTACAGGTAACATGTAACATGTAACATATAGTACAGACTTCGACAGTGTGTAATATGCACATAAATATAATCAGTACAGACAGTGTACTATTGGACAAACACAGTCGAAACATTCAACACAGTGTGTACATACATTCATTAAGCACTAGACATTAAACACTAAACACAGAGTGGGCACGTTCTGTATAATGTAAACAAGGTGTGCATAAAAATATGTTAAGGTGTAGAAGAGTGGACGTAGTCCTAATACAGTAAGTAGTTGTGCATAGAATGAAGGTAGACTGTTGTTTGAAGTCCAGTGTGTATAGATTGTCCGGTGTTAATCATTGGAGTTAAAGTGCAGTGTGTGACATATTGTATGCGGGTGTGTGCTGCTGGTGTATCATTTCTGACTGTTCATGAGTCGGATAGCCTGAGGGAAAAAGCTATCCCTCAGTCGACTAGTGCAGGAGCTGATGCTGCGGAGACTTCTTCCTGAGGGCAGCATAGAGAGCAGTCTGTGTCATGCTGTTTACCTTAAATGCTAAACACAATACACATTACCTTAGTATTTCATGTTATGCTATGTCTAAGTATGGAATCTGAATATCTTAAGAAGATTCTTAAATTTGTAATCCCACAGCGCCTAAACTATGGAATAACTTACCTAATAGTGTTCGGGAGGCAGATACACCATTGCAGTTTAAATCTACATTAAAAACCCATCTCTTTAACCTGGCTTACACATAAATACTAATATGCTTCTAATATTCAAATCCGTTAAAGGATTTTTAGGCTGGATTTATTTAAGAAATCCGGAACCGAGAACACTCTCCACAACACAAAATATATCTGCTATAACTTTAGTAGAGTGGCATCTACGCTAATATTGGTCTGTTTCTCCTTCCGAGCTCTTCGGAGCCACTGGATCCAGCCGTATCCAGATCAGATGGCATTGCAGTCACCAGGATCCAGTGCGTATCCAGACCAGATTGTGGAGAAAGTAGCCCTAGGGCCCAGAAGGACAGCGGAGACCAGGACGACTAGAACACCAGATGCAGATCCCTTGCAAGACCTTGCCTCAGATGACCATCTGGATGGGACCACAGGAGAAAGATGATTCTTCTCTGGACCTGTTTGTGGGTGTGGAACTAGAAAAGCCCTCTATAACCCTCGAACAAAGCTATGTCCAGTACAAGAACACCACGGATACCAATTGGACTACGAATTGAAAATGAATGCACAGACACCATTAAACTGAACAGCAAAAGCATGTTCGTCATCTGTGGAGCGATTGCTGCGATATGCAAAATGTAGAGGGTCCAATGAGGCGGGCAGCACAGAGCAGATGTAATCTCTGATGAGTCTCTCAAAAAACTTACTGAAAATGGGTGTGAGAGCGACAGGCCTCCAGTCATTTAAACATGTGGTTTTGATTTTCTTGGGTATGGGCACAATGGTATATGTCTTGAAGCATGAGGGGACTACAGACAGACAGAGGGAGAGGTTGAAAATGTCTGTGAAGACACCGGCTAGCTGGTATGTGCATGCTCGGAGCACACGGCCTGCCATCAGGTCCCACAGCTTTATGGATATTTACCATTCTGGAGGTTACATCCGCAACAGAGACGTAGAGTGACGTCACATCTTCTGCAGCAGCTGCGGGGACTTTCTCTGTGTGGGCGGGGCTGTGAGCCTCGAAACGAGCATAAAAGTTATTTAGCTCATCCGGCAGAAAGGCAGCGATGTTCACATTAGCTGCTTTATTCCCCTTATAGTCTGTAATGTTGGTGATGCCCTGCCACATACTTCTTGTATCGTTAGTGTTGAATTGATCTTCCACCTTGGTTTGATATTGTCTTTTAGCGGTTTTGATGGATTGACTGAGATCGTAACTTGCTTGTTTGCGATCTCTCGGCATCTCGTACAGGAAATTTAACTAATATTCACTTATTCTAATTTATTCAGTTTCAGTCCCATAGGGTCAAAAAGACTACTGATGCTCATCTCACTTCAGCACATGAGTTTCTTATGCAGCTGACTTCACCTTATAGAACAGAGATTATGATAAAAAACCCAATGAGGAGGGGTATCACACCGATTCATGCATTACAAGTGCTTTAGCAATTAAACACCCGTGTGTAATTTGGTCCATTTGTGAAATACTGAGCTAGTGCCATGACAGAGTATCTCTGTGCATAATACACTCTCCCATACAGCCAAAGGCTTCAGAAAGAAATCAGAGAGCTCGAAAGAGCATGAGCATCAGCACGTATATTCCAGGAGAAGCCCTTGTGAGTAGAATGGTCCCGAGCTCGGTTTTTTCCGGACATATTCATAATGCTAAATCTGTCTTCTGTTAATGTGGGTAAACCAGATACATTTGAACATGGTATCACATCAAGCAGGGTCTAAATCCAACAATTGCCCAGAAGCATCAGGAAGCTTCCTTCTTAAGCGCAGCACTACACACACGTACACTTCAACCACGGAAACCCCAGCACCAGCTTTCAAACCACCTGTAGTACAAGTCTACACTGCCTGCAGAGAAAGGAAAACAAATTGTGTGTTTCAGTATTACTTTGTTCACAGCTAATTATGGGTCATGTGCAAATATGCTGCTGCAAAACAATATAAGTGTCACATCAATGAGTATTCGTCATTATGCTGTTTCTTTGCTTATATAACATGATATGGTACATATTTAGATTCCTCTGACTCAAGCACGCCCAGGGTCAGCACTATACACAATCATTGGATTTTGCAAAGAATATATGTTGAGGCACAGGACTTGTAAAACCATATCTGGACATTTTCCATTGCATAAATGAGCCACATGACGTCTGTTTAGATATCATAGACAAATTTAAAATACTATTTCAACACATTCTTTGACACCTTTAAGCCATATTTGTAGTCGTTTTCTGTTTGGTCCAGGAGCTTCATGACCTTCTGAAGCACATGTAGTGTTTTTGGGACATAACCTAATCTAGAGAAAGCAAGAACAGGACACCAAAATCCAGCTTTGAATGGTTTGAGGTTGGTTCTATCCATATTTCCCATTTGGGGTGCAAATGTATACAATTCATTGGTATTTGATTCATTTTGCTCATCACGGTTTCTTTTAGAATAACTGCCAGGCATTCTGCTTTGCGTGGGGAGTCATAATGTGCTGTAAAAACAAAAAACTTCCATTGTACAGCTCCAGCTGAGTTTCTTTTTGCATAAGTCTATAAAATCTCTGAAAATAAATATGAGTACTCTCAGCTCAGATAAAATCTATCAGACAATCACATTAAACCTTAGATGAAATCATTTAGCAGGACCCCGGGCTTTGGTCAAATGAAATGGAAACAATTAAAAATATTGCTTTCAAAAGCATCTTGTCTTCTGAGCCTCATTTTGATTTCAACCTACTTTCCCCCTGATGTCTTTTCACACATTCTACCAACACAACAACTATGGTAATAGTAAAAGCATATGAAGGGCTTTCAAATAGTCTTTACACCATAGTTGTGTTTGCTAAGACAGGTGTTCCTGTAAATCTCATGATGTAAAAATATGCTTAAGTAAACCTCAATTTTTTTAAATACTTCAGCCAGCAATTGCATGAATATGTAAAACATATATTTAGAGATAAATATGATGTATATATACATTGATATAGCATTATAAACTGTACCAATACAATATTCTTTGTTTGTTTGGTTAAAGCATATCTCTTTTTCCAAAAAGTCAGATTCAAACAGAGAGAAGTATTTTCTATTTCCTATCATTTCATGCCGTTTAGATAAGTACTCAGTTACAGAGTTCAGAAGGGAAGGAAAGTGATCTGACTTAAACATGGAGTCATTAAATTCTAGAAGACAGATTTACTAAACACACGTTTCATTTTGGGGAAATCACAGCTACTTCCTTGAATGTTTGTATATAATGTTTGATTTCTCAATTTGTTTTTTTAAGATAGTAACACCAATGATACTAAAATTAACAACAACAACAATTATATTTAATTATAATATTAATATGCTTCTGTTTTCTGATCAATTATTCATGATCTCCAAGGATCACTCCCAGGGTACTTTGGAGCTCTCTGGACTGAGCCTCAAACTTGCTGCAACCTCTTTTCTGAATCTCTTTTCTGCAAGTTATTTTTATATTAAGTAATGCACAGGGTTATTAAAATGTATATTTTGTCTGTTTATTCAAAATACTCATGTGCTCAGGTACTACGGAATACTGTAATATTTGTATATTTGTTCATCAAGTAAGAATATGCATTTATTGTACATAAACCCCTGATTTCTTCTGTGTTGGTGTTTCAGATTTTAATAATTTTAAATAAGGCAAACAAAGCATTATGAGCCTTTGCTGTAAACTGTGTTACCAATCACCATGAACACAAGGGACATTTTAAGGCAGTAAAATTCCTGTCTATATACAGCAATGACCATTTTTGGTCCAGTAATTTGAACACACATTCTCATCCTAATAATGCACAAAACTACTATTTTCCTCAGTTTGATTAATGCAGATGCCACTTGAAAATGCAGGATGGCATTTTAATTTCTCAAGTAAATCAGAGCCAATTACCACCTCCACAGATTTGAGCCCTGGGTTTGAATTAGACAGCCTCTCTTTTTCATTAGGCTTGTGTAAACCACAGAAAAAGCAGATTAAATGTCTAAAGCTGTCTAAAATACAAACTAGGGCAAAAAGGATTTGAGTTTCTAACAAATAAAGGCCTCGCTAAATAAATATGCCAACCGTTTGATAAGAAAACAACTGTGGGTATGTGGCACCCTTGTCCAATAAACAATTCTTTACATGCCTCTTAAACCTCTTGTTTAGCTTGCAGATGAGCCTGTTGATTTGAACGCCAGTTATCGTGTTTACAGCAGAAAGATGAAGAACATCTGTCCACTTCCTAAGTTAGTTGGTAAGATGCTGGGATTATAAAAGAGTGTCGACAGTGACTGAATTTTGTACTCTGTTCACATTTACATTTAGTCATTTAGCAGACGCTTTTATCCAAAGCGACTTACAATAGTCGAGGAGACAATGAAGCGGTAAATAGCCGATACAACAATAGGTTAACAAGTGCTACAACAATGCTACCAAGTTACACAGAGAGAGAAGTTACAAAAAGTATATATATAATTTTTTTTTTTGATAGAGTGAGTAGGTTAGAAAAGTAGTGAGTTAGTGAGTTAGATGTAGCCGGAAAAGATGAGTTTTTAGGTGTTTTTTGAAGATAGAGACCGAGTCTGACAAGCGTGAAGCCAGAGGCAGATCGTTCCACCATCGAGGAACTGAAGCAGAGAACGTTTGAGAGAGAGATTGCTTACCCTTTTGAGCTGGTACCACAAGTCTCAGCTCATTTGCGGAGCGCAGAGATCTTGAGGGTCTATACCTTTGCATTAGTGAGTTAAGGTAAGTGGGTGCTGAACCGGTGGTGGTCTTGTAGGCAATGAGAAGACATTTAAATTCAATGCGAGCTGCTGCCAGAAACCAATGTAGTTTTATGAAGAGAGGTGTTACATGGGCAAAGCAGTAACACAGACTGGGAGTTTTCCAGTCTAAGTTCATCAGTTATATTTGCAATTTTAAAATATATTTGTATATATTTGTTCATCTGTAACATTTCAGCATGTACTTTATAGCTCATGATTATTCACTATATCCACAGACAGAGCCGATCAGACCTATAGCTCACTACGCAAGCTGCATAGGGCCCCGCAAATTACTCAAGGCCCGCGTCCTCCTCGTGTCATAGCGCTTCACGTCACCATCAATTAATGTTTACAACACCCATGACAAAATTAAGCGAAACTCTCCCTCTGGTCACGAAAAGAGGAAAAAAAACCATGAAAGTGAACTGCGGGAACAACAATCAGGTAAACTTGTCTTCTCTCCTCTCTAAGTTTGAGGTCAGCAAAGTAAAGTTTATGTGCAATTCTGTGGTGTTTTTTCGGTCTTGCTAACCTAGCTGGGCAGGCAGGCAGTGCATCTCTTGCATCACTTTGTGCCTGACAAAAGTGAGAGTAAAATACAATTATTTATTACGTTTGTTTTTGATAAACGACAAAGTGCAACGGTGTTTGTTTACTGCAGCTCGGAAAAGATAACTGCGTCGCATGTGTTATCATGCGTTCATATGCGCGTGCACGAAATGAAATGCGCATATGTGGAGAGCAGACAGACTGTACAATATATGGGCGTGAATCAGGGCACACCTCATCAAAAGTGCACATTATACATAGCCTACATACTTTTAAAACAAGACACTGATTATCTAGTCTCAGTCAATGTGTAGTTAAAAACTCTATAGGCCTAAAACTGCACTGCACTAATTATGCAAAATGGAAAGCATTGTATTGATAATTTGACAGTGATTGACTTGATTTATAGGCTATATTGAATTTAAAATGTTGATTAGCTGGACATAGTGGTCCATGTGTGGATGCACATCCCTCAGTTAATAATAACAACCATAAATCAAGAATAGCTTCACCATATATATTACAAAAATAAAAAAAAACTTTAACATGCTATGGCAAGCCATTTTAGCTTTTATTCATTCACAGTTTATGCATTTTTGATATCAAGCATTAAATTTTTTTACTATTTGCAATGTGAATTCTTGATTATTTTTACTAATAGTTAGTCAATAATAGCCAATACTTATAATATTAATACTAATAGCTAATATTAATACTTAGTTACATTTTTATCTACCAATGTCTATTTTTGATATCAGGAATTACATGTTACCTTGTACAAAAGTTCATTCTTGATATCAATGATTAGGATTTTGATTCAAACATTCCAATGTTTACGCATTTGTAACATGTAACGAGTAACATGTAAGATTATGTAAATGACTGTTTAACTTACTATGTAATATTCTTAGTTTCTTCTAGACGGTCAAAATAGACTGGTGTTGCCCATACTGATGCCGAAAATGCCCAGGCTGTAAAAAGAACCTTAGTTAATCCCAAAACCCAAAGCTCAGAGTTATAATTTATTATTTTCTTCTTATTAATGTTAACGTTAATATTCACTTACTTAATAATATTCACTTGTTATCGTATTCTTAAGAAATACTCTATTCAATAAATATTGTTTGTTTGAACCTCATCCTGTTCTATATTGTTGTTCTATATTGTCGACTGTTTTGTTTAAAGGAGGGAGGATTGTATTGGAATCACTGAAGTGTCAGGTGTGACTGTGTGGCAATGGCAAATGGTTTACATAGCTCACGGCGTCACGGGTTCAGTTAGAGGGCCCCTTAGCAGAATTTTGCTTAGGGCCCCAGGGAGGTCAGGATCGGCACTGTCCACAGACTTTATTATATTAAGTAAGTGTGATTGTGTTGATATTAAATAAAGTAGACCACGGAGAACATAGCTTAAAGCTGCAACACTTTTCGGGTCAGTTTACTTTTTCTGTAAAAAAAAAGTCGAAAAAGAATATAATGAAACAGCAAAACCTGGTTCCTTAACATTTTCTTTTACTTTTTATGTTGGCTGGATTTTGCTTGAAGGTCTGTATTTTTGAACACATAAATGAGAATGTTTTCAAATTTTGACATAAATGTATGACCTACTTCTTACTTGTACTTCTAAATCAAGGTTGGTAATACCAGGACATAAGTAATTGATGACACAATATTCAAGTTTGTGTGAACTACATTATCACTTCAAGTAATGGCTGCTGTAAAGATTACAGAAAGAAAGATTAACAGTCTGCTTGTCGTTAATTTTTACGATACAGACGGGTCAGAGACAGATGGTTACAGATAAGGTGGTTTATTGAACACAAGATGAGCAACAGAGTTGAAGTGTAATGAATGATGAAAGGTGATACTTTCCTTTGTGGAGGGTGACATGAAAATCTGGACGTTGGAGTTGGCAGCACGGAGGTAAGAGCACGGACGCAAGCACTAGGAACACTGGAAAAATATCTTGGGACCCTGGAGACAGGTCCTAGTAGTTCGCTTTAGGTAATCCTTATGCTAACGTGACCAGACAGTGAGTGAGTGTGTGTGTGTCAGTCATTTATGTGTGGGTTGATGAGGGTGTTAATGAGTGTGTGTGATCATGCGCTGTGATTGGATGGGCGAGCTTGGCATGTCGGTAACAGTAATAGGGAGAATAAGAGAAGATTCATGACAAAAAAAGAAAATAGAGGATAAAACACCACAGCAAAATTTTATTCAAAACCCTTTGTGTACAATGTACCATTGGGTTGGTAAGAAGTTGTTCAATTCACATTGACTCAATTCCTACTTAACTGCTCTTTTGTGACTTATGCATGTAGTCCTGATGAGGGCTCTTTTTCAGGGAAGCTGAGCAGTACATTTCGAGCAGATAAATGTCCATACATTGAGGATGGTGGGTATCTGGGTATTGTGAAAATTTGTGAACGTGTGAATTAATTAAAAAATTTACATAAAGGGAACCCTTACAAAAATACTATCACAAGCTGGATTAAAATACATACCAAACATACCCACACAATTAAAAAAAACTTAATATGAAAAGGTGATAAAGAAGTTACAAGGCTTTGCAACTAAACATTTATAAGTGTATTTAAGTGCACAAAGGATTTTGATGAACATAATTGTATGGTTTGAACACTACGCCATACATGTGATTAATTTTTAAATGTGATTAAATTTTGTGTGATAAAACTGTGATTGCAATTTCAAATAACATATTATTAATTTCATTATTTAGCTCTTTGCTCTGCGTCTTTCCTCCTGACCGTAACACACCCAATGTTAGTTCCCTCATTTGGTCTCCATTCACTTTTATTATATTGATTTCCCAATAGCCAGAAGTCAGTTTATGCGTAAATGTAAGTAAATTTGGATCCACATTTATATTACCAACACTCACCAAAAATCTTCAAAACTACTTTTTATGTGTAAGTAAAACAGCTTTGAAATGACATGAGGGTGAGTAAATAGAACAATTTTAAATGTCACAGTCACCAATGTCATCTCTTCTTTTGAACCATGACACATTTATTTTACAACCAAAATAAACCAGCATTTTTCCCATGATTGATATTTATCATACAATTTGTGTGTATACCATTTTACTGTAAACTAGCAAGGAAAACTACTATGTGCAATCTTCATATTTATACACTATATGAAAAAAATTCTGATGTATTAGGACACCCTTGTCTACTGAACAAGTTTGACTATTATATTTAATTCTATTAGCATACATTTTCAAATTGAATTGGTCATAACATATGTATATCTTAAAACAATATAATGATATTCAAGAGATTGCTCTATTTCTTAATTATAGCAACAATTTTTCAGGGTTCATTTCTATTCCAATGTAACAATGTACACAAAACTGTCTAGTTTAAAATAACTTTAAAGTGCAACATAAAGCTCAGACCTGGGTTAGTTGGGTAAACACATCTGCGCAAAACAACCACTAACCAAACCCACCAATGTCTTGCACACAAGAGTACAGATATTTCGGAACAGAAACTTTCCAAAAACGTTTTGTTTTTTTAGAAGGGAATATCCTAATACTTTCCATATAGAGTACTAAATAAAAACATTGTTCATTCATACCTGCTCAATAACACCCAAGTTATGCTTTGTGTTGACATGTGACCAAGGATTTCCAACTATGAGTGTCAGGGGAATTTGCCACTGGAAGCTAAAATGACACAAAGTGAAAAATAAGAAATTAAAAGTTCATTCTTCTACTCAGGTGTTTGAATGTCACTCGCACAGACACATATGAAGCAGTACTGTAGGTGCAACATGCATGATTTAAATACACACACATAAAACTTATCAGGATTGTAAGAAATTTCACAGTTAAGTCACAGAATCCTCTCATTCAAAAAACAAACAAACACTCGATTTCAAAACAAACACTGATGTGACTGTCAAAGGGGTTTTAGTTTAATTGCTACAAGCAGCGTTTCAATTTATTATTAAATATGGCTTCCATTTACATGCATAGGGATGATAGAAAAGACTCATGAGAGTATTCTTCTCATTGACTCAAATGCTTTATAGACCTTCACAGGTGAAATAACTTGTACACATACCATTTCATATTAAGGTTCTTTCTAGCTATCATGGTATCAAGCAATCATCACATGTAAATTTCTATTTTTAAGTGAGTGCCTCTATTGTGTCCATGGGTGTGTGTGTGTGTGTGTGTGTGTGTGTGTGTGTGTGTGTGTGTGTGTGTGTGTGTGTTTGTTTGTGTCTTAAGATTTTTGTGATGCATGATGAAGTGGCATGGGACCTGTTGCACACAAAGAGAGATACTGTGGTATATGAGCATTTTAACAATGATTGTGTATTCCAGTATTCCAGTAGATTTCGATAAAATCACACACTGACACATTTATATAAATCTATGTTTCTCAGTAGAAATGAAGATGATGAGATCAAAAGGAATAAAAGTCCTCCAGAGGCTAGTAATTTGGTGGCTTTGTTCATTTATGTAAGCGTCTGTTATCTTGTTATCTATTATTGTTATTTGCATATTTGCAGGAACTTTGCATTATGGCTCAGAGTTTTGCAAGTAAAAAAAGCACAAAGGTCTCAATCTGTACATGAGTTAGGTAAAGTATGCACTAAAATGTCAAGTTTGTGTCATATAACATTCACAGAAGGTTGTTGATGGACTATTAGAAAAAACAGAGCAATAAAACAAAAAACAGTGTGTTTTTGAGATTTATCCTAGATAAGAGACTTTAATGTAGTTTTTGTTTGAAAATAGCAATGTGGTTGAAACGCGTTGTCACATGTCAAAAGAAAAGAACAAAAATGTTAATGATGTGATGTATAACTACTGCACCAAAAAAACTCAAATTCACCTTTACCTCCATATCAAAGTCAAAGATGGCCAGACAAAGATTAAATTCATAAAAATATACAGGAAATTGTATATTGTATATTGTATGTTTTTTAAAAACACTGAAAGAAGAACTAGTTACTCAATAAAATCCCCCTAACAATTTAATTTATACTTTTAAAATAAAATGTGCTGCTAAAATTTAGTACACCTTATCAACCAGATACATATAATATTTGTTAAAATATTAAGTAAATGTTACTTAAGGTAAACAACTAAAAAGCCTTTGGACAGAGACGTGTCTAACTTAAACTATAAAATGATTTACTTTTGTATAGAATTTCCATACAATACTTTTAAAACATATATGATCAAGTTTTGGGCGACTGACGGTATCTGTACTGGCATTAGCACATTTAATGTTCAATAAGTGAAGTAACACACTTAATGACAAATATGCATCAGTTTTCTGAACAACTTGTAACCCAAACTTAAAATTATACCTAATCTAAAAATTAAATGAATAAAAAAGTGTCCTTTGTTTTCATAAAAAACAACTCAAATTACAGTTAATTGGGATTTTTTTTTTTCATTTAGCTAAAGATTATACAAAAAATTTACAAAAAGATGTATATAGTGTCAAAATAAACAAGTTTATTATATTTTTAATAATATCAGTAGTTTTAACATAGTAAAATTAAGTTGGACTGACTTAATCATTAAATTAAAATGATAATTTATTATAAAAAATAACAGTTTCTCTGAAATTTTTACGTTATTTAACTTAGATTTATTAAAAAGAGAACATTGTTCTGTTCAAATTTAATGATATGTATGTAGATACAGAATATTTTTTCAGTATCTCTGATAAAAATAAATAATGCTAATAAATGGCTGTTTAAAAAGTAGCCTGACTTGAGACAAATAGACGCATAAACGCATTTTATCAAAATGTATTAATCTTTCCCCAGACGTGAACTACAGGCAATTTATAAACTTCAATGAACCTTTGAGAAGCGCCTGAGGTCTAAAATTTATCTCAGCTTCAAGTCCAACAGCTGTGGTCTATGTCTGCATTTAAAATTCACTGTAATTAACCCCAATCCACCCTTTTTCTTTCTCTTTTATACACTTTCTCTCCATCTGTTCCTCTTTAAATTAATTGGTTGTAAGGTCTTGGTCTGGCTGTCTCTCTTTTCAGGTGTTAGAATATCTCAGGAAATCTTTAGGGACCATTGTTCTTAGCTGAATATAAATAGACACCGGGCTCTAACGTCCTAAAAACGTACAATTGACAATATTTTAATGATTTTCAATGAACATAGTCTTTTATTTGATCTCTGTCGGCTTCCATTAGACTTTTACTCAACAATTCAAAGGCTCTTTGAAACCACTAATATCTTGAGAAAATTGACAGAAGATGATGATAATGTTCTGTAAGATGGGCTGAAATAGAAACACATGTTGCTCAGTGGGGGTATTGGTATATTCATCACATATTCATATCCTGTAGAGATAAAATAGCTAATTATCTGCTAAGCTAAAGAGTTTAACTTAAAAAACAAAGCACGGCATCGCTATGAACCTACTCATCAGCAATATGAGTTGAATTTTCTTGTCTCTCAGCAACAAAAAAAAAACTACCCGGGGATGAAAGAGAAAACAAATGACACATACTCATATATACAGTGCAGTGGCTTTGCTTTAGTTGCTATTGTGTCTTTGCTTCTACTCTTCTGCAGAACACCCCAACTCTCAGATGACATACTTGAGTAAGAGAAAAGGATCAAGATGGGTGTGACTTTGTCTACCTTGACAAAATGAAAACTCTGGATGAGGGCAAACAGACACAGAATAATAATAATTATCATACAGGTCAATGTAAAGGGCTAGTCCAGCCAAAAGAAAAAAGCAAGATGATAACTTCATCAGACAGTTCTAGAGAATAGAGCTTAGTGCTGTATTTCACGTTCACTGCTTTAATTCACTATCATGATTCAGGTCAATTTGTCTTTTTATTGAGGTAATTCATCTGATGCTAAGAGTGTCAAATCCAAGTGGAGTAAGGAATTGTAACAGATCAAAAGAGTTTTATTCATTGATAAATTTAAAATGTCTATCTGCCAGTGACAGACACGGTTTTGTGTGACAATGTAGTACATTTGGCAGACAAACATGTTCTAGAATAAAGGCTTTTAAATGCTGGTGTTAAGTTGTTTGTCGATTTTAACTAGTCTTTTACCAGCATCACGGGTCATTCTATATTTGAAATTGTACAACTAAATAACATATATAATGTCACATCTGAAATGTTTATTTACACAAACTTAGTATGACTTTACATAAATCCTATATACTTGAATTCTTGTGCCTCTAAACATTTAAGGGTTACTTTTGTATTTTTCATCATATTTCTGGGAGGAGAATCGCTGACTCTGGCAGTTTTCTGCTGGATTCAGCATCACACCCTCAAGTGCTGAGATACGATTACAGTATTAAAATGAGACTATTCTTCAAGATGTTTCAGTTGCATGAGCTGATAGGAATGAGAAAAAATGTCAAGAGGTCATATCTCATGCTACACGACAACGTTCATTAAAGTTCTAGCCAAGGTGCTCCTGGGAGTTGGTGATATTGTTGTCAAGAGTGTCATTCTTGCTGGGGTTGACGAAAGGGTAACCCATTTGCAGGTTCCAACAGACCTCTTTGATATTGATGTCCAACCAATTCCCTTCGTCCTGTTACACAATACATCAGACATCATAACACATAACAGTTTATTGCATCCATAAAAACTGCAGATTGTATTGAAATGGTCTTAATCAGTTAAAAGTAAGTTGTGTTTTTGAGCTGGTGAAACACAATCTAAATATTTGTGTTCTTACAGATATTAAAACACTTACGTTTCTTAAGCAAAAACCTATCAAGCAAATCTTTCAGATTTAATCTAACATGTAAGGTCCTTCTTATATATAGATTTATAATATACATAATATATAGTATATATTAATACTTCATACATATATTAATTGTGATAAAAATATTTTAACTGTTTTGAGTTTCCTTTGCCTGCTATACAAAGTGAAATGGTCCAAAAAGTAAATAAAAATCAGTCTGGACATTTAATTAAAAACTTCCAGTTAACATAAAAGCAATTAAACTCAATGATCTCTTTAAAAGCTTGTGTGGGAGCATCACAACCTGGCTATATCTACTTCATCAAATATTTCTGTGTGGGTATGAGACTTGTAAAGGAACAAAGGAATTAAATTTAAAAGTCTAATTTCTTCATTGCACTTCTTCTTTATAGAGCTAAAGCATAAATTCAATCTCATTGCTCGTTATTCTGAACCGCTCATAATATTTAGTCCCTGTGGGAAATCCATCCATACACCTTTATTCTTTATTCATTAAATGACTCAGCACAGTGGACCACTTTCAGTTTTGTGTATCAATTGTTTTCGAAGCTAAAATAAAAACTCACTAAATTTACCCATTTAATTCAAGGTCAAAATTACATTTACAAACAGCTCTACATTGCTAAATTCAGATACAGCTTGTGGCAGTATCATTGTAGAGGGATTATTTAACAAGAAAAAAACAATTTAGCAAATATCATATTTAATAATACAGTTGTTCTGTAACATGTTTCAAGTATTTAAACTACATGGCGTTCCAAAAATCAATCAATAATGCACTCAAATTAAATGGGCATTGTCAAATTAACATTAAATTAACAAGAGTTACTTTTTGGGAACATTATATTTACCCTCAGTGTGGACACAGATATTGGACATGGAAAATTAAGATGATTCATTGGAACAGTGCACCCTCAGAGACCCAGAAATTGTCTCTCAGTCGTTCGATGGTGGCCCGTCTGCGCAGAGAGAAGCTTCTTCCAGCACAGAGGTTGTCCTTACTGAAGGAAAGGGTAAGGAAGCTGTGTCCTTAATGAAGCCTACATCAGAGGTCAACACAGTAAAGGTCAAAGTGAGGAAGACATTTCATTATTGTAAGATGCATAAGGATTCATGACCCATTGTTCATGTTCTTGCTAAATGTCCATGTTTATTTGACATTAAAGGCCTGGCAAGACGATTTATTAAATAATAATAACATACTAACATAAAAACATAACTTTTTATGTGAATTAAGGTCAATGGACACCATCTATTGAAGTGTTGAGCTTTATTAAATTCAGAACTTTCAGTTTACAATTACAACAATTGCACTGTTTTTCTGCAATGATGTTTTATTACAGATTGAATTGGATTTGTTTTTTTTTAGTTTTGGTGAGAAGACATACGTGAAGTTTCTTGAAAAGTGACCAACTATATTTAGGCAGAAAGTAGTTCAACAAAACAAAGGGCTTCACTTCTCCAAGACATTTAGGATCTGAGAAAGTTTGCAGAATCCACTTTGGGAGATGAATCGGACGTGGAAGATATTCTTCATAAGTGGAAAATTTGATTTTGTAGACGTTTATGTATGTTTTTGGACAACATAAGCCTAAAATGCCATATCTTTCAGTATGGGACAGTGTTCTTGCTTCGATTCTTCTCTTACTGCATTTGATTCCACTATCACCACAAAGGGTGTCAACTACAGCGTGACTTTGGGTAAAGCATTTTGAACTGTCTGTCTTCGAGCTTTAAATATGCAGAAACAGAAGAGAAAATACGCTCAACAGAGAACAAGAGAGAGAGGTAAACAGACAGTGAAAACAAGATCTCCGGCAGAAACCTAGTGCTGCATTTCTTCTCCCAAATATATAATATTTCTTATTAATACAATTAAGTAAGCCAAGTTTAATTGTCATGTAACATTTAAAATGACGAAAAAATGCCATAAACATCTGCACTTTTCAACTAACTTATCTCATAATCTAGCAATCCCACAATCCAGCAAACCCACAGAGTGTCATGATTCTGCCTATCTTGGTCATGTTTTTCCTGGTTTTGGCAGAGTCATGGCAGACCTGTGTTGTGTGAGTGTCACATGGTATTGTTTTCTTACATGCCATGTGCTCTCTTGTCTCGTCTCTTGACCCCGCCCCCTTGGTATCCCGTCTAGCTTCCCATCATTGTTTCATTCCCCACACCTGCCTCGTGTCGTTATCCCTTGTTATGTTTCCCTATTTAAAGCCCTTGTGTTTTCTGTCCTGTGTCGCTGCATTACGTTTGTTACTCGTGTTACTCGTGTTCGTGATCTGGTCCTTGATTCCCTGTTCGTGTACGGTCTTGTTCGTGTTTCATGTTCCTTGTTCCTGTTTGGATTGTCCCTGTTTTACCTTGTTTTAGTTTTTTTGAAAATATTACCTTGTTTTGTGCCCCATTGTGGGAAGTCTTTTGTTTGACCCTTTTTGTAGTGTTTTAGTGTTACTGTTTTCCCCATCGTGGGTTTTTGTTTTCTGGTTTTTTGTGTATTAAAGTCTTGTCTTTCATTGTATCACGCCTGCTTTTGGGTTCTCTCCTTTCACCCCATCCCATCCTGACACAGAGATGCCAGGTGGACCAAAAAGGGGTTAATACAAAGTTAATACAATTTTCCTCAACATAGTTAGTAAATGGCATTTAGCAAACATACTTTTGATTATATTTTGATGATTTGATGATATATTTTGATGATTTAGATTTTTTTACATTTTAGAAGTTCACATTTATTTCAATATGTAATTCCTTACCAGAATTCGTCAATTTATTACCAGTAATAATAGACATTAAATAATTAACTCAAGTCAAGTCACCTTTATTAATATAAAGGTTAATAAAAAATACATTGCATCAAAGCAGCTGAACTACATTGATTAGTAAAACAGTGTGTAAATAATGCAAAATCATAGTTAAAGGCAGTTCTATTGGGTTTAAATAGTGTCTGTGCATTAACTTTCAATCAAGTCAATGTAAATTAAGTGACCCCAACTAAACAAGCCAGCGGAAAGGAACCAAATTTCCATCTGTGACAGAATGGAGAAAAACCTTGGGAGAAACCAGCCTCAGATGTTGAGCCAGTTCTCTTCTGACCAGACAAAACCAGTAGTTTAATTCAAGGCTGCTGCAAAGTCGAGAAGAATCATCTGTGCCATGGTAAAACCATGGTAAAACTATGAGGGTTAAAAGGTATGGTACAGCTCCCTCCCTCTGTCAGACCAAGTTTGCAGGCTAATCCTGAGTTTTTCAAAGCAGTCCATCTTGAAACGTTTCGCACAAATCAAATCATTCTTCCCAACTGTTGCTGGGGCATGGCCATTGTTTCTCCTTAGCTGGTAGATGGGGTAAGGATAGGTGTTGTCTGTGCAGCCAACAATCCAATGCTTCATGTTGGCCTTGCTGGTAGCCATCACACTAGTGTGTCTATCCTCGTAAAACCGATTGACCAAAATGGCGATTCATCAGCAAATGTTGTGGGTGTGGGCTCGACTTGTGAGGAGGATCTTCTTCCCAGAGTCAAATATCTTTAATCTGATTGAAAAAAAATGGATGGATGTTTTTTTTTCTCTTGGAGTGTTTGTAGAAACTTTAGCGACCCAAATGAATATAAAAAAAACACTCAAAAAATAAGTTTTGCCAAATATGTCACCTATAACACATTAATGAGTGTGTGATTGTGCACTTGCTAAATTATAGTCAAATGCATATATTTATTTCTGCATGCACATATTTCAATTATCCCTGACAAATGGTTTTGTACTATTTCTAAAAATGCTTTTTTATTAAAACAAATTCCTCTACTAACATGCAAACATAAAAGATGACACATCAAGTTAGAATCAGACTGTAAAAACATAAAACCCTGATTTAAGGTAATAATATAATACCTTATAATATTTGTTTGCGCCAAGCACCCAATATATCATTTTTGTTAATGCAAGCATGGTTCAATTTGAATAGCCACTTAGCTACCTAAATAGATGCAGGGAGCAAGGTAGCTCAATAGGTTTTTTAATAGCTCATCACCACACTTTCTTGTGATAAGGAAGTGTAATTCTTTAGCAAAATTGAAGTAAACCACAACTGCAAGCTGCCAAAAACTGAAGGAGCAATAACATAAAATAAGAAATGAGCAGAACTCAAAAAGATTTGGGAGATTTGGGATAAAAAAAAAAAAAAAGAATGATGTGATCTATTTTTCTTTCATACTTGAGAATTAAACAAATAAGAAAAGTAAGACTTACAATGACTTAAAAAAAATATGTGCAATATTTGAAGAATGTTGGAAAACGAAACAAAACTGAGACATTTCTCAAATTATATTCTTTTGTTTTTCAATATGCCATTATATCAACATGTTTTTTAGAGTAAACTATTCCTTTAATATAGATTTTATCAGTATGCACACTGTCAAACACACACACACTGCATGCTGTCAAAATATATAATGTACCTTTCTGAATGCCATTTCAACAACAGGACAGTATTTAATACGATTAAAGGTTGACCATCCACATATTTAAGAAAAGAGATCATCTGAATTCAGATTGAAACAAATGCTGGAGCAGCAAAAGACACATCAACCTGATTGACACAATTACCTACTTCTAACTAATGAAGTAAAGTTAAAGGTGAAGCTTTTTCATCAAGGATTAAGAAACTAACAATACAAGATATCAGAGAATGACTCTGAATGATCATCATGATTAGGCTACATTAATCTATATTGATTTATTAACTCATCTCAAAATATACTTACTGTTTAAAATATTTTCCTTTCAAAGCAGCAGTTCAAAACATTCATACAGAGTACCTGGAAATATATTAGACATAGGTTTTTTAATAATGATGTTAGTATGATGTATGTTTTCCTGATGACAGATCTCATGCACCAGCACCATTTTAAGCTCCACCTGATTGAAAAAAGAAGAGAGGTCAGCATCCAAAGAGATCTCCTGCTCCACAAAAACACTCAGACCCCAGTTCTCCATGGCTTCATATGGATGCCTGGGAACTGCTACAGATCTACAAACATTTACATTTACATTTAGTTAATCAGCTGACGCGAACATTTATGAAATGACTTATGAATTCACTTTTGTTGTAAGAAGTAACTTTTACATGGTAGTGTATTACAGACATTAAAGTGTGATATTATAGTTGTATGTCAATTAAATGTACTAAAAGCAAAATTTTTCAGACAAGAGCCAGATGTATAGAGTTAATTTTTGGGGTATATCTGGAGGTCTGCATTTTTGTTTTGTCCACCTCAAGGCTGTTTTAAGCTGTGGCTCAACACCTGCAGAATCTATTTAAAGGCTTTATTATTTTACTGTCATGATTCTGCCTCTCTTTGTCATGTTTTTCCTGTTTTTGGCAGAATCATGGCAGACCTGTGTTTTTTGTGAGGGTTACATGGCATTGTTTGTTTATGACATGCCATGTGCTCTCTTGACCCCGCTCCCTTGTTATCCTGTCTATCTTCCCATCATTGTTTCATTCCCCACACCTGCCCTGTGTCGTTATCCCTTGTTATGTTTCCCTATATAAAGCCCTTGTGTTTTCTGTCCTGTGTTGTGGCATTACATGTTTGACTCGTGTCTTGTAAATGTTGATACCCGTGTTTCTTGAAATCCTGTTCTTCTTAAGGTCTTGTCTAGTGTTTCCAGTTTATGTTCTTGTTTGATTTGTTCCTGCTTTTTACCTGTTTTCCTTTGTTTTAGTTTATTAGAATTTAACCTTGTTTTGATTCCCTTGTGGAAAGTCTTTTGTTTGCCGTTTTTATAGTGTTTAGTGTACTGTTTTCCCCATCGTGGGTTTTGTGTTTTTTGGCTTAAAGTCTTGTTTGTTCCCCTCAATCTTGCCTGCATTTGGGTTCTCTCCTTCACCTCATCCCAACCATCCTGACAGAATGCCACGACCAGAACTGAACCCAGTAGGCGAGAACACATGGCTGCGGAATGCAGAGTCCCGTTTGTTGTTCGGGTTCCGCCAGGGAGACCGAGGCATCCGAGCCTTCGCCCAGGCCTTCCAGACGGTGGCGGCGGAGACCGAGTTTGGGGAGAGGGAGAAGGCGGTGATATTTAACAGCTGCCTCACCAAGCCCCTCAAGCCCAGGGAGATGACCATGCTGAGTCCCCTCCCTTTCTCAGACGTGGCCAGGTACGTGATCAACCGGGATGATCCGTGGCCAGCAGTTCCTACCTGGGGTCCCAGCCCGCTGGCCACGATCCCAGAGGATTGCGTCCTGGCCACGGCCACATTGGGGGGGCTCAGCTCCTCCCAGCTCCAGCGCCACCAGCTCCCTACTCCCCGTTCCCAGTCCAGCCGGTCCCCCTGTCACCGTCCGAGGGAGAAGAGCCAGGAGGAAGTCCTGGAACTCCCCATCGGATTCCTCGGGTCCAGAGATGGTCCCGCCCCCTCCTGCAACCGCTACTCTCACCCGCCGCTCGAAGAGGAAGAAGCAGAGGGTCCAGGTCGCAGCACCGGTCCCGACGTCGGATCCAAGTCCTGTCCCAGGGTCGGTTCCAAGTCCTGTCCCAGATCCAAGTACTGCCTCGACGTTCTCGACGTACTACCTCGCTGTAATGATCAGGTCCTTCTTGTCATGTATTCTCTAGTTTGGTGGACCAGTTCGTGACAGCACCAGGTACGTGTGCTGGTTGTGTTTGTCCTGTTCTGTTTATCGGCTCCCTTGAGGAACGCCAGGAGGTCGTTCCTTAAGGGGAGGGGTTCTGTCATGATTCTGCCTCTCTTGGTCATGTTTTTCCTGTTTTTGGCAGAATCATGGCAGACCTGTGTTTTTTGTGAGGGTTACATGGCATTGTTTGTTCATGACATGCCATGTGCTCTCTTGACCCGCCCCCTTGTTATCCTGTCTATCTTCCCATCATTGTTTCATTCCCCACATCTGCCCTGTGTCTTTATCCCTTGTTATATTTCCCTATATAAAGCCCTTGTGTTTTCTGTCATGTGTCGTGGCATTACATGTTTGACTCGTGTCTTGTAAATGTTGATACCCGTGTTTCCTGAATAGATTTTAAAGAGTGCCTTGTTTTATGATAAAACTATTAATAATTGTATTAATGGATTTATGTGTTGACAATATGTAAATGCCATCAAAACGTACTACAACCTATTGTTATTTTATTATTTACCTTGTCGCTTCGAGTCTTTTTCCTGTCTTTGAAAGCAGTCTGTGTTGATTCCTGACTCTTTAAGGTCCGCCTCCCAGTGTACTCTGAAATGTCAAATGGTCCAGTTTACTGTAACCAGCGACGAGGCGGATACCAAGTCATGTCACCTTTATTTACATATAATACATTGTCAATACATACTCAATACATTGCATCAAAGAAACTGAACAACATTCATTGGTAAAACAGTGTGTAAATAATAAAAAATGAACATCATTGAATTCCGTGATGTCATCTCTGTTCAGTTTAAAAAGTATATATGCTTTAATTTTCAAGCAAGTCAACGATATCGCTGCAAAAGAAGTGATCCCAACTAAGCAAGCTAAAGGTGACAGCGATAAGGAACCAAAACTCCATCTGTGACGGAATGGAGTAAAAACCTTGGGAGTAAGCAAGCTCAGTTGGGGGCTAGTCCACCTCTGATCAGTTCCGTTTGAGGCTACAGCAATCAATCAATCAATCAATCAATCTTTTATTTGTCACAGACACTGTTACATGCCATGAAATGGCACCCCTCGGACCACAAAAACATATCAGATTCAAGGGAAGACAGATCGGAGAGGTAGTAAAGAGAAAAAGGAACAACATGATACACAAGGAAAGTTGGCTCAAAAAAAGAACCCCTCTCAGACTGTCCTACAGTAGGGCAGTGTGAGACCCGGGAGACAAAAAAGCCCTAGCATTAAGCACAAAAACTGGACATGACATTGCAATGGGGAGGGGGACAGGGAATGTTGAGGTGTCCAATGTGGGCAACAGCCATCTGCCCCTGCAGCTATGAACAGCACTGGATCCAGACCCGCCTGCCCACACCAGTGGTGAAAAGCATGAGAAGGCGTGGGATAGGGGTAGAGGTAGTGATTGTCTCTATTGATCTCTAGCTGTGTACGTATTCATGGGTTAACATTTCTGCATTTCACATTGAAAGTACAGGCCATAATTTAGATATGTTTTGGGATGGCAAAATGCAGTTTAATGGTAAAAAAAGTGGCTCTATCAAATTGATTTCTATCAAATTACACACCTAGGTTCATAACTGATGACGAAGAGTTTACAGAGCAGCCATCAAATCAAATGTTCTAGGTTATTACATGCAGAGTTTTTAGGCCCTATAATTAACTCCTCTTTTATTTCAGCCTTTAGAAGTAAGAAATTACTTGTTGTTACAAATTTTTTACATCTACTATGCATTCCATTAGGAATGTAAAGGAAATGTAAAGGAAATGTAAAATAAGGTTTGGAATCAGAGGGACTTTGAATAATATCTTATTATCTAAATCTATATTTATAATAATCACAGCACAATTTGAACTGAATATCATTTATGATAGGATGCTACAAAACAACACTCCATAAAGAGTTTTTGTCCTAATTTAATTGGGTTTGTTGGCTAATAGACATCATGTTCACACGCATGTCAAACACTGACTTTTTTAAAGTGTAGAAATATTCTTTTACTTCAAATGACTTAACTGTGTGTATAGAACAAAATTTGGCACTTTATACAATCATAAACTATTATTTTATAACTATCACAAACTTATAACACCCTTTCAATTAAAAACTGTTATAGAGCATATTATGAAATTTTAGATAAAGCCGGCAAGAGCGTCAAGGGAGAGTTAAAATCAGTTTAACTTTATGCTAATTAGCTATGACGCGCTAGAGCAGCAACAAATCAAGAATGAGAAGTGCTCCTCTTCAGAAGAGTCAAGAGAACTCAGTCATGTTAACTTTAGTTCCGACCAAATTAGTTCCCATGCAGAGGAGACGAGAAATAAATTATTACTTGCTTATTATATTAATATTTTCAGTTATACATGATCATAAACAGGGACACGAATTAATAGAGTGATGTTTGAATCAAAATGCCTGAAATCTTGAGTTTATGATGCGTTTCTCCATTGTGTGTGTGTGTGTGTTTTTGTGTGCAAGAACACACAAAGGAGTGTTGCTGGTGTAAAATGTTTAAGTTTATGATAATAATTTAACTTGTACTTTGTATTTAGTCAGCACGTTTAATTGGTTTGCTTTGCGGCTCCTTTAAATAAAATATTAAAGAAATCTTTAGAGGTCAAAGATAATATCAGTGATCAACTTTAGATCAACTTTAATCAAAGCAGCACATTGAGTTAAACACAGAGACACAAACTTGTTTGGAATTTTATTAAAAAGCGATAAGTGAGACTTTCATATTTTAGACTTCATTTTCATATCTTTTGGTATCTGATTATTTAAAGAAAATTAAAGACTTCAATACTCAACAAGCCACTCAAATTTAATGTATCATGGGTAATTATTTTGTTTGCTTTAGGTGATAAAAAGATTTTAACACACTGAGTCTTGGAAACAGGCTACACGCACACAAGTGGGAAAAGTGATACAGTTTTTTCTTTGACCTCAACCTTTCACTGAATGCCATGCTGAATATAAGAGGAAACCAAAAGAGCAAGTAAAATAAGATTTATTTATTCAAGACAAATTCATATTGTTTCTGCTAATTATTTCTGATTCCAGTTCACATTTAATACTGCAGTATTTTTAATGAGCTATAAGCCATGTAACCTACACAGTGTGGGCTTTTCAACAACTAATAAATCGTATGTCTGCAGGAGCTTCTTCACTCAAGTGCTGTTTACAGATCAGTTCCACCACTATAGATACTCAAACCCGCAAACTTCAGTACCAACAAACACTTGACTATACGAGATGAGAATTTATAAGAGAGGAGACAAATGTTGTCTGGGACACAGTAATAGATTAATGGTAGTTTATGTGAACATAGGAAATATTCATTTACAAAGTTCATTTGGTAGATGATTCTGAGAATGGATTGCACTGGCAGCTGTGTTTATTTGGTCTATAAAGTTACAGTTTCTATCTAACAATAATTTCCCACTACAATAGAGCAAACAAACAGGATTTATATACTAACCTATCTAGCTGTTTTTACATTAAATTTTACTATAAAATCTCTGTGAGACCAAAAAAATAAAATTTTATATAACCATCTACTAGCTAATTTTACCTAAAACTTAGTACAAAGTTCAAAAAATTCAAAAAGGTGGATAAATAAACCAGATGTCACCTGTCTACCGGTTTCCATGTGAGATAGCTTGAAGCATATTGGCTTTGCACAAAGTGCAATATTTCCAGTTGGCTTGAGCAGAAGTTGGTTGGAGTTCTCCTATTTGTGAATTTGTTTGTACATCTGATGGTAGAAATGTTTCAAACTCCCCAACCGCCCCCAAAAATAATATTCTTTATTAATTTATTTGTAAATTGCATTTATTGTCTGCAACATCTAACACGAATTTAATTTGTAAATAATGTATTTTTGAATTATTTTACATTTACCCAGAGGCAATTCTTTTGGAAGGTGTGGAAGTAATGAATTTCTCACATTACTTTTATTATTACTTTATTAAAACTTACACTTGCTGACTATAATTCACATTAATATTAAATCCTTTGACTAACGTATTATTAGTTAATAAAGTTAACCAAAGATAAACAGACCAAGAGAATGTACACCAAAATGGTGGCCAGTGCTGAGAAATTTGGAGAACTGCTAATCATCCCAAGCTAATCATCTCCTATGGGAGAAATAAGCAAATGGATAATCAAAAAGCCATATTAAATGACAAAGAACTACCAGATAGTTGTTCATTAAATCCCATCCAAGATGTAGCTTTTCAATGCTAAATTAGGGTCCATTCACATTTCAAGCATAAAACCACACTGAAAAAGCAAGCCACATCTCTCTTTTCATTATTAACCTGAGCACTGGCGGTCTTGCAAAGTCCTGGCATCATCCATTGCTTAGTAAACATAAAACGTTCTTGCCTTGAAGACGAGGTCAGGTTACAGAAAAAAAATTCAGCATCACAAATCCTTTGCAATAACTATTATTAGTTATTTATGGTGTTCTCATCTTTGTCAACCATTTCTTTTCCCTGGTTCTTGTCAGGTGACCTGCAGCGCATCACAACCACATCACTCTTAATTTGAACATGTTTTTGTACATTAAAATAACTACATTACAAGTGCAAAAGACCCGAAATAGATTATAGATTTCTAAAGTAAAGTAAATACATTTTTTAGCTGACATTTCAATCAATGGATGTTGCATTTGTTAAAAAGTTCATAAAGCAAACAAAGGCAACACAAATGCAATCCCTGTTCTCCTGATGATATATTAATATTTCTTTGACCGAATAAAAAAAAGTACATCATAGCAATCAGTCTGCTTATTTTTCAATATAGTGTGGTGGGCAGGATTATAAAGGGATACAATATGAAGGGTCGAGGATTAAGATAGATAGAGTGTCTCGGGATTCTTTATCCACCAAGTGTAAACCAATCGGTCTATAATATTAGGTTAAATTATCCTGAATCTCTGCATTACTAACAAATTCAATTTTAACTCGCTCAAAGTTTCAAAAGCACATTATCGATTATGAACTTAATAAAATTAGCTTTTTACAAAAATCTACAAATGTAAATATTTATATCTAAAGAAATTAAAATTGAAATGAATTTGTCTACAAAAAACGGTCCGTCGGATCCCTATACTTTCCCATTTGGTGACATCTCTATCACGGTTAACCTCCGCCCACATGAGCACACCAAAATGGGGTGGGGTCTTGTTGTGTTCACACAGAGAAGTGGAAGAGTTGTGTTTGTTGAGTGAAAAAACGAGCATTTCTGTCTTTGTCTCGAGAAAGCGTTTTTTATGGACCACAACCTGTAAGTGTATTTTATTATTTAAGTTATTGCGTTAAACAGTTTCTGTTACTTATTTCACTGAGGAAAATTTGTTGAGCTTTGTTAACTAGATGGTAATTACATTTACATTTACTTTTAGGCATTTAGCAGACGCTTTTATCCAAAGAGACTAACAAATAGTCGAGAAGACAATGAAGCGATAAATAGCCGGTACAACAATAGGTGTACAAGTGCTACAACAATATTACCAAGTTACACAGAGCAAGAAAAAACCTGAAGGTAGAAAAAGCCTTTTTTTCAGTAAGATAGAGTGAGTAGGTTAGAAAAGAAGGTACTCCCAGTGAGTAAGGTGTAGCCGGAAAATATGAGATTTTAGGTGTTTTTAAAAGTTAGAGACCGAGTCCGCCAAACGTGAAGCCAGAGGCAGATCGTTCCACCATCGAGGAACTGAAGGAGAGAACGTACGAGAGAGAGATTTCTTACCCTTTTGAGATGGCACCACAAGTCGCAGCTCATTTGCGGAGTGCAGAGATCTTGAGGGCCTATACCTTTTAATTACTGAGTTAAGGTATCTGGGTGCTGAACCGGTGGAGGTCGTGTAGACAATGAGAAGACATTTAAATTATTAATTAAAACTTATCAGACAAAAAATAAAAAAAAGTAATTCAAAGGAAACCATTGATTGTTGATGTTTATACTTATAAGTTTAACATATTTGATGATTATATCCATTGTTTACTGTTTAATCACAAGCTGGTTTAGATCCGGGTAAAGGTTAGATGCAGCCACGCGAATCATTGTTCTATGTTAAGGTGTATGCAAAAGTCTTGCTTGCTCAAGTTCAACTCGTTCCTCTCCATCTGTGATTTCCCGGGTCTGAATTCAGGTTCAAATTGATAACACTTAAGACATGTTTACAATAACAATGAGCACGTGCATCTCCATGTTATGGTAAGACCATGATCTATTCTGAGCAATGTGTGCTAAGCTGTCAAAACACAACACAGGAACCGCTGGCACAATCAAAACCTGTTACGTAGTTCTGAAGGAGGGCCTTCATCAGAACAGTCGTTTGTATGATTAAGTGGTACACAGATAATTAAAAAATCTTTTTTTTACATGCTAACCATTAACACATGTTATATTGAACACATCATGAACACAATCAAAGCTTTAAAAAACTATGAAGAATAGGACCTTTAAATATAATTCAACGGCTTAAAAAAGTAATTAGTAACTAGTATCTGGAATAGTTTTTGAGAAGAGTACTTTTTACTTTTGCTTAATAAATTTTTTTTTCAGACCGATACATTTACTTGCTTTCGGACCATCTTGAGTATGTGGTAAACATCACACCTTTGAAGTTTGAGACACAGACAAAATCACACTTTTGTGTAAATATTACTTTTAACATGTTCTGGTTCAATGCACAGCAGTAGACTTTAAATACTTTAAATACAATGTGTGTGTGTGTGTGTGTGTGTGTGTGTGTGTGTGTGTGCGTGTGCGTGTGTGTGTGGTCGTGCGTAAGTGTTTGTGCATGCGTGTGTGTGTGTGTGTGTGTGTGTGTGTTCGCTTTCCTGTTCGTGTTTGAGAAATAGACTGACCCAATCAAATTCTTATTAAATCAATAGTTGATCCTCAACCAGAACAACAGCAGGTCACACAGTTCTCAAAGACAAGAGCACTTGAAATAGAGGATGACAATACAAAAAAAGAGGGAGTAAGAAAGAAAATGGAGATCATTGCGATTATTGATATACAGAAAGCTATTTAATTTTGTAAAGACAACTTTGTAAAAAAAGTGAGCAAGCAGGTAAGTTGGGTATGTCATTATCCTAAATATTAAATATGATCAGTCTATTTGCAATAATTGAACTCATGTTTAGGCCATTGCTAAATCAACGTATCTACTACATGTTCTTTATTTTTATACTTACCATGCGTGCAATCATTTATTGGTTTGCAAAATCAATGAGAGATTTTGTAAACGAAATGCATGCTAAAGACCTAATAATTCACAGACACTTAAGATTTAGTTCTAACGGCAAATATATTTTTTAATCATCGCTTACAAACAGTAGTGAACTAATTTGTAAATAGTATTTAATGAATTTGATATTCAGCAACTGAGAGTAAATCTCATGCCTAAATGTCTGAGTGACTGTGCTTAGAACGTATTATTGCTTACCAAAAACTCAGACCTAAAAGCTGACTGTTATTTCTCATTCTGCATTTTGAAATCAAATCAACTCTTTAATAGACACCCCAAAATCAGCTCAAATGTAATGTTATTTATCTATTATTACTCTAAATCAATATCATAATGATACTAAAACCTAATTTGTAAGTTGCTTTGGATAAAATCGTCAGCTAAATGTAAATGTAAAATGCAGCTAGAATATACTCTATATTTAAAAATAATCATATAAACTCAATGACATGCTGAAAACATTTTGGATTCTATTGTGTAATTAGTTTGAATATGTTGGGTTAAGTTATAGTTCACCCAAAAGTACAAGTAAAATACTCATCCCTCTTGAAATTCCTAATCTGGATGACTTTCTTTTTGCTGCAAAACATAAAGGGAGATATGGTATACCAGTGGCACTCATTCACTTCTATTCTAAGGGCATAAAATGTATGAAAGTGAATGGGTGCCTGCTACCGACGTTAAAATTTCTTCTTTTTATGCTCTGCAGAAGAAAGAAAGTCAGAGAGGTTTGACATGTATTTAAGTGTTATGATATGTGTCTTTTAATTTCTGCTAGTATTGTAATTTGGTTTAGTCCTGTTTAGTTCCTGTTTCTGTCATGTGTTTTGTAGTCTTTTGTAGTTTTCCAGGTGTGTCTTTTCTCGTTTTTCCTTTGTATAAAAGCTTTCGTTTTCCATTGTCTGTGGTTGGTTTTTCGTTCTCGGTTTCCGTTCTCGGTTCCTCGTTCTCTGTTTGTTGTCTTTGTATTTACATGTTGTTTTATTTTATTAAACAAGTTTTTGGCTACACATGGATCTATGCTTAGTTGTTGCTACAAAAAGGAGTTAAGTAAATTTATCTTTGAGCTAGTATTTTAAATTCCAATTTGAGTTTGATTGTTTGTGTGTCATCTGTGCGTATGTTCATGCGTATGAGTGTGTATCCTAAAAATGTGATGACCAGCGTTTCATTTCTCCTTTTATAAAAAATCCAAATACATATTTATATCCCATATTATTGAATAGTCCTCTTGATGCCATTCAGTTTGTACAGACATAATCCGTATAATCCGGTTGATTAAGATGGCGGCGCGAACACATCGCGAGGCTCAGCGTCTCTCCAGTTTTTGCAATTTAGCAGTTTTATTCCTGCTCATATCGGGTCTGTTCGTAAGGAACAGCTTAAGCTTAACATCTTACACCCGACAGGAGCTTTTGGATATCGGTGAGAACTTTCCAAACAGTTTTATCACCGATCTTCGATTCATCCCTGAGGTCGCCAGGACACCCGAGGCTAAACACTCCACCCGGCCGGGCGGAAGTGCTCGCAGGCGGCGTCGAGATCGTAAACAAAGGCGGGGGAAGCGCGGAGGTCTACGAGCTAAGCTAAAGGCTACACCATTCCGGCTCTCTTTACCCAGCATTTTCCTCGCTAATGTGCGGTCACTGGTGAACAAAATGGATGAATTACGACTTCGTATCACCGACAGTAAGAGACTTTTCGACTGTAATGTCATGGTTTTCACAGAAACATGGCTACACAGCGGAATACCCAACAATGCTGTTGAACTAGCCGGGCGCTACATGCTACGGGCAGATAGAACAGCAGAGGACTCCGGCAAGACAAGAGGCGGTGGATTGTGCATTTACATCAACAAAGCTTGGTGTACGAACACTGTCACTGTTGGGAGTCACTGCTCAGCTAACCTGGAGTTTCTCATGGTTAAGTGTAGACCTTTCTATCTGCCTCGGGAGTTCACTTCCACTATAATAACAGCAGTCTACATTCCACCGGATGCTAATGCCAAGCTTGCATTGAAAGAACTTCATGCAGCCATTAGTAAACAACAGACTGCTCACCCGGAAGCTGCTTTTATTGTTGCAGGGGATTTTAATCACTGCAGACTGAAAACAGTGCTACCAAAATTCCACCAGCATGTTTCCTGCCATACCAGAGGAGACAAAACTTTGGATAATGTTTACACAAACATTGATGGAGCTTACACAGCGACCACCCTCCCCCACCTCGGACAGTCTGATCACCTTTCATTGTTTCTCTCACCCAAGTATTCACCCCTCATCAACCGTGTGAAACCATCAGTGAGGACCATCAAAGTTTGGCCTACTGAAGCAGACTCTCTACTTCAGGACAGATTCCAACACACGGACTGGAGTATGTTTGCTTCTCAGGCTGCCGGTGGCTCTCATACGGACATTGACACTTATACCTCCTCCGTACTGGATTACATCAACAACACCATTGATGATGTAACCACAGAAAAACAAATAACAACATACCCTAATCAGAAGCCTTGGATGAACAAGGAGGTGCGACTTCTGCTGAAAGCCCGCAACATCGCCTTCAGGTCAGATGACACCCAGGCCTACAGTACATCCAGGGCTAACCTGAAGAAGGGCATCAAGAAGGCCAAGTACTGTTACAAGCTGAAAGTGGAGGAACACTTTTCTAACTCCGACCCTCGAAGCATGTGGCAGGGCATCCAGGCCATCACCAGCTACAAATCTAGCAACACCACCACAACGGTCACGGACATCTCCTTTCTTAACGAGCTAAATGACTTTTATGCTCGTTTCAACAACGACAGCAAGGAGACAGCCACCAAAATCATACCCTCAGCAGACCACCAACCTCTCAAACTCACCTTCACAGAGGTGCACACTTCACTCAGCCGGGTCAATGCACGCAAAGCTGCCGGCCCAGATGGTATTCCTGGACGTGTGCTTAGGGCATGTGCGGAGCAGCTTGCTGGGGTCTTCACAGACATTTTCAATCTGTCCCTCAACCAAGCAACTGTGCCAACATGCTTCAAGTCCACATCCATCGTACCTGTGCCGAAACACTCCTCCCCAATGTGCCTGAACGATTATCGCCCTGTAGCACTCACACCCATCATCATGAAGTGCTTCGAGCGTCTTGTCCTTGCACACCTCAAAGACTGTCTCCCATCTACACTGGACCCACATCAATTTGCCTATCGCAGAAATAGGAGCACAGAGGACGCAGTATGCTCAGTTCTGCACTCTGCACTCTCACACTTGGACAATGTTAACACCTATGTACGGATGTTGTTTGTTGACTTCAGCTCAGCATTTAACACTGTTATCCCCTCCAAGCTGACCTCCAAACTTGCAGAGCTGGACATTAACACCTCTCTCTGCAGCTGGATTATGGACTTTCTGACCAACAGGCCTCAGCATGTTAGGTCAGGCCACACAAACTCCACCACCATCACACTTAATACCGGTGTACCACAGGGCTGCGTGCTGAGCCCATTCCTCTACTCCCTTTACACCCATGACTGCAAGCCTGTGCATGGATCCAACTCCATCATTAAGTTTGCAGACGACACCACGGTGATAGGCCTCATCAGTGACAACGACGAGACTGCCTACAGGGAGGAGGTACAGCACCTGGCCACTTGGTGCGCTGACAATAACCTGCTTCTGAACACCACCAAGACCAAGGAGCTCATTGTGGACTTCAGGAAACAGGCAGGACGCACGCACGACCCAATCCACATAAATGGGATGGTTGTTGAGCGTGTCTCCAGCTTCAAGTTCCTGGGAACCACCATCTCCGAGAACCTGTCCTGGAACTCTAACACCTCCAGCCTGGTCAAAAAGGCTCACCAGCGCCTCTTCTTTCTCAGGACACTGAAGAAGAACCAGCTGTCTTCAGCCATCCTGGTGAACTTTTATAGGTGTACGATCGAGAGCATCCTGACCAGCTGTATCACAGCTTGGTATGGGAACTGCTCTGTGGCTGACCGCAAAGCGCTGCAGAGGGTGGTGAAAACTGCCCAACGCATCACAGGAACAACACTTCCTGCTATTGCGGACATCCAGAGGAAGCGCTGTCTTCGTCGAGCTCGCAGCATCCTCAAGGACTCGTCTCACCCTGACCAAAGACTGTTCACCCTCCTGCCCTCTGGGAGGCGCTTCAGGAGCCTCCGGACAAGGACAACAAGACTGAGGGACAGCTTTTTCCCTAAAGCTGTCTCCTTACTGAACTCTTCCCTCTGACACCCCTCAATCACCCCCCCCCCCATCTATACACAGACTCCCCCCCCCTCTATAACACTACACTTATTTAAAATACTCTTCACAATAACCAGTTGTTACATGCACTACTGTTCACTCAGTAACACTGGACAATCCATTTGCACACGGAAAACAAAAATTCCAATGCACTTTACCATCCACTGCAATACTGTAATTATGTTCATAGATCTGTCTATAGTGTACATACACTTTACATAATGTATAGTTGTTCATAGCACACCTGCCTGTATATCTGCCTGTATATTAACCTGTAAATCTGTCCATAATACTTATCTTTATTCTTATATTCTGTATAATTATTGTATATATACATATATAACCTGTATTTACTGCTTATTGCACTTCTGGTTAGATGCTAACTGCATTTCGTTGCCTTGTATCCTACATGTGCAGTGACAATAAAGTTGAATCTAATCTAATCTAAAAATAACAAAATGACATGCCTTTTGTAGATGGATTATTCCACTCAAAGAGCTTTTTAATCACGTTTAATACCTGTCAGTGTGAGGGATTTTATCCTAAAGACCAATTCCAAGACCATATATACCTAAATATCCTCATATTCCAGCATTCATTAGTCGGCATTAACACACAATAAGTCAACCAATTTCTTTCTTTAAACCCTTGTGTTTGGAATGTGTTTGGTTTGAATATTCTTTTGAATACCATTGTACTTTTTCCCACTGAGGTAAACAATGGGGTCCAAAACTGTCTGGTTAAAAGCATTAGGCTAAATATTTCTGACTAGTGCAGTGAACAAAGAAATATGGAACTAGAAATGGGATAAAGCATTATAGAATTTTCGATTTTGGGTGAACAATCCCTTCAATGTCTTTCAAATAAAACAGACATGCTTCGCGTTTTAGAATATATCAGTCTTAGTCATCATTGGGGATCATGGGAGAAATAGTCACACTGAAAAATTATACGAGAAACCAACTTCATCCAACATTACAAGCTGCTGGATATCACAGCCATGTTCCTCTGTGGTATGTCTTTCCACATAATCTGATGTCTGAATTTCCTCAACCTTCACTGATTCTTACTTTTATCTTTTAAAGGGAAACATCAAAGTTTCTGCTCCATCTCAGGTTCAGTTCTGCACTAAGTGTCAGCAGGAGGAAACAAAGATGGTGGGCTGAATCAATAAGGGCAGGGTGTGGTGCGTTTCAACAAGAGAGACTAAAAGATGAGGAAACATGCGGTTTATGACATCCAGAAAATAGAGCCTTCGTTTTTTTTACTGCACCCCTATCGAACCAAAAGAGGCAAACACACAGCTGCTTTCATCATACTTGAACTAGACCAAACCAGACTGGCACAGCTGGGATTAACACAATAAAAGTCAATGTGTTTTACTTCAACACAGCCACACTGTTGTTGCTACATCTTTAACAGCAAAGAATGAACACAGCAGAATAACATACAACAAGCTATAACAAATGAGAAAAACAACATTTTTGTTGTCTTTGTCTTTAAGCAGTAAAAATGGAATTTGGAAACAATAATACATTTTACAGGGCCCAAATAACATCATTATAAATCACAACACATATGTAAAAGCTGATGTAAATCATGTTCCCTTTGATCATGTTATGTCTCATCCTAGCAGGTTCTCTGTCAGCATTTGTGTGTGTATGTTTTAAATCTCTACGAAAGATATAAACTTTTTACATGTACTGTTAATTTGAATGGACAGTAGGTTTTGATGTGATGAAGAAGTAGTCTACACAGAGATGCATTTTGCTATTTCGAAACATTTACATCTTATCAGAGTTTTATCCAGACTTTATCCATATTCAGCGTTTTGGTGCCATGAAACTACCACTACTTATAACCAACCTATGTGTTTCATGTGTACAGCCAATCTTTATCATTTCTAAAGAGATCATTTCATCCTCCCTCATACTGACCGGAGTCACAAAGTAAAAACCAGAAGAACAACAGACTAAACTGGTCTAGCAAGCATACTTAATGGTGCCACTGCTGTTCGTTTCCTAAAATTCTTCAAAATATATTTTTTTGTGTTCTGCAGTAGAACGTCATACAGATCTTAAATAACAAGGATTTGTGTGAATGATGACACCATTTTCAGTTGGAAATAACATTGATATAATGTACTGCATTACCCACTAAAAAAGCACAATATGTTAAAAAAGGGTCTTAGTAACATGTACAGAAGCAGGTGGAGGGTAAAGAGATATTTTATACTGAGATTTCTGAGAAGTAGTGTGCAATGATGGATATCATGTGTGGGGAGGAAAGAGCAAGACAGTATAAGGTCAAAAGGAAATAATATAAAAGTGTCACTGATTTCAGAAACACATTGTGCTGCTCAGAAAAAGATTATAGAGAGAAACTGAAACAGCTGTTTTTATTTTATTATTGATCTTTTAATGAGAAGCACTTACTGTAGATCAAAACATGTCATGTGTCTGTGTTGAACAGCCTGTTTGTGGTCTTTAAAATATTAACAGTTTCTAAAATTGAAGAAAGACAGAGTGTCTAGAAGGTTTAGACACTCAGATGTGTTGAAATTTTTGTCCAAGTATTCACTGTAGTCCGCTTTATTTGAATCACTTTTTAAAACAACTCTTAAAGCACCAAACAGACAGATTTTTGCATTTGTTGTCACAATCATTACAGTGTCATTGATTCCAAGACATTTAAATATGTTTTAATAGACCTACATAATGTAGATTACTTGAATATTGGTTATACTGTGTGAAATACTGCATTTGCATGATTTTTCCTGCATGGTGAATTTTATTTGTATTACATTTTGTCTCTAGTTGTCGGCAACATTTTTGTTGTTGCCTTTAAGTGATATATGAAAGCTGTTTATTAATTTACTGTTAACTTTCTGTGTATATAAGAAGGGCATATTTTGTTATTGAACACATTTTTCTTAAACGGAATGCACAGAACATCATACGAAAACGTATGTAAACATTTATGAAATATATGCAATTTTAACTTCGTTTAAATCTGTACGTTCAAGACATTGGAATATCAATACACAATTGTGACAAAAAATATTTTGATAATTAGCTGTGTCAATATTTTTGCACTGCCCTAACAATTCTGTCATCAGGATACCATATTCTCTAACATTCTGTACTAAATATGACAATACCAGCATTCTTTGCTGTAATTTTTAGCACTGTTAAACCGTTCATCAAGCACCTTTGATTGGCCATTGTGTTTCCAAACTTATCAAATATTTCTACAATCATGCTCTTTACTGAGCGCTTGCATAAAAAAAACAGAAGCGCTTAATGTGGACTTGGCTTCTCTATGTATCTATGTAAGATCTCAGTATAACATTATTAAAAATTCTTTTCTTTTTTTAAATGAATTGGATAGTTCTACCAAAATGTATTAGAAAATTCTTTCAGAATTTACCTACTCTCATGTCATTGCTTCTGCAGAACACAAAGTAGATATTTCAAAGAACTATGGCAACATTGTTAAACAATACTTGCCCCACTGACATCTACTGTATGAACACAACAATGTCCTATACAGGTTCTAAATACTATGAGCATGGATGACCAATATTTTGTTTTTGGCTGATGTATCCCTTTAAGGCAGGACTAAAACCTAGTACAAAAACATTTAGATTTTAACATTTTTTCAGGGCTTTTTACAAATGGGCTGTTATTTGTGTTTGAAGCCAGAATGTGATCTGCTTTTTGCATGGCTGTTATACTCTGTATACAGAATGGAATAATGTCCCTGTTCTGAGACCTGATGGTCGGCAACTGCTCCCACACTCCACACACAGATGGTAACTTTACATAACAAAGGCATGAATTACATGCGCATAATTTCTCATATGAGGCCGAACCTGCATTCCCTCAATGAGATTTAAACAGTCAGCAGTGAATGATTTTTATCGGGTGACAGTCCAGCTCAAAAAGAATTGAATACAAATTCTGCTTTGATCTCATTACATAATGCAGTGTGTTAGAGACTCATTGATCAACTTATAACCTTCACAGCATTACCAGTCATTACACACAGGTATAATGAGCATGTACACCATAGAGATAAAGTCTAATAGTAGCGCATCTATAATATTATCCTTCTTTACAGCTCAATATTGGACTGTAATGGGTGTCCCACAACTTACACCTCAAATTGTGGTCAAATTCAACAGAGGCAGTGTGAATACACCATTTTGAAATATAAATGAATGCTTTATTCAAACTTGATGTCAATCATTCAATAATATTATTAAACAAACAAAAATAAAAATGCAAATTAACAATAATTTAAACAAAATATAAAGTTACCAAAAAATACCTTTCTTAACCAGAAAGGTAAATTCAACATAAACAAAATACCAAAACCAAACACCTACAAGCCTAAGGCCAGACTCTCAACTGCAGCAACAAAAACAAAACACAAACACATCTTCAATTACAAAGACACACATTTATACTGGTGCCCAGCACCATTACCCCATGGGGAGGGACAAACTCACATACAACACTTTGTACATGTTATACAAGTATACAAATCTGGAAGAAACATATTGGCATGATGTACTAATTAATAAATCTACCTTGATGTTATTTAATCATTCACAATCAACAGGAAATAACAGTAACATCTCGGCTACGTTGCCCCTGAAATCCCAATGCCCGATTAATACATGGTAGATTCCAACTCTAATGGAACCAATAATTCTTCCCATTGTTTCTTTTTGGAACTCTTAAATCATGGGACAAACATTACAAGGGAAAAATATACAAAGTGTACAGGTATTTTATTTAGTCTCTGATCAATAATGACAATAAACTCTTGTATCAATAACACAACATTCTCTGTTTGCGTTTCTGTTCATGTGTGTGTTTGTGTGCATGTCTGTGTGTGTATTAACATCCATGTTGAATGTGCGGGCTTTCCGTGGCGGTCACATGGACCTATAGATTCAATATTTTAAATAATATATTAATCAGGGCCAAACTACCCGTCCATCATGAACAAGAAAAAGAAAAGTAACAAACAAACAAATTGTTCTAACCAGCTTCAGGTACCATGCTGTTTATGGAGGCTGAATTCACCAGCAGGGTAAGCATCAGTATAAACCATAATAATAACGAAAAATAACGAGTATAATATTAATTGTTGTCTGTGAGTATACAAAGGGCATAACCTCTTTAGCATTCAGAGCAATGCTTTCAACACAACGTCTAAAGTATCATGAACAATATTCATTTTATATGCACACTTTGAAAAACCAATTTAAAAATATACGCAAATTTACATAGATGTACACTTTCTGTTTCCCTTAAGAAAAGAGAGGAGATGGAGAGGAATGTGACAGACAGTAGCCCAGAAAGATTAATGGTGGGCTTCAAATGAACACATCACATAGTATGACATGTCTTGAGATGACTCTGACAATAAATATTTGATTTTTACTTTGGGAACACAGTAAGTTCATAGAAGTCCTTACGACATCTCCAGTTGGTCTACATTTGGTCAGTGTCAATACTCTGTGACCATAAAATGAGTAGGTTAAGGCAACATTTTCAGATTTAGGCTGAAGTTCCATTAAACCTCGTGTACACAACCTCTAATGACATTGTGAATTAATCCAACAGGAAATGTAACGAGTGGCTAAATATTTGCTGAAGTCTGATGTACATTGCTTTGTGAGTTTTATCACAACATTGATTTTTCTTTTTATGAAAAAAAAAACAATGAATCATTAACACACAGATTAAATTACAAATTAATTTAATCCTTCATGTGATGAATAATGTTTAAATTAACTTTTTTTTGTTTTGCCTGTTTGGGGATTGGGACATCACACTGATTTAGAAACATTATCTGGTAAATTGTTGCAAAGAATAAGGTTTGATCCAGCTGTTCCTAAAACATGACAAATATAACATCATCACTAACACAGTTCTAAGTATTCCTTGTGTTTCCAATGCAACTGTTTTACCCTTGGACTCTATTTCCCATAATCCCTCACCTATATCTCATCTGCAATCACCCCACCTGTCAGCAATCTCGTAATCAGCCGTACTCTATTTATACTCTGTGTTCCCCTTAGTTTTTGTCTAGTCTTGTCATTGTAGCATGTTTGTTTAACTTGTAAATGGTATCCCTTTTATGGATTTTCTTCATTAAAGCACTACTTTATGTAATCTGTTCCTTGGGTGTGAATCTACTTGGAGTACACACTTGACAATCACAGGGAATACAGGAATAGCAAAGTAACATTGTTAAAATGCAATGTTGCTGGAACGAATATGGCCTGGTCCAGACTTGTCCTTACAAAATAACTGGATATTCTACTTGGTAGAGTTTAGTTATCCACTGTTAGGGAGCCAATGTCTCATCATTGCACTTTACAGATCTCTTTCAATGGCTAATTCCTCCCATATGGGGATCATGACTTCAAAAATAGAGTGCTGATGATGGACTGAAACTGAGACAATCTGTCTTCCACCACAACCACACACAATCACTGCATAAAAGCTGAGTACATTGACTACGATTAATTCACTTCTGTGAAAAACTGTCTTTCTTTGACATCCACTATTTAGCTTTTTTCAGTCAGATAGCTATAGTCATGAACAAATTGTTTATCTTTTTTACATTGAGGTGATTAACAGCAGGAGTCTCTTGTGATGTGTGGAGTGTAGTCCCGTGATCTGCATTGCATTAGGTCTGGCATACAGCCAAACTACATTATGAGAAAATAATAAAGTACTGTCAGGTGAGCTGATATGAACTCTTAAATGGATACTAATTGATTTCATCCCTAACCTAAATTCTTAAGCCGATGCAGTTTTGAACTTGAAAGAATAAATAGCGCTTCATGTCATTCCCAAACATCCTATGGCTTGTACGTTGTTCTTATAGTATTCAATATTAACCCCTATTAAACATACAACACTTGTAGCTTTTTCCCTCTATGCTATGCGACTTCTGAACAATCAGAACCGATACACCCCACAATCCCATATACGACATGCCACACATTGCACTTTAACTCTAACAGTTTAAAACTGGACTATACATACACACTGCACTTTACACAGCAGTCTACCCATTACCACTGTACATCATTCAATGCACATATATGACTACAGTATTCAGCTTACGTTCACTCTGTTGCACCTTAGCATATTTTTATGCAAATGTTTACATAATGCAGAACGTGTATACTCTGTGTTTAGGTGTTATGTGTAGTGCTTAATGTATTTATGTGCAAATTGCGTAGTGTTTCAACTGTAAGTTTGTCCAATAGTACACTCTTTGTACTGATTATATGTATGTGCATATAGCACACTGTCTTATGCTTGAAGTATGTATTATATGTTACATGTTATATGTTATCTGTTCTGCAATTTTTCTGGAGCAAGCTCCCAAGAATTTCCCTCACCAGTGGTGATGTGACAATAAAAGTGACTTGACTTCATAAATAAATGTCAAACCTAGAGAGCATAATGTCATGAGTTGTTGCTTTGTAGCAAATGCATTCCTATACTAAACATAATCCCTGGGCTGATGCTCAGCAGGAGTTTCTCAGTGGGCATCCATCTCCAGAGGATAAATTACTTTCTTTTCTGAATATAAGGGAGTTACAGTGTAAAGCAAGCAGGAGGAAAGATGTCTTGCCAGCACTCTGAGTGATGTTGTTTACCTCACATGATGCCGTTGTATCGACCAACTCGATGGCTAATATAAAAATAAATGGAAGCACAGAGGGCTGGGGAAATGATTCAAACTCCAATTAAATTAGGCAAATGGCTAAAACTGACAATCATGGGGTTGTTTATTTATCAGCTGTGGTGCAGTGAGTTCAATCTTCATTTGTTTATGCTTGTTTGTTGTCAAAAATTATTGAAGTCTTGACTATAGAATGACCTAAATGTTGTTTGTGTATTTCCACCAACAAAATCTTCCCATGCCATGGTCTAGATTTAGATTTTTGTAACTAAACAGTTATGAACAAGGATACTTTACATTGCATGTACAAGTAAATTCTGTTTTAAAGATTTCTGTGTAACTCACCTACAGTCGAAAAACATGTTAAAGGCTTTTGTATTAAGCTCCTAAAATTCTCATTTTACCAATTAAACGCATTGAACATCCACCTCAACCGGGTAGAGTAGTGCTATGAATGTATAATGAGTACATTAATGATGGTGCCCAACAATTCTGATTGAGATATTATATTATCCATTGAGATTAAACCAGATGCCATTTACAATTATCAATTCCGAGTGAGATATGTTTCAATATTTACCTTCAATTCCCTGTAGATTCTGACCTACCAAAAACCAGAGAAGGTACATTAGCCAATACAAACATGCTGTACAAAGGCTACATTCAACAAAAATGTGTTCAACATCACACAACTTTTACTTTTTTTACTTTTTGTAGTGTCACACACAAAAGTTCAATCCCTGTAGACTACTGAAGACAACTGAATCAAATATCCATAGTAATGATAATTTGTGGTTTACAACTGGTAAAGGGTCAGTCGTGGTCTGTTGGTTAGAGAGTTGGGCTTGTAAGCGAAAGGTTGCGGGTACGAATCCCAGTGTCAGCAGACAATGACTGAAGTGTCCTTGAGCAAGGCAGGTATTCTTGTATGGTCTGCAGCAATGATTGACTATTGCATAATACTGAAAGTCACTTTGGATAGAAGTGTCTGCCAAATGAATAAATGCAAATGTAAAGGCTTTTGTTCTTTAAATTGTGAAACTCTTTTTCTTTAGAGACTTTGACAAGGTTAGACTTCATGCAAAAGTACAACCTTAAAATCTTACATCCAAACTATAAAATAATAAATGGGTAACACATTAACCTTAGGCAATTTTCAGATAGCAAGCTATATTGCTTGCCACACCGCAATCAGTGAATCAATTGGGTAAATAAGCAATTTTGCCCTTTGGAAAGACCTTGAGCATCCATCGTACAAAATGTAAAGTACCCATCAACAATGTAGCATGTTACACGATTTGCTGAAAAAAACATAATGATTTAAAATGCACTTGTAATTGATGAGAGCAATTGATGTCGCTTTGGTAATTGTTGATAGACTGTTAAACAGTTTTTCACTATTTCCGTGTTCAGGATTTTTTAGACTATACTGAAATCTCTCAATGAAGTACTAGAGCAATAAAGATCTTAATGAACTAGTGTCCACCGAATAGGTGATAACACCTGGTTTGGGGATGCCTTCTAGCCTATCATATCCTATGGCAGGTTATTACTAAAGACATATCTTGGTTCATTGTAAACTACAGCCATTAAGGGAAACACACAGAACAACGGAGCGCCTGACAGTGACGTTAAGAAATGGGGGGCGCAGGCTTTTCTGTCGCATTCTCTGAAATGTCCACTCCACCTTAGGAGCCTTATTTATTTGCTCACATGTACTTACCTCATGCAACACTTCCTACATGTGAGTAAATAAATAAGGCTCCTAAGGTTGAGTGGCATTATCTCTATAAACATCCATATGAATACTCATCCTTATAATGTTCATGTTTTTTCCCAATTTGTCAGTCATGGTATTCAAAATATAAGGGTAACAAAATTGGAGCAAGGGACAGACTGGTCCAAAATAGATAGGTAGCGGAGAGAAATTTCCTGGATTCAGAAACTGAAGACACAGTTCCCTAGGTGGTTAAAAATCTAACTTGAAACCATGGGGGAGTAAGAAACCAGATGGGAGGACATGGCATGCATGCCCCACAGGTGAACGTCCGGGCAGGACTAGCTGGAGTCTCGAAACAAGCGGACAGATGTTAGAAAAGAGGCCATATCACACCCTATGCTACATATAGGGACAATATTCTGCGATGGAAGGGGCTAACATTCCCTAAATCTTCCTGGCTGTGAAGATGACCCGTGGGGGGAATGGTATTCTATGAAAGGTCAAACTTGATGCATTGGCCCCAAATGTAAATACAAAATATTTCAGAATAGATGGATGTCGGAAAAATAAAGATAATCTGCCCTTATCAGGGGGGAGGGATCTGCAGGCCGTGATGCCTAATGTGTGGGTTTGGGAATCGTTTTTTTTTTACAGACTTATCTCCGGCTCAGTTAATCGGTTTGTAGGATCTATACCTTGTTCCTACCATTCCCTTCCCCAAGGTATCTGTACTATATGTTACATGTTACCTGTACTGCGTTGTTTTTGGAGCAAACTCCTAAGAATTTCACTCACCAGGGCACATGTGACGTGGTGATGTGACAATAAAAGTGAATTGAATTGAATTGTATGGCACCTCTCTGTACCTAAACGTAGGTAAGAAACCTCTCTGCACCTAAACCTAAGTCAAGAACCTCACTGTATCTAACCTTTATGTCAGTTACATTGTTTGGTAGGAGCTATACCCTTATCCTAACCATCCCTAAACCCTAAGATCAGGCACCTCTCTGTACCTTAACCTAAGTCAAGCACTTCACTGTACCAAACCATAAGATCACTGACCCTGCTGGTTAGGATCTAAACCATTATGCCAACCATCCCTTAACCTAAGACCAGACATCTCTCTGTAATAAAAACTAGGTCAGGTACCTAACAGTAGCTAATCCTTAAGTCACTTATCTTGTCTGGTAGGACTTTGAAAATAGATTTTTATGAATTATATACTTACTTAACAATAGATGACCCTTGCCAGGTCCCTAAACGAAAAAATGAGGGTTAAGCAGAGATAGCATGATAGATATACTTACCTCAGGATATACTCATTTGAGTCATTTACCAACTGTTTCCACTGGAACTTTTCCCTGAAGAAGAAGAGAGTGAAAGATAGGAAGAAAAGGAAAAGGTAACGGAAGTATGGTAAAAGAAGAGATAAAGAAAAGGGAAAAAGAGATGGGAAGTATGTTGTGTTAAAAATTGCACAGTGTTCAAGGGCTCCTTTTTGGTGCAAGGGCCAGTAATGTGATCAGCAACAAGTGCCAGGATCTATTACCTGGAATTAACCTTGTGCAGAATTCCCAACTAAAAAAACTACAAATAAAAAATAGGGCTTGTTCGGCTGAGGCAGGGTTTAGATTGAAATTCATGCAACCAGCGGTTATTCTAGGTGGAATTGATGTTTGGATTTGTGTGACTTCTGTCATAGAAGGAGGAGTGACTGGTAGAAGATTGAGGATTCGTTCACCCTTCGTTCTGTTACCTTCAACTAGGGCATCGTGGGGAATTACAACTTCTGTCAATCGTAGAACATTTTAAAATTTCGGGGTCCTTGCGGTGCTTATGTAGCCGAGGTCGTGGCTAATGCAGGTAGTTAACAACTTTTAAGCAGGCATCTGAAAGCAAGCCTGCAGACGGGGTCCTCTCTGTTGTGTGGACATGTGCTGTAGGGTGGCATGTCCTTGTTTGGCTCTGCACGAACATGAGTGTCTAATTATGTATATGGTCTGTGAGCAGGTAGGCTAAATAAACATGGGTTCTTTTGCAAACTAAGACCAGTTTTATCAAACATTGGTCTCTTGTTTTCAAGGTAGAGGTAAGAATCATGGATTTGTTTGTCAATGGTCACCCTCATTCTTCCTTGATCTGGAATACCTGTGGAGAATAGTTCAGGATTGCTTGCTCCCCTGAAGGTAATTGCAGAGGTTTTTTAATACTGGACTTATTAATGTTTTTGTTATTTTAATGGCACTAATATATAATGGAAGTGTTTTAACTTTCTTTTGAATACTGTTAATTGTGTTTTGCTTTTGGATTAGGTTTATTTGATCACTGTTCCTCCAGTGTTTGATATTAGTTTATATTTTTCTCAGCTAGATGGTCTCGACATGTGTGCGCTGTATGCCTCCAGTGCAATTAAGATTGGATGAATTTTGTGAATTACACTGGCTAGTTGGGCTTTTTTTTTGTTATATCAACTTTTAACATTAAGCATTATGACAAACTATTTACTAATTATTGTTGTTAAGCTGCTTTGATGCAATGTATTTTGTCTAAAGCGCTATATAAATAATGGTGACATTGACATTGACATAAGTGCAAGGTAACTTTTCGATGTAATCAGTTCCAACTATTTTATTGAGTTTAGTGAACTTGTCTTTTACAATAATTAGCATCACTCACTGCACCCTCACTGGTAATATACCTATGTCCAGTCTCGTAGGGGTTGGGGTGACCGGGGCAGATCTGCAGCTTAACCCCGAATCTAACCTAACTCTGACCCTTACCCTAACCCAAACTATGCTATCCCTTGTGCCGAAGCAAACATGGACCCTCATTTACTGTATGGTAAAACATTTCAACTCAATAAAATAATAAATATGTTCGGTTAGGTTATTAGTAAACAAACACTTCTCATTATGATTTTAATTTATGTTAAAAAGACCAAAAAACTATCTATGTAATTGACAAATTACAGTATGCGTTCATATGTTTTTAGGAGGGATAAGTCCCACTTAAAACAGAAGGTGAAAAATAAAATAAGTTCAAAAACAATATCTATAAACTACAGTCAAAAACATTAACAGTAGAGCTAAACTGACTCCAGCTGACTCCTATCTTGAGCTTGTTAGCTGTAGTATAAAAGAACCTGCAAGACCTGCACTCCCAAGGAGAGAGACTAAGGTGTTCCATTCTTGCAACTGTCATCTTCGGGTTCCAGTGTTATGATTTGAACTCTTCTTTAAACTGTTGTCTACCTAAAAGTTTGTTGGTTGCTACACCTATAGTGTTAGAGTGAAGTTATTAGTAGCAGATTGTCTCAGGGCTTTTTTTCTTATTGGTAGGTGGATTCCATTTATTTAATAAAATACCCTTTTCTCCTGTGATTTAGTTAGAGATGAAATCAGGGAAGTGTCTTATTGTTTTTTTTCTTTTCCTTTACTACTAAAACAAAAGGTTAACTAAGGTTAAGTCCTTGTATTTTTCCTTCTTGGAAAGTCTTTGTATTTTTTATACCTTTTCTGTTAAGGATTTCACCATTATGTGTGTGTTTTTGTTTGTTATTAAAGTGTTTTGTCCACTCTTTCTGTCATGACAGACACGGAGACTAAAGTGCGGGTAAACGGGTTTATTGAAAAGAAACAAAAATAGGACAGGGCTGGGACACAAAATAAGATAATAAGATAAAAAGTCCAAAAGAAATCCAAAAGACCTCCTCCCTGGAGGCTGCGGGAAAAAGATAACATAAATCCTGCGCTACTCCACCGATCCTGGGGTAATGCCAGCCCCCGGGAATGCCCAGCGCGCAGAGCGTCCTCAGCCCGGGACGATCGGGGAATACACGGGGAGAGTTCTCGACCCGGCACGAACAGAAAACAGGTGGATGCTTCAGGTTCCTCGATCCAGGACAGGAAGACCGCACAAACTAAGGGCAAAAAATTATCAAAACAAAAGCAAGAAACAAAAACCACTAAAACTCGGCAATCAGGACCAGGAAAAGAACAAGAACAAGACACGACAAGGACTTGACATCAAGGCACCAAGAGGCAACGGACTGATACAAGACAACAGAACAAGAGGGATTAAAAAGGGAGAAAATAAGTGACAGGATGTGAAACAGGTGAGACAGTGATGACGTAAGCGGCCAGATATTGGGGATGCTGCGAGGGAGACACGCGAGTGGGGTGAGTGACGCAGAGGGAAGGGGCTTACCTCGTTTCTGAAGGAACTCCTCGATCAGTGACCGGTCCAAGATGTCACGAGCCAGTACCCAACACCTCTCCTCTGTGCCATACCCCTCCCAGGCCACAAGGTATTCAAAGCCCCGGCCACGGCGGCGGGAGTCTAGCAGTCTCTTGACGGTATAGACCGGAGACCCATCCACAAGACGGGGGGGCGGGTAACCGACCCCTGAGATTGAGCGGGGAGGAAACAAAAGGCTTAACCCTGGAAACATGAAAAACAGGGTGAACTCGACCAAGAGCTGGGGGCAATTTGAGCCGGACGGCCACAGGATTAACCACCTTGGTGATACGGTAAGGGCCAATGAACCTGGGTGCAAGTTTGCGGGAAGGCACCCGGAGAGGCAGGTCCCGTTTACCACATATGAAGGTAGGAGCGGGAATCCAACGGCGATCGGCCGCTGCTTTGGTCCGCTGCGAGGAACGAGCGAACAGCTTTCTAGCCCTCGTCCAGGTGCAACGACAACGTTGGACAAACGCCAGCGCAGAAGGGACCGCAGCATCGAGTTCCTGAGAAGGGAATAAGGGGGGGCAGGTAACCCATAGAACATTCAAATGGGGACATACCAGAGGACAAATCCGGGAGAGAGTTGTGGGCGTATTCGATCCAAGAGAGCTGCTGGCTACAGGAACTGGGAGAATGAGATGCCAGACAGCGGAGTCTTCGCTCGAGATCCTGGTTGGCTTGTTTGCCTTGGAGAAGCGATCCACCACCGTGAGGATGACGGTGTTACCACCCGAGGGAGGGAGGCCCGTGACAAAATCAAGGGCGATATGTGACCATGGACGAGAGGGGGTGGGCAAGGGACGAAGAAGACCAGCCAGTTGGCGAATGGAAGATTTGCTTTGAGCGCATACCGAACAAGCCAACACGAACTGTCTGACATCAGCGCCTATGGAAGGCCACCAGAAACGTCGGCGGGCGGAAGCCAGCGTACCCCGGATGCCTGGATGGCCGAAAAGCTTGGACTAGTGACACCACTGGAGAACATCAGGACGCAGCACAACTGGCACGAAAAGCCAGCCCGCCGGGCACTCCTTTGGCACTTGCACCCCTTGTCCGGCCTCCTCCACTCGCCGTTCCACGTCCCAGGTGCACGCCCCGACCACCATCTCGCTTGGGAGAATGGAATCGGCCGTGATCGTCACCTCAGGGGCGCCGAACTGGCGAGAGAGTGCATCTGGTTTGGTATTTTTGGATTCAGGCCGGTACGAGAGGGTGAAGTTTAACCGGTCGAAGAACAGTGCCCAACGAGCCTGGAGAGAGCTCAGCCTCTTGGCCGAATGGATGTACTCTAGATTCTTGTGATCCGTCCAGACCAAGAAGGGCTGCGCTGTCCCCTCCAGCCAGTGACGCCACTCACCCAGAGCCAGACGGACCGCCAAAAGCTCTCTGTTACCGATATCGTAATTGCAATCAGCAGGGCTCAGACGGTGAGAGTAGAAGGCACACAGATGTATCTTGCCATCTACCTTCAAGCGCTGAGACAAAACCGCGCCTATCCCGACATCAGAAGCATCGACCTCAACGATGAACTGCAAGCTGGGGTCTGGAAAGCAAAGCACAGGGGCATATACAAAACGGGACTTAAGATCGTCAAAGGCTACCTGTGCTTGAGCATTCCACATAAACGCCACCTTCGTGGACGTCAAGGCGGTGAGCGGGGCAGCTATCTGGCCAAAGCCCCGGATGAAGCGCCGGTAGAATAGAGCGAAACCCAGGAACTGTTGCAGAGCTTTGCGAGGGTCGGGAACTGGCCACTCCGCGGCGGCTTTGATCTTGGCGCGATCCGCCTCGATTCCCTGAGGGCAAACAACAAAGCCAAGGAACGAAACTGAGTCGACGTGGAATTCGCACTTCTCTGCCTTAACATAAAGCTGATTTTCAAGCAAGCGCTGAAGAACCCATCGAACATGCTGGGTGTGAGCCTGGAGAGAGGGGGAGAAGATCAGAATTTCATCCAGGTACACAAAGACAAAGCGATTGAGCATGTCTCCCAACACATAGTTGACTAGATTCTGAAAAACGGCAGGATGGTTGGTCAGACCAAAAGGAAGCACCAAATACTCGTAATGTCCCGAGGGTGTGTTAAATTGTTAAATTGTGTGTCTTCCATTCATCCCCCTCGCGTATAAGGACCAGGTGATAGGCATTGCGTAGGTCTAATTTGGTAAAGACCCGGGCTCCCTGCAATAAATCGAAGGCAGAAGAGATGAGAGGAAGGGGGTATTTATTCTTGAGAGTGATCTCATTCAAGCCTCGATAATCAATACAAGGGCGCAGAGATCCATCCTTCTTCTGAACGAAGAAGAAACCTGCACCTGCGGGCGAGGAGGAAGGGCGAATAAGCCCCGCTTGCAGAGACTCGTTAATATACTTATCCATCGCCTCTCTTTCAAGGGTGGACAGGAAAAATAAGCGACCCCTGGGCGGAGAAGTGCCTTGGCGAAGTTCTATGGCACAGTCGTAGCGGCGATGCGGAGGGAGCGAGGTGGCCCGCAACTTACTGAACACGGCACGAAGATCCAGGTATTCCTTCGGGACCCCCAAAAGGTTGGCGGCTTCAGCCTGCAACACAGGAGACACAGAGCAGGGCCCAAAGAAGACACATGACAAGACGAACTCCAAGATAAAACAGAACTTTTAACCCAATCCACCTGAGGATTGTGCTGTGACAACCAGGGATGCCCTAATATTATAGGTGTATTGGGGGAATCGAGGATGTACAGCTCAATACACTCAGTGTGGTTACCTGAAAGAGTTAATGTGACTTGAGGGGTGACGTGAGTGATGTGTGAGAAAGGGGGTCCTGCTAGTGGCAAGACGGAGATGGATCTGTCCAGAGGAATAGCAGGAATGCCCCAGCGAAGGGCCGTAGCAGAGTCAATGAAGTTGCCTTCAGCACCAGAGTCCACAAGGGCCTTGCCCTTAAAGGATCTCTCGTTAAAGGGGAGGTGAAACTGAAGGAGCGTGCAGAGTGCCGGAGAGGAGACAGAGATAGCGCCCACCCGGACTCTCCAATCTATGGGTGGGCGTGTACTTTTAGCGGACAGTGTACCGCTTGATGACCAGGCTTGCCGCAATAGAAGCAGAGTCCCTGTAAGAGTCGCTGCTGCTTCTGGTCCGGGTTCAACCGGGATCGCCCAAGCTGCATGGGTTCTTCCGTCGAGGAAGAATGAGGTGTGACGGCAGGTGGGGAGCGCCAGCCTAAGGGTGACTGACGGCGGTGGCGACGAGCACTGAGACGGGTCTCCACCCGCAGGCAGAGGTCGACGAGATACTCCAGTTCTCGTGGCAGATCGAGTACAGCCACCTCATCCTTTATGGCAGAACTGAGCCCATCAAAAAAACGAGCCCTCATGGCCCCCGGATTCCATTCGCAGGCGGCCGCCAGCGTCTTGAACCTGATGGAGTAGTCGTTGATGGATCTCCTCCCCTGTGAGAGTTGAGACAGTTGGGCGGCCGCCTCATCTCCCCGAGCTGACCTGTCAAACAGCACAGTCATCTCCTCCCGAAAAGCCCTGAAGGATTGACAACATGGGCCCTGGTTCTCCCAGACCGCAACACCCCATTCCCGTGCTCGCCTCGTTAGGAGTGTGAGGACAAATGCGATCTTTGCTTCTTCAGATGCGTAGTGACGAGCTTGGAGAGAAAACACGAGCGCACATTGCGTTTAAAACGCTCGGCAGAAGTTAGGATCTCCATCGTAGAGGGGTGGGCTGTTGGCATGTGGTTCGGGTGCGCCGGGGAGCCAAGGAGGAGAAGAGACCTGACCACCGGCTGACATGCGCAGCTCAGAGACTTGGTGCAGGAGATCCACCACCTGCGCGTTGAGCGCCTCTACCTCGCGTCTGGCGGCGTTAAGCTGGGACTCCTGGTGTCCCAGCAGAGCTCCCTGCTGCTGGAGGGCTGCTGGTAGGGGGTCCGTCCCCGCTGAGTCGGTGGGATGGTCAGTCCGTTCTGTCATGACAGACACGGAGACTCACGTGCAGGTAAACTGGTTTATTGAAATGAAACAAAAATAGGACAGGGCTGGGACACAAAATAAGATAATAAGATAAAAAATCCAAAAGAAATCCAAAAGACCTCCTCCCTGGAGGCTGCGGGAAAAAGACAACAAAAATCCTGCGCTGCTCCACCGATCCCGGGGTAATGCCAGCCCTGGGGAATGCCCGGCGTGCAGAGCGTCCTCAGCCAGGGACGATCGGGGAATACATGGGGAGAGTTCTCGACCCGGCACGAACAAAAAAACAGAAAACAGGTGGATGCTCCAGGTTCCTCGATCCAGGACAGGAAGACCGCACAAACTAAGGGCAAAAAATGATCAAAACAAAAGCAAGAAACAAAAACCACTAGAACTCGGCAATCAGTACAAGAACAAGAACAAGACACGACAAGGACTTGACATCAAGGCACCAAGAGGCAACGGACTGACACAAGACAACAGAACAAGAGGGTTTAAATAAGGGAGAAAATATGTGACAGGATGTGAAACAGGTGAGACGGTGATGACGTAAGCGGTCTGATATTGGGGATGTCGCGAGAGAGACACGGGGGCGGGATGAGTGACGCATGACGACACCAACACACGCCCACCGAAAAACCCCAACCGAAACAGGAAATGACACTTTCAGTCTGCCTACATTTGAGTCTTCACTCTTTGCATCAAATCTGGACTATTTGTGGAACTGAAAAACAACTATAGTAGACCGTAGGCATAAACCTGTTTGCCATCAAAAAGTATAAACTATTACAACATTTTAACATGATATCTTTACACTGAAGTTGATGTTGGATTTGACAGATGTAACACATATTCAATGCTGAAGATGTATAGGGTTTTATATGGATAAAAATGGTTGTTAATGTAAGAGAAACAAAACAGGAGAACATGCTTTATATGAAATCAGGGACTTACTGTAAATTAATAAAATCAAATAAATGCAAATGCCCATTTGTGTTTTCGATCCCTAGGTGTAGATGTCATTAGGCTTGTTAGACTTCATGCAGCTCTGGGCAGACCGATCGTCGGCAGACCGATCGTCGGCTGATTTGAAGCAGTGCATGCCGGTGCATGCCGGTTAGAAATTTTGTCCGACTTGATACAGCACTGACGCCACGTGACTGTCGCGTATGCCATCAAAGTACCGCCAGAGCAATTCGAGAGTAGCTGGAGAACTCAGCCAGCGCAGCTTCTGAAGAGTGGCTTGCACAGGTTCTGAGAGTTTCTGTATGTTTATTTTGCATGACTTTCATTTTTATACAAACCGTTTACAGTATTCAGCAGCATAACCTATTCAAATGCTATTCTCTCTAATTAAACCAAAATAAAAACAATTATTGTTAAAAGGCAATCAACAAGAGCTACTGATTACAAAAAACACCCATTACATCATAGCAAAGACTTTAGACTTTTGATTCAGTATTTATATTCAACATGTAATTTTCCGATTCTAGGTATAGGTCAAGTAACTTTAAATCTAAATTGATAATGTGTCTGTAATTTGTTTAAAAATATACTTTTTACTTTTAACTCTTACTCACCTTTATTGCTCATCGTGCTTCATAAGTACCGCAGCCAATGTTGAACACACCTTTTGACTCATCTAGGCTATCAAAAGTGTTTTCAGCGTTTAAACCTCAGGGGTCGACAAATGCGGCGGAAAAGACAGTAAAAGTATAAAGTGCTGAAGAGACAGTAAATATCTAAATTTTTATCAATCAGATATAATCAATACACCACTAGAGTCTGAGGTATATCTTTACATGAATACACTCATAATAATATCATAATGATGTGTTCATTTTTAATAAAGAAAAAAGACAGAGAGTGCTTGTAGTCATTTTGGTCTCCCTCAAGTTTTATCATGAACACGTCAATAAAACAACATTAATCTTAGCAAATACTTGTCTCATATAAATATTAAATATATGCATGGAAAGTTTGAAATTGTGACCAACCAATTTCCATCAAACTCACATAAAGTATATTTTTTTATCCTCATAACATTAAGGAGGAACGGTTTCTCCTGTAGCACCCGCATTATGGTTAATGTGATCCCACCTCTCAATGAGTGTGCGCTGCTCAAATTAAAATAATCTGAGCTGAGACAGGTAATCATGTTCACACCCCCAAAATACTGACTGAAAACATCAAACTTAATTTAGAATTAATTTATCTTTAGTCATCTGCTGTTTATATGATGACCTTGTGCAGTGATTTTATTTAGAAAGTTTTAGTGTAACATGTAGCCTGTGTGATCTCACTCCACTATTCTAATAAACACGGTAAATAACAAAATATAACACAACAATATTGTTTATGATAGCACAAATTATTGATGGTTAGTGTTGATTGTTGTAATCCTGATGTTAATTGTGTATTATGTTTATGTTTGCTGGACTTTGAGTGATAGCATTGAGCGCTAACGATAGCAAGCTAGCTAAACTAAAACTGGTCTAAATTTGGCCTGACGTTGGATGTTCGATATTTGCAAATCTAGGGACTTGTCTCTAAAGTTACATGTGGAACTACTATACACTGCTCTAACGTCAATAGCATGCAAGGAGAATGACTAACAGTCATGAAAACCACTGTTAACTGTTCATCCAGATGTCAGCTAAAATGCACACTATTAATATTTTTTGATAATTATTCAAATAAACTGTAAATCATATGTCAAATATTGCTATTTTTCATTACCGAATGGACTTAAGTACATATTTAAAGCTCAATAGCATTTGAACAGAATGACTCACATTCATAAAACATACTGTAAATTGTTCATCTAGGTGTCATCTATAATGCGCATCTTTTATATTTTTCATAATTATTCAAATAAACTGTAAATCATTAGTCAAATATTGCTATTTTTCATTACCGAATGGACTTAAGTACATATTTTAAACTCAATAGAATTTGAGTTGAAAATGTACAGTTAATATATTTCAGATGTATACTTAAAACAACAATGAAAGAAACATCAATGATGACAGCAATGACACTTCATAATTTTTATTGTTCAATTATTATCTTTTCAATATTTTCAAATTTCTCAGGAACATCCCCAATCCCTAGACTCCCACAAATACCTTAACTTTTACATAAAACAACTGTAATACATTATTTACACAGGATTTTTTAATTATTTGCATAGGCAGCACTTCCAATCACTCTTTCGAGCCCTGTTAAACTGGCTCTCTGTCATTTGAATGCATGTCACATGGAACCACCTCTTGCATTGATGACATTCGATCTGAAAAAGAAAAGAAAAAATAATAATAAATATATATATATATATATCTTATCAAATTGATTAGTAATATTAAACAACCACACACACACACACACACACACACACACACACACACACACACACACACACACACACACACACACACACCTGTAAAGAATGTAGTATGACCATATTAGTTGTACAAGGAATGGTATTACCCACCCAAACCGTTTTTGCACCTCCACCAGGGGGTTTTGAGGCAGCACAAGCAGAACAGTAATGTCCCCTCTTGAATACTGAAAACATGGTTATATGTTAGCTGTGTTGGCGAATGGTACATAATGTATATAACGCATAGTAGTCCATGGCCCTATGTTTACAGCTAAAAATTCTCTTGTATTCCTCATGTAAAAAGGACATTGCGTGTTATAAAATGAGTGGTTTTCTAGAGGTTTTTCAGATCTACACTTTATAGTATATGTTGTATTATAAATGACAGGTGTACAAGAAATAAATTACCTGAGGCTTGCAGAATTTCCTCTGCCATTCTCAGTCCAGGAAAGTGTCCCTCTCTCTCTCTCTCTCTCTCTCTCTCTCTCTCTCTCTCTCTCTCTCTCTCTCTCTCTCTCTCTCTCTCTCTCTCTCTCTCTCTCTCTCTCTCTCTCTCTCTCTCTCTCTCTCTCTCTCTCTCTCTCTCTCTCTCTCTCTCTCTCTCTCTCTCTCTCTCTCTCTCTCTCTCTCTCGTTCTCTCTCTGTCTCTTTCTGTCTCTCTCTCTCTCTCGTTCTCTCTCTCTCGTTCTCTCTCTGTCTCTTTCTGTCTCTCTTTTCTCTCCAGCCTGTATAGGTTACAATATCATGACTTAAATGTGATTATTGTGTTTCAGAAAATGAATAATTCATTATTATAATTTCAGAATAATTTAAATATGGCTCCAGGAGTCATATTTTTTTTAAGTTTTTATTTTTTTATTTAACATTTTGAAGTCAGGCCAAATATTAAAATTTGTGGATAACATTTCTTTATAATGTCTTCATAGTTAGGGCAGCTGTTCCCAAACTAATTATCAGACTGTGATGACAATGTCAATGATAAGCTGCAGCCATGGCAGGGATGGTTTTTGGTTTTCGGCTCATCACAGATGAATGAATGTAGTGGAAACACAGGGTTGAATAATTCTGGTTGCAATTGTAGATCTTCTGTTAGCACAGAGGCTTTCTTGTGAGGTTTTACCTAAATAAAAGCTGAGAAAAGCAAGAAAATTTTGTTTGGTTTGGTTTTCAGCCAAGAATTGTGATTTCGGTGCATCCTACTTGTGCGTTATAGTGGCAGCGACTGGCCGTGGTAAATATGCACTGTCAAATTTCAAATGACTGTGACAAAATCCATTTCTATTTACTCTCTGTAGATGCACATTACCCACAATTCACAGTCTCCAAAGCCTCTGGGGTAGGGGCAGCAGGGCTTGGGCCTGTCAATGCCGCTTGCAGCTATATTAAGAATTTTTTTCAATATTGTATCCTACAACTTAATGCGGAAGACCCACCTGCATGACGAGCACTCCACAGCTATACCCGTCTTGTTGAGTGGAATGGTCAATTATTCCTCCTTGCCACTTAATGTCCACCCAGTCATTTTTAGAGAGACAGTTTCTTCTCATTTTGAAGTACTCTCTAGGGCAGTGTAAAAGAAAATTGTATAACTTAATAACTTTTACACTATTATATACTATTAAAATATACCCTTTAAATTGTTATTGTACAAATGATTATAGAGTATTAAAATAATGTTTTAATTATCTTTAAAAGAAAAAAACTTACTTTTATAAATATAACATCTCTCACTGATAAGATAAGAGATGTCAAATCATAATTGCTGCTTTTAGGTACAGTATATAACAAGCAAAAATGTTACCGAAATCTGCAGGCGGCATGCATGGATTTGGCCTCTTCATCATGTCCCGCAGGGTCTACCACAACACCTGGCTGGATGCTGAATGGACATACTGTGCAAGGAGGAAAAAAATATCAAGCTAGAAAGAAACTACAAAATGTTTGTAAAATACTTAAATTCAAATTTAATAATTAAATACTTATAATTAAAGGTGAAAGTTAAAATTATGGAAGGATGGATTCATTCATCCATTTAACTACTCCAGACTCTTGTGTGTGATGTAGACAGTAAAAAGCATAATGTCTTGTGAGTGTTTTTTATATTTGAATTTTGATGGGTGGCATTTAAATAGTCTTATCTCATCTGAACATTGGTTCAGTGTGTGTTTGTTTTTATTTTTTTCCAAGCAAACTGAATTGTTCTCTGTAGTGTATATAATGGTGTCTCATGTAGATAAATAAAAATGACTCAAATGACTTTACCAGAAATACTCAATGGTTCCCATTGACATTCAGGAAGCTAATCAGTCCATCATAGTCATCAAAGTTCACCTAAGATTTAAGAAATTAAATAATTAAAACATAATAATTTTGTTGGTGTGTAGCTATTTACTGAAGTAAAAGATCATCTGTACCTTTGAGAGGCTATTTCTCCGGACTTGATCTCTTTCACCATGAATTATAGTTCCTGCTGTGTAGTGATCAAGTATGTACATTTTATTTCCCTGTTCGCTGTTGTTCACCAACACTTGAAAATAGCATTTGATTGTCTAAGAACAGAAGATCAAACATAAATCATAGTTCCCTCATCTAGTGATTATTTTAAACAGTGACTTAACATTTTCATCTTTATAAAAGATCTACTATTAATTTCTCTTTCAACCAAAGCATTATGCAAAGTATATGTTTTTAAAAAAATTGTATTTCTTACCTCCCCCACCAGCCATTTATGTGGCTGGAGTGTTTTCAGCTCTGAATGATGCAGGATATAAGACCTTTTTTTGTCATTTGACTGTGTTACAGCAATGACAATCTCACATGCTTTCTTGGACCAAAGAGCTTGGATCTGCAAATAGATATTTAATTATAATATCAAAGGTAGTTTGAGTTAATAAAAACAATGACTTTATTGAGAATTGCAAAATACCTGGGCTGACATGTCCTCTGAATGATCCTCAGATGATGGTTTTGTTCTGCGTTTTTTTGGTTGTGGAACAGCTTCTGGTGGATAAAAATACTTGGAACGATGTTTTGCAGGTCTTTCAGATCTTTTGGCCCATTGCTCCTCTTGCTGATCAATTGTCTTCTGCTTTGAAGGTGCATCTTGAGACAGGCTATCAATATAATAGATCATCTGATGCTGTTTGTACCTTCCTTGCAGAGAGTTGAACATCTTTGAGATGAAATCTGCAGGCCGCAGGAACCTCTTTCTTTGTAGTATGTGATTCTTCACGATTGAGAACCACTGTTCCACATGGCAATTTGTTTCCCGTGTTTTTATTTCTTTAGTACTCTCTTTAGAGTGTCTACTCAGGTCTGCAAGCACTATGCCACTCCAAAGAGGGAAAATGCCCATGTATGTGCTCATGAGAACATTGATGATCCCTGGGCAGTAGAATTCATTTTTTCCCCGATTTCCTGGTTGTGTGCACTTGGTCTTTTCCAGAACACCATTGAATAACTGTGTGAAGGGAGATTTGCCACATATAGTCTTAATGTTGCTGCTGCTCTCCATATCTTCTACATATGGTGGAAGTGTCTCTTCCACATAAGTAGGCAGGGACTTAAGGATTTTTTGGTCCAGTGTGTTCTTTGCTGACATAACCGCATCAGAATCGTTTGCAGACATGAACAACATGGCCATATCCTGAAAGATGTTAAGTGCTTCTTGTAGGGTGGTGCTGTTAAGAAGAAGGCCAAAACAGTAAGTGGCATATTCCTTTAGAGCATACTCGCTACTTTTCTTTGAAAATGCTTGAGTTACAGCCTTTATTATGTGAGCTGAACATAGATGGATAACTGGGAAATTTTCTGTATCTGCCCTTTTCACTTTTTGTCTGGCAAATATATGTGCTCTGTTTATGTAGGATGAGACACTTTCTTTATTGAATGCCAGGAGGACACTACCAATGAGTGCCCAACTAAAATCGGTTTCAACATGGTGCACCTTTCGTGTTGTTATCTTGTTCAGTTGTCTCAGTGTTTCCATCTGCCAGAATGTGAGAGTTGGTATGAAGTGCTCATTTGATATGAACTCGGACAAAGGAAGAGGTGGCTTATCTTTTCCTTTTCCAGGGAGAACAAGGGCATAATAAAGGATTCTTTTTCTTTGGTTGGGGATACGTGACATGACACTGCCTGTAGCATCTAGATGTAACGTGACTGGGGGCGAGTTTTTCAAATCTTCTGCCAGTATTTGTAGACCACAATCTGTGTACAAGTGGACGCCAAATGGGTCCACTTGTAAGTGTTGAATATAGCCTGCCACTTGAGAGGCAGTACCACTTCACTCCTTCATGATCTTCTGGCAGAGCATCATCTCCATGATAACATCATCATGGAGTCTTGTGCTTTTCCTGACGTCACTAGATATAACTCTTAAGACATCCATTGTAAGGCATTTGGAAATGTTGCCTGCCAAAATCTCATCTGGTGGTGTGCTTTTTAAGGACTCATAGTAGTACTTGCTTACTCCCTTTTTTATTGCTGCTGCAATTTTTCCTCTTTTGGTGAATTTGGCGTGTCTGAATTTCAATTCCTTATGCTTGTGGGTCACATCACCCAATCGCATAACATGGATATCAATACTCTTCTGGAATGGTTTGGGTTTTGTGTGAATCATAAATATGTATTTTGCTGAGCAGTCATCAAAGGTACAGACACCAAGTGCCCTGAAATAAGGTGCCCTTTGTTTACGACTTTTCCTACATTATACATGCTGATACTTAAATGAAAGCAGACCGCAAGGGTTCACTTTAGTGAATGCTTCATATAAGATGTCTGTCCAGGGCTTTTGTAAGTGGGTTGAGACGGCATATGGCTTTATTTTTTTCCAGATTCTTGTTTTTATGGTAACTTAAAATTTCTTAGGACATAGTCTTCCTCCAGTTCCCAGTGGCTGTCTCTTCATTATTCACATCTTCATCTGCACTGTTCCTGTTCCTGTCTGCAGCATCATCTTCCCTGTCACAAGAATAATCCTCATCCCTCCACTCCTCTGTACCATTTTGCTCATTGTGTCCTGAACTTGCGTTTTCATCCTGTTGTTCATCTGCACTGTACCTGTTCCTGTCTGCAGCATCATCTTCCCTATCACAAGAATAATCCTCATCCCTCCACTCCTCTGTACCATTCTGCTCATTGTGCCCTGAACTTGCGTTTTCATCTGCACTGTACCTGTTCCTGTCTGCAGCATCATCTCCCTGTAACAAGAATAATCCTCATCCCTCCACCCCTCTGTACCATTCTGCTCATTGTGTCCTGAACTTGCGTTTTCATCCTGTTGTTCATCTGCACTGTACCTGTTCCTGTCTGCAACATCATCTTTCCTGTCACCAGAATAATCCTCATCCCTTCACCCCTCTGTACCATTCTGCTCATTGTGACCTGAACTTACATCGTCGTTGTTAGTATTCTTTTGTTCATCTTTGTCACCAGTGCTGTTCCTGTCATCTTCCCTGGCACAAGGATAGATTTCATCCCTGCTTTCCTTAGCGTCACTGTGCCCTTCAGTCACCTCAACTATTTCCTCAGCTTTCTCAACATTTTCCCAATCTTTGAATTTATAAAAAAGTTTGGGTCAATCATTAAAAGCATTTAATAAACATGGTCTCAACAACAGCATGTTTCTTTATTACAGTATGTTGATTAGTAGATGCTCAGCAGCAATGTAGCAGATCTAGTCCACTAGAACCAAGCAATTGTACATTCAATGCCATGTTAATATATGCTGATCAAGATTATTCAAAAAGTGTGTGTGTGTGTGTGTGTGTGTGTGTGTGTGTGTGTGTGTGTGTGTGTGTGTGTGTGTGTGTGTGTGTGTGTGTGTGTGTGTGTGTGTGTGTGTGTGTGTGTGTGTGTGTGTGTGTGTGTGTGTGTGTACTGTATATACTGTATATGTTTGTGTATGTGTATGTCATGCACTGTGTGTGTGTACCATATATACATATAGTGTTTTTGTCTTGTCAGAAGTAATAAATTATTGGTAAATAAGAGCAAAGATGACTGTTAAAACCTCATTTATTTTACTTATTGTTTTGTTTGTTATATTTTTTCATAATAGGAGATCAAACCATCTAGCAGTGAGGTTTTGAATAATTATTATTATAATTTTTTTCTTTTTGTCTAGAATCCATGATATCTATTTAAACACAATGTTCAGATACAGGAGTATATTTCATTGTACACACAAGGCACTCTTTTTACAATTTATTTTTACAGCCCTTTTTGCTCATATTTAACAAGGGTGTATATGTTTATTTGTGTATATATAGTTCTTATCCTGTCCTGTGCCTTTTATGGGGTTCGTTATTAATTTATCTTTGCAGAAGCCACTTTTTTTTAATTCAGTATGTACATTATCTTAGCTGAGTTAGTTGTAATAAATGCTCAACAGTGTAGCAGGTCTAGTCCACTATGGCCAACATATGCACATTCAATGATATATTAATATATGCGGGTTAAGATTATATTAAAAGTTGTCAGGAGTTTTTAAACTGACTATACATAAATGTGTGTTTGTACATATACATGCATAATAACATGTATACAACACATTAGAAGGAATGCATTTAAAACTTAAATATTAAGTGGGCCAGGATGCTTAGTTAATTGAGTGAAATGGCTTAGCCACTTGGGGAGATAAGCTAAATACTGCTTATGCTAGCTTTAAAACTGAGACTTTTTCAAAAAAAATAATATAAAATTAATACATATTTACCAGAACTTCTGTCTCTTTGAAGCACCTTTCTTCGCACACCTCTCCTGTCCTCTGTCCAAACAGTTTGCAGCCACTTTGCAAATTTTACATTTGGTGGATATGAGTTAAAAATGTGCACAGCTAGCGTGGACCAGTTTGCTATTCCTTTTCCCACACCATGTGTAACTAATGCATTAACTAGTTTCTTTGTACCACCAACTGCAGTCTGCTAACAGCATCTTCTTAATTGATTGTTGAGCACCTCCCCCCCTTGATAGAAGCCGAGACACATGACATCAGTTGTCATAATAACACAAGCCTCATTTTTAAGTCATAGCAAGCAGTTTAAAGTACTTAAAGTACTATCTTCCTGTCAAGTACATTTAGTTTCCTTTCCTTTTTTTTATTTTTACAAAACTACATTATTTGAAAACAGAGGCTACATCGTATAGATCAGCAATTTAGCAAATGATTACACATGACTACTTATTTTTATTATTATCAGACAAAAGTGCTATTGAGCTTTAACTTATGGCATATTTGACATATGATTTACAGTGTATTGGAATAATTATGAAAAATATAAAAGGTGTGCATTATAGCTGACACCTAGATGAACACTTTACAGTATGTTTTATGAATGTGAGTCATTCTGTTCAAATGCTATTGAGCTTCAAATTATGGCATATTTTAGATTGGAACCCAATCGGTAATGAAAAATAGCAATATTTGACATATGATTTACAGTTTATTTGAATAATTATGAAAATATAAAAGGTGTGCATTATAGATGACACCTAAATGAACAATTTACAGTATGTTTTATGAATGTGAGTCATTCTTTTCAAATTCTATTGAGCTTTAAATATGTACTTAAGTCCATTCGGTAATGGAAAATAGCAATATTTGACGTATGATTTACAGTGTATTGGAATATTTATGAAAAATATAAAAGGTGTGCATTATAGCTGACACCTAGATGAACACTTTACAGTATGTTTTATGAATGTGAGTCATTCTGTTCAAATGCTATTGAGCTTTAAATATGTATTTATGTACATTCGGTAATGAAAAATAGCAATATTTTACATATGATTTAAAGTTTATTTGAATAATTATCATACAATATTAATAGTGTGCATTTTAGCTGACATCTGGATGAACAGTTAACAGTGGTTTTCATGACTGTAAGTCATTCTCCTTGCATGCTATTGACGTTAGAGCAGTGTATAGTAGTTCCACATGTAACTTTAGAGACAAGTCCCTAGATTTGCAAATATCGAACATCCAACGTCAAGCCAACTTTAGACCAGTTAAACTAATTATGATTTACTGTTTGTTCCTGCATTTCAAATTAGTATCCCCAGTATCAGTAAACATCATATAGTAGTATAGTTTACTGTAATATAATAAATGATATGGTGTCTCGTGTAAATGGAAGCTTTGATATTCATTATATATATTTTTAAAGCTATACACAGAACATTACTTAAAAATGGCACCATATTGGATTCATCAAAATAATTCTATTTGGTCGAGAGGACATATCACACTTGTTTTTCCCAACCCTGGGTTTGAGCACATGATCTTGGTATTGCTAGAGTGAGCTCTAACAACTAAAAAACACATACTAGCAAATAAAATTACGACTTAAACAAAAATGCAATCTATTAAAGGAAGTTTAATCAACTTGGTCCACTTTGAAAATTCTAGTTGAATATTGTTTTATATGAAAAACGTATTCAAGAATATTTACTAGATTTTGACTTGTAAAGTCTACTTGATGTAATAAGATTTACATTTTAAGACCGTTTTAAAAAGTAAATAATTGCAATGTTTTTAATGACTGACCAGTAAACAGCATTAAAAAATGTATATACATAATTTTTGACAATTTCAATCATAATACAATACATTGCCCAATTTGAACTGTTATAGTAAGTGTTTCACTTTAGTCAAGTTTTCCAGAAGTGCAGAAATCAGAGAGGGTTTCTTTAACAGCAGGTTGATACGGGCCTTCTTAAAGGACGTAGGAAATGTGCCAGAGTTGAGAGATGAGTTGATGATGTGGGTGAGAACTGGGATGACTGATGCAGAGATGTCTTGCAGGAGATGGTCGGAGATGGGCACTAACGGCCAGGTAGTCGGGTGGTTCGAGCCAATAATTATTGCAAAGTTGCCCTCATTCAATGGAGAGAAAGAGTGGAGAGAGGCCGTCAGAGGAGCTGGAGCATGGTGCAGCAGAGGGAGAGCTGAGAACTGACTGCGGATGGCGATGCTCTTCTTCACAAAGAAGGTTGCAAAGTCATCAGCCAATAAGTCCAAAGAGGGCGGAGGGGTGGGTAGACAGAGTAGAGCAGAGAATGTCTGGTGAGTTGTTAAGTTCTGCCTGGTAAAACTGAGTCCTAGCGGCTGAGACATAGCGCAGAGAGAGAGAGAGAGAGAGAGAGAGAGAGAGAGAGAGAGAGAGAGAGAGAGAGAGAGAGAGAGAGAGAGAGACACTCCTAAGTATTTAAAACCTGATCTTCCCCAAAACTGACCCTTTTGGGAGATCTGGCTTCCCACCTGTCCACTCACCTAGTAAATAAGATTCACTTTTACTCTAGGTTACACTAGCAGTGATAACCCTTTAAAAGTTTTAGATAACCTGACAAAATCTGTATGTCACTTTTCCTACTTATTATAATTATGTCATCGTTGGCATAGGCCGACAGTATAAGATTTTTTGTACAGTTTGGTAACCATAAACCATAAAGTTTGACCCGTATTTGTTGCAAAAGTGGCTCTATTGCCATATAATAGAGCATACCAGGCAATGAGCACCCCTGCCTGACACCTCTAAGAGCTTCAAAAGGGGCACATAAACCACCGTTCACTGTCAGAATACTCTCAACGCCACTGTAAAGAACTTTAATACAATTTATACAATTTGGACAAAAACCAAAGGCCTCTAAAACTCTCCACAAATAGCAATGCTCAGCACGGTCAAATGCCTTCTCCTGATCCAATGAGATAAACCCACAATCTAAATTCAACATCTTGAAGACCTCTACAACATCACGAAATTTGCCAAATGTAGACCTACTTGGAACATGGTAGGTCTGGTCAGGATGGATGACACTATCAATCACTCCTGCTAGCCTGTTTGCCAGAGTTTTCGAGAGCAGTTTATAATCACTACAGAGTAGTGATACGGGACACCAGCCTTTTATGTCCGTAAGATCGTTTTTCTTGGGCAAGAGGGCTAACACTGCTCTACGGCAGCTCAGGGGCAGCTGGCCTTCAACCAAACTTTCACTCAGCACCTCCAGCATGTCCTCGCTCAGCTCTGACCAAAAAGACTTGTAAAAATGCCTGCTTCTTTCCAGACTCCATTCCTTGGAGAGCCTTGTACAGTTCGCCCATGCTCAAAGCACCAGAGATCTCAGCCTTGACTTCCTCAGACACCTGGGGTAAGTCGTTGAAGAACTCCCTGTCGTTCCTGTATTCTGCCCCAAGTTCGTTTTTTAAAGGTTTGAATGAAAACCAACTGCTCTCCTGCGAATGTACGCATGGTCGGTCAATAATCCTCCCGACTCAGAGGGAGCATGGATGACTCTGCTCTGACAGTTCTTCTTCTCCAAGTTGCTGTTGATGGATGCTCCATCTGGTCCACACTCTGAAACCTGGACCTGGCCAGAGCCCCCTGTGTTTTAATGCCCATTATATATGCCAACTGTGTCTTATTCTTTGGCCACCAGTCGACTTCACTTATAAGTTTTAAAATTCTTGAAGTCTCCAAGGTGTTCATAATCAAAAAAGTCTCTTTAGTGACATTTTGAGTATACTGCAAACAGAATTGCTTTATTTGGGCTTTCCCAAAGTCCCACCACTGTCGTAGAGACTTAAAAGATCCCTTTGTGGTTCTGTACTCATCCCAAAACATTTTAAACTTGTTCTTTTTTTTTTTTACATCTTCAGGATCTGTCATTTAACAAAGTAGTGTTAAACTGCCAGTATCCCCTCCTTGGCTTAATGGAGTTTAAGAACACAGAACACTTCACCATACTATGGTAAGAAAAACTCAGTGGGGTAATTAAACATTTCCTTACAATGTTACAGTGATGCTTAAAGCCATAGAAATAATCCAATCTTGCCAAACCCATGCATGACTCTCCACTCGAGACCTTTTTTCAGTGGGAGGCTTGTACAAGGCCCTCCAGCAACCCTTCTCGGAAGAGCCTGATCCGAATAGTTCTTGCCATTTTGACTCTTTCACTCCTAAACAGTGTGAATGTGAAACTTTTACACATGTAATGTATAGTGCTTTCTTATCAGTTTTACTGAAACGGTCCAGTTCAGGTGACTTGAGGGTCAACAAAGACCCCTCCTTTTCCTCAAAGTTACCCACAGCCAGAAATATTCTTTGTTCAGCAAAAGTTAAATCCATATCTTCATTAGTTGTTTACTGCATTTAAATTCTGTTAATAGACCCTCAAGAATATAATTTAACAGTCTTTGTGTCAGACAAATTGATCTTATTCCAATCTTGGAGGCTAGCATTTCAGGAGACACCCATCCATCTGAAGTCATTAAATATCCAATCTTTACAACTCCTGCAAACTTTAGAAGATTCCTCATCGATGGTGATTTTAAAATCGCAGAGTCAACTATAGAATTGTGCATTAGGGGTTCCTCCCTTGCCCAGAGACCTCCCTCTTTCGTGATGTCTCTTTAGATGTTACAAGTCCTCCAGGCTTTGAACACTGAATGGTAAAACGAAGTTAGTCCTTCACTGAATATAAACTTTTTTCAAAGTGCCTTGCCAAGAGATTGAAAAAACCATGCACCGTGACTGAAATCCAAAACCATGTGTATTGTTTAACAGAGGGATTATTTTCTCTCCATATATCAGTAAGATTAGAGGTTTTAATAACATTATCAAGTACTGTAGATGACTGAAAATGGGGTTCTTTTACATTTCTTTCAAGCAAAGCATTAATTGTACAGTTCCAGTCCCCAGCTAAGATAGTAAAACTATTACTATTACTATTACTTTGTTGCTCTCCAAAAAACCCTTGCAATTTATAAAAAACAAATATTATTCATTATTATTGTTCATATACACTCACAAACATAAAAACAAGACCATTTATATCAACCTTAACTTCTAAACATCTTCCTTCCATTCAATTTCACTTTTTTCCAAAACTTTTGCTTTTATGGAGGAAGAAAAAAGAATAGCAGTTCCTGCACTCAGGTTAGTACCATGTGTGAGCACACATTCATTCCTCTACCATAATCGCCAGTGAACCTCATTATTAACATCACTATGTGTCTCTTGTAAGAAATCTAACTTGTTTAGCTTAATGAATTCTATCACTGTATCAGCTTTACTCTTATCCCTTTTCCCATTCACATTTAGGGATCCTACATGTAGAATTTCCATAAGAAGGAAAACAGTTAGAAAAAGAACAATCAGAAGGAGATGCGTATTAGCCATTGTGATTAGTTGTATTTTCCTCTTTTTGTTTCCCTTTCCCTGTCTTAAACTTTTTCCGGATATCAGTTATATGTGTTTTTAACCTTAAATTTTTCTGTTCTGATAACTCATCATTACTTCAAATTTTCCTTGTCCGCATTACAGAAGAGATAAACTTATCCAAATCTGGGAAAAATTCACTCACTTCTATGCTTTTACCTTTGGTCTCATCCAGAAAAGCATTAATTTGTGCCACAGTATACAAATCTTATGTCTCTACTTTTGATATTTCTGACCCTTCCAACCAATGTCCATCATCTTTCATACTATCATCTGTGTACTGAGATAACACATCTGTATCATCCACCTAGCATTTCTCAGCAATTTTTATAACAGTCTGCAATACAAACTCATTTTATTTTGCTTTCTCAACATCATCCTTATAATTTATGATAAGCGCATAACTGCATCAAGTCTGCTCACTACTCTCCACATTCACACCAGCATCTCTTTTACTCATCTCGTTGTGCCCATAGATCTCCTCCAATGGCCTTTTGTTTGGTTTGTTTGGTACTTTTTTGTCTTGTGCTGCTGCCATATTATCCTCGGTATCACTGTATCATTTCGTTGCAATGAGCTGATTCATTTTCAGTAACATTGACAGGCAGCTGCTGTTCAACAGCCGCTTTTTAATTAGGACAGGAACGCTGTTTATGGCCTATATTTCCACATTCAAAAAACTTTAGATTGTCGGTGCTTGCATAAAGCATATATGATCATCTCCATGACTTACATGGAAAGAGATTGGAAGTCAGAAACATTAACACTGGTCTCCTAAACGACAAAATCTATTTGAGATCAGTGTTTAACATCCCAAAGGGATTTAACAATGGCTTCATTTGAGACGAAAGGCGGTTCATTGTGTCACAGGCCGGCTCATAGCCTGTGGCAAAAATGAGGGGACACGTACAACAAGGTATAGGCCAAAAAAGGTTGTCTTTATTGTAAACATAAACTATTAACTTTTAACAAAGAAAAAAGAATGAGGTTTGATAAAGTCATTATGTAAAGTGTATGCAAAGTGCATGGATGTGTGAATCTGTATGTATGTGAACATAACCGATTGGAAACTAAGTAAAACTACAAAGGAGCAAACAACATCATACCTGGAGGAGCAGAGAGAGAGACAGAGTGATTAGTCAAGCAGTTTAAATACCCTGAGCCCAGGTGGCTCCAATCACTAACGACCCTCCTCTACCTACAAGAGGAACCGCCCCTGCGAAGCAGAGGAGGGGCCGTGACAATTGGAAATAGTGACTTTAGTTGTCGGAGCCGTTAGAAGAGTAACAGGCAAAAAGATTTTCTCAATCCATAATCCATTCTCAGTCACCTGGTTAACTAACTGACATAGGAGAGAGAGAGAGAGAGCTGCAGGGTCGTTAGATTTGTGCCACTTTTTCTCAGCAGACCTGAGCCTGGATCTATGTTACCGGAGGACATCGAAGAGCCAGGGTGTCGAAAAGGTTAGCAAGGGCCAGTGGAGAACATCAGAGAGATAGGGTGGGTCGACAGAGCATGCGTAGGTTCCGCCTGAAGGTTACAATTTAGAAAGGGGATGTAATGTCCGATGCTCTAACGTCAAAATGAAGCGTGACAAGGAAATTATCAATTGTGTGCAGCAGAGTTACCTGAGTGTGATTCTTGGAGCAGTAGCAAGTGAAGAAAAGATCAAGTAGATTACCGATCTTGTGTGTCGGAGACCTGGGTATGTGCCTGACGTCAAACGATGCAGTGAGGTTGTGCAAGTCAGCAGCTGAGGGTTCTCAAGGTGGATGTTGAAGTCTCCAAGGATCACAAGAGGTGTTCCATCCTCCGGAAAAGATGACAGGAGAACATTTAATTCCTCCAAGAAATGTCCAAGCTGACCTTGGGACAATAGATGCCTACAACGATGATTTCATGAGGATAAGTATTAGTTACCACGATTGATTCGAAGGAGGTGTGAAGATTCTCGTACAATTGTACTTGAGGTGGTCCTACATGCTTTAAACTATATAACTCTGAATTATATGATTTCTTTAATCACCACTACAACAGATTACCATACTGCCATACACTTTCTTTACACTATTACAGTTTTTCTCAAATGCTAAAACACAACTCCATGTCCTCAATGTCTAAACACAACACTCTTTTCTAAAGATACATTAACACAACTACACCTTCTCACTTAAAAACTCAAACTTTCACACCAAAAGAGCAGCTCGAAGCTTTCAAAAATGTAAACAATATGCACATTATTACAAACTATAGCAAAATAATTGAAAACACAATCCTCAATTTGTGAGAAGGTTCTTTGTTTCATAACTGCTAATGCATATTTTCAGAAACTTTACAGTAATGGATCTTCTTGGATCCCTGCAGAGGACTTGGCATTTAGATTTTTGTGTTTCACATGAAGAGTATAAATCTATAGTAAATTCTGCATGTGCACTACTGTAACACCAATCAATGCAAAAACAGAATCTATTGCACACAACAGTACTCTTGAAAACATGATCAGGGTGCGAAGTTTTTTGATTTACTTTATTCATACCACACACACACACCACAATCGCTGTGCGGCATCATGTTGCTGAGCTGCATCGGGCATATAACCTCAACCACATCGCAGGATTTATTGTCTCTTGCTAGGCACCATGGGAAAAATGCCCTGGAATGGCGAATCCATCCTCTTCTGGGAGGTTCTATCAAGTGTATGGTTGTCTGTCATAAACCTTCCATCTCCATGATGAGAAGAACTCCTCTATAGGGTTCAGGAAAGAGGAATAGGGTGGTTACTGTTGGTGGTGGACCACTCTCTAATTTGGTTTGTTCTGTGGAAGCGTACATTTTCCCAAATTATCACATAAACTTGGGTCAAGGACGGTGTTGTTGGTGGTCCAGGAGGATGTCTTTTAGCTCCTCCAGGAAGGTGATGAAACGTTGGGTGTTGTAAGACCCAAGGACTGCATGCCGGTGTACAAGCCCCTCCAAAGTCATCGCCACACAAAGAGCAATATTACCCCCGTTGGCCAAAAACCTTAGTGATGGCTCTTTGGCCAATGATGTTATGGCCTCTTCATTTTCCCTTCTGCAGGTTGAAGCCATTGTGTTCAGAACAACAGTCAATCAGGTGGCACAGTATTTTCCAGAAGTAATGTAAGCTACTGAGTAACACAGCATGTCCCCTAATTGTATTATGAACATGGATGCCTACTTACATGCAAATACTCGTAATATAGGTCTTTGTGTCGAGTTGTGCTCAAAGGGAACCCTATAGACCTGTTCAATCCACATCTTTTGGTGCCGGATAACTCTGTATATTGTAGCCAGGCTGACATCATCAATGCTCTCAAAGATGACATTATTGGCAATGACTTTTCTCTGAGCTTTCAGAGTCTGATGAATTTGTTTCCCCAAACCATATACACAATGAGGGTTTTGTTTTGCTGCTGTAAATATGGCAACCCTTCCACCTCTATGTGGCATTCTTTCAACTCTAAAGAAAGTAACATGTCACAGTAACAACTGATTTTAAACCAACAGACTTGTAAAATTGTTTTGTTATAAAGAAAGCAAGAGTACAATACCTGTTGTGTTTATCATTGATTTGATTGAATTTGAATGCACAGACACTTTTTAAAGTAAACAATGAAGACATCAACGAATTGAAAATGAATGCACAGACACCATTAAACTGAACAGAGATAAGGTCCCCGAATTCAATAATGTATTGCCTTTTAACATTAAGCATTATGACACACGGTTTACTAATTATTGTTGTTAAGCTGCTTTGATGCAATGTATTGTGTCTAAAGCGCTATATAAATAAAGGTGACATTGACATTGACATTGTCTAAATGCCCTGAATGGTTGCCACAGTGAACCTATTCCGGTTTGGACGGACTTTTAGTCCTGCTTCAGCCATTGTCCTGCCATGGACAACGACATGGTCAATGACTGTTGCTCGCATCTCTTCCGTAATGATTGTGTGAGGTTGTCTTGCTCTCCCTCCTGGACCTTCTCCTCTTCCTTGTTGGCCGCCTCCTCTACCTTGTTGGCCTTCTCCTCTCCTTCCATGGCCAGTTCTTCACCCTCCTCTGACTTGAATTCCTCTTATCTGACCCTGCCTTCATCCATTGTGTTTGTTTAGAATCGTCAGCAAACTGTTCACTATTAACTTGCTTTTTTTCATGTGTTCACAGCATTAGCAACAAGTGTCTTCAATTTTGAGTGATTGTGTGCAATGAATGACACCAGTTGTGTTCATTGTGATGAAATATTGCTGACTGTTGCAAGCCTTTTACATCACGTGAGCTTTCATTTAATAAATATAAGCAGAGTTCATTAACAAATTGTGTATTAGCAATTAAAAATGTGTTAAGATGTAATAGAACGGAGGATTGAGTTTTGTGAATTGTGTTTTCATGAGAAATGTGTTCAAGATATTGGAAATGATGGCTAGATTTAGTTAATGTGTTTAGATAACTAGTCATGTGGTTAACATGATTGGCTTTTGTGGTTAAGCATTGAGAAATACATGAATTAAAACATGACTAAACCTGTCTGGTTTTATTTATATTTGAACTTGCTTTAACAAGAGTTAAATATTCCTTGTAATTGATACACTGTTCCTAAGTAAAATAACAGCTACTGGTGCACATTAACCATAATCTTCCATGCTTTCTCTCACTACAGAGAAATGTAACAACACCACACAATCTTTTATATACAAATGTATTGACTAAGTCTGAGCAGAGGTAAAAAATGTGTGGCTTAGATCAGAAGCATCGACTCACATTCTCTTTTCAAGTAAACTCAGTCAATGTGGGCTAAAAAAGCATGAGACACCTCTATCAAGGTTTGAGAATTTCTATTCTGCTTCTTGGTCTAATCACTACTTCACATACTAAAAACTGAATCTGTTTTAAATAAAAGAAAGATGATTAATAACTTGTGACAAAAGAGAGGGTAAGTGCTATGTAAATGTGACACTCTACTTTAACAGTAACTCAAACAGGTTTTTCTCATGATTGATCTTCTGTTCTGCAACTTTTATCTACTCATCTCCATAAACATTCATGATTTCCCTGGATGAAACTACAAAGCAGCCAGACAGGTTGTAAATGTACAACTATCAACAAGAACAGAAGTCCTTGTGTTTACAGCCTCTTGGCCATATTCACATCCAGAAGAAATCTTTATACTGAATGGATGATTTATGCAAAAATAAAAATGCCTTTATCCTTTACGCAACTTTATTTTGACTGATTAACGCATACAAAATATATCTGGAAGAATGCTTCTAACCAAACAAAAAATAAGGTATTTCAAAAAATACATGACAAAAAATAAAAACAACCATTTCTATTTTTCCAATTATCGTCAGTCAATGGGGTCCAACAACTTTTTGGTTACAAGAATTGATCCAAATATTTTTCTCTGAGATCAACAAAACTAAAATATACAAGTATGGAATAGCTAAAGGGTAATCCAAAGCTGTTTTGTTTTGTTGATCAAACAATTTGGCAATAGTTTTCAAGATTGAGTTTGGTATTAAACAACTAGATACATTTCAAACAGACATGATATTTAAATTGTTTGGTCTGAGTAATTCCCTGTCTTTTTTGCACCAATTAATAAACATAATTCCCTTATCTGGTTGCCAAGAAAACAGCAGGTTTACACATTCAACACTGTTTGTGGCAACAGCATGTACTTAAATGAAAGCAGTAGCTATAAGTAATGGAGGGATATACTCTAATTATAAGCCTTTATTTGTTCCATGTGCTTTATCAGATGTCTGAGGAGGGAACTTACCTCAAAACTGCTGCCAGGGGGACTAATGGAGTTTTTATCCCAGTCAGATTAGATTTGAAAGCAAGCTCTCAACAATAATATTGATCTAGCTTATCAGATAGATACAAATCATATTTAAGTCCTCTTGAGTTCTTCTTAGAACGGAAATTTCAGGGTTGAAAGCGTATGAAAATGCTTATCATCCGTTTTATCGTCTTGTTTAGAAGAATGTGCACGTTGCATTGTAGGATTTTTTCCACAAACACAAATGAAGATATTTTGGTTAAGTTGCAATCACATCACATACAATCACATAAACATTTACTAAATTTAATTTGAATCCCGTATGATTTCTGCAGAACAGAAAATAAGATTTTTTTAAAATGTTACCGAACAACAACAGTTGAGTTTTCTCTAATGAACATCAAATAAATGAGTTGGCCCGTTGTTGAGTTGCCAACATTTTTCAAAATATCCTCTTTTATGGTCTCCAGAAGTGGGAACATTTTACAGGTTTGATTACATGATGAATGATAAATTATCTATTTAGGACTTGCCTGTGTATGTGTATATAATAATATGTAGCACACATTTGTACGTGTAATTAGAAAATCTAACTGAAAATACAATTGTTCTACATCCATCTCCATGAAACATCAACATTGCCCAATTTGACAAAACAATGAATAATACAATAATTTAAGAGACAACTGTTGAAAAATGAAAGGCTGTTGAAAGTTTTAGAATTACTGAAGTACTGAAAACAAAATACTTTCAACAGAAACCGTACAGGTATTTGTTCGGCAGTTGCTTTTATACAAAGAGACAAGTATAATACAGATGCCATTAACCAACCCGCAACCTTGTAAGCAGAACTTTGCGGGTTTCGAGTCATAGTGCCAGCAGACAATGACTAAAGTGTCCTTTAGCAATGCACCTTACCCCATTTGCTCTGCAGTGATAACTGGCCACTGCAATACTTGTAAGTGGCTTTGGATAAAAGCTTCTGCCAATTGAGTAAATGATAATGTAAATAGACAAATTTCAAACGTTTTATTAATGTTTGATTGGTTTCTTCATCCAGATTAATACAGTCAGAGTTCTAAAACCGTTTATACTGGCTCTTCTAACCTTTATAATTGAAGTAATTGGGGGTGAGTTTTTGAAGCCCCAGAAAATCTAAAAGATCTTTCATAGCATTAAAAAATGGCTTCTTAAATAAAACAATGGGTTCGTTTAACTTTGTTTGAGCTATACTGTCTCATTTCCATGCAAACATTGCTGATGGATGACAGAAGTAAGACATTATAGTTTAACACGACTAAGACTATTAGTCTGAATGATGAAAGTCCCATACGGTGCCTTGAGGGAGAATTAAACATTTAATCACTTTAATGTGAGCACAAAGGTTCACAGATTCTATTCAAGATTTTTTGAAATCCTATTCTTTCCTTTTTTATTCTTGAGTCGTCATGTCAAGTAGAGTAAGAGAGGGTCAACAGATTTAAATGCCTTTCCACCCACCACTGCATGTCTACAATGTAACTATTACATTTTTCATCCAAAGATGGACTGATAAACGGCAGTACATTTTTCAAGAAACCCACAAGCCTGTTTCCATGGTATTCAGTTAAAGTGATTTAAAATGTGCTTTAATATTGGAAAATATATGGTTATATAAAAAGCAAGAAACATGTCAGTTCAAGTGGAAACCTTTGTTTCTGTCACAGCATAATTAAAGTGAGGAAGCAATAAACAGCAGACTTTAATATTCTTACCTAAGAGTTGATTGATAGGTTATTCTTTAATGTTTTTCAAATATATTTAAAGAGATGCAACAGGAGTCAGAATTACAAATTGGGACTAAACTGCAGCTAAACCCAGACTCTATTGTGTATTATTGTGCAATGTAAACATGACAATTGAATTGATCAAATTTACAGACTAAAACTGAAATTTATTTAATAATAAATGATGCAATTCATTGTTAACACCAAAAAAGTTGTATACAGTGACATGTACAAAAAGGTAAATATGTTATTAATATTATCTTTAAACAGTCACATTCAACTTGGATATCAAGGCAATTTGTTAATAGATAATAACGCAACAGGCAAGGCAGATTGTTCACTGAAAACATTTACTTTTACTTACTTTCAATTTCCAAAATCTGTATCAATTGTACAAAATAAACCAAACAGTTTGCACTGACTACCAGCAGCTGTTCATCTCTATTGTAGTTGAAAGCGTTCCAAACCTGTTTGGAAATGCACCAATATAATGGTCATTAAACAGTATCAGTCGATAAAAATTGGTATTGGTATTGATGATAGTTTGGAAATCAGGGCTTGTAAATCAAGAAAGAAACAAGAAAATGCAATGAATCTTTTGTATTACTTATTAACACTGAGGAAGTTGTTAAATATTAATTTAACACATAAAATGCAGTTAATCGAAATTAATATAATTACTTAAACATCACTTTAGTCACCATTATTCTTTGAATTATCTTCCATTCTTCTAAACAATGCATCCATATGTTAGCGGATTGTGATGAGTTATTGAGCTTTGTGCAGAAGTTTGTGAGAAAAGTTTTCGCTGAGATACACTTGGACAGACTGACAGATTAAAATGCAATGGTAGGAAACCCTGCAAATGCCAACATAATACTCAAAAACTCAATAAAGAGTGGTTATATGCCTTTAAGATACACCAAAATATCGGTAATTGCTTATGTTTCAATATATATTTACTTACACTGCATACGCATATATATACTGTATTTCCAGATTAACCTGTTGCATCATTAAGGGAAACAATCGAACTGTTCTTTTACCCAACAAACCATGAGCTTTTATCCATGTGCAATTTAGTACAATTTGATTTGCTTTAAGCTCAAAGGTTCAAGGGAACACAGATCATAGATAAATCCACAGCTCTCAGTGAAGTGCTGCTAATCTACATTAGTATTATCAATCCTAACAGTTCCTTTAAAATAATTATCTATATAATCTCACAGTGGATCATCTGTGGCAGAGTTAGAAGAATGAAGTTTTACATGCATAACAAACCACATGTGGAGCATTTTGTTTTGCATCATGAATCATTCATTTACAATAACAAATCTAATGTGGCAGATATATTTACCACAGAAACATACAACCATAGATGAATAGGCCAGCATCTTAAGACCCCAAATTCTCCTTATTGTGAGAAATTCTTGAAAACTATTTTTTTCCGAAATCAAACCTTTTTCCTGTATCTAAATGGCACTCCATGACACTCTAGATCTTACCAGAATGATAAACAATTAAATTATATCATTTTGCGAAATTACAATGTAGAGGTGCATCGTATATTTTTTTATTTACAAAAAGAGATCTGCTCAGCAAATTGCTCAGCCAAAAGAACCTACCACAGATCAATGACCAGCAGACAAAAACAAAATTTCATTGTTGAGTGCATTTCGATTAAGTACAGTACATTTAATTTGAGATATACTAATTGAGATATGCCAAAAGTTTTCGCTCACCTGCATTGACTCACATATTAACCTAAGTGATATCTTACACCAAATCCATATTGCTTAATATGATGTCTCTACACCCTTTGCAGCTATAACAGCTTTAACTCTTCTGGGAAGGCTGTTCAAAAGGTTTATTAGTGTGTTTATGGGAAATTTTGACCATTCTTCCAAAAGCACTTTTATGAGGTCACACACGGATGTTAGACGAGAAGGACTGGTTCTCAGTCTCCGCTATAATTAATCCCAAATGTGTTCTATTGGGTTGAAGTCAGGACTCTGTGCAGTCAAGTTCATCCACACTGGGCTCTGTCACCCTTGTCTTTATGGACCCTGCTTTTTGCAATGGTGAGGAAGGGGCTAGCTCCAAACTGTTCCCACAAAGTTGGGAGCATGGAATTGTCCAAAATGTCTTGGTATGCTGAAGTATTCCGGGTGAGAGTGATTGAAACACCTTATTATGATTATTTGAAAGGCTAAGCGAATAGTTTGGCAATATAGCGTACGTTTTCTTTCAACCTCCTGCCCAGTGTTGATATACTTTTATAAGAGTAAATGTCTTCTCCACCCTACAGGCAATATATTCAATGTCTTATTGTACAACAGAATCTTATCCCAGATTTTTGATCATGACTGTGCTCTCATAATCCCTTCTCCTTTTTATAAGCTTTTTGACATTGCTAAATCTGCAACCAATATTTCCAGTAAACAAAGCAAAATTCTGTACTGACCTGATCAACAGTTTTAGCCACTGGATTAATTGTAAACATGCAGTGATATCACTTATCATAATCATAAGTTCTTATATGTTAAATTTTTCAACAGAAGATGCGGAAGACGCTAGGTAAAGTTACTTTTATACCACTTCAAAAAAATGTTAGCTACATTTTTTGTTTATTATTGGCCTTTTTTTATCCTTCCAAGCATTGCATGTTTGTCCAGTGTGTTTTACGTAATAAAAGCAATGTACACATTGTAAAGACACACCGTGTTTGTGCATTCACTCATAGAGAATGTTTATATTCAGCTTCCTCAACACAAAACCAAACACAATGTCCATATCAATCTACAAATATATATAAATTTAACTGTGTTTGTCAAATTTAAGAGTGAGTTAAATGTAAATTTCCAAACCTGTGAATTTAAAAAGAAGTTTACTTTTAGAACTAGCAACTGACAAAAAGGTAACAACACCAGTCTTTTGGGAAATGTGTTCTATTTTATGGTGTCTTCCTGCTTCCAAGAATGCACTTGTCACAGTGCACACCAGGTAATTTAACACTGCAGGAGTATATGACACAAAATAAGACTTAAATGAATATTAACCAAGACACTAACAACAAGCAGGAGACTTGCACGCATAGATGGTGACTTTAATGTCCATGTTGATAATGAAAAATATGCATAAGGGATCAGCCTTTACAGATATTCTAAACTCTTTTGGTATTAGACAACACCTTTCAGGACCTACTCATTGTTGAAATGAAACTCTAGATTTAATATTGTCACATGGAATTGATCTTGACGGTGTTGAAATGATACAGCAAAAGGATGATATCTCAGATCATTATTTAGGATTGTGCAAACTTCATACAGCCAAAATTGTAAATACTACTTCTTGACAAAAGAAGACCTTGTGAGTTATCTTCCTAATGAATCCTATTTCCATATCAAAAATGTCAGAACAACTCGATAACATTGGACTCTCTTTGGACTATCTTTTTTCTATGGACTCTCTTTTTTTCTAGCATTTCAAATTCTGTTGCTCTCGTAAGTTTAAGAAAGGTCAAGGAAAACAGTTTGTCACCATAGTATAATGAACCTACTAGCAGCCTAAAAAAAAGCAGCCCGAAAAATGGAACGTAGCTGGAGGAAAACCAATCTAGAGGTATATCGTAATATCGTTTAGAGAAGCCTTAAAAACTGCTAGATCCGACTACTTTACTCTTTCTGAAACAATCATAACCCCTAAGTATTTATTCAACACAGTGATTAAACTCACCAAAAATAAACACATTTAGTCAGGAAGAATTGTATAAACTTGTTAAATCATCTAAAGCAACAACATGTATGTTATACCCTTTTCCATCCATCTAAGCTCCTAAAAGAAGTGCTTCCAGAAGTAAGAGATCCTCTTCTGACTATTATCAACTCCTCATTGTCCTTAGAATATGTCGCCAAATCCCCAAAGGGTATGTTATTAAGCCTCTCATCAAAAACCACAACTTGACCCCAAAGATATACTTAATTATAGACCAATCTCAAATCTTTCTTTCTTCTCCTCACAATTATACTCCTTTTTACAGAAAAATGATATCTGTAAGAATTTGCAGTCAGGATTCAGACTATTATCCGACCCTTGTTGTATCTCCTGTTAGTTTTATTGGATCTTAGTGCTGCCTTTGACACTATTAACCACACCAATCTTTTTCATAGACCTAAACACTTTGTTGAAGGGAACAACTTACCTTAAGGGCATGAAGGGAAGTGGATTAGCATGGTTAAAGTCATACTTAACTGACCGTCATCAATTCGTAGCAGTAAATGAAGAACTATTATATTGATGACAAGTGCAATATGGAGTAGCTCAAGGCCCAGTTTTACTGCTGCTCCTCTTCACACTATACATGTTACCTTTGGGAGTTACCATCAGGAAAATTGGTTTTAGCTTCCACTGTTATGCTGATCACAGTCAGCTCTACATTTTTTCGCCCAGGTGAAACACACCAATTTGAAAAACTAATGGAATGCATAGTCGATATAAAAAGCTGGAAAAAAGTTTTAATTATAGGACCTAAAAACTCTGCATGTAACAACCTAGAACTCTGTCCAAGACTTGATGGCTGCTCTGTAAGCTCTTAGGTGTGCTATTTCACAGACATATTTCCTTAGAAAACCATGTTTCTTGCATCTGTAAATCTGCATTTTTTCATCTCAAAAAAATAAATCTAAATTACGGCCTATACTCTCAATGTCAAATGCAGAAATGTAAATACATGCTTTCATGACCTCAAGGTTGGATTATTGTAAGGCTTTATTGGGTGGATGTTCTGTAGGCTTTTTGAACATAGTAAAGCTAGTCCAAAATGCTGCAGCAAGAGTGTTTACAAGAACCAGGAAGTATGACGGAAGTAGTACGGCTCCCTATCAAACAATGTATCTATTTTAAAATTTTGTTTTTTCTTTATAAAGCATTAAATGGTTTAGCACCTCAGTATTGAATGAGCTCTTGTTATGTTGTAATCCTCCTCGATAATAACTTGATAATACCTTCCGGAGGCAGAAATACTCTTGCAGTTCAAATCTAGAAAATCTAGAGTAAAGACCCAACTCTTTAACCTTGCTTACACATAACATACTAAGATGCTTCTAATGTCCAAATCTGTTTATAGATTTTTAGGCTACATAATTTAGGTAAACCATAACAGGGAACACTTTCCATAACACCTGATATATTTGCTACATCCTTGGAATAATGGCATCTACACTAATATTAGTATTTTTCTTTCTATTTTCTTTGAAGTCTGTATTACAAATTACGTGTTATATTTTTACTGTTCTGAAATTTTTCTGGAGAAAGCTCCCAATAATTTCACTCCGTGGTAATGTGTCAATAAAATGACTTTGAGTTTCTTTTTCCGAGTTTAACGAAGCCACCAGATCCAGCCTGTATCCAGATCAGAGAGACAATGCAGTCACCCGGAGTCAGTACGTATCAAGACCTGATGGAGGATCAGTAACTAGATAGTCCCTCAACAGCCCTCAATAAAGCAGAGACCAGGACAACTAGAGCCCCGGATACAGATCCCCTGCAGAGACCTTGTCTCAGATGACCATCTTAATAAGACAAGAGGATACAGATGATTTATCTCCACCCTGCATCAGCCTGCAATCTAACCACTGTTTTTTTGGTCAGAGGAGAACTGGCCCCCCTATTGAGCCTGGTTTCACCCAAGGTAAGTTGTCCATTTTGTCACCAAGGGAGCTTTAGTCCCTTGCCGCAGTTGCCTCTGACTTGCTCAGTTGGGGTCACTTAATTTACATTGATATTGATGATTTGTTAAAAAGGGAGGCACGGACAGAGATGACATCATCAAACTCAATAATGAATTATCATTTTGCATTACGGACACACTGTTTTACTAATCACTCTGGTTTAGCTGCTTTGACACAATTTATTTTGTGTAAAGTGCTATATAAATAAAGGTGGCTTGGATTTTGACTTTGAGTATATGACCTGTTAAAAGTTTAGTGGTTCAATAATGACTGAAATGTAAATTCTCATTTACAACATATTAACATTAACATGTGTGTATACAAAGTGTCTTACTGTGCATGTAAGCTGTATACTTTAAGTATGTGGTGCATGGGATGATTTGACTTTACAATATACAAGGGTAAACTTTGTATGTACTAAGCTTAGCAAAACAATCCAAGAAGCCTTCAACCTCCATCGTCATTAAAGATTAATGTTTGTTGTTGTCATTCATCACCATATCTTTGAATGACATATGACTTCACTGGAATATCTGATCTGCTTGGTTACATGGGAGACACAACTGAATATCAGATTCATACCATATTTATTTTTAAACATATGAAAGTGACCTGAAATCGATCTAAGAATATAAGAACGCATGTGTGTTTCCTGCTTACACATTCATGGGTCATTTCCGATCTATATAACATCTACTGCAATTGCATAAAGTGCAAAAAACACATGTTTAGCTTATGTCATTCCACACCGGTAAGCTGATTCATAACAGCTGATTCAGTCAAAGCAAGATGAACTTGAGTTTTAGCTCCAGCAGAGAATAACTATAAATCAGCAGCACATATTAAATACATTTAAATGAGCTCTGGTGTGGAGGTGGTCCAAACTGCATCTTATTTGACACCTCCGTTTGCTCAGAACTGCTGAGAGGAGCCTGCGATTCCTCTAGTTTTACATTCAAAAGTAAATCAAGACTGTTTTCACCACTGCTTTGAGAATAGTGAGTGAAACAATTAACGTAAGAAAGATAGGTAGATATTCTACCTCAGGTAATGTAGTTGCATAAACCATTTTCCATACATAGATAATGCAGCAGCTATATTTAATAAGATGAATTGCCGGCTGACCATCAAATTAATAAACCCACTTTTATTGATGCCATGTTTCTGTTGCCATTAGCAAAGGATGCAGAGATAGCATTGAGGAAAAAAGCAGGTAGAGCTGAAGGGTTTGAAGAGGTCTGAGTCTGAGCATGTACTTGATTCCTCTCAACTATCCTTATATACTCAGTCAAGCTGAACATTCTATGAGAAGCACCAAGGCTAATGGAGACCAAATTATATGAAATCCTTAAAAGAATAGATTTAAAACTGTGTAAATGTAAACTTTAATTGTGCAATCTAAAGATAAATGTTTAAATTGTGGCTGTCTTTTTTTGTTTTCATCTTTTTCTCAGAAACCTTGGATTTCTTGACTGTTGAGATGTAAAACATATACCATAACACATTTTTTCCACAAAATGACTATAAAAATAGGATATATAGTCATTAAGCTGTATTTATTCTCTGTGTGGGACAAGAGGTTCACAATACTTATAATGAGGTAAGGTCTAAACTTTTTTCAAACAGATGATGTCACATTGCGGTCCGAAATGTGACATCCAGCCGGAAAGCAAAATCTGATTTCCGATGTGTCTATGCGAAATGCCTATTATTTGCATCATTATGGCGGTTTAATCGATCAAACCACCAAATTGGGCATATGTTATTCTCTGCTCCACCTCCATACATTAGTCTCATCTTCCACTCTTTCCTACGGCCTTACCATTTAATTTTCAAGTATAACAGACGCTAATACCGACACATGAAAGAAGCAGTCAAGCAGGTAATTGAGATCTATTGTAGAATAGCCCCGTAGTGCTATAGGGTCCCTTTGCTGAATTTCCAACATGTTGTAGTTTAAGTAGTCTCGCTCAGCAGGAATGTCTCTAGATCAACCACCAGTCAGAAGGTTAATGTGATGTAATTTTATTTCATTATCCACTACAATATTTGTCTACTCCCATGTGTGTTTAGGCATGCGTGGTGTTATTACAGGAATCATATAGTGCTTGAAGATGGAAAATCCTTTTGGCCTTTTCTGTTATGCTTTTGGGGCAGTCGTGGCCTGCTGGTTCGAGTGTTGGACTTGTCATCCTAAGGTCACTGGTTCAATACTCTTCATCAGCTGTAATACCACAACTGAGCTGAGTCCCTTAAGCAAGGCACCGTCACCCCCAACTTCTCCCCAGACACATTGCTGCCCACTGCTCTGGGTGTGTGTTCACAGTGTGTGTGATCACTTACTGTGTGTCTATACAGGGATGGGTTAAATGCAGGGCACAAATTCCAAGTATGCAAAGAGAAAATGACTGGAAAAAAGCGCCAGTTTTGTATTTAATGATCTGTCTGTTAATGTATCACTTTTATAATTAGATCATTCGAAGTGCTGAACTTAGCATAACATCTCAGAGTCATTGTGGGGTTTATAGTCACAGGCTGATGTGATTCCTGCCTTTTATAGTTTATTATCTGACCCTAACAGAGAGCTCACTGAAAAGCAATCATAAAAAATTTTTACATTTTGTTGAAGCAAATTTTTTTTGTGTGTAACAAAAAAACATAAAATAATATTTTTACAGTGTAGATATAGTAGTGGCATTTTGAGTTATGCGTTAGAAATGGGGTAGTTTTTCTAGTTTTAGATTGCCAATTAAATAAAGGATCTCAATGTAACATTAATTTAAAACAAGACTTTTTGCATGGAACATAAACAAAAATTTAACTAACATAGAAACACCTTTATTTCACAATTGCTCTTTTAATTCACAAAACATCCAAAAGTTATCATAAAAGTCTGCACGAAAAAGTAAATAATTATTCCACAGAATTAATAAAAATTATGTTCCACTGTTACGTACGCTGTGCTACGTAGTCTGTGTGGATATATATATATTACGCTGTGCATATATGGGAGTGCGTTTGTACCAGCTGTCTGTTTCAGGGATGGGACGTGAGTGGAGGAACCGCCTGTCAGTCAACGGACGTCAGACGCTGACGTCAGGATTGCGCAACCAATCACCTGTCCTGAGGCGGTTTATGAATGGCGCGAACTTCAATGGGAGTCTCTGACTCTGGGGAGAGTACACACTCTGTGACGACGGTCTCTTGTCCGAGAGTCCAGTCTGAGAGGTTTATCTATACTTGGGGCTCACTGCTGTTACTACTTAGCAGTTAGATCAGTTCTTTGTTTGTTCGTGCTTGTGTGTTTTATACTTGAATATTCAATGATTATGTTTGAGTGACCGCTGTTCGTTGACGCTTCATCTCCAATTATTACTCAACGCTGTTTAAACGGGTAAGAGAGGTTGTGAGACAGGTAAGCAGGTCGCGACCTACATTCACCACCTGTAGTTCATTCATGTATTAGACACACCAGGTTTAGCAGTGGTGCTAAGATTGTACGTTTGTTTGGAATAGTTAGGTAGTTTAGTTATGGCGTTTTCGGACGCTGAATATGTTTCTTTTTACATCTTTTGTTGTTAATTAGTTTACTTCCTAAATCTTTATTTAGATGAGTTTTTGGTTTTGTTTTGTTCTTTGATTTAAGCACCACTCGTTTGCTCCTTCCTCTCTCCCAGTTTGTTTGTTGATATTTTTCTTTATCCTGTTTAATTGTATATTGTGTAAATATTCCTTATTTTTCACTACTTTATTACTTTTCACCTTATTGTTATACACAAATTAAACCTTTATCAATTGAAGTCGTTGGTCTTGGGTCATTCATTTGCAGTCTCCCCTACTGTCTGAAATGCACACACACTCATCCTGTGTTATGTCTGATTATATGCTAGACAATTTAACATCTAATTAACGAGGGACATAACATATTTGGGGGCTCGTCCAGGATTGTTATCTCTTTCCTTTCGTTTGAGATGCAATCTTAATGTTCTATATTGATCACAATAGTATCCCGGTTAATCAGGGTGTGTGTTGTTTTTGTACAGTGTGGGGACACTACAATTAACAGTAGTTTGTGTATTGTGAAGTAAGTATCGTGGAAAAGGAAATAATGAATACTTTTGATCTGCAATCATTTATTGCTAACCCAACTTGGGACATTTTTGAGCGTTGTAAGAAAGACGAGTTGCTGCAAATCGCTGACCACTATCGCATTCCGGTGGTGAGGCAAGCATTAAAGCAGGTTATTAAGAGTGATATTTTGAAACATTTGGTCGATCTAGAAGTGTTTTTATTTCCAGATGCGGACAGTGAGAGGGCTGGCATGGCGGCTGGGGAAAGGCGCCTGCCTATTGTGGGGTATGGTGAAGTGGCAACAGGTGAGAAGGCTGAGGCTGAGGTGGAGGTGGAGGCCGAGCCCAAGGCAGTCTTACTGCCCTACTACCCACTGTCTCCGTTTTCCGTGGAGTCTGGGGGTGACGCGCGACTTAAGGTCCGTTTAGCCCGACTCCAGCTGGAAGCACAGGAGCGATCTGAGATGCGCCAAGCTGATATGAAGCTACGCCTAGAGGTCCGTAAATTGGAAATTGAGGCCGACACACAGGTAAAGCTGCGACAGCTCGAGTTAGAATCAGCGAAGGTTGGTTCTGACCGAATTGCGCAGTCTAATCCTGTTAGCACTGTTGTTAATTCGGCAAACTGTGTGAGTGATGTTTCGACCGCTACATTTGATATTAGTAAACATATTGCTTTAGTGCCTCACTTTCGGGAATCTGAAGTGGATGCGTATTTTGCTGCTTTTGAGCGTGTGGCTGCTGCTCTTCGCTGGCCAAAAGATGTTTGGTGTCTTTTATTACAATGCCGTTTAGTGGGTAAAGCACAGGATGTTTGTTCGGCGCTATCGTTAGAGGAAAGCTTGCAATACGATGTAGTAAAGAACGCTGTTCTTCGCGCATATGAATTGGTGCCTGAAGCATATCGGCAACGGTTCCGAAACCATAGGAAGGTATCTCAACAAACCTTTGTGGAATTCGCCCGTGAGAAGGGAGTTCTTTTTGATAAATGGTTGTCTACGAATAACGTGCAGGATTTGAGTTCATTGAGAGAGCTAATGCTTTTGGAAGATTTGAAAAATTGTTTGTCGGAACGTGTAGTCACGTACCTGATTGAGCAGAAGGTTGCGTCACTTTCACAAGCCGCGGTCCTTGCAGACGAGTACATGTTAACGCACAAGAGTGTGTTTGTGGTAACTCGACCAGAGAAAAACGTGAATGCTTCTTCAGCTCATAATTCGAGTACCCGTGCAAAAAGTATTTCACCACCGAATAAGGAGGTACGAGAGTGCTTTTATTGTCACAAGACGGGACACCTGATTTCTGATTGTTTAGTGTTAAAACGTAAGAATCAGCAAGGACAGTTAAAATCTGTTAATTTTGTGAAGACTGTGCCTGAAACCATTTTAGAGAAAGATGAGATTGATGCAGGGTTTAAACCATTTGTGATGAAGGGGTTAATCTCTGTAAATGGCAAATCTGATGATCAGAAAGAGGTAAAAATTTTGCGAGATACAAGAGCGATCCAGTCATTTGTGATCTCTGATGCACTTCCATTATCAGAACAGACGTTTTGTGGGTCAAGTGTTTTAGTTCAAGGGATTGAAATGGGGGTCGTACAGGTACCGTTGCATCAGATACATTTACACTGTGATTTATTCTCAGGTTTTGTTAAGGTGGGTGTACGTTCTTCTTTTCCTGTGAAGGGTGTCACATTCATTCTTGGGAACGATTTGGCAGGAGGTAAAGTGTTGCCCGTACTTGAAGTCGTTGAGAGACCTAACTGTTTTATTCCTGTTGATGACATCTCTGATCATTTCCCGGATGTATTTCCAGCTAGTTTAGTTACGCGTGCACAAAAACGTAGAATCGGAGACGACATTGTGCTGTCCGATTCTTTTATGTCACCTCTGTTTAATGAGACAAATTCTGAGTTAGATCACAAGAGTTCTGAAGAGGTTAGACATGATAGACATTCTGTTGATGTTGTGACTGCGTCCGAGTTGTTAGCTGAATCTATTTTTCATGAACGCATTAAGACTGCACAAAGGGAAGATGTGTCGCTAGCTAATTGTTTTTCTGCTGCGGAAAGTATTAAATCTGATAACAGTAGTTCGGCTAAATATGTGATTGAAAATGGGCTGTTGTTGAGGAAGTGGCATCCTCACACAGATGTGGAGAATGAGTGGGATGCTGTTTGTCAGATTGTTCTTCCTACGGCCTATCGTAAACAAGTGTTGAGTTTGGCACATGATCATGAGTTAGCAGGTCACTTGGGGGTGACAAAAACGTACAACCGTATTCTCAAACATTTCTTCTGGCCTGGCTTGAAGAGAGATGTATCTCAGCACTGCCGCACCTGTCACGAATGTCAGGTGATGGGCAAGCCAAACCAAAAGATTCCGCCAGCGCCACTAGTTCCGATTCCTGTTATTTGTGAACCGTTCGAGCATGTCATTTTGGATTGTGTGGGGCCTTTTCCAAAATCGAAAACAGGTAATCAATTTCTTTTAACCATTATGTGCTCCGCGACCCGTTTTCCGGAAGCTATCCCCTTGAGAAGAATCACTGCACCTATCATTATTAAAGCTTTGCTTAAATTTTTCTCTACGTTCGGACTGCCAAAAATTGTTCAGACAGACCAGGGAACGAATTTCCTCTCTAATATCTTTCGGCAAGTGTTGAAAACCTTGGGTATAACGCATCGAGTTTCAAGCGCATATCATCCTGAAAGTCAGGGTGCGATCGAACGTTTTCACCAGACGCTGAAGTCAATGTTAAGGAAGTATTGCCTGAGTTCTGGTAAAGAGTGGGATGAGGGAGTACCACTAGTTTTGTTTGCAGTTCGTGAGGCAACTCAAGAATCTCTAGGATTTAGTCCCGCAGACTTGGTGTTCGGACATACAGTACGAGGTCCGCTCAAGGTATTGAAGGACGGAATGATGAATGACACCAAGTTGGCAAAACAAAGTGTGCTGGATTATGTCAGTCGGTTCCGAGAACGACTGCATAATGCATGGTCATTGGTACGAGCATCACTGTCGGCCACCCAAGAGGGCATGAAAAAACGCTACGATCAAAAAGCTGTTGTACGGGAAATCCAACCGGGCGATGAAGTTCTAGTATTGTTACCAATACCTGGTTCAGTTCTGACCGCTCGTTTCTCTGGGCCATACCAAGTATCCAAGAGACTGAGTGAGACAAATTTTGTAATATCTACGCCTGACCGTAAACGAAAATTTCGCACCTGTCACATCAATATGTTGAAATTGTATTGTTCTCGTACGGTATCTGAAGAATCGCCGGAGAAAGTAGGGAAACCCGTTGCTGTTCGTGGTGAGGTTTTAGCTGCTGCAGTTATCGCTGTACCTGACTCCACCACAGGGTATGGGAATTTGTTGGTGCCACCTTCAGGTGATTGTGATACTGATGATGGTGTTGTACTTCGTAATGATTTGTCGACGTGTGGGAGACTTAAGAATTCAGAAGTTCTGGGAAACTTGCCAGCTAAGCTTGACAATTTGTTGAAATCCCAGCAACCGGATATTTTTCAGTTAATTCACAAATTTTGCGTGCTGTTTGGTGATGTGCCAACCCAAACCCACATACTACAGCATGATATTCAAGTGACCTGTGAGTCTGCTATTAAACAACATGCTTATCGGGTGAACAATACCAAACGTTCCATGATGAAAACTGAAGTCGAGTATTTGTTGAGAAATGATTTAGCTGAGCCTAGTTTTAGTCCGTGGAGTTCTTCTTGCTTGCTGGTATCGAAGTCCGATGGTACATTTCGCTTTTGCACAGATTATCGAAAAGTTAATTCTGTGACTGTACCAGATAGTTATCCTCTTCCTAGGATGGAAGATTGTATTGATAATCTCGGTTCTGCTAAATTTGTAACGAAATTAGATTTGCTGAAAGGGTATTGGCAAGTGCCATTGACTGCTCGAGCTGCAGAAATTTCAGCTTTCGTTACACCTGATAACTACCTACAGTACCGTGTGATGGCGTTCGGGCTGCGAAACGCCCCCGCAACTTTGCAGCGCCTTGTAAATATTGTATTGTCAGGAGTTCAGAACTGTAATGCATACTTGGACGATTTGGTGATCTATTCGTCTACATGGTCTGAGCATTTGACTGTTCTTCGGACAGTTTTTGAACGGTTGGCTGGCGCCTCACTAACAGTTAACTTGGTCAAGTGTGAATTCGGTAGAGCCACAATCACTTACTTGGGTAAGGAAGTAGGGCAAGGTCAAGTTCGTCCTGTTAGTGCCAAAATATCTACCATCGCGGACTTTCCGATTCCTACGACCAGACGCGAGTTACGCCAGTTTCTAGGAATGGCTGGTTACTACAGAAGTTTCTGCAACAATTTCTCAGTTGTAGTACATCCTTTGACCAGTTTGTTAAGTCCAGCGAATGCCTTTATTTGGACTGACGTGTGTCAACATGCGTTTGACAGCGCAAAACTGTTGTTGACCAGTGCACCTGTCCTCGCTGCTCCGAATTTTTCACGTGCTTTTAAGTTGGAAGTAGACGCTAGAGCTTTAGGCATGGGTGCTGTTCTTATTCAAGAAGATGATGATGGTCTGGAGCATCCACTTTGTTACTTTTCTCGAAAATTCAACCGACATCAACAAAATTACTCTACTATTGAGAAGGATGGTGCAGAATTATAATTTGATTATCAAGCACAAAAAGGGTTCTGAAAATATCATTGCGGACACGTTATCGAGAGCTTAAAATCTGCCTTAGGAAACATCTTAAGGGGGTGAGTGTTACGTACGCTGTGCTACGTAGTCTGTGTGGATATATATATATTACGCTGTGCATATATGGGAGTGCGTTTGTACCAGCTGTCTGTTTCAGGGATGGGACATGAGTGGAGGAACCGCCTGTCAGTCAACGGACGTCAGACGCTGACGTCAGGATTGCGCAACCAATCACCTGTCCTGAGGCGGTTTATGAATGGCGCGAACTTCAATGGGAGTCTCTGACTCTGGGGAGAGTACACACTCTGTGACGACGGTCTCTTGTCCGAGAGTCCAGTCTGAGAGGTTTATCTATACTTGGGGCTCACTGCTGTTACTACTTAGCAGTTAGATCAGTTCTTTGTTTGTTCGTGCTTGTGTGTTTTATACTTGAATATTCAATGATTATGTTTGAGTGACCGCTGTTCGTTGACGCTTCATCTCCAATTATTACTCAACGCTGTTTAAACGGGTAAGAGAGGTTGTGAGACAGGTAGGCAGGTCGCGACCTACATTCACCACCTGTAGTTCATTCATGTATTAGACACACCAGGTTTAGCAGTGGTGCTAAGATTGTACGTTTGTTTGGAATAGTTAGGTAGTTTAGTTATGGCGTTTTCGGACGCTGAAGATGTTTCTTTTTACATCTTTTGTTGTTAATTAGTTTACTTCCTAAATCTTTATTTAGATGAGTTTTTGGTTTTGTTTTGTTCTTTGATTTAAGCACCACTCGTTTGCTCCTTCCTCTCTCCCAGTTTGTTTGTTGATATTTTTCTTTATCCTGTTTAATTGTATATTGTGTAAATATTCCTTATTTTTCACTACTTTATTACTTTTCACCTTATTGTTATACACAAATTAAACCTTTATCAATTGAAGTCGTTGGTCTTGGGTCATTCATTTGCAGTCTCCCCTACTGTCTGAAATGCACACACGCTCATCCTGTGTTATGTCTGATTATATGCTAGACAATTTAACATCTAATTGACGAGGGACGTAACATCCACCAATATTTGACATTCTTATAAGTGGTTGGGGTTTTTTGTAAGTTCATCTGCTTAATAAACACGATTTCTGCATTTGTAAACTAGGACCTGCCGATTCGCAACCCACAACTGTTGTCAAAAAAACAATCCTCATTCTTTATAATCAAATCAAATCAAATCTCGTGGTGCAATCTCTATCAAGAAATAAACAGAACAGTTTTTCTTCATTTAAAGATTGCGGGTTTGAATCCTAATGACATCAGATAAGGACTGAAGTGTCCTTGAGCAAGGCACCTTACCCCCATTTGTTCTGCAGTGATAATTGGCATCTGCGTAATACTTCTAAGTCGCTTTGGGTATAAGCGTCTGCCAAATGAATAAATGTAAATGTAAATGTAAATGCTTACAAAAGCCAAAAAATCTCAGCTGCCCCAGTTGACACTACACAAAGTGAATAGAATCAAACGAAAAGAATATCTCTTATGATGAAAATATATTGTTAATGGAAACTGTTGAGAATGTGAGATGATGTATTGTATATAACAAAAATAATGAAGGAATCAGAAAAAATTTGCAAAAACACTTTTGTGTGAATCCCATGTATATCAAATGTCTTTTCTGGAAAGGAGTGAAGGCTGCATGACATTTCTGAGCACTGCAGTACCAAACTTAACATGCAGATCTTCACCTATTTACAAAAAGCAATAGTAAGTCTAGACATTAAAAAACACCTCAAAGGAAGCATAATATGAAAACTAATGGTCGACTCAGTTATGAATTATGTTTTGTATCAATGCAGATGGTGCAGAAGTCAATTTCTCAATATTTGTTTTTTATTGCTTTCAAAAGAATTTGTTAGAAAACACAATGTTAAACTATTTAAAAAGTGAAAAATGTTATTTATTTTGAATTCCCTTCAAGCCTGATAGGGACACTAATTATGCTCTACATTTGCAGATAGTTCAGTCTTATGGGATTTTTGCTTTATTCTTTTGTGTTTCAGCTGGCTCCTATTTTTTTGATAGAAGAAACAGCTTACAGGTTATAATTAAATGATTTATAAAGGGCTTCTGGTTAAAAATAATTAATTTTAACTTTTGAAACACAACAGAGAAATGTCCTTGAATGACAATTAATTAAACATAGATGGATTTAATGGAAATGAATTTGAAATTCTCATTTACTCAGATTATCTGTTCTTTTACATTTTCCCACTTAAGGCCACAAATCAATCAAAAATTATAATACAATAACATATAATAAAGACTTGATGAGGTTGAGAAGCAGCATGCAATACTAGGAGCCGATTGTTCCATATTTACTGCAGATGAAACTTAAGCCTTATCTTTTCACGATTACACAATATATAACACACATGCATTATAATGTCTCCGGTTACATATGGTTACCTCAGTTCCCTGAAGGAGGGAACGAGAGGTTGTGACCTAATGGGGTAGATCTTGAGAACCCGTTTGTCTCTGGGCCTATTGAAAAGGCCACTTAATTTGGTGAATGAATCAATTCATGTCCCCGTACGCAGAGACGGGTATAAAAGGGGATGAAACTGAGGAACATGTTCTCCCCTGTCTAGAGAAGATCTCATTGGCCGAGAGCATGCGAATCCCTCTTTGCGGGGAGCATGGCTGAGGTGGGGGCCCTCATATGGGAAGTTCACTGTGGTACATACAGCAAGTAGGATGCAGAGCACATACAGGACACAACAAGAATGAGGCTGGGACTTCCTCCCCAGCGGGGAGCACCTGCAGGCTCACCTCCTGGTTGCCCAAGGCGAGTGGTGGCAACGTTGGGCAAGAAGCTGGGCCGGTGTGTCACGCTATCATGAGAATCCGTAGGTCCGACTTGGGGGCACTCCCTGGACACAGAGAATGAGAAGGTCCCTGACCCTCTCGAGCTCTGCCCGGAGAGCTTTTTTCGCCATTAAGTGAGAAAGACTAGATCAATCCAAGGCTCCTTAGGGACTACTGAGATCCCAAAGGACCACAGTCAAGTCCCACAAGGGTAAAGATCACTGTCTGGGTTAATTTACCTGCAACAAGCCCTTCAGGGTTATTAATGACCAGGTCACATTGCCTCGGGACCTGTGTCCACCCAATCGTGATGAGCGTTTTCATAGCTACATGCACTTTTAAGGTGGAGGCGGCGACCTGGTGCTACAAAAACTCCAAGGCAATAATGTACCAACCTGTCCATTGACCCGACGCTTTGTGCACCTTGCAAAATGCAGCCCAGCCATGCAGGGAAGCAACCTACTGTATTAGGGCGTGCCTCATCACCTGAACATGCGGGACCCGGCTCGTAAGAAGGTCAAAGGGCCTGGGCATTTCCCAGGAACCTCTGAAAGACCACTGTACGCCTGTACGGAATGAACAGGGCATCCTAGCATCGACTGAGCACACTCATTAGACGTACAGGATTGCAGAGGGGAGCTACAGCCGATTCCTGCAAAGTGGCAACAGTCTGTGGGTATGTAAGGTGCATGACTGTTCATTCCCCAGGTAGACGCATCAACACAGCCTGGGCCAAACCTCGGTTCAGGGGAGTGAGAGCGCAGAACTCACCATGACAGAGGGGCCCTGAGGGGGCGCCTAACACGTCTTGATGAGCTCAACATGCATACACAAGGGAAGTATGCTAAGTGGTGAATGATATATGATGAAAAAAGCCAGTCAGGGGTGGCTTTTTTCACAACGTCATGATTTCACGTGGAATAATAAGCGTGCTGGAAACCCAAACATGTAAAGCAGACCTCATGAGAATCTCAGACACCACAAGTTGGTTACACCCAAGAGTAAAGAAGCTTCCCATTACAGAACCACACGCTGTGCCCAGATTTGAAATTTCTAAAGGAAATTTGCTCTTTTAGAAAACCACCTTGGGTTATGCTGACACGCCCAGGAGATGTCATACATGGGAACAATTGGCTGCTCTGCGATGTATATCCAGCATTATATAAACAGGACTCAAGACAGTCGAGGGGCATGCACAATGGCATCCAAGTTCCTTAGAACAAAAGGCAAAGAATGATATCTTCTGTCCCCCTTTATCCCGTCTCCGCAGGCAGGGACATGAATTAATTCTTTCGTCAAATAAATCAGCCTTTTCAATAGGTTAAGAGACAAACTGGTTCTCCAGATCAACCATAATCAATTTTTACTGCTTGCAGAGCGATCAACAGGATGCGAGAGTTGATAAAACTCCTCTGCATGCACAGCACTGCATGAAGCCAAACCAACTCTCTATATAAAAAGGGAAACCAAGAATAACCCACACATAACACCATTGAAAGGTCAACCTAAGAACAGTGGCATGATGCAATTCAACATTGGTGAAAAAGGTTGGGATAACATTGTGTATATATATATATATATATATATATATATATATATATATATATATATATATATATATATATATAGAATTATAGAAAATATTTACTTCTAGATAAAGAATGTCATTTTATCATTCCAAGCAAATTTTGCTTTCCTGTGATACACATTTTGCAATGTTCGCATGCAGTCTAAAACAATGAAATTTTAAACCAACTACTGGGTTAGTTTATTACTACTTAGTAAGTTTAACAATACAAATAGGTTCGGTCAAATTTCCATATTCTCACCATGCCTTGTTTTGAAAGCCAGCCAGTATTTATTAGAGTGTAGCTTTGAAAGTGTCTATACTCATTTATTATAAATACAGGAAAACATTCTAGGTTTCCTGTGACTCAGTGGTAAGGGCATGGCACTAGCAAGCAACACCAGAGACGTGGATTCATTCTCAGAGATTGCTAATACTAAAAATCAAATGTAAAAAAATATGAATTGTAATGCAATGCAAATCGTTTTAAATAAAAGTCGCTGCCAAATGCATACATGCAAATGTAGATTCCAAACATTCTGTCATACAAAACAATTTGTCAAACACAAAAAAACATATTTCTAATTTATATCAGAAGAAATCCTTCTCAATCTCTTTTCTTAGTTGCCGCAATAATTCTTCTAATCCTTTTACAACACTTTGCAAACATTCAGTTTCCTCTGTTACACACACTTTGTGCTTTCTTTATCCTGACATCAGATGGAAACTGTGCTAATCAGTTTGATAGACAACCCAATTTCAGCATCAGGTATCAGTCAAGTTGTCTGGGATTTCCCACCGGGTGCCACAGGAGCTCATTTGAGTGATCCGCAGGTCTAAGGTAGGTCTTGCAAAGCCACACAGGGTTACATAAGTAACTTTCCAGCCGTCAACTTCTAAACACAAATTGGTTTGCACAGAACGCACTGTCAGTCAAAATGTGAGGAGAATACTTGAGCTGGAAGCAGGGGATTTGAACAGAGGCTGAAATAGCAAACAACGAACAACATTCAAGTTCAACTTGCAAGTTTTTCTGAGAAAGCATTTAAAGATTGAAAGATTGCTTTCACTTGATCTATCAAAATGTCAGATCCAATATCTAGGTCTAGACAACCATTAAACATTATATCTGGTGTACTTGTGTTATGTTTGGACCCTATTTCCTTTTCCATATGTATTCACCTGTGTGTCCCTTTAACAGTTTTTTACCACTTTCTTGTGAATCTTGTGTTTCTGGCAAAAAAACTATGGTAGAATTTAAGGGTTGAGTATAACATTGAAATCATTGATGAAAAATAATGTGTGAGTGAATTAAGCCGTTTCTTGGATCAAAAGAGCCTTTCTATTACTTCATTATCCCTGTCAGGGTATGTTAAAGTGGTGTTTATAGGTGCAGTGTGAATCGTATAAAGTCATGAGTTGTGTAACTGCAGGGTGTTGTTGAAAGTGAGGCTAGCAGAGAAGCATGAGGTCAATTAATGGCTGTCCAATGTCTCAACTTTGATTTGACAGCCTGAGTTTCTGCTGTGCCCTGTTCTCCTGCACTCAGGGGAAATATTTATTTGACAAACCTTTCATCTAATGAGAAGCCACAAAAACACAGGAAATGAGAAGCGGAGAACATTTGTCGGTTTGGGGTCTGTTTTACAACCTCTCCTCTAACACTATTCTGTAAAACTCCAAACAATTTAAAGCAAGTATCAAACCCATGATTTATAGTCTACTGTAGTTCAGTCTCTGTTGAGAACAGATTGTTTCCCCGTTCTTCAACAACCCACATAAGGATTCACATAAAAATAACAGTGGGCATCTGTTCTTGTCAATTATCAAAATGTTCTCTAAACTACCTTCTCTCAAACCACACAAAAATTGCTGCTACAGTAAAACAGATGGTAAGCACAGACATAAAAATGCAGTTAAACCTAAGGGACTATTGAAGCACTGAAAGACATTTGCCTTTTTTGTGTTATCACAGAACAAGTAAAGTCAAGAATAGACACATTTACTGTGGGGATCACTTCAACAGCAAAAATACCAATGTCCTGGACAAATAAATGCATGACTGGATGCGGACAAACTGGACTCGAAATAACTTAATGTATTTAAACGGGTATGCCTGAAAATTGTTTATTAATGCTATAGATATTAAAAATATTGCATCTGCTTGATATAAAAAAAATGCAGATATGCCTTCCTTATAAAAAAACGTTGTAAGCTGTGAAGGCGTTATAGGCGTGCCCCTGGTAAGGCACATTTGTAACAGTGTATAAATATTAAAATTAATATTTAAGGCATTTTAATTCTCATATAAACACATTATTGCTTAAAACAATGATTATTGGTGACAATGATTTTGTGCTGCCAATAAAATAATAATTTGCGCAAGGACTGCAAATAAGTTCATATGTTTGAAATGGTGCTTCATACCTTTATTAGGATCCTTCACATCACTCAGACAGACATCCAGGCAAGCTCATTACTAAATCCTGAGGAGCATCCACAATATAACATTAATTTGCACTTTAATATTAATTTGCACAACTATTAAATCGGAGAACAGTGAATATATTTCCATTGTGTAACTTATATTGTATTCCTCAAAAGAGAACCATATGTCTTCAATGTTTTGCAAAATAATACTAAGCACACTAAGCTGAAAAGATGAGAAACGCATCAGACTCTTCCTATATAGATGTAGAGGATTAGGAGAATGGTCTGTCAGTAGAGGATTATGTGATTTTCTGTAGCTCATGTCCTGAAGCGCAGTTAAAGCATGTGTACATAAACCGATCCACTGTCTCTCTGTGTTTTACACGCTCTTATGATTGAAATGATAATTTTTTGAAAGTGCTGCTTCGTTGCTTGGCTGAAATAATCACATTATTATTATTATTATTATTATTTAGGTACTTGGTAAAGACAGATTTGAACAGAAATACACTTTATGAAGTGAGTAAAGCTTATAGTAATCTTGCTTGAAAAGAAAGTGATTCTGATTTTACTATTAGGAAGAAATCAGATGACTATGACGTTTAGAAAGGCTCTCTAATTGCCTCACAACATCAATACTTTTATAAAAAGTTTGCTCTGGAAAATATACTTTTAGTCTGTTTACTGATGCATGAATCCCAAATGCAGAAAATCTTTCAACAGACATATAACACGGGTGAGTTTCAAAAATATGGTCTGTGCCTGAGTCAAACACCAAAGTAAAAGAAGAATATCATGTGATGCTCAGATCATGGCCTGCAAGTTAATCTGGATATTATTTACTGAGGTGAACATCCATAATGTACTTAAAGTGCTATATCTATTACAGTATATAAATAATTGTTTTACAGGAAATGTATATAGTTACCACTTGTAGTACACTTGAACACAATAGTGTATAAAACAGTCGTTCAAGTGTACTTCAAGTGGAAATGAGAAAAACACTTGCATATATAAATGCTTCATGACTTTATGGAGATTTAATGTCAAGCATTTTGATAATATTATGATATAATCTTTTTCAGAAAACAAAACGTCTGCATGTGGTAATTTTCCAGCACAGTTGGTTTTATATATACAGTAGGGATTAATTTCCCCTCAATATGTTAAATGGCAACAGAGACTGTTTCTTAGTTTATTGAAAGCAAACACAACATATATTTAAAAAAAATACCATATATACTACAGTTAATGATTTAAAATATTTCTAACTAACCAAAAAACTTACAGTATGTTCTTTGTATGCTTTTACACAAAATGCCATAATAATGTTGCAATAACATTTATTTCACAAATAATCACAAATGGAGGACAAAGATTATTTGATGAAATATTGGCAGGGTTATTCTGGCATTTTTTCTCTAAACACCAAAATATCTTTTGTCTAAATATTATTTTGTCTCAATAGGGTTTGAAAATGTGTCTTGACCAAACAGCACACAGTGACCTGTGTCAGTGCCTTTTTGTTCTCTATACATCGCAGTTAAGACAACAGCAACACAGCATACAACACATTTAGCAATAGAAAAAACAACAGAGCAACACAGCATTTATGTCAATCACATTTGCTCTTTTGGAAGGATGATCTTTAGCGTTATAGTTTCTTGTCCTGGTCTTGACCAGAAACTGTCTGCTTCCTAAACAGCAGGGGAATAAAACCTCAAGTTTTTAGATTCTAATGGTCCAAAAAATAAGTATTTTTCTTAATAACAATCAAGTTTTTCCAAATCACTGTACTGTAAATGTCTGAAAGGTTGTGGTAAATCAAGTGTTTGATGCTTAATGTTGTTATCCATCAGGGGCTTTTCTCAGCCATTGTTAAAACTGTTGCTCGAAGAGTGTGAGCCATTTTATGTTAGCTTGAATAATCTCCATGGCACGAGCGAACGCAGGTACAGCTGATCCCCCACAGGTCAGGATGAAATCTTTCAGCTAAAGAGAAGGAAAGATAACACTTGGATGATTGAAAGCTTTGTTTTCTTATATAATGTGGTAGATAATCAAAAAATCACATGTTTTAACATGTGCATTCTTAAGCATCTTTTCAGTCAAAACTGCATTTCTGAAATTTATGTTTTTTTCAAAATCTTTCACTCCTTCTAAAATGGATGAAGTGTTCTAGCAGCAGTTCATTGTCAATGACAGAATGGTAATGATATGTTTATCGAAACACAAAGGGCTTTAGTATTATCTCTATAAGAATGAAAAATTGTAGAATGTGAAGTCAGCTGTACAAGAAACTGCTGTGCTAAAGTGAGATGAGCATCAGCAGTCTTCACCCTCTGGGACTATATCTAAATAAATTTGAATAAGTAAATATACGTTTCCATTCCTGTATGTTATGCACTTACAAAGAAAAAATATCCTAAGGAAATGGACCAGAGTCTGAATGAAAGGCTTTTATTTTTCGAAAAGTTTTTGAGAAGCAATAATGCTTCACAGAGAGTCGTCAATTGTTTATTGGTTGTTTTATTTGACTGACTGATGTGTTTTTGTGATGAATTTGCCTTAGGGTGAATTGCTCAGACTCCGTGATGAGAAACTCTGTCACTGCGCTTATTAATTTTGAGTTTATATATAAAGCTTCTCCATACCTGCAAAACAAATCATCTAGGCAACAACATGTACGTTAGACTACTAAGCTACTAAAAAAGGTGCTTCCAGACGTATAGATCCCCTTCTGACTATTATCAACACCTAGTTGTGTAGGATATGTCCCCAAATCTTTCAAACTGGCTTGTGTTAAGCCTCTCATGAAAAAAAAAACACATAACTTGACCCCAAAGACCAATTTAATTATAGACCAATCTCTATTATCCCATTCCTGCCCAAGATACTACAAAAGAAAGTATCCTCACACTTACACTCATTTGTAGAGAAAAATGATACGTGTGAGAAATTCCAATCAGGTTTAAGACCGTATCATAGAACCGAGACTGCTCTCCTTAGAGTTACAAATAACCTGCTCCTCTCATCCGACCGTGGCTGTTTTTAATTATTAGAGTTCCTGGATCTTAGTGCTGCCTTTGACAATATTGACCACAACATTATTTTGCATAGACTTTGTAATACTTTGTGGGCATACAAGTGCATTGGCTTGGTTTAAGTCAAACTTAACTGACTGTCATCAATTCGTAGCAGATCACAAGTGCAGTATGGAGTACCTCAGAATGGAGTACGTGTAGGCCAGCTACTTTTCATACAATACATGTTACCTTTGGGAGTTACCATCAGGAAACATGGTGTCAGCTTTCACTGTTATTCTGATGATACTCAGCTATATTTCTATATATCGTTAACTTGATTCAATATGAACGCACAGACACTATTTAAAGTGAACAAAATGGACATCAACGAATTGAAAATGAATGCAAAGACACTATTTAAACCGGACAGAGGTGACATCCCCGAATTCAATAATGAAATGCCTTTACCTATCATTAAGCATTATGACACACTGTTTTACTAACCAATGTTGTTCAGCTGCTTTGATGCAATGTATTTTGTCTGAAGCGCTACATAAATAAAGGTGACATTGACATTGACATATATATGCACATCATCCATGCAAAGAACATTCGGTTATAGCATAAAACAAGTGTGATAGCAACGAGCTTATTTGTTGCTATCACCATCTTTCCTTCAGGTCAGAAATTTAGTTGGAAAAGACCCAGATCATCATTCAGCTAATTCTAAGCACACAGTTCAATATACAGCTAGATGGCTTGGCTAAACATTTAGTATATGGATTATGACTAAGAGCTCTCTATAGACCTATAATATCATCTTGTGATACTTAGCAAGTAACAATAACAGTCAAAAGCTCTCAGCCATGTAAACAGAGATGATGCATGCTATATTCCTACAAGAAGAAAAAATAACATTTAAACCCTGGAGGAGCTGCTGTGACTGAACTTATGATTTGCTCAAACATAGTGCAAGACAGACTTTTTGAATCTGAATTATCCATTAAAGCTGCTGGGGGTTTGGAAATTATCTTCCAGAAATGTATGAAATGATATCCTCGCAGTTGAAGCAAATAGATTAAAACATTGTTGATTCTGCCACATAAAATTTAAATGCCACATTTAATTTGTCCAAAACTTCTGACCAAATATAACACAATTGAAAACATTTTTTAATGAAGAATGAAATGACACGTTTATAATGAATAGTTGTTAACATATGAGCTGGCGCATCTCCTGGTGTACAAAAACTTGGCATGAGAACAAATTGGTTTATTTGTTTTCAAGTCAATTAAATGATAAACTTCAGCTGTTTAAAGAGAAGGTTATCTGATTGATCCGAAGATTCTGATAAATGCATTAGGTCATTCCTGTAACATTACAGACATAAATGTCAAAGATATTCCTCTTTTATGATCCGATTATCCATGCATATTAATTGAATAGATATTTTTAATATCCCAGCAGAACCAGAGGTCACTTCTGAAGACATGACATTGAAGAATACATTTGATACATCAAGCATGTGATTTCTGTTTAGAAGAAAGAATAGCACAATTCCAAAGAATATCCAGACAGAACTCAAGAACACAATTTTACACAAGCAAATGTTGTGTTTCCTAATATTATATAAAGTGGGTCTCTTTTTATTAAGTGTCTCTTTATTTAATTTTTTGATAAAAAGAGACTGTGGTCTTCAGTACGGTCCAAGAGTTTGTCCAGTTGGTAGAGAGCTCAAATAGCTAAGTGCCAGGGCAATAATTCATTTTCCTGAGACAAATATGAGATGATCTTCAGAGGGATGTATTGAGGCAGATAGCTCGCTCTAGATGAATGAGAGTAATGAATGGTGTCTACAATAAAACCCACACTAAAAACAGGATGGCACTGTTTTAAAACATTTTGGCTCACATATATGGCTTCAGAGCTTCAAAGGTTTTCCATTAGCAGAAAGACTGTAAGCATTTGAGAACAAATGGTTATTTGTTTTAGTCAATGTTCTTTTGTATGACAACATGAAAGTCGTGTTATGTTTGAGAAGTCATAATGTTCTGAAAGAACCAAAAACAGCTTCTCCTGAAAAGCTGAAGTCATTTCACGACTACATTATCTATAAAGCTCTGTAAATACTGACATTATGAACACTAACAGCACAGATCAACCCCATACGACTGACATTCAAAGCAGCACGTTAAATCCTTGACAATGAATTTCAGGTGATCATTTATTCAGTTTTTCTTTTCATTCTATGAATTATTTCCATCAGCCTATTTTAGAACCGACGTTAACCTTCTCATAAGAAATGAAAAACAGAGGTGGCCGGTTAACTTAGAGATAAACATGAGACATGAAACCTTCCAAGAGTCATGAAACCAAAGGTGTTTTTATTTGGGGTGTTTAGTTGTGTAACATTTGTTAACTAGTTTAAACCAGAATAACTAATAACCATCAAAAACATTAGCATCAATATTTTTGTTAAGACCATGCCCAGGATATTATATATTAAGAACACATGGCATTGCCATTAAAATGAAAGAGGAGGAATGAAGAAAGTCAAGCAATTCAGTATTGGATTAAGGATCATGATTCGTAGGTGTGGGGCTCTTGTAAGGGGTTGCTAATCTGTGCACATGCCAGTAGATGAAGTGACTTTATACAATAGTAAACCAATGTTACAGTAGCCTTTATCAGGTTTAATCATTGATCAGAAGTTACTATTGCAAGTTGGCAATCAAGTGGCACGACTTCCATAAACAGACTTTTACACTACCCACTTGCAATTATATAACAATGGTTTATAACTTCCTACACTCATATTTAAAGTGACTCACTCAATATTCACATAATATTCACAATATTCTTATTATGAGCCATTTAGTAAAAATCTAATATTTTGACCGCCCAAAATTACTGTATAAAGAATGGCCCTATAAATAAATCACTAACTCTTAACTTGCCTGTAGTTGCAGAAGATTTCAAAAAAGCATATAAATGAAGGAAAATAAGAATACGTTATATCGAGAAAATCCTTTATACAAAAATATTAGCTTGGCATCGTTATTGGGATGTATGGTAAATTGTGACGGATTCGTTGTGATACTCTACCACAAAGATGCTGAGATTTGGCTAGAAACACATCAGGGGTTCTTTAAAATTTCAAAAAGCTGTCAAGACAAGCAGCTGATAATCATAGTAATGACGACAAACTGACGACACCAACTGTTAAATGCTAAGTCTGAAAAATACTCAACTAAAGCAAACATAAAGATGTTGTTAATATGCACAATGCACATATTAATTATTGTATGAGACCATAGGGAGAGCAGTTGGTCTCAAAGGGCCTGTCACTCTTTAGAGATGGAGAGGAACTGAGAGACAATTGCTTTAAGGAGGACTGATTTAAATTTTCTTACTATAAACATCTCTAATAAGTTTCACAGTCCAGTTCTAGACGCGTTAAACATTATCTACAGAGGATACACGTACAGATCTATACACTTTAGACGGTGAAAACAAATTATAAAATACAAATTATACCCAACAAATTGTAATATTCCAATAGGACCATGTCTTTGAACATTGCGTAATAAATGCTTAAGTGCTTTAAAACTGTAAAGTTACCCATGCTACCACAAGCTGTTAGTAAATTTGGCCCATGGTGTTAAAAACTTGACCTATATATTGACCACTTTACAGTCTATATAGCCAATAGACATTTATAACAGCTGCACATTGTTGGTAAGAGATGATAAATATTTTCCAACCCATCTTACAGCCATATTTAAGGGCAGAAACAGAGGCTTTGTGGTTGGATATTTGGACACAAGCAGGTAAATAACCTAGAAACTGCCCAGAAAGAAAGAAAAAACTCAGCTATTTTAGGAATGCAATATGAAGAAGATGAGCAAAACCAAAATAAACATTTAGGGAAAGTAAAACTAAGCAGTATGAAGCCTGCTGGAAAACACAATACTAACATGTTTGTAACAATCCTTTAGAGACTGATTCTGTGGTAATGTGGACATGGGTGGCTTGCATTTATAAATTGAAGAGCAACATCATCATTTTAACATCTATGAAATTGATCACTTTTAATTAAATCATTCCATCAAAAGGGACATAAGATTGCAGTTAAAAAAACAGAAGCTTAATATTAAGAAATTTGCATTGTGTTTAAGCGTTACACTTGAACTAAATATTGTCCGTGGACTTTTCCCTAAGATCAGCCCAAGACACACCCTGTGCCAATTTGCAATCATGTTCTGGCTCCCTTGGCTTATTTGCAACAACCTGTTAGAAGGTTGCTCACATGAACAGCATCCCACCCAGAAAAATCCCACTGCAGATGGTTATTCCACCCCTGGCAAGGCATTCTTTTAACAAGCTACTGTAATTTTCTTTTGCTCGTAATGAGAAATAATCAAGAGTAGTTTTAGTCACTAAAAGTGTGGATGCACAGTGACATTTGTTAATATGCGTCATGCTTAAATGGTTGGTAATATTATGTTTTAAATCTATAAATCAAACGAAAATTGTATGTTAAGAGGCTAATGTTAAAAGTATGGTTATTTGTTAACAAGATCTGTGTATTTTGAATGGTCTGGCCACCTTTGTTTCTCTGCAAAGGTTTAAGATTAAGATTTTATGAGAGCTAAAAAATAAATTGTATTCATTTGTAAAAAATCTTACTCTTTTGCATTTCTTTTTAACTCAATCATCCAGAGATCCATTCAAAGCATTGAGACCATTAATAAATGGTTGAAAAATGAGGACACTAGCTGGAGAAAAAAATTAAGAATGAATATAAATTCATCAATAACCCCTGCAGAGAGTAACTAGCTCAACATCTGCTAAACCAAAAAAAAAGTTTGTGGAGAATTTCCAGCACAACATGAATACACTGAAATTAATCAGCGTGCGGTTGAGATGTACCAATCCAGATGGAAGTGTGCGAGAAACAGACGGGGTGTGATATATATTCAAGCTGACCATCTACTTTTTTTTCTGACAATGTTTCTGTCAGCATTTTTGCTTAGCTGCCTCAACCATGGTGTTCCTTTCTATTAACATTTCCAGTAGGGCTTTGAGTATACGGTAAAGGACTGTGGTAATATCCATTCTTGCAAGTTGTCATGTTATCAGCAAAAAATCCTGCCTGATGGATAAAACAAGAAAGGAAGGACCCTTCTTAAATCACAGCTTTGCTTTTGTTTTAACAGCTTAGCATTAAATACCTCTAGAGACGACCAAAGCATTCAGAAAACACACTCGAGTAGGATGAGAGTTTCAAGATGAATGTGGCTTTGTCGTTTTGAAACATCTGTACCTCAGAGAAGAGACACTGCATGGTGATAGTCTACTGTTATGTTTTCTACTGAACACAAGATGGGTGAATGTTAAAGGCTAGCTTATACCTTTTACTGAACAGCTCGGGATGCCGTATCTTGGAATCTGTGTCATAGAAAAAGTGCTCCTGGGAGATGGTTAGAGTGTTGTCAAGATTGTCATTCTTGCTGATAGTGACCACAGGGTAACCCATCTGCAGGGTCCGACGCTCCATGACCTCTGTGATATTGATGTCCTTCCCCTCTCTTTGCATGGCCTATGACATAAATGATCAGACAACATATTAATACACACATTACAATGACCTGCATACTCCTTTGTCTTCCAAGCAAATTCCTAAGCAAAAAAGCATAGTAAATCAAATGTCCAGTTTGGACATTTAATTAAAAACTCCCATGTGGGAGCATCACAAACAGATTAATTCTACTTTATCAAAAATCCCTGTGTGGGAATTAAGGTTGTAAAGGAACAGAATTAGATTTATAGATCTGATTTCTTCACTTGCACTTTACTTTATAGAGCTAAAACATAAAACTGAATCTCATGGCTCATTAATGTGAACCGCTCTTGATGTTTCGTCCCTGAGGGAAATATATTTCACACACCTTTCCTCTTTATTTTTTCCAAAAGCTACTACAAAATGGCTCAGTACAATGGGCAAGTTTTCTATATGAATTTTTTTTCATAAGCTTTCTTAAGCAAATAACTAAAGGCTGGTGAAATGTATTTGTTGTTAGAGGTAGTTAAGATTGTTGCTTGTTACACAGCACAATCATAATCCCAGCTTAAGTCATTGTAAATTTCTGTGATCTTACCTCAAATTTACTGAATGACACATACACACAAGCAGATCACCCGACATACCAGTTGGTGGTGGTGATAAAACAATCCATTGTTTGTCAAACAAAAATATATTTGTCTCGAGTTAACATCATTTGACTGTAACAGTAACAGTTTCTCGTGCAGCACAAGAATCTGTAGTTCCTACTGTTTTGACTGCTGTCAATGAAGATGTCACACTGCATGTTACTTCTGAGGATCTTATTAATTTCAGAAATCGTTGGGATTTTAAACATTTGTCTCAGATGGCAAAATCTTTTTTTAAATCAAACAATGTGCACCTATCTTAAAGTGCCTTTAAAGTATTAAACTGTCAACATTGTTTCGGTGAAATTCAGGTTGTAAACATCCAACTTATCAGACTACTGAAACATATAAAACTATGGAGAGTAAGGAAGCATTTGATTGTATTTAAACTAACAATATATACATATATATATATATATATATATATTTATGGGTGTATGTGTATAAACTTAAAGTAATCAAAAAAGTTATTTTAATCATCTGCCATCTTGGGGTTCATACAGCTCATATGTCCCTGCAGTTACCATTCATCTGCTCATCTAATGATTACTCTTTTTTTGTTCCAGTTTTTTTTTTTGCTTATAGCTCTTTTGTTGTTGTCTCATGTCTCCAGATATGCCTTTAGTCACTCCAGCACACTGAGAGATTTCTTCTCAGTACCGCAAACACCCCATCAACTGCAAGCCTGTCCTGTCTCAACTAACTGCTTGGCCTTTTGAAAACTGTAGATCTGTGTGCCCTGCTAAAATAAAGATGCTTCATGATGTCATAGAAGAATCTTTGTTTTTTATATGGCTCCATAGAGAACCTTTAAAGAGCTCTAATGTCCTCATTTTACAATTCTTATTTTTTGTTTTGTCTGTATTGTCACATAAAATACATGCACTAAACACAGACCAATCAGAGTACTATGGCATAGCATGTGGCAGGCCTTAAAGATTGAGGAACTAAAACAGGGTGTTTAAAGACAGGATGAATGATGCAACGAAACAGGATGATTAAAAAGACTTACAATGTGTCCTTTGATTTAGTCACATTATGTACAGAACAGTTGAGGACTCAAATGGTACAATTATTATTATTTTTATCATTATTCTTGGGTCTCTTTAAACATTTCTTGAAACTATACTGAATGCATACTAAATGGACATTTAGCACCAACACAATACCAGTAAGTTGTGGTTATTTTATGAGATGGCTAACTCATTTAAACTTTTTTTATACAATAACATATAAATAAGATTGTAAAAATTTATATAGATTTGTACAATCTTTTTTGTATGTTATAGCATGATTTGCTTTCACAGGTAAATCATATATTTTCAATTCTAACAGTCAAATATACAGAGGAATAACCACTTGTAAAATATTTATGAATTCTAATAAAATCAGGTGGTAAGAACTTTGTGGCATCAGAAATGTAAAAAAAATGTACAGTGCATTAATGTAAACATAAATGAGTTTTTGTGTAATGGTTCTCTTCTGAGGACCATTTTCATCCTGGCCTCTCCAACTCTGAATGTGGCGCAATTGTTTCTGACTCCACTAATCACCATTATTTCCCCACACCTATCTTTTCATTCATGTTCATTCTCTGCTATGTTCCAGGTTCCAAGAATCTCAAGCCAAATGCCCGCTCAAGGAAGTCCACCAGAGAAGGATCCTTGCCCTGAGTCCATCATCCCTGCCTCCAGGGTCTTAGCCCTGATCCAATGGGATTTAGAGACTGCTGTCAAGAGAACCTAACAGCGTTAGCCAGATTCAGGTGGTGGTCCCACAGGATGCCTCTTTGTCCCCAGTTGCATACGTTCCAAAGTATTGCAGTGGACACACACTTTCCTCTTCTCAGGTCACCTGAGAACCACTAAGACCTGCAAGAAGGTTCAGAGGTGATTCTGGTGGCCCGGCTTACAGGTAGATGTCCGGATCTTTGTCCTGGCCTTCTCGGTGTGTGAATGGAACAAGGAGTCAAGGAGTCACCTCCAAGGCTTGCTGCACCCACTGCCTATCCCCAGACGTCCCTGGTCTCATATCTCCATTGACTTCATCACTGGGTTGCCTCAGTCCCAAGGTAATGCTGTTATCTTAGTGGTGGTGGACAGACGTTCTAAAACATGTCCCGTTTCGGACCGTGGCCCACAGTTCACTTACCATTTCTGGAAGGTATTTGGCCAGCTCATTGGGTCCTCTATAAGTCCGTCGTCTGGGTTCCACCTTCAGCCCAATGGACAGACCGAGAGAGTATATCAGCACCTTGAGAAAGAACTTGGGTGTCTGGTCTCTGAGAATCACTTGGGAAGGTGCAATACCTAGTAGACTGGGAGGGCTATGGCCCGGAGGAGCGGACATGGGTCCCAACTCGGGATGTCTTGGATCTGGCTCTCATCTCTGAATTTCTACAGGCCAAAGGAGACCATCTGAGGAAAACCGGGAGCCGTTCATAGGGGAGGGGCTACTTTAAATGGTTGTCTTTTTAGGACCATTTTCATCCTGGCCTCTTCAACCCTGAAGGTGGCGCCATTGCTCCTGACTCCACTAATCACCATGATTCCCCATACCTATCTTTAACCATATATAAGTGTGTTTGATTCCTGCCCTTGTGTTCTCTCCTGCCCCTTTCTATGACACATTTTGCATTCTGGGTTATAAGTCTCTAGTTTTGTATTATGGACCCTTGTGTCAATTTTGTTTCTCTGTTTTATGAAAGCATGGCTTTCTAGTATTATTTTGTACTTTGCTCTTTGTACTTTTACTTTCAGTAAGGATATTTAGATATTTGAAGACTCTAGTCTCCCGAAACATTCAAAATCATATGCCTCAGAACTTAATATTTTTGAGGTAACTTCAGTACAAATAACTTCAACGGTTTAAGTTGTTACAGTGTGTTCCTTTAATTCTTGCCCTCTCCTACTTAACAATAAAGTGTTAATTTTGAAGACAGAAACATAAAACAATTCAGAGATGCACTAGGCTAAAACCTGAAAAGCACATTAAGACAGCACCTCTAAAATTACACCTTATGAACCTGCATAAAACTTTACAACAAAATGTTCCATTTAAAACTAAATGACATGAACCTTTACCAAGTACTACTTAGCTGTACTTAACAACTCTAAGGAACAAGAGTTGTATTAATGCCAAATTAAATTAATATATACAAAGGCACACTGTACATATTGCTGAAAAAAACAATTAGTGCATAAAACTTTTAACCATTACTTTGACAGTTACAGTTTGACAAGGCATCAGCAAATCTGGTAAGGTTGCTGACAATCTCACTCTCACTGACAACAGACATTTTTACTAGAATGAAGTGAACTGGACTTGTGTCATTATCTTTGTTGACTGTGAGGACGGCCACACATCTTTAAAGCTCTGGGTCATCAGATGCGACCTGTAAAATAAAATGGAAATAAAAGGATTAAAGAATGTATTTATAAAGATATTATCACAGTACATATTAAAAAAAAATGTTTTATGAAAGCATGGCTTTCTTGTATTATTTTGTTCTTTTACTTTTACCTTCAGTAAGGATATTTAGATTTTTGAAGGCTCTAGTCTCCCTCTAGTCTTTGTATCTTCTTCTGCAAACTGGGTTTTCTTTTCTGTGGGCAAATGGCTCATTGAGTTAAAGCTCTCTTTGAAACTGGAAACCGGGGTTTGATCCTTATCCCAAGCTGGGCGTTATAGTTTGTCAGGTTTTGGACAGTCATACGATTTTAAGTCTGATTAATGTATGAACAGGTGACCATTTCTTAAGTAGACAATCACATATAGAATTGATATTGATTTAAAGAGTAAAAACATCCTGTTTTACCCCATACTTATCAAGCTTGTCAGCTTTAAATAGAATAATAGAGCCCAGTATCAGATATTTTGTCAATAGTAGCAAAAGATCTTCACGTAAAGATAAATAACCCAGCTTATAACACTTCCCATTTTGTATCTCTAAGAAAAATCAAGAGTTGATGCACATAGGTTTTATCAAGTTCATGGTATTTATAAGCAGTTACATAATCACCTATGATTTTTTCTTTATACAGTGGATGGAACTGAAGGAGAATAATTTAACATTGCCAAAATCTGAATGTGTAAAATCTTACCTCTGAGAATAAGTTCCACAAATCATCTCTTTGTTCCTGTACATGTGCATCATCAAGTAATCCTGCAAACATTTAGAAACCAACATACATTTTTTTATCCAATTGCTTAGATTTTTTAAAAAGCAGGGTAAAATTAAACATAGTTTGCATAATTCAACTATGTCAAGTAATGGGGTTTTTCTGTAATGTTGTGCTCTACTGAAACAGCATCACCCCTGTGGGATCAGTTCATTGATAAAATGCATTATCAATGTTTCTGTCTGCCCAGCAGTATCAGTGACACAGGTCATGGCGAACTTGAAGAAAGAGTCCTAGAGTGAACATTTATCATCGATCTGATAAAAATATTTGGAGGCAACGTCTTTCCCTGCTGCATGAGATTCCTTGATAACTATCAAGTGACTGTGAGGGATAAACCTCCTATCTATTGTTGGAGTAAAGAGACACTGTTTAGCAAATACAAAGAAGAACACCTGATGATTGTAACTACAGCATTCCGAGTCTGAAGGCATGATTGGGAGGATAATGTTAGAACCAAATTAATATCCCAAGGGCAGCGGTAGCATGAATATCAAGTGACCATGTGTTTCAATCTAGTCTCTGATTGGGCTGTCACTGTGCGTTGTGATTGTTTTGACACTGATGTTTTCTGCTCACTGCCACAGTGAAAATAAGTCAATCCTTAACTACAGACAGCATGGCAACATAAATATTCTCTCAGAGGTGCCGAAGCGGTAGCAATAGTAGACATTAATTACAAGGGCAGTGCTGGGGGAAAGTTATTCCACGAGTGTTATCTGACAAATTATCATCAAACATATTAAAAACAACAAAACATTGCAAAAAATTAATGTGGTACTGTTAATTGTCAAACTATGTTGTTTCCAACTGTCGTAGGCGACAGAATGTCTTTGTTCAGCTGAAAATAACATTATATTTTTGCCCAAACATAAAAAAAATATTTAATGATTTAAGTTTTCACTATATTTGTTTTATCAGTTTAACCTTAAAGGTATCAAATGGTTTGTTGAGATTTGTTGGAGGGATTTTGGTAGATAGGAACCAATAAGAACACAAATAAATCCTACAATAATAATGTTTAAACAACAAAACAAAAAGGAATGTGTACTAACTTAGAAACCATTTAAGTCATGCTTATAGTGTTAATAGTTTTTCAGGACAAATCTTTATTACATCAGCCAAAGCAAATCATAAATAATTCTTTATTCATCTTCCTAAGTGAGTTTCCTCAAAAGCTAGCAACATAAGGACACATATGTGATTAATTTCTGCATAAGAATGTAATTTCTATTCACATTTACATAGTTTACAAAAAAAATGAAGAAACAAAGAAGTGAAACACCATAAGCTAAACACAGAGAGCCAAGCCTGCAGAGGTTGCTGGGAGATCATATATATAGAAGAAATTAATCTCTCATCACTTGTTCATTATAGGGGAAACATAAGGGGTATATGATTATTTGTATCTGGTCCACTTCTCTCAGATCCCACAGAGCCTTTCATTAGGCAGAAATGTCAAATATGCAGCCAAGATTTATACTTTCCCCATTCTCATTTACTGATGGATCTAAATGTGTGTAATAGCAATGGACTGAGTCATCCAAAAGACTGTTATTTTGTTATTTATCTATCCAGGTTCCCTCTAACAAGCTATTCAGACCTCATTTAAGACTCCCACTATTTTCGTTATCTTCACCAGACAATTTGGAATTTGCCAAGTTCATGAACTTAAATAAAATAGTAAGTTAATTGTTAAATATTTGGACTTAATCCTACATAAATATTTGCATGACAGTTAAATGTAAAGATGTTATCAAATCAACTCATGGAATTAAGTTCACATTACAAAATAAAATAAGTGCACAAAGAACCTTTTTTGAAGTAGTATCAACTCAATATTTATTAGTCTATCGTTTGTTTTACAAGTACAAGTAACTCACAACCTTTTACACACCAAACTCAAAATCATATGCCTCAGAACTTAACATTTTTGAGGTAACTTCAGTACAAATAACTTTAATGGTTTAAGTTGTTACAGTGCGTTACTTTAATTCTTGCCCTCTCCTACTTAACAATAAAGTGTTAATTTTGAAGACAGAAACATAAAACTATTCAGAGATGCACTAGTCTAAAACCTGAAAAGCACATTCAGACGTCACCTCTAAAATTACACCTTATGAACCTGCATAAAACTTTACAACAACATGTTCCATTTAAAACTAAATGACATGAACCTTTACCAAGTACTACTTAGCTGTACTTAACAACTCTAAGGAACAAGAGTTGTATTAATGCCAAATTAAGTTAATATATACAAAGGCACACTGTACATATTGTTGAAAAAAAAAACAATTAGTGCATAAAACTTTTAACCATTACTTTGACAGTTACAGTTTGACAAGGCATCAGCAAATCTGGAAGGTTGCTGACAATCTCACTTTCACTGACAACAGACATTTTTACTAGAATGAAGTGAACTGGACTTGTGTCATTATCTTTGTTGACTGTGAGGACGGCCACACATCTTTCAGCAAAACTGAACTAAACAGTACAATCAGATTCATCTTTGTCTGATTGTCATCAGACAATCAGACAAAATTAGACAAATACCAAAAAAGTTGTAGTATTCATAGCTCATTTGAAACATTAAGCTTTTCAAATGTTTTCCAATGTTTCTCTTTTAATAAAGATATAGACCTATAAAATAACAACATTTGTACCTGTTCATCATGGATTTTTAGTTTTAGTTCAAAACATCTATATTTTTCCAGTTCAGGCTGCTTTCGTCTAAACAGGGTCATCAGTCTAGGAAGATGTCGGTCAACTCAGAGTGGTAGTGTTGGGCAGTTTCTGTTTTGTAATCTGTTGTAACTCTATTTACATCTAGTTTAAAAAAAAAGACAGACAGAAAACACAGCCATATTTACCATGTGAATATGGTAAAACTACCACCCACCCATAAGGCAGAAAACAACCCCTGAATACAGTATAGGTTTTCAAAACGTATACGTTTTTAATAAGAATCAATGGGAAAAAGTGCTACTATTTTACCTCAGATTCCATTTTGAGTGCAGGCCAGAGTTCCTTGAGCTCTTTCACTGGAGGGAATGTCTTCACTATGGTTTGTTACTTGCTGTTGAAATGGGCATAAAAATTCCAATTAAATAACAAAGCCTGCTGGTTGGTAAGTATGATATCTAGACAAATGAGTTCTAAGATTATTAGGTGTATTCAATGTGCATATTCAATCATTATAGATGCATTGAAGGGGGTTACAATGGAAAAGCGACTATGCTGCAGTCTATAGGGCTTAAATATTTGTAATCTGTCAGTAAAAGAAGCTGAGCCCAACTATATTACACTACATTGTCAAATCACAGTGAAGCCAACAACCTGAGAGATAAAAAATTATGTTAGACTGTTTTTATTAGACTGTTTAATTAAACTAGACTAAACAGGTTACGGGACTTAAACTTAACTAAACAGGTTACAAGATCATGGCAACAGAATACAACTCTGTTTCTCTTAGGCTTTGTGACTCATATGGTATTATAAAGGTCTGTAAAATGAAAGGTTACCTGATGCAGAATTGCAGGATTGCTGCTTTTAATGGAAAGTTCACCAAAGGAAACGCGGTGAAAAAGACGTGTATGGTGGCCCTGTACAAACACCAATTACAAACTATGGGCTGACTGACAGATAACAAGGCTATCGGTCTAGGAGTAACTAAAAGACAAAAAAATGAATCCTAAATGATTAATCTTATTTGGGTTCAAAAATAATTGATTGTGCATTCTTGAGAATCTTTAGTTTTTCAAAATATGTATATTTTAAATGATCTTTAAAATATCTTAACTTTATATAGATTTAAAACAACAGAAGGTCTTTAAATGAAACTTTTTTTTCTAAGAAAAAAAAGAAAATTTGGATTAAGGCGAAAAAGGCATACCTTCTTAAACAATCCAGTCAAACACTTCTTGAGATATTGGATGAGAACTAGCCAAAAAATCTTGAAGAACATCAGTCATGAATCTCCTGCGAATTAAACACAGAATGAGTCTTGAATTTGATTTTTTTTTTAAACAAAACTGAGAGCTAGTCACTTTTAAACACTTTCTCACAAATCCTTTAATTATATATTAAAGACACTTGCTCATGAGAGGATTAAGGAAAGGCCCATAAACATGTGTGTTCAAATTTTTACAGTACTATTGCAGTAGAATATATTCATTAAGTTTTCAGAAGCTCCCATAAAATCCAGCAACATGTGCTTTGTCAATTCTATTGTTTTTATATTACTAATTTAAAAGTGTCAGTCTGCCAGTAACTGTAAATGAGATGTATAAAATATTAATCGTATGAATTATAAATGAAGCATTACCATGCATTATAGACCCACCTGAAATATCCCTGTGTTGACTGATTACATTCAATATGACCGTTTAAATATATACTACATTAGGATCATATTATTTATTTTTATTTTTTTTTATTTTAATATGATGTAATAAACAACACTATGAAAAAGCTATCCTAATAACCTGTACTCCACATTTGTTTTTACCCACTGAGCTATTATCTAAACATTCAAATTATTGAAATAACCAAAGCTAACAAGAGTAATAAGAGTATTTAAAGAGATTTACATGAAAGCAGAGTAAACAAAGACAAAATGAATCAGAGATTGTTAAATCTAAATCAAAAAATCTTCATGTCTTTGAAATTATTTTTTATTTCTATTCAAATTAAATGTGAAATTCTCTACAGCGCTATATATTTTCTCAAAAACTTTAAAATACGTCAAAAAAATAAAACAATTTAACTTCGGTGGTTGACTTTTGATAATGAGAAAGGGCAGACAGAAAGAGAGAAATTGACGACATCTGGTAAAGGAAATCTAATTTTGTTTAAGTAACGAGAAAAAAAAAACTGAAGAAAAAAGCCTCACTCTGGTCCATATGTGCACTCAACAAGGTGTTTACATCAAATATCACTTCATTGTCACTTCATTGTCATCTTCCTTATACAATTACAACCACCTCAAACCCTGTAAATGTAACTGAAAGGCTAAGTAACATTCAGATCCAGAATAACAAAGATCAAGCAATGAAAGCTCACAGACTGCAGTAGTTTCCTTAAGCAATCTTCTTAAATTGTAACTTAAGTGATACGGTTTCCAGGTCCACGCTGTCACTCATTTTAAGGCATGTACAGATTTATCAGCTTTTTATGAGAACTGTTTTCTTATGTTGCATATCAAGGTAAGACACACGCACTGCAGTATATGACTATATAAGCAGGCACTTTGCCAAAGGTTCTCTGATCCTTTTCCTTCAGCTACATCTGTTGCTTTGCTACAACCCATAGTTGTAGCCTAAATGGGTTATCCATTTGAACCGAGAGGCCCCGAGTCTGCAGAGTCGGAACATCCAAATTATAAAAACTTCCAAATGTGGAAATCGAAGACAAACCAGCGGCCGCACAGATTTCTGCAATGGAAAAACTTCTCAAAGTCCGTCTCAAAATCCATACCACCCTGCTTGGCTGACTCGGTGCTTGCTGCGCTGTTTCAGCTATGCAACAACAGCGTTTTTTTTAAAGAGATTTCATGCCGCCATACAGCGGTTTCCAATTTCCTGGAGCATTTCCAGCGGCGTTGTTGCAAATGCCACGGCTTCTCTGCATGCTAGTGAGAGACATAAAGAGTGTGTTTCATGCCTGAATGTCACCCACACTGAAGCTGCTCTTACCGGGATGGATTGTCCTGAGTGTGGAGTCTTGAGTATCGCTTCCGTGCGCTCGCGGATAGCGTTCTTCTCAAAGCGCTACCCCTACCCTCCAGCCCATCGCTTCCTTCCTCTTATGAGCAAGAGAGAAAGAAGCAGCAGGGTAGAGTGTCCGGAGACACCCGCGCTTCAGCTGTGTGACCCTAACCTCTATTAGTAGCAGCAATGTGGATATATTTCATGCAGGTGTCAAAAATTTGCTAACAAACAGAGCCATAGAGATGGTTTCACCAGATCAGGGCAAGTCAGGCCTCTACAGCAGTCACTTCCTCATCCTCATAATGGAGGGCGACTTGAGACGTGTCGTACATCTCACCTCACCTCAGACCCCTGAACCGTGCCCTCATGAGACGGCCATTCAGGAGGATTACATTGAAGCAGATCCTCTCACATATTTGCCCAGGGGACTGGTTTTGGTCACTGGATCTGAAAGATGCTTACTTCAAAGGTCCTTTGACATATCCAGGATGCTATGCTTCTCACAGGAGTTATTGGAAATGAACGCTCCCCGCCCCACTCAAGATGTACATGGCAGTCATAGCAGCATACCACACCCCTATTTTTAGCAAATTTAGCAAAACCTTTATATCAGTTTTCTGAGAGGTTCTAGAAGGCTCAAACCTTCTTGTCCCATAACTATTCCTTCACGGGATTTACCAACGGTGCTGAGGGCCTTAAAAAGTCCTACCTTTGAGCCGCTAAAATCCATTGACCTCCATCCATTGATGCTCAAGACCGCTCTGCTGCTAACGTTAGCTTCAGTAAATCATATGGGTGACTAACTTGCACTCTCTGTGAGTCCAACATGCCTTGAGTTTTGGCCTAATGATTCTAAATTCATTCTCAAACCAAGACAGGGTTATGTACCTAAGGTCCTCTCAAATCCCTTCAGAGATAAAATTGTTACTCTCTTGGCACTTCTTCCCTCAGATTAAGATCAGGGTTTTAACCTACTTTGCCCAGTAAGAGCAGTAAGAAACTATATCAAGCACTCTGCCCCTTTCAGGCATCATTTGCTTTGATGGCCAGACCAGAGGGTCCCCGGTTATAAAGAAAAGGTTATCCAATAAATGTTGAGGCAGTCCAGTTGGATTTTTGGATCGGGTAAGCATATTGCTCCTTGGGTCATCAATGCCCTGTGGTAATAAAAGAGGGCTTGGTCCAATGGGGTATCCATTGCAGAAATCTGTGCGGTGGCTGGTTTGTCTTCGATTTCCACATTTGGAAGTTTTTATAATTTGGATGTTCCGACTCTGCAGACTCGGGGCCTCTCGGTTTAAATGGATAACCCATTTAGGCTACAACTATGGGTAGCATGCCTTTTATATGTAGACCTTTATATGTTGACCTCTTGACCTCACACACACACACACACACACACACACGATCACTGTAGCGCCCAGCGAATGGGTAAGGTGCCGTGCTCAAGGGCATGTAATTGATAATTTACCTGGTAGCAGATTTAATGCATCAGCACCATTTTGGGCTCCATCTAACAAGATAATGAGGAAATATCGGGATCGAACAAGATATTTTGCTCAACATCACACTCAGATCCCAGTTCTCCACGGCTGAATACTAATGCTTGGAATATGCCAGCAGATCTGCACACAGTTAGAGAGATCAGAGGTCATTGATACAAAACAAGAGTTAATATACAAGAATAAACAGGCTTTTTATTGATGCAGCAGGCATCTTTGAAACTGAAAAGACATAAACTGACATCAAGCACATTAATAAAAATATTTTTTTATCATGTTTTCGATTTTCCATTTAACACACAAATAATTTGAGGTTGTTTACAGAAGCTTAGATTTAGAGTAATAACAACAGCAGCGCGGGCTAGAGATGCTGCATTAAATGAAAACGAAAAAGTGAATGTGAATAAGAATTAAACAGGTCAGATTTAATTGTCCACGGTTAATGTACTTTGGCTGAGAGAATTACTTACATTATACGGAGTCCTCGTCCAAATTTAAGAAGGATTGTTGGCTAATTGGCATCACATTTACACTTCTAGACGGGGTAATTCTGTACTTCAAAAACTCATGACGAGTCCAAAAAACTTGGGTTTCATCATCCACAGCCCTTCACAGAGCTTTAGTGATGCCCGAGGAGAAAAGCCTTCAGAGAGGGTCAAACAGATGCTCTCAGATCTCACACAATTTATAAATGTCCTTTTAGGTATCAAATGTTCCATAAGGAAATGACTGCTCACGATTGCAGTGGTAAAATGTTTATAAGTAACACCCTGTCCATTTTATTATCTACAATACCATCTTTCCCAGACTATCCAAACGTTTCTATTACTGATAACAGTTTCTGTGAGTGTGAGTGCAGTATTACTGCTATTAGAGCTCCAGCTGGTCTCAGCTCTCTAATGATCTCTGGCTGTCCATCTACAAATGATAGCTAACAGGAGACTGCTAAAATGAAAAAAGGTCTTTAGAGGTGAATGTCAATAACTGCGATCAAGTTCAGGTGTTCACTATAAACCACAACAGAATAGGAGCAGAACGGAGGGACACAAACATGTTTTATCAGCTCATCTCCTGTGAGAGAGAAATTCAGAAAATATCATAAAACAGACCAGTGAGCTGAGGACACTGGCCTGTAACACTTCAGCAGTTTTCTGCTTATCATTTCCCATTCATATTATACAGTAATTGGAAGAGGAAGACAGTCAAGAGAGTTTTTATCTGAATTTTGTCAATGGTGTTTCCGTTGGAAAGTTAAAGAAACAGAAAAATTGTGTGTGAAATGATCAAAAGGAAGTGCCGGTAAGACACATTTTCAAATGTGCTGAGGGATAAATGTACTAAAAATGTTAAATGATTACATTTCTTTCATGTTGCGTGAAAAACACATAGTATTTCATAGAGAATGATTTTGTGATGATAATTATGTCTCTTTTTTTCTCGACCCTTTTGAAAACAACAATAAAAACAATTATCTATTTCTTATTACGAAGGCAAAAACAGGAAAAACACACTGTGTTTTCTATATTAGCACATTGAGGCTCTTAATAAAAACTGACATGAATGCCAACAGTCACCATTTTTCACTCAGTCACTACTGTTCAGTAGTCTTGTGTCATAATCTTATGTTAAAACGTTGCTTTAATTATAAATTACAAACATTTCTTTCATTCTGTAATTTCCCAATTGGTGAGAATGAAAAGCAAAATGTATGGACAGCTATTTTTTCTCCAAATCTATCTGCAAAGGCTGGTTGTCTCTCTGAAAGTGTGCTTGTAGTATGTATTTTGAACGCAGTAAGCATCATATAAATGATATAATATCTCAATATGACGTGTACACCAAAATTTGGAGAAACAGTAATATTAATGCTACCTAAGTAATATCACAAAACACTTTCATCATTTGCCTCTTTTAAAGACAAGAGGACAATCCTTAAGACCAACTCTAAATCTCACATCCCAGTGATAATGCACTACATAAGTAACTGCCGGACATGTACGAGTTTGTGAAAGTGTTGAGTTGACATTATGTGTATAGAGACCCACCTCTCAAGTTTTTCTTTTCTTTCAATCTTAACTTAAACTGTTACTTTTCACATGTCAAAGAAAAACAGAGAGCAAAAAACATTTTTCAATTTCCTCTCACTCAAATTTTCCACCTCAACACTTGCAATTTCAGTCGATTACGGTCATCTGTTGGATTTTACTGATCAAAATGCTTATCTGTTTGTCTTTTATAAACCCACAATCTCTGAGAGGGTTGTTAAGTCACCTTAGACGGTTAGACTGAGAGATGTAATTTTCTTTTTGTTTGCTTCATCTTTAAAAATAGCAATATAAAGAAGAAATATACTGTATATATATATATATATATATATATATATATATATATATATATATATATATATATATATATATATATATATATATTAAGAAACAAATTCCAAAAAATGTTTTTAAATTTTAAATGAACTCTATCCTTGCATCATTGAGTCCATAGATATGAATAGATTTTTTCCCTGCATCCACTCAAGTAACAACAGTTGTGTTCAACAGTTTTGACATAGAGTTGTGCCTAACCAATGGCTGTTTTAAAGATAAATGTTTAAAAATAAAATAGTTAAACTTGTAGCTATAGAACCTATAATAAATAATATCAACCGCTGAAGTGGTCAAGACATCAGGCTAGAACATGACTGTAGCTAGTTCAATACAATGTGGTTAAAAGCTATTGTGAGGGTCCTATGGATGTTCTGGGTAGTTAATCATTGATCCAAAAGATATACTTGTCCCTAGATTGATCTCTTTAAGGTTAATTTTTGAAGTTGTGGCCAGTCTGAAACGTCTTTAAACTGCATTACGAATCAAACATACAAAATAAAGCTTCACAAATAGATGCCTCACAACGATCTCTACAACACAAGGGAACAAATGACCCTCTTTCTCTTCTCAAATTGGATTCTGAAACAACAGATCAAATTCTTGCTAAACAACCCAAACAAACAATACTCTCCATTAATGACAAACTCTTTAGTTAAAGATAAAAGTTCTCCCTTGTGTTATTAGGATAAAGATTAAAGTTAAACACTGTGTGAGTTTTGATGTAAATATTTACTTGAATCTTGTGGCCTGAAACACATGCTGCCACAGTTGGATCAGGAGGGCTTAAAGCAACTCTTTGCATATTGATCAGCATTCATCTTCAACAGTCACGTGAAGTGCTCTGAGATCAGCTGGAGTAGGTTTTAGAATGCTATGGTCGAAAAAACTCTCAATGTGGTGTTGAAAAGAAGAGGTGAGAATGATAAACTGAAGTCTGTTATTGATAGATTCTTTCTGTGTGAACATCATGAATTATGTATTGATGCCAAATACTATTTGTCTGGCAAAGAATGATTGTTGTATTGATTCGTGTTTTCTTTCTTTCTGATTCTCTCAGTTGCCGTTTCTCTCTCGAAGAGTTTCTGATGAATCTATGATCTGGTTGGATTTTGGCTAATTGAATGGGATGCAGCAGGATTTGGCGGGAGCCTTTTTTTCACACTGTGTACAAGACATTTCTACAGCAATTTATCTGCAAAGCATTTCTGAAAATTCCCAACTGGAGGCACTTAAGAGAAAATTGGAGTAGCACCGTTCTTCTAAAATTAAGTACTCTGAAGTAGAAAAATACAATCCCGAAATGATTCTTTATCAATTGCAGTAACATGACGAAAAAAAAGCAGGCTTTTATACAAAACAGCAATGTTTAGCTACAGAAAAGAAAATATGTGATGGTATGAAGCTACACAAATCATGAAAGAACTGGGTTGAGCTACTAAAGGGATAGTTAACCCAAATATGACAATTCTGTCACCATATACTCACTCCTTTGTCAATTAAAACCTGTTTGATCTTCTTTTTAGCAAAACATACATGAGGAAATAAGTGCCAGTTCCCAGGTTTTTTTTTAAAAATATCTTATTCTGTTTTCTGCAGAAGAAAAAACGTCTTAAAGGTTTGAAATTATGAGAGACTGAGTATATACATCAGAATTTATTTTTATTGTGTTGTTAAGCAACTGCTAACACAATTTTCACAAAACAGGCTTTGTTTTGGACAAACATAAATTCAAACCAAGAGTGAAAAAAACCTTATTGGTGCTACACTGTTACATCTGCAAGTGAGGCTGAGCAAACTCCATCTTAAACTGTGGGTGTCACATTTTTCCTGTTTCCATGTGTCATTTTGTCATTGACAGAAATGTTTATCTTGTTTATCCGGCACACTGAAACAGCTCCACACTGACATCATGTAGACAGAAGGGGATCCGTCTACAGTGCTATGCTGCTGCAAACCCACAAATGCTTTGACATAGACAAAATATCACCAGTCAAACTTTAGCTGGGTTTCCTGCAAAATATTTCTAAAATCATAAACAATATGTTGTGCAAAGGCACATAATTCAACAAAACATTAAAAGAATTGGCACTTCTATATTCGTAGTAACTGTTTTTAATATAACAGGATGATTGCAAGTTTATAGAAGAAACTGAAAGAAAAAATAAAGAAAAAATGGCAACAAAATAAGATCACAACTGAAAGTGGCCTATTTATTAAATATGTATAATTGTTTTAGGAAATTTTAGACTAACATTGATATTATGACTACTGTTCCCTTGACACACACACACACGCACGCACGCACACATGCAAATGCACGAAGGCACGCACGCATACACACACACACACACACACACATACACACACACGCACGCACGCACGCACGCACGCACACACACACACACACACACACACACACACACATACTGTATAATTTTAATGGAAAAATTAAAGATTATTTAAAATTTCATATTATCAACACATCCTAAAAAGAGCATCCCCTCTTCTTTTTATAAATGTCTGAAAATATCTGGGTACTGTGGAGACAATTTGGTTTAGTTTAGGATTAGGAAGGTTGTCCCATTCTTTTCTTACACATGATTCTAGTTGCTCAACTGTCTTAGGTCTTCTTTGTCGCATCTTTCTCTTTATGATGAGCCAAAAGTTTTCTATGGATGACAGATCTGGACTGCATACTTGCCATTTCAGTATCCAGATCCTTCTCCTACGCAGCCATTATGTTTTTCTAGAACTTGGATATATCTTTCAGCATTGATGGTGCCTGTCCAAATGTGTAAGCTGCCCATGCCATACACACTCATGCAACCGCATAGCATCACAGATGCAGGCTTCTGAACTGAGCGCTGGTGACAACCTGGCTTGTCTTGTTCTCTTTAGTCCAGATGACATGGCATCCCAGTTTTCCAAAAAGAACTTCAAATTTTGATTCGTCTGACCACAGAGCAGCTTTGCACTTTGCCTCAGTCATTTTTAACTGGGCCTTGGCCCAGAGAAAATGCCTATGCTTCTGGATCATGTTTAGATATGGCTTCTTTTTTTCCCTATAGAGTCTTAACCGGCAAACCGGAAATGGCACGGTGGTTTGTGTTCACAGACAATGTTTGCTGGAAGTATTCCTGAGCCAATGTTGTGATATCCATTACAGTAGCATTCTTATATGTGATGCAGTGCCCTCCAAGGGCAAGGTTATTCGGTTCGGATTTCCGGCCTTGACCCTTAGGCACAGAGACTTTTCCACATTCTCTGGATCTTTGAATGATATTGTGCACTGCGGATGATGATAACTTCAAACTTTTCAAACATTGAGAAATTCCTTTCTGATATTGCTCCACTGTTTTTCATTGCAGCATTGGGGGTATTGGTGATCCTCCTCCCATCTTGACTTCTGAGACACACTGCGGTTCTGGGAGGCTCTTTTTTATAACCAATCAATTTATTGGTAAATGCTAATTTACCTAATATGTTGCAAATTGTACTTTTCCGGCATCCTAATGCTACCTGTCCCAACATTTTTTGGAATGTGTAGCTCTCATGAAACCCCAAATGATCCAATATTTGGCATGACATTTCAAAATGTCTCACTTTTAACCTTTGATATGTCTATATTATATTGTATCTATATTCTATTGTGAATAAAATATAAGTTTATGAGATTTGTAAATTATTGGATTCTTTTTTTAATCACAATATACAAATAACTGAGGTGGTCTTGCTATGACAGAGAAAGATGACTGTTAAGACAGAAGCTTGTTTTAAGTGAACATATCCTAGAATGCCCTGTACTGAAGAGCTATTTGAAGAATTCTATAAGTATTAAAGAGAAGCAGGGAAATTCACACTGAACCCTCCCTCCGCCGCTGGAGCAGAAAACTGCTCGACGCTCTCGCCGCTCTGACGCGCTGCTGTCTGCTCGTTTTTTAACTTTTAATTAAAGGAGCGGCAAAGCAAACTTATTAAACATGCTGACTAAATACAAACTATAAGTTAAATTATCATCATAAACTTAAACATTTTACAACAGCATCAGTCTTTTGTGTTCTTGCACATACACGCACAACCACAATAAAGAAACACCTCATAAACTCAAGATTTCAGGCATTTTGATTCAAACATTACTTTATTAATTCGTGTCCCTGTTTATGTTCATGTATAACTGAAAATATGAATATAATAAACAAGTTATAATGAATATCTCGTCTCCTCTGTATGGGAACTAATGTGATCAGAACTAAAGTTAACATGTCTCTGTTCTTTTAACTCTTCTGAACAGGAGCGCTGCTGCTTCCTGATTGGTTGCCGCTCTTGCGCGTCATAGCTCATTAGCATATAGTTAAACTGATTTTAACTCTCCCTTGACGCTCCTGCCGGACTCGCCTCGCTGCTCCTCGCCGCCTCTCGCCGTGGACTTACATTGAAAATGAATGGCACCCGGACGCTCTCGCCGCGTTCGGTGTGAACGCACAGTAACAAGTATAAAAACCCTGAGATCTCTTCCCACTAACCGTGGATGACCTGTCAAAAGCTGTAAGAGCAAGACAGGGATCAGGTGACCCCAGCAACCCTGAGTGACCCTGAACCCTGAAATGACAGCATGAAGCATTCTGAGTGAAGTTCACAATGTGTTTTTCTCTGACCTGAAGCTTGGCAAGTTAACAGCGGCTCTACATAACAACACGATTACGAAACAAAGACTGATGTGACTGTAAAATGAGTTATGGTACACATAGGCCAGGTCACTGTGTTCTCAAAGACAAAAGCACTCGAAAAGGATGAAGATTAAAACACAAAAGAGTTCTGAGAAAGAAAGTAGAGGGCAACTGAAGTGGTGAAGAGGCAGCACAGGAGAATAAGACTGCTTATTAGAAACGTGGAGATCGAGATATATGGGGTAGAAATATATTAAAGTGGTAGTAAAGATGAAAGCTTGTGTGAGTTTATAGATAGATATAGAATAGAGAAGGGGTTACAAACAGCTGGAGCCCTGAGACAAGGCTATGTTTAATATTAAAGCCCCCTTTGATCAACAACCTATTCCCTTAAAACTAATCTCTGACCATCAAAATTATTTTATTCAAATGTTTTTCAATGTAAAAATATAAAAAAACACATTTACGGCACTTAAGCTGTATGATGAAAATAATCAATAATGGTTTACATTGCTTCACCCATGATTCGTCTCAAAGCATATAAAAAACTACACATAAACAACATTGATATTCACCACAAGGGGTCTTCAGTTTGAGAAATAGTCAAAACTGTTTCAGTAACACTTTATTCATATTGCTTAAAACCTGAGCTTTTATGACAGACTAGATACGCACATGTACTAGACATTAAATTACACATCATATTTTCAAGCTCACAAAAAGAGCCAATAGAACAAAGACAAACCATCAATTAACCAGAACTTTCACAACAGTGATTTTTAATGTATGTAAATATGTAAATATTTATGTAAATAGAGAAAAAGAGGGAGAGACAGATAGGCCTTGTTAGACCAGAACTATTTTTAGCTACAACAAACACTTATTCTGATCTCACAGAATATCCAAAGAGGAAAACATTAAGCTCAAGGCAACAGTCAAGCAAAGCAGACATTAAATAATGAATTAATGTAAAAACCAAAGATTGTCAAGGTGAACTGAACATTACACCAGGAGCTGTGAATTTATCATCAGAGACTAGAACTTAAGAGGTCAAGTAATGTTTAATATAATCTGAAAGAACACAGACACAATTTAGATTTTAATGATGATGTTTAACTGAAATGATGCAGTTTGTGAGAATAGACAATAATGGGACTAATTATAGATGTGAAATAAAGCTAATGTAAAACAAAAATTACACAAATGAAGGAATTTTAATGAGACTTAAAACTAATTTACTTTAATTAGGATATACTTAACCATGTTGACATTACACTACCGGTAAAAAGGTTTTTGACGTTTTACTCAGTTATGCAATCATATTATATTTAACCAATCCCATTTCAAAAATATTTTTACTACATAAAAATTTACGTTTTACTCTGGAAAAAAGTTTGTTAAATTATATTTTTGTCCATAAAACTAATTTCAGGTATTCAGATAAAATGAAAAATTTTTCACTCAAAAGTCTCAAAACCAGTTTATTTTTCTGACTTTATTATTCTTAGTGTGTTGTAAGATTTACCTTCAGTAGTTTTATATTAAATAAATGCACTGTAATTGTCTCTTCAGTTTTAGTCTTTGTACAAGTATTCATTACAGCTAGATACATTCACAGATTTAAAATTTTTGCAAGCGGTTGCATAAAAACATATAAAATTATATCAGTGTAGTAGAACTTCAAGTTAATTTTGACTTCCACTGGGATAGCTTTTGTTAAAACTCATAACAGTTGAAATGATTAATGTAATTACTCCAGAATCTGACCAGACTCATTATAAGCTTCAAGATCTGGGAAATTTAATTATTTGATGCTATGAACTGAACAAACGTCTTGGGCCTAAAGATCTTTGCGCTAATTTGCATGAAATTTTTCTGAAGAATAAACCCATCTCAAAGGGCTGGAATTGCCTGCAGATCTCTGCTTTTATTGTCATTGATGTAATAATTGACTTTTCGAATAATAATAAACATGTTGATGGTGTTTTGGCCTGATTTTCAATCCATTACCGACCACCGATTCTTAATTCTTACGCTAAAGTGCTTGGAGTGATCAATTTTTCATATGTGAATTCAACAAGCGGTTTGGCAATCATAAAATACCCACTAAAGAGCTCATTATTCATACACTCTTAAGAGTTAAATGTGCTGTGAAGGAGCTCTCATGGAACATAGATCTTCATAATTCTTGGATCCCTTCCAAAGGTGCAGCAATTTCTGGAAATTAACCAGTATTATTTTTATTTGTAATTCATCTGCATGTGCTTGACTGAGGAGCATTCATAACCTCTTGTATCACCACGTTAACCAATAAATTAGATAAATTGGATATTTTGCATATTTTATTCCAATTAAGCATGTAAAAACTAGCTATTAGGCTAGTCAAAAAGAAAAAAAAACATTACGTTGTACTTGTGGTTCATTGACCCGTTTAAATCGCTGTGTATGTTCTTTCATCAGACGTTAGTACATGTTGTGTGCTTCAGCAGTGTGTTACAGATTTAGCAGCTCTAGCTGTAGGTCACATTCACAGGCTGACAAACAATTGTCCACGATTGGACCCCCCAGCCCACATATGCCTTTTCATAGTCTGCATGTTCTAGATCTTTTGTCAGACATTTTCTTGCCCCATCAGTTTCAAATTCCAGTTCTTGCCAGCATCTCTCTCTTTTCTAATCCTGCCAAAATTTCCACTCACTCCCCTACATACTACATTATGGGTTTGGCACCGTGGCCTCTTTCTTTCCTGATGAGTGTTTGCATATTTCTGCATTAAAGTAGCCCACAGCAACAGAGTATTAGATGACACTTTGACTGACTCTCAAGTGTTCAGACCTACACACAAAAAAATAACCAACATAGAAGCAAAAGATTATTCAAATTCCAGATATTTACTTTGCTAATCTATGGATGAAGTTCTGCCACCACATGGAATACTAATAAGTTTTGCATATGTCAACATCTTTTATTACAACATGGAACAAACCTACATTTTGTGATTAAACACGCTAGAGGAGAGAGAGAGACAGAGAGAGAGAGAGAGAGAGAGACAGAGAGATAGAGACAGAGAGAGACAGAGAGAGAGAGACACAGAGAGAGACAGAAAGAGAGACAGAGAGAGAGAGAGAGAGAGAGAGAGAGAGAGAGAGAGAGAGAGAGAGAGAGAGAGAGAGAGAGAGAGAGAGAGAGAGAGAGAGAGAGAGAGAGAGAGAGAGAGAGAGAGAGAGAGAGAGAGAGAGAGAGAGAGAGAGAGAGAGATGTGGCTTTTTGTTTGGTCAGTTACAGATGTGGCTTTGATAAAGTGTCTTTAATTGGATTCTGCTATCCCTACACATCTTAAGTAATGCATCACTTTCATAAATGAGCATTGGGTTGTGCCGTAATTTATCAACCACAGAAATCATTGTGTCGCATTAAATCTTTGATTCAAAGTGGCTACAAAATTATGACAAGTGTTATCCTAACTTTGAGTATCATAAACTAACCTTGTAAATCATAAACATAAACTTATGTTAATTTAAGGTGTAAATAAATCAACAGATTCATCAACTTGACATTAAAAACGAGAGTGGAAAAAAGAAATTAAGTGTCCTGTATGTAAACCATTGAAGCACCTAACAGGAATTTAATACAAGATCAGGCCATTAGACACCAAAACGTCTATATTCACAACTATGCCTATTATGCACAATGATTTCAGACACATGTAAAGTTCAGAGTTAAGATAAGTTTAAATGAGTTACTATTTGAGAAAGTCATGGCCTAGTGCATATACATTTTGACCCCTAACTCTTTGCATGTTTAAGGCTTGTGGCCGGTGATACCATGACTTGAGCAAGGCACCGAACCTCCATTGCTTTGGTGCTTCATTCTCCAACATTGACACATTTTCTTCTGTTTTCTGCAGAAGAAATATGAGTCATGCATGTTTGAAATAGTTAGTTACATTCTTTTGATGAAAAAGCTAAGTCTAGTCTTAGTAGACAGAATATTAAAGAGTACCTTGTTTAGTGAAAAAAACATTAATAATTAAACTATGTTGTAATCAAAATCAGGTGTTTCAATTACTCTCTCTCTGAATGCTTCACCATACCACAACATTTTGGACAACTCCATGCTCCCAACTTTGTGAGAACAGTTTAGAACTGGCCCTTCCTCCTCCAACATGACTATGCACCAGTGCACAAAGCAAGTTCTATAAAGACATTGATGATAGAGTCGGGAGTGGATGAACTTGACTGGCCTGCACACCTGGTCAAAAATTCACATAAACCCACTCCTAAACCTTGTGGATGGACTTCCCAGAAGAGTTAAAGCTGTTATGGCTGCAAAGTGTGGACCAACAGCATATTAAGCCCTATGGATTAGGAATAGGATGCAACCTAAATTCATGCGAATCAATGCATGTGAGGGAATACTTTTTACAATATAGTTTGGCAATATATTTTTGGTTTAGTTATTTACTTTCCTTACATCTGTGAAACACTTTGTGTTAATTCCTGACTACTTCAGGTCCGTCTCCCAGTGTAGTTCAATTGGTCATGCAGTCTATTCACTTTGGCAAACACGTCTTTCAGTTTTTTCATCACAACCATTGCAGAGCACTAACAAAAAAATAAACACATATATACAAAGAAAATCTAAATTTTGTTTTAGAATCATAATTCTACTCAAATGTAACTTATTTAACTAATTTACTTGCTTTATGTTTTACAAAATTAAATTAAACTAAGTCAATCATGCCTATAGTCCAGTAACTTTAGGGTATGTATTGTTGCAACGAAGGCTGTATACTGCACTAGCTATTGGCTGATACCTCTTTGAAAAGAAGAGCTGGACAGATTAACATACTTTTGTCCATCTTTAGCAAGTCATATAATATTTTAATGTACAGTACAGATTATCTTAGTTTTTCACTTTTGTTGTATTTTAAACTATGCACCAACTCACGTCAGAGAAAAAAGTTGACATTATCATTTGAAAAGTTTGTGCTTGCCTTCTGAATTTTTAATTGTGACTCATCAGCATTCATGCTTTAAGTTAGCTGTATTTTAACGGCGACTGAAGCAAAATAAGACAGCATGGACACACAAAACACATGTCATCAAAATAAATTGACACTGAATGAATAGGGTGTATGATTTTTATTTTTGGGTGAAAATTGTTTTTATTATGAGTCATAAATCTTTTCTGATATATAACACTGACAAATATTACATCAAGTTTTTCAAAACCTCGAGCCAACATGTGATGTTCCTGGTATGCTGTGGTTACCTATACACTTTAACTTTATTTTTCCTTACTTAACAGGAAAAAGAATGTCCCTGTTCAGAGACCTGGTGGACTGCAACTGCATCCACTCTCCGGCCTAAAATGTTTTAGGGACCAATAAACACAGCTTCACAACAGCAAATAACAGAAAATCACCTGGCAGTACGATAAAAGAATCACCTGGTTTCAGACGTAAAAAAAAGGAATCACCCAATACAGAAACATAGCTAAAGCCATAGACCTTTCTTACCTAGTTTGGGAAGGGAATATTTGACTTTAAAGTAATACTTGTAGAACTGCTTGAATCTCTTGGTGATGTGTAGAGCAAAGTCCCAAGATCCTCTCTGGATGGCGTCAGGTCTTAAGTATAGCCAGATCTTCAAAAACATGACACAGAAATAGAGAGAGAAGTAAAAGGTTGTTTGGAGTGTTTTTTTCACTGGGTTTATCTCAAACTTAATTCCCCCAAGGAGAATTATTTTGCATTTGTCAGTTTAAGCTCTTTGAGTAATCCACAGTGACACTCTTTTCCAGAACTTAATCTGGCTTATGTATTGCTCAACAATTCATCTCTTAAAATAACAATGTGTTTAGAAAAATATTTAAATTATATACAATCTCTCCAGAATTTTTTTTCTTTGTTTCTCTCTGTTATCAACTTAGCTTCATATCATATTGTCATACAGATGTCTGTCATATTATATAAAGAGACCTAAAGTTGATGTTTGAAGTGTGCTTTCATAAAGGGTGTGTGTGTGTGTGTGTGTGTGCGTGTGTGTGTGTGTGTGTGTGTGTGTGCGTGCGTGCGTGCGTGCGTGCGTGTGTGTGTGTGACTATGCCTAGGTATTAATACACATCTAGTAAAACACTGTCTGACAGCTGTCACTTTGAATATCCACCTCTTTCAGCCAAGTTGAAAGGTGGGCGTGCAGGTGTATGTTGTCTGCTGTACACCAGCATAAAACGTTACAGAAATATTATTTAGAGTACATTCAAGCTGCCATGTTATTGACCAAAAGACCAAAATAACAGAAAAAGAAACTGTTTGATGATCAGCTTAACTTCACCTTCCATTTAAAAAGTGATCATATCAAATAACCGTTTTAATTGCTTTGACTTTACTTTAATGTGTGTGGTATGGCTTCTTTATTATATAGAAGGGAAACAAAAATCTTCCTCAAGATGTAAATGTTCATTAGTGAAATTCTGATGAGTGAGTAAGTGGGGTCTGGTGATTTTATCATAAATAGGGACCAATTGTTTTTCTTATTGTCAAGTTTCTCACTTCATCTGTGGAGGAACAGCTTCGAGCTCAAACCCTGCTTGTAAAAGAACAGCTAACGAGTAGAAAAAGAGAAAACTAGGAGGAGATGTGGACAATGTGGCGTGGATACTGCCTCTTATATACATTCTTAATGATGACTGACAGAACTAAATGGGCTCCTTTAAAAATACATTTAGGACTTAATTTGGTGGTCAAAGGTGTGTTTGTATTATTCTATTTGTAAATTTCTTTAAATTCAAACCATTGAAATTGGATTTAAAAAGCTATGACTAAAGGTTATATTAAAACATTTGCATCTGATTGCAGTTCAGAAATATTGTACCAATGAATCTCTAAGAAATGCATGAGGACTTAAATATAACAATTGAACTAAATTCACTATCATTAACCCCTATCCACCCTTTCTCTTGTTTTTCCTCTGTCATTTAAAGCATTGGCTATCATGGTCTGTCTCTCTCTATGCATTTGTCATAATAGCTCAGGATCTTTGAGATTACACATGTATCCCCATGGGTTTTAACATGTGATCCTATGGATATCACATGGAAATACCTTTAGGATTCACACAAAAGTGTTCCAAAACCAAAATTTCACATGTATTTATTTGTATTTTCCTGTAGAGTTTGAATCACATTCAAATCTGACCTATTTGTCAGATATGGTGACCCATACCGGAAGCAATCGGCAGCTGTAATGGCAGCACCCACGGAGCGAATTGGGCTTAGGTGCCTTGCTCAAGATTGACTCACTTACCAGTAGGCCATGACTACCCTCCTAGAATGGATATGAACACACAACTTACAAATGTCTAACATACAAAAATAAATGGAAAACTATTTTATTCCATTACTGTATTACTAGTATCGCCAACATCTCTTTACTGTCTTTTGACCTCTCAAGGCAGATTACAAGTCAGTTAACTCTACAGCTAAGACTTTCAATCAGATTGCAGTGTGAATGAAAAAGACATAAGTGATCCTGTGCAGAACACCACAAATCTCAGACACACATACGAATAGGTGGACAGGTTCAAGATGAAGGTGACATTGTCTACCAGGAACAGATAGAGACAACTATTTCAACAGATTTATTCCTATGTATTTAGTTTCCTTTACATAAAAACAGGAGGACTCTATATGCAGATTAAACCTGATGGCCCCTATGGACACAAATGGTTCTAATAATCGATTTGGATAGTTAATAAAAGACTAGATCCTACAAACACATTGCTGTTTCTGGATGCCCTTGGATGCAGACCATCAACACTACACCACTTGAGAGAAGTTATCAAGATCTAAAAATTGGTATCGCTCACAACAATTAAAAGATGGAGCATAACAATTTATACAATGTATTAATTTATACAATGCCTTAAGTGTCCGATTCATCAAAAAAGCATTTTTATTAAAATCAGGTGTTAAATAATTGTCACTCTAACTCAGTAATAAATTTGCAGTTTTGAATTAAGGCACTGTCAAGTGTTCAACACTGAAGAGTTATGATCGCTTGCTAAAAATGCAAAGTTAACACAAGCTTTATTTTATGTTTGTATGTGATCACACATCATTATTTTAGAAATGGTTTACGTTTTACATTTTACTGCTGCGGTGGTCTAAAATGGTTTAAATGCTAAACGAAATGGTTTGAATGGTTGAATGGGACTGTTTGCCCAAACATAGACATTTTTAAATCAATAACTGTCACTCCAAACCTGTGTGGCCAGAAACACAAAGTAAATATTTTGAAGAATGTCAGTAAAAAAACAATATTGGCCCCATTGACTTGAATCGTATGGAAACAAAACCACAGAGACATTTCTCAAAATATCTTTTTTTGGGGTGCCACAGAATGAAGAATCAAACTGAATAAATGTGTGGATTTTTCAAATATAAACCATTTTTCAACTGTTGGTAGAGTGAATTTTATAAAAAAAAATAAAAAAAAAAATAAAAAAAATTATTTTTATTTATAAGAAAAAGCCAACAACTGATTAACATTGTGCACCTTTCACATCATAACTTGTTAGTGGACTAACTTTTGTTAAATAGTTCAGGATCGCAAATCTTGGTATCTTTGTTATAGACAAAGTTCTCATGGTATAAGGAAACAGTGTTGTCAAAACTGTCATTTTTGCTGATAGTGACAACAGGTTAACCCATCTGCAATATCCAACCGTCCACATATAAATTGAAGCAAACAGATTTAGAATTAGTTATAATGCAGATTTTAACATATTTGGGTATACACTGTCTTAAGTCACAATTCATGAGTAAGCTACTAAAAGTAAAAATTAACAGTGAACAGAAATGCAACTTCAGTGATCTTGTTCATGGAATGTTTTTCACTCAGTCATCAAATTTACATGTACATCTATTTCCTTTACAGACGCTTTTTTCAAAAGCATCGTAAAAGTTTTATGAAGTGGCCAATTATATGCTGGCATTGGAATTTAAAACAGCAACCTTCTTTGTACAAGTCCAACTCTCTAACCACCAGTCCATGACTTATAAATCATAACAATATTTAAATACAAAAAATTTCCTGAAATAAAGCATAACATACCGAATAATTCAAAGCCATATGTTTAGTAAAAATAATTCTAACATATGTCTGTAAATCATTGTAAAGTTGCTTATTTTGGTCTGTATTGAAGCATAAGAATAAACTGAAATAGACATTTCATAACTTTACATTTCCTAGATTATAAAAACAGAACATTTGGGTTTGTTGTTTTATGGTCTAGTAGTTAGAGACTTGGACTTTTAAGCAGAAATTTGTGGGTTCCAATCTCAGTATGCAAAGACTAAAGTGTCCTTGGCAAGACCATCTTACCCCATTTGCTCTGCAGTGATAATAAAAAAAGCTAGTAATACAATATCCAACTTGTGGTGATATCATATTACAGCTGTTTTTTGCCAAATTCTTTGTATGGAACTTGTAAGGAAGAAGAATTGGTACTGAATATGTCAATTCTATTTTAAAGAATAAGAACCAACATTGGAAATTACAGCTCGTTTCTGTTCGGAATTGCTCGGAAAAAAACATTTCAGACTCTATTACTTCATTTTTGAAAATACTACTGTAAACAAAGCCAGTCACTAAATCTCATTGGGAGCTTTCCATGATGCTGCGAACGTCACGTCTTAGCAGCTTTCGGAGCCTTTGGAGAGTGCTTTTTCAAATCTATTGTCTCCCTAGAAAGCAATTGTCTTGGCACTGATATCAGCCAAATGTGTCAGAGATTTGCGTATCCGTTTACTCCCTATGCACTGAATTCTTTTATCGGTACAGTTTTTTGTATTATTGCTTATTGAAGCTAACCACTTGTCACCGACTCTTAGAAAGACATTTTAGAAAGAGCAACCAGTTCTTGTTTCTTGGGTGCAATTTCTAAACAGTGCTTGATTGGTGGAAGAAGTTATTTTGGCATTTGATGTTAATGGGTTGTTGTCTCCACCTAACATTAAGCATGTTTTCGTCTGCATTAGGACACAGGGAATAATGTTAACCAGTCTCATATCCAGAAATAAATACAGAAAAATATGGATCCATTATTTTAAGAATCTATAAAGACTGATTTTTTTGTAAAGCTTTGGTGAAATCAGGGAGTGTGAAAAATCGAACTGTTGGTGTGGGGCAGTGCAAAGTGCTCTGTCAGGCTCTCTTACTTTCTGCAAACATCAGCTTGCCCTGACCAACACAGTATGTGACACATCTATTGATTAATGTAACTGGGATACTCACTCTTTGCCAGTCTGCCTGGCATTTGTGAAAATCAAAAGTGTTTTTGACCAGAATCATGTGAGATGATTCATAAGCAAAGATCTAACAATTAATAATTACTCTATATTTGCAATATTGATAGCAAATAACAAGCACCTTTCATGAATGTTGAGTTTTTCAAATTTATAAATATTCTTAGTTTTTTGTTTGTTGACGAAATGTTAATTGAAATCAAAGGTAATAAAATTATTGACACGTTAAAAATTAGATTAAGAGGTTAATTCAGGAAATTACAGAGAATTGTGTAGGTGAAAATATAGTACTTGACACATTTAATCAAGATAGAATTTTTAGTGAAGAAGCAGAAATGATGGGGAGTGGCGAGTCATTCACTTAACTTTTGTTGCCAGGTCTGAAATTTTGCTAGAGGAATTCAGACTATTTCAGGACATTTTTCAATGGCTCAAGATGGAGGTATCTAGAAACTCTGAAAAACTGGTCCATTAACACAGAGCAAAATTACATTTTAATAGATTACTTTTAAAATGTAAAATATTCAGTCAAACAAAATTCATACCTTTTTACTAAAACAGAACTTTTAATCTTTTTTACATAACTTTTGTGTGAGTGTTCTGTTCAGTCAAAAAATTATTCATTGGATGAACTCAATTTAACTGACTGCAGGATTTCCATACAATACATATGTGCAGAAATAATTTAGTTAAATGAAATTGGCTTTGACTAACTAAATTTGACCAAATAAAGTGTAAATGAAATTTGTTCCCGCTCTAGAGAGACAAGAGAGTAAAAATCTTGGTTTGTATGTTTTAATGTAAAACACGTGTACATATATTTAATGTTGTGTGCTACCAAAATGCACTGGTAAAAGACTCAATATTTCAGACAAATGCTACATTATCAGTGTCTCTGGTCTATCCTGTAGTATAAGTGATGTACTTGAAGAACAGTCACCAACATGAAGAAAGATTCTCTGAGTTCAGTTTATCTTTCATTTCAAAATATCTAGAGGCAACATCTTTCCCTGCTTCAGGAAATTCCTTGATAAGTCGAGTGACTGCAAGTGATAAACCCATGAACTTATCGCACCCTGTTAATCAATAGAAAATACAAAAAAAATGAAATAAAGGATTTTATCTTTTGTACTTTATTGATTAATAATCAGGACTGTAAATCGGGGGAGATGTGGGGGACAGAGACCAAAAATAGACATTCTGTAATATCCTTCACCATTTACAATAAACTTACTTCAGACATAAATTTATGCGCTTTGCGTGATTAGACAATCAAAATACGAATTGTATATAAGGAATGATTATTTTTTTTATAATTTATCCTTCTTAACAACATACTTAACAACACCCAGTCCTACTTCCTACTATCTTCACATCCCAAACAAGCTCTAGTGCTTTGCATTGTAAACTGTAGCTCAAACAGGGGCTGTCACAAAGTGTTGTCTTTATTTTGACACTGATATGTTCTGCTCACTGCTCGAAAGAAACCTAGTCTCTGAGAGTACACTACCTGTCAAACGGTAAGGATCACTCACACTGTCTGTATAATGAATTACTTCATATATTTTAGAGTATATTAAATCCATTAAAAAAATTGAATATCATGATTATAACTGAAAATTATTTTGTGACTAATACATCGTAAAGCAGAACTGGCAAAAATTTACAATTTACATGTTATTCTCCAGCTTCTTTTGGTCTTAGCCTAGAATATTTTTTAAATACTAAAGATATTTTTATATTAAATATTGATTTGAATTGTAAATTGTTCGATTGAAGTGTCTAGAATAGACTAGACTAGAATAAACTGGACTGGAATGGACTAGACTAGACTAGAAAATTGTGTTATCTACCCAGTTATATGCTTAGGCTTTCTAACAGAGAAGTAACTACTGCTACATAAAACTAAGTATTAAAGCCTTTAGGATAAAACTGATAAAGCCGTGGTCTCAGGTGACCAGATCTTCAAACTGAAGGTTTCTTAATTATGTTCATTGGCATAAGGCTCGCCGAAGAAGCCATATGACTGAAAGGTAAATACACAAATGACATTTAGTTCTGTCCCAGCAAGTTCAAATATGTGGGCTTCACATAGCAACGGATATAAACACGACAGCTTATTTCTTCAGTAAACATCTTTGTGTTGTCACTAGGCTGACCATTTAAAAACATCATATGCATGTCTTCCGGAAATCCTGTGGAATTTGTCCATTGAGATGGTGACTTACTAGAGTGTTTGCAGAAAAGTGTGACTTATGCATTAACCAAGAGACTACTGGCTAAGACTAATAAATACACATAGAGAGGGACAAAAATAGATAATTAATATGTATTTTTATGTTTACTTTATCTGAATATTCCATCTATATACCATCATAAAGTTTTTAGTACTATTATAATAAATGTTTATCTTCATTTAATCTGTTTTTTAAATATATTTTTTAGTTATTTTGACCCAATGGATTAAACATTTTCATAAGGTATTTATAAAGGCCACATAATAATGATGTTTTATTTAAAGGCTATACATTGAGAAAAAGATGTTGCCAATAAATGCTTTCTATATACAGTAGAAAGCTAACTACCATTTGTAACAGTACTAAAGTCACATTTCCTAACTTCAGGGCATACACAGAAATACATGCTGTGTATTTATAACCACATCTGTATTCTGTTCATGATGTTGCACTTCTACATTGCTTAGGAAGGGAACCGAAAGATTGATCGCTTTCTCATTACAAGTCCCTCAGAGCTAAATTGAGAGTTTTCAGCAAACATCTTCATCCAAAACAGCCAAACAAGATCATAAATAATTAATTTTTCATCTTCCTAATTGAGTTCCCTCAGAAGCCATGTGAAAACATGTTGCCAAATTTTCTCCATAAGAATTAAAGCAATTGTGAAGAAGGGTTGATGAAATGTTTTTGTAATGGGATGATCTTTTTCCCCCTCAACCAGAGAGGTAGCAAGACATTCAGTAAGAAAGAGAGAAGGCCTGAAACAGAAGCAGTACTTATGAGGCGAGAAAGAAAGCTGCCAGAGGAGAGCAGAAGAAGGAAGATGAACATTTCACAAAAACTCTCTTTTCTTGTTCTTTAGTCTGGAACTGCATTGTTAGGTGTCTGCTCATTTCATGTCGAGAGAAAATTATTGGCCCACAATTCCTGCTGGGATCTCACAGGCTGTCAGGAACCCCCAGCGCACTGACAAACAGGACTGTGGTCTGCATTATTAATAAAAGAAGCATCCTGCAGTTTCATATGCAACTAGTTTAGAGCAAACTTGTCCTCTTCCCTATTCATTGATCAGACATTTCATATTTCCTTTTTCTTATCTAAAAATATTTGTCACTTGTAGATGCGTTATACTTGATCAAACAGGCAACGAAAGAGATGGTGGTCTGGGTGGGGATTATAGTGTGACTATTGGATAAAAATACTGCACACAGACCTATCTTTCTTCTTTAACTAGGCAGAAATATGAAGAAAATATTAAGAGTGATGTTGTTCCCACTTTAACTGACAGCTCACCCAAAAATGAAAATGTGTGTTATCATTTACTCATTATCCTGTCTTTTAAACCTGTATGACTTTCTTTCTTTTGCACAACAAAAAATAGTATATTTTGAATAATGTTGGGAACTAGAACCCAATCCCATGGATTAGAACAATATGACATTAATGAAAAGAGGTGTAAACTATCCCTTAAATATTCAAAATAGCATCACATGTTTAGCATTGGACATATGGCCCAAGCTTAATGTTAGCTTTTTTCAAGAAAAATTTAAAAAGTAAAGAGAGATGGAATACTGGCTGTCCTATGACAATGACCAGCATACAGATAAGAGCCTGCAACAAACGTTCAATAAAAGATTCATGGACGTATCACATTTTGAAAAAAAATTTTTGCCTAGATTATTTATTTTATATTGATTATTTATGATTCAACCTTTTTGATTTATGTCAATTCTACCATTTTGGCCAAGAGTTTACAGTTGATCATCCTCATCTCTTTCTTTGTTAATTCTCCTGTACAGATCTTTAATTATAGTCATATTATCGTAAAAACTCACAACTGCCACCAACACATTTATGAATCAACTAGAGAATCTGCACACACTACTGCTCCACTAACCACACTCTTACCCTGCCGCACGCATCTCATCATATCTTTGTAACTCTTTATCTCAACCTGACAGCACCAGACCCCTTCCGCACTTGTAATCTTCGGAGGAATGATCCTGCTGTCTCCTCTAAACCTCCTCCCCTCGACCAACTCTCTCTACTAAACACTGACAGTGCTACTGACTCTCTGTACTCCGGGAACACAGATCTAGGCTCAGGTTTACAGAGAGAAAGTGGTGGAGGTCTAACGACACTACCAATCTCTCTCTCTATCAGTTTCTTACTTCTCCCTGGATATCTTGGCAGTAAAGACTCAGTTCTAACATTCTGAATTAACGAACCTCCTAACTCTCTGATTATTTCAAGACATTCTCAACTCTCCTTTGTCCAACCATTCCTCTGCCATCTTTGGACGTAAAAGCTGATGATTTTGAATCGTTCTTAATGAAGAAAACTACCACCATCAACAGTCTATTTTCGGCTCCACCTCCGCTGGACTCTGCTCCGACTCATGTGAGTGTCTCTCTACCCTCTTTCTATCTTTTGACTGCGGACAACATTGCAAGAATCATAACCTCTAACCAATCAATAACCACCCTACTTCTTCAAGCCATCTTTTCATAGGTTGTCCCTGTTCTCACCCACATCATCAACTCATCTCTTAACATTGGTAAATTTTGAGGCCTCCATCACCCTGCTGTTAAGAAACCCACTCTTAATCCTGCCCTTATGGAAAACTACAGGCTTGTATCGCTCCTGCCCTTTATTGATGAAGTCTATGTGAATCATCTTCGACAAACTCTCCTCATTCCTTACTCTGCAAAACCTTCGGGAGAGAAACCATAAGAGTTCAACACTGGACCCTCCAAAGGTAGATATTCCAGGGTTACATTTTGGGAGATTTAGTTTCAGAGGTTTACCTCGGTCCTCAGTGCTTGGACGGCTGCTCTTCTCAATATACATAATAACAATTAGGATCCATAATTAGGATCAATCACATGGAGGCATGGCTTTTCCTATCACTGTAAAGCAGATGACACAAAGCTGATGTTCACACAGTTTCGGCAATCATTCAGCATGCCTGAGTGATTTATATTTCTGTATGAAGAACCATCACCAACAGATAAAACAAACTTGACTTCTTTTCACTTCCGCCAACCTGGAGACACATCACAACCTATCTTACTCGGATTATCGATAGTTGTGCCCTCAGAGACAGCCAGAATCTTAAGAGTGGTAAATGAGCACCAACACATCCTGCAGATTCCCTCTACAACATTAAGAAAATCAGACCTTTACTCTTAGAGCATGCTACACATATCTTAGTCAAAGCTCTGGTCTTGTCCAGGCTGGACTACTGCAATGCTCTGCTTGCTAGGTCTGCACCACCAAACCTCTTCAGATGATACAGAACGTGGCGGCAAGAGTGGCTTTCATAGAACCAAAATGAATGCTTGTCACACCTCTCTTCATCAAGCTACATTGACACCCCATAGCCACTTGTGTTGAATTTCAAAGCTCCGGTAATAGCCAACCACAAGTTCAGACCTTCACTCGCTGATTCACAGGTATATGCCCTCCAGATATCTGTGCTCCGCTAACAGGCAATGTCTTTCTTTTAAAGGCTAAGAAAACCTTCTCTTGGCCAGGTTTATGGATGATGGAACGATCTGTCCTTTACAACACGTTTGGCAGAATTTATATCTTTTAAAAAACACCTTATAGCCTCTCCTTGCCACTGTCAAAAAACCTTTCTTCTCTCCTAACCGTTTTGTCCAGCCTTATGTATCTTACTTACACATTGAAGCACTTTTTCATCTACATTTTGTTTTCTAGGTCAGTTGTGGTCTGGTGGTTAAAGAGTTGAACTTGTAAGCAAAATGTTTTGGGATCGTCAACTTGTAAGTCACTTTGAATAAGAGCGTCTGCAAAATTACTACATGTAAATGTTTTCTCTGCTATTTACCACTGCATTGTCTTTTTAATTCTTTGTAAAGCGTCTGCTAAATGCTGAAATGTAATTAATAAATTAACATAGGGGTGGTTCCGGTTTCACTTGCCAGTTGCCCTCACTGGCTCATTCACCCGTTGGTCAGCAAAATAGAATGGTGGCCAAGTGAAGCGGCAGGTTACAAATCCACACTAAAACCCTTATTACTGTACAGAAGGAAACCGAAGTCATACTCCTGGTATGGAATAAGTGTAATGATACAACTAGAAAAAACCCACATTCAAGTTATATTTTTCAACAGTATATGCTTACGTATATGGTTCATTTAAGAAAGTATTCTGGGTGCAATAAGGCTTAAAAAAAATATGAAAAAAGCTTAGTTTGTTATACAGTTGTACTGGATCCTCGTGGTTTTAAGTAGCTTTCTCATTAAACAGCATCCAATATCTATGAATACACCAAACTCTCAAAATTCCAAGTTTGAAAATCTGCATAATCCTTTTAAATAGTAGCTTGGATTGTGTTGTATCATTTCAGTGTGAGAATGTGATGGATGACTACTTCACTACAGGATCAAAACACTTTGACTGACAGAGTTCGTAACACCATGTAAGCCAACCAGCTCTATGCCGATAACCCACACATAAAAATCTCTTAATTGATTAAGAGATCTGACCTTTATCTACAGACTCCAGGAGTGGTAAGTTGTGACATTGGTACCAGAAAGCAATGACAAAACCTTCCAGAATGACCCAACAACCACAAGCATGGCTTAAGTTTTTAACATTTAAAAATAATTACATTTATAACCTAAATCAGGTTGAAAGAGATACTCTTACCTTCTTATATGTGATCCAGTCAAAGACTCTGAGAACTAGCCAAACTGTCCAATAACATCGCCTCATGAAGAACATCAGTCAGAAATCTCTGTATTCCTGTGGATGAGAGAGAAAGAGTTACACTCCTTTATTAGTTTTGGATAATACTTTTGTTGACACTCACAAAAAATACACTGTAAGTCAAACTAAGATTAACATAACTTTAAAACACCACCAAAAAGCATTTTATTCTGCAAACTGTGCTCGAGCCGTAATATTGATTTCTTGTAACTTTTTTAAAAGTATCAGTCTGCCAGTTACAGGAAATGGGAATGTATAAACATTGAATCATTTGAAATATAAACCAATGCCTTTCACTGTAGGTTCTTATTCAGAATATCTTCATATAAGACCCACCAGCAAAATCTCTGTGTTGACTGAATACATTGAAATTCTATCGTTAAAATTAGGGATTTGGATCAAAACAAACACCAGAGAACTAATTGCAAAAATAAATGTAAATCAAAACCATTAATATTTAGAGTGTTTTAAAAAGTTAAAACGTGATTTAATTTCCTTAAAACAATACAGACGTGAAACCTGATTACTCTTTTACCCATCATCTTTTTCATCCAATATTCTAAAGTTTTGGTTAAAGTGGGTTAATAAAATTACACAAGATGACCTGTGGTTGCTAGGTGTCTTTTTATTTCTGGAAACAAAGTTTCGTTTGCTCAGAAAGAAATGAGCTCTATCTTGACATCCATCCTCTCTGTTACTGAAGTCGGCAGCCAATGAAGGGTAAAATTAAAGGTGGTCTTCTTCACAAAGAAGGATGCAAAGTCATCAGCTGTTAGGTCCGACGAGGGAGGAGGGGAGGGAGGACAGAGTAGAGCAGAGAAGGTCTTAAAGAGAGCGCGAGAGTCAGTTGAGCTGTTTATTTTCGCCTGGTAGAACTGAGTCTTAGCGACCGAGACATCCTCAGAGAAAGAAGAGAGAAGAGTTTGATAGAGAGAGAGATCTGCAGGGTCATTAGATTTGCGTCATTTTCTCTCAGCTGCCCTGAGCTTGGTTCTGTGTTCCCGGAGGACATCAGAGAGCCAAGGTGTTGAAGGATTGGCACGGGCTGGTCGAGATGTAAGCGGGCATAAATTGTCCAAGCAGGATGTTAGTGTAGAGCATAGGAGGTGGGTGGCATTGTCAGTGCTAAGTAGAGCAAACTGATCAGGAGGAGGGAGCATAGAGGAAACAGCAGAGGATAGGGTGAGAGGAGAGAGCGTGCGTAGTTTACGCCTGAAGGTAACAAGAGAGGAAGGGGAAGGAGTGTCGGATGTTGTCACGTCAAGGTGAAGGTTGACGAGAAAATGATCGGATGTGTGCAGTGGTGTTACTTGAGTGTGATATGTGGAGCAGTAGCGTGTGTAGACAAGATCAAGTGTGTTACCGGACTTGTGGGTCGGCGACGTGGGCATGTGAGTGAGGTCAAACGATGCAGTGAGGTTGTGCAGGTCAGTAGCTGAGGATTTCTCCAGGTGGATGTTGAAATCTCCTAGGATCACAAGAGGTGTCCCATTCTCCGGAAAAGATGACAGGAGAACATCAAACTCCTCTAGAAAATGTCCAAGCTGATCTGGGGGACGATATACTACCACAAAAATGATATTGAGTGGATGAGTTACAGAAACTATGTGTGACTCAAAAGAGGTGTTGCCACCCGAAAGTGCAAGTGTTTTAAATCTCCATCCAGTAGGAAGAAGTAGACCAGTTCCCCCCCCTCTACCAGTAGAGCGTGGGATGTGGGAGAACGCATAGTTGGTAGACAGGGCAGTCGGTGTTGTACTGTCTTCTGGTTTTATCCAGGTTTCAGTGAGTGCTAAAACAGTGAGACCAGAATGTTTAGCCATGGCAGGAATAAAGTCAGCTTTGTTGACAGCAGATTGGCAGTTCCACAAGCCTATAGGAATAGTGAGTGCAAAAGAGTCAGATGTAGGGATGGCACGCAGGTTATCAGTGTTGTGTGTCCTACGACGTGACCCAGAGGGTTTACGAGTATTAGTCACAGTGAGAATTTTGTGACACATGGTTAAGTGGCAAACAAAAGAGGAGAGTAAATGAGAAGAAATAAGAAGAAAAGAAGAGCTAAGAGCTAGTTCAGTAATTAGAAGTACTTGAAACCAATAAAGGCAATAAGTGTTTAAAAATACAAGCAAAAAATACGGAAACGCAGATTTTTGAAAGATACAATAATACTCAGGTGCCCTGTCGGTGTCTCTGCTCGGTGGATTCGCACAGGTAGAGTCGGTAGTCTTTACTCTCGTCGGTCTTCACACGAGGAGGGCTGCACACGAGGGCTGACGCTCACGCTGACGCGTTAGCGCAGACAACACTTAAATACTCACTTAATTGTGCAATCAGTGAAAAGAGCTGAATGCGCCTTGTAAATTATCACAACAATAGCCTCGATGGCCTGGCAATCATAAACCAATGGCTCTGATGCCCCATATTTTAAACTGATTTGTGTCCATGTTGACTTTATAGTATCCCCAAAAGAAGGTTCCACTTGTCCAACTAATATTTAGCACTACTGCACTTAAACAAAGCTTCTTTGAACTAAGTACTGTTTGCCATTGAATCGTTTTATAGCATATTATGTCCTCTTTGTTTACTTTAAAAAATTTCTGTGCGTTCAAATTCAATCAAGTCAACGATATCGTTGTAAATGAGGTGACCCCAACTAAGCAAGCCAGAGGCGACAGCGGCAAGAGACCAAAACTCCATCGGTGACCAAAACAAACCTGGGGGGCTAGTTCTTCACTGACCAGACAAATCCAGCAGTTCAAATCCAGGTTGCAGCAGAATGGAGAAGAAACATCTGTGTGCTGTGGTCGTATCCCGATGATCATCAGAGGCGAGGTCTTCGCAGGGGATTGGTATCTTTGGTGTTCTTGTCCTGGTCTTCGGTTTGTCTGAGGGCTGTAGAGAGCTTTTCTAGTTCCGGACCCACCATCTGGTCCAGATACATACTGACTCCTGCTTAAAGCAATGTCCTACTGATCCGGGTATAGCCTGGCTGTAGTGGCTCGAAGGGAAAGCTAGGCGCAGATGGGGAGCCAGTTATCCTCTGAATAGATTTTAAACAGTGTTCATAACAAGGCACTCGATTATGGACTACCCTATCTTGAAGTAAGAAAGTGTCCCAAACTGCCATTTTGTGAAACATGTCTATGGGTAGGAAAAGCAACATCTTTAATTCGGTGCCAATGATGTTTGGTTAACAACCAACCCCAAGAACTCAGCTATTATTTAATATTTTTTCAAACACACAAGAGCCTGAGGTTTGGTGTTGAACATTCAGGTATATCTGGGGGTTCATATCTATTCCACTGTTATATTAGGGCGAGTGGTATTGTGGAGACAACTTGAAGTTTACTCACAGCAAGATTCAGTCCCATTCAGCATAGAGAGAATCTTCCCATTATATTTTGAGTCACAACAAAGGTGTGGTAATATGCTACTTCATGCATTCGGACTACTGACTACTGATTGGTGCAGTTTTAAAAAGCCGAGTTAGACTCATAAAGTAGTATTTCTGTGCTCAACTCCCTCCCCCTGAATTTGTGCATTTATTCTTCCCAAGTGTAACATATCCTTGGAATTTGTGCATTTGAACCATCCAACCCAATCTGAGTATCGAACTAGCAATCTTTTTCAAGAGACAAATGGAATTTGTTTCTGTCCTCTGAAAATGTGAGAAAACCGAAGGCTTTTTTTGGAGATACTAAAAAATGTAACCCCCACCGCAGTAGGGCAGAAGAGAACAGCCCTTCAAAGAATCATTTTGATGCTTCGTAGAAGAAAAGCCCCAGAGAGGGTCAAACAGATTTTCTCACATCTCACACACTTCACCTCTCCATAAAACTCAAAATTAGTGACTGAGCTAAGTATCAAACACCTGGCAGATAGCAAGCCAAACTCAAATATATTACCATTTCCTTGGTTAAGACTGGATTTTTAGACTTTACAAGTAAATAAAGCAACCGAAGTGAATTAATCTTTTGTTCAAAGATCCTAACATAGTTTTAGTGTTGATGGTAGTTGGACATACAAGCAGCTTTTAAGACTTAAACATTACTAGTCTTTCTCGGATCCATCCACAATCTTAAACCAAGCCTCTGTTGACGGTTTCAGTTAATGTGAGTGCAGTTTAACAGCTGTTAGAGCTCCAACTGGTATCAGCACTCTAATGATGCCTGTTCTATGGACTCTGAGTGTCCATTCTGTCTATTCTGTTCATCCACAAATCACAGTTCATAGGGCACTTTTGAAATGGAGAAATCTTTAAGTCAATAACAGTGATCAATTTCAGGTGTTCACTACAAATCACAGATGAACAGGAGCAGAACGGAAGGACACAGACATGTTTTATCAGCTCTGCTTGCGAGAGAGAAATTAAGAGCAGCAGGCCGGGTGAAAACATCATAAAACAGATAAGTGAGCTGAGCTGAGTGTCCTGAAACACTCCAGGCTGGTCATAGGGGTTGGAAATAGGAAACAATGAAACAACTCTGTAAGAAGTTGCACTTAGTTTTTCCTCTGAAATTATCAACTGAAAGTGGTACAAAGCACCAAAAAACACAAAATAATGATTGTGACAACTTTTTTTTAAAGAGATCAATGTTTTTATGGAAATTCCCTTCTATAACACTGCACATTCAGAACATCTAAAAATCACGATGAAGAATCTTAAACTAAAAAAATAAATAAATGAAAGTTGAGGCATTTTTTAAATGCTGTTCTATCTCTTACCCTTACCCTAAGCAAGTGTTACCTCTCTTATATTAACTCAAGAGGGTGCTTTTTAAGATTTTAACTGTGAGTGGCAGATCCTTTTCCTACTTCCCGCCTAAACTATGGAATAACTTACCTAATAATGTTCGGGAGGCAGATACACCCTAAGCATTGGCACTGAGCCCTAACCACAAACTTCAAGGCCAGTGGGTGACAAGCAGCACTATATTAACCTCATTGGTAACCTTTGGCTAATTTTCACTATGAACATTAGAGAGAAAACATGTTTAAACAAAAGCAGAAGCGGCAGAATAAATATGTATTTTTAAATGTCTTAAAATGTTTTTTACATTTATTGTGTTTTGCTATTCATTGGGATAATTCCTGATCCAGGGTTATATTGAATATTGCAGGATGTCATATTAGGTATTGACCATGTAACTTTCCCAGTGCAAGATTGTCAACAGCCATTTAATCGAATGTCTGTTGGGGCTTTCCACTCAGATCAGTTTAACTACCGTAGAGACTCTCAAACCCCCAAAACTTCAGTAGTGAAAATTGACAATGAGAACTTAGTAGAGGCAATGAAACAGTTGACATCCAAAGAGAGGAAATCTGCACCAAGCTTATGTTCCGTAACTGATGCTATTTATATTTTTCAACAATGTATAGATATTTTCGATAATCTCTCTTTTTTTCTCACAAATGCACACACAGTCCTGCACATGCGTATGTTAGTGTCAAAACCTTCATATAAACAGACCCCCTCATTTTCACCATACAAGCTTTTTCTCACTTTTCTCAGACTGAACTTAAATTGTCACTTTTCAAATTTTAAATATAGAAAAAAGTACCTTTTTTTCCTTGCTCTGCACTCAATCCTACCTCTCAACTCTCATAACACCACGCAAGAAAAAAAAACCTTTTAATGGTTACCCTTCACGTTTATATGTAGGCTCTGCAAATATTCAACCAATTTTGACAATGCAGTGTTTATGTAATGAAAATAATTGTCCTTTAAAATGGAAGTTTTTGGAAATCAATTTCCAATCCAACAGGGACCGTACTGTCCATTTCTTTAACCAGTCTTATTCTAAAAAAAAACAACAACAGTAATGTGGGATGTATCTTGATACCGATAAATGATAATTTGTATTAAATCCATACTCTGGTAAGTATATTTCCACAGCAAAGAAATGAGAACAAATATAGACAGGTGGAGTTAGAGATTAAGGAGGGTAACTTTTTGATTATTTTATTTTTAAATGTTTTTCTGTTCAGCTTATACTTTTTTGGACAAGATCTATCTCTCCAAAGCTACTGAGAGAAAAGATTGATTAATAGTTAATCTAATATAAGATCAAATTTAAGATTTAAAGATGAATGTCTGCAACTTGCATCATGCTGTCATGGCTCAGTGCTGAATGAGATGATCTTTGTGGCCTGAACCACAAACAGACTCATTTGGACAGAAGCAGCAAAGGTCAGTAGAGGATTTTCAGTAAATTGAGACTAAAGCAAATCCCTCATTACCGATCTGCTTTCATCTTCAACAGGCTCTCACACACACTGCTCTGAGATCAGATGTAGGTGATTTCTTGATGCTTTGGTATCAAAGGTGGAGCAGAAAGGGAAAGGAAAATCGGTATATTAGTACAGGTGGATTTTGACAGTGTGAACTTAATGAATAATGCATGTAAAGAGAATATTATATGTGAAAGTTGAAGGTTTCTATATGTGGTTGATGGTTTATTTTCTTTCTTTTTGGTTTTCATAGTGCCTGTTCATCTCTAAGTAGATGTTCTCAGAAGTTTTCATTCTAGGTGGATTTAAGATAATTGAAAAGGATTTGATCAGGATATGATGGTTACCTAGTGCTCTCGTATTGTGTAGGCAGCTTTTCGTTAGATGTGCACAATATTTGGGATGGTTTAATACTACAGGGTTAATGTGGAATAAAAACAAACTCAAAATTTATAAGACTACATTGTAAACCCAATTGTACACTGTTATATTCATGCGAGACTGTGACAGACTGAGACACAATAGATTCAGTTTAGTCTATATAAAGCTGTGTGTCTGAAACTTTGTTTGGATGTGTCATTCTGTCATATCTAGTGACACATTGAAACAGCTCAACACTGACATCCCACTGCCAGAAGGAGATCAATCTACAGAGCTTTGCTGCAGCAAACCCACCAATTCTTTGGCAAGAATCTGCAGTCAAACACCCACTGTATTTGTGAAGAGTGTAGAAAATATTCAAATGATTGCCTTAAGGTCACAACCCATTGCTGATGTTTTATTGCTAAGAGTCAAGCAAGGATACATATTGATAAACAGAATCAAGAGAATATTCTCTCAATACATATAATATTTGAAATACTTCAGCACATTTAAGCGCACAGTAAAAGTAATCATGCAACTGTGAAATGATGGGTTTAAAAAGATTGATCTTAACATCCAGTGTTAAATCAACAATGTCAGACCATTATATCAACACTGACATTGACAGTGTTAAATTGTGCTGAAATTTATCTTCAAGTAACTCAAGGTTTTATTGTTTTCAGGTGCTGTTGAAAATAAAAGACGAAAGGAAAAGCAAAGAGTTCAGAAGTAAACTGTAGAATGAAACCAGAAGTCTTTTACCTTTAAGGGATTTTTGCATAGTACTAATAAGGACCTTTTTAAACTTTATGATCACAAACAAACCAGTAATATGTGAAATATGTGATATGTGTTCTAGCTCGTAAAGACAAATTTCAAAGGCATTTAAAGATGGATTTTATACAACTTTAGATTTTTTAACAACTTTCCTTTGAAACAGAATGACTTTACTTTGAATGATTTGGTCCACTATCAACAATATTCCTTGTTCATACAGTCACAATATCATGACCTAAGCACAGTGTTATACGTATGGTTCACCTTTGTACACGTTGGGCCATTGTAGAATATGTATATTAAGATAAACAAAAAGATACAGCACTATTGGACGAATGCATCACAAACCGCTTTGGAAACAGACATCTCCTTAATATATGGATTGTTGGAGTGCAAATCGAAAAGTTCATAACAATAAATACAATATAGAATTCCTCTGCCAGCAAAACAATGATTGCTTTACCTCAAACATTTCTATGATACAATGTTAAAAAATTAAAATCATATTAATTTCTCTATATTTTGAAATTATGTGCCTAGATTACAAATGCTGTTACAATACTAAAAGCGTGCAAAGGGAACAAAAATATATAAAATGAGCATTTAATTTATCAAAGTTGCAAGCTTTGGCAGAAATGCATAGGCAAGATGAAAACATGGAGAGTAAACTTAAGGTATTGCATATCATTTCATAGTTTTACGTGTCATATCGATGCACCGCATAGTATTAAATGTATTGGATGCATCTGTCCTAACTAATTTCTCGTTTTACCTCTAAAAGATTTTTATCTCTATCATTCCAAGTTGATGCAAAAATTTTGGCACAATGGGTCAAAATTTTTTACTATCCGATGTATCTATTGGTTCACTCATCACGCTTTAAAAGGATCATCACCAGTCCCTATTGAAGAAAAAGCAACCAGATTAGGGGTGTAAGCCGCAGGACAGATATTTACATTTGTTTATTTTAGCTCTTTAACACTTAATTTGACACTTTTCTCATCCAAAGCAATCTAAAGTGTAAAGGAAGAAATATCCCTGAATTCTTTGTTTCTTTCCTCACTCCTCATATTGTGTTGTGTGCTTTTTATAGCACTATGTTATAGATTCATCTGCTGTAGCTGTAGGTCAAAGCCACCGGCTGACACAGTGCTGTCAGTGGTTGGACCCCCCAGCCCGCCTGTCTAGACGATTTAAAGTAAAAGTCCAGTGAGAGTCTGTCTTAGACTGTCTTAGTCATCTTAGCCAATCAACCCTAATAACTAAAAGGTGTTGTTTAAAATGTTTAAAGTCTTTGTGCATGCAAACAAATTTGCTCCTTTGCATTGCATTGACATGCTCTCGCGATATACAGTTGTCATTATAAAAATAGCACAAATACACAAAGACGCAATATCCACAACTACATTGTCAATGAATTTTCAGATTTAAGGTTAAACTTTTCAATTTTTAGTACGACATATTTGACTTGCCACCAATTTACCTAGTACTAAGTAGATGTATATTCTGTGATGTATAAAAACAGTTTTATTCTTAATGCATGGTCTCCCTTTTTGTGACCTCATAAGATTAAGGGTTGAACATCCCAGTTCTGAACCACCACACCCTCATGACCTTAGTATAAAAAGCATACTGTACGTTTATCATATCATGTTTTTCACTGCACGAGTTACAAAAGCAATTTTCAACTTAAATACTATTTGAAGAACATAGCTTTAATAAAGTTTTAATAAACCTTAAACAAAACAAGCCCAGACAGGATACAGTGGAGCTGATTTTTAATTGTTAAACTGTATTTTACAATAAACATCAATGACAGGGAATCTGGTAAGGATCACAGCTAGTCTTAGGTAGCCAGAGCCATCTTACTAATGTGACAATGACACTTTTCATTTTATGTAAACTTTACTTTAGTTGGACAATCTCTTCAACTTCAGCATAGTTTCCATCATGAAGATACCAGGTTTCTGGTCACTCATAATGAATTGAGTTACAGGAGTAAAGCACACACTATTGAAGAGTTCTCTTGAAGCCATTTGTACGGATGCTGTATAATTTGTATTAGAATATAATTAACCTTCTGCAATTTGACTGCAGATATACACTGATAAAATACAAGCTGGATTAACATAACTTAGTTATGTGAAACCGATGTACATAATTTTTATGTTGTGTTATTTTTGTTCAAGCTGCCAAATTTATGTTTGTGGGATAAACATGTTTTTTATGTATGCCATATATTTTAAACATTGAAACATTCTGAACAAATACTTTTTCTTATATAACATAAAGTTGACTGGTTATCGCTAAATCATCTTGTCGATTCTTTGTAAACAACTTTGGATACAAGAGTCTGCTAAATGCCTAAATGTAAATGCACAGTTATCAGAACTTAACAGGTTCACATTAAAATTATAACTTCCACTAACCAAGCAAAGGCAACACTTTTCTAAAATGCAGTCTTACGCAAACTGGGAAACAATTATCTGCCCAGTTGTAATAATTCTATGTAAATACATAAAAAATCAAATATGAGGTCTCAACATTAATGGATTGAATTATATGACTAAATTTAAAAATCATGTGACAGAATTTTTACCCCAAAAAATCATTGCAGACATACAGGAAATACCTCCCAGACCTCTCTGGAATACAGTTGACTATAAATGTCCAATCAGAACGAGTTGTCAGATGTTTTACAGGTGATGAATTGTGGAATTCTTACTGAACTCAACAGCAATATTACGTTCTCAGACAAATTACATTGATCTACAGCACAAACTAAGGCTGAACAAATATATTTAATAATAGCTGTGTCTGGTCGGTGTGATGCTGTGAACACCAAAATGACTGAGACTTTTACAACCATTGAACTGCTTATACATTGAACATCTACACAGAGAAACCTTCCACAGAAGTAGTATGTAAAGTAACGCTAGTACTACTAGTATCACCAACATTAACACACAATCAGTGAGGGCTTTGCCATTTAGTGTGGGGACAATAGAGCAGAACTAAACTAAACTTCTTTTTCCCTTAAATACTGTTTTGTATCAGGAAACAGAAGAGTTATGAATTCATCTTCAGGATTTCAAGCTATCCTTTTCAAACACACACCCCAGCTTTAATCAAACCTATCACAAATGTCTAAAGTAAATACCCATTATACAGATCATATAGATATGAATGAACCATCAACCGTGGATGCTGGACTAAGCTGGTCATTTTATCAGATTAATGTTTGATCTTGTTCAGATTATTATCAACAGACTGGTTCTGGATAAAGAGTGCCGTCACAATGGGTAAAACACTTATATTATCACAAGCACCAGGATATATCACATACATGTACCTCGATGACATGTTCCTCAGATGCCTGCATTTCCCCAACCTTCAATGGTTATTTTTTCTGATTTCATTGTAAAGAGCAACCAACAAAGATTGTTGCATTGAAATGGTCCATGCACTGTGAATTTTAATAAAAATGTCTCATAGAAAAGATATGAGGTGTGTGACATTTTGGCCAAATAGAGTACCTGAATTAATCAACAAATTTCTAACAAGATACTTAATTTCACGCAATTTAAAAGATTAAGTAACTATTCAGACATTTTATTATTTTTATAATACCATAAACACTCTACCTACACTACCTTAAATATATATTTACAACTTTAACATCAACTTGGCTTTACAAGTCATTTCAGTTTTGTACATTACTTCAACATATCAGAATAAATTAAGCAATTTCAGCCTATCCTCAGTTATGTAAACTCAAATGGCCTAAACTTGTTGAATTATTTTTACAATGTAGAAGACCTCAGCAGTTGTCATGTCTGCTGTCAGAAAGATCTTTGGAATTTACAAAGGAAATAGCAAAAAATATTGAAAATAATAAAAAATTATTGACTTCCTGTATAATTTTACAGACTTTGTGATCAGTCATAAAACATAAAAGTCAACCTAAATTGCCTTTGTGTATTTCACAACACTTAAGGATGTAGTCTTATTTGGTGGGGGGTCATATTTAAGATTCTTAGTAAGTTCCTTGTACTTCTGCAAACTACAGGTAGGATACGGTTCTAAAACTGGTGGCACTGGAGACCAAAGGGCTCCTCATGGTTTCCTACTTTAATCTTCACCCTGCTTTTCATTGTTTTGCAGGTATATAAAAACTTTAGTAATATTTGAAAATAACTTTCGAAACAAGTTACAGTATAGGGGGAGTGTATTGAGAACAGAAATATAATGACATGTATCCCTCTTGTTTTTTAAAAATTGTATGAAAATGTTTAACAGCACTAATAATGTATGAAATAATGTGATACTTCCCCTTAATAGCATTAGAATTGCATTTCCATAATAATTAAACACAAATATATGCAGGTTGCACCTAAACTCTGGGTAAAAGACGGATTTCTCTTTCTCTCTCATTGGTCATTGTAGATACGGATTTGATTAAGCAGCTCTAATTGGACTCCCTTTTTGTTCAATGGGTAACAATAAGCCACTTTGATGAATGAGGAGTGTTGCAGTTTGTGGCATCTTTTCTCTAAATGAGAGTAATCGTTATGCCATTAAAGACTGATCACATGCCAACAGCCGTGAAAAGCAAAGTCTCTGGCTTAACGAATAAAAAAGCAAATGGCTTCAAAAAATTCAGACTGTAGAACTTTTGAAACAACAGTGTTATAGATTGATTTTGAGTTTCTTTTAGATTGTAAGTAGTTTCTTTAGTTTATTATTGCAACATAAAATGCAAGGGGTTTTAAGTTGGACAGATCATTATAACTGAAATAAATTTATTCTGGTTTCAGTGTTTTAAACTTCCATAAAGCAGTTGTGATCAGCTCAGAAATGTTAATTGTTCTAAGATTTGCTTCTAGAATAGCTTATTTTACATTTGTACCCAAACACAACATTTTAAAGGTATTTGTATTCTAATGCTAAAATAATAATTTTGTTAATTTTAATCAATAAAAATGGTAATTCCATAAATATATAATGAACATATTTAGCATAGTGGTGTAGAATTTTGATTGGGATAATTTGGTATTTTTAATGATATAAACGATGTGGGACTAAAAGGTGGAATTTGCTACTAAATGCCAATCTAATGAGCAATTTTTTACATTTATTTTAGTCCTTACCTTAACTAATTAAAAAAGAAGGAAGTTTTGAGGACAACGGTATGAATTAAAAAAAGTCCAACTCTATCTGAAATATCCTTAACAATAAAATGTTAACATTAAAGAGAATGCATAAACTCTGAAAATTTGTTCTTGTGAAATATTTGTAAAAGAGCTTAAAAAAATTGTGTGATAATTTCTCATTGAAACTATGCATGAAGGCAGAAGACTCTTTAGTTGAATTTAACTTTCCCTGCCAAGGTGACAAAAAAATTACTCTAAAAGTGGTGAAAGTCATTACTAAAAACCAAATTTTCTGATGAAAGATTCATTTGAAGAAACTCCTACTATGTACTGATGAATAGAGCAAAATAAGTCATTAAAAATTGGGATCAAGTTGGACTTGATGTTAGCATCACTAATAAAAGTCTTCAAAATCTAAATTTAAGAGACCAGGACCACTAGAAAATCATTGTTAAACATTGCATTTTGTTGCAGAATACTGACAAACAGCTTTTACAAATTCTCCATTGATAATTCTCAACTGGCTTTAAATGTAGGGTCTGAGGTGATGTTTTATGCATGTGTTGTAGAAAGGTGTTTCACCATAACACTTCAATTTTCTCCCTACAATCAACAGTGTAGATGAATGTTCTAGAAAGAAGAACATTTTCAGTCAGCACGGCAGAGGTGATTAGATAGAAAGTAGGAAGATTCAGTATACTGAAAAATGTTTTTTATGGCCCTCTAATTATTATCGCAATATTATACATAGATTCTACAAAAAATTACAATTCCGTGCTTTTACTTTAAAATAGTAGGTTTGTTTTATTGCATTTCTTGGTGATTGTTTATAAATATGTGTCCTCAGTTTTGTATGTAAATTAAGACATTATTTTCAAGTAATAATCTCTAAACCAGTTCAATGGCTTAATTTTGTTAAAGTTGATATTTCAAAGTAAAATATAATGAAGTGACCTCAGTGAATCCGGCAACCTTCTCTGTGTTCGGAGCATGACTGAATATGGAACCATGAAGGTAAGTTTTAAGCCAAACAAACTTTGTACGTTACTGTTGGCCCACCCACTTAAGTCAGTTTCTCCGCACTGAAAGCAGCAAAAAGTTTTTTTTCCTGCATGCTAGCTAACTTTGCAGGCATGAGGTATGTCCAGAATTTCTCTCAGCACTTTACAGCTTACAGCTCGATGCGGACAAATATATGGCCTCCGTTTACATGGATTCGAATTCACTCAAGTCTCTATATTGACCTGTTTTAAATGTGACACTGAGGTGACATTATACGTACATTTAAACAATGAAATATCAGTTTGCATCCTTGAATTAGTAGAAATTAGTTGAATAGCATATAGATAACCTTTTTTTCTAGGACATTCTCCAGGACTGACACAAGGTAAGATCAAATTAGTAATGATTAGGCTTAACTTTTTTATTTTCAGATTGTTATTGTCGATTTCAGGTTCCACAACATGAAATGGATGTGTAAGGTATGTAGTTTTTAGTCAGAGAAGAAGATGGGATTGTTAAAACACTACATATTAAATCATGGGTATGGTGGTTGCAGCCAGTCAGTCCCTTGTCCTAACATTGATTTCCCTTGCTCGTTTAAAGCATTTAATGGCCTTAAGACCCATTTGTCTCTACACCACGAGAATGTCTGCAAAGGTAGTGATTGCAACTGTTAATGGACAGAGTTGATGTATGTATTCTTTACTGTTCTGAAAGTTGATTAGAAGAAAGGGGGCAGTAAACACTGAGTTTTTGAATAGCATGTTTATATTTTCATGCTAAGGCCAGCTATCTGATTGGTTGAAACTTGTTTTGTAATAAGGCCCAATTGATGGAATTACAGAATTGGAACGGAAAGGTCGACCCTTAAAACTATATTCCATTATATGCTAGAACATCAGTCCTAAAGTCAGTCGGTGCTTGTTATTCGACATTTAATTTTTCAAATTCTATACCGCATTAATTTTTAGCCTTGTAACGGTCTATGATCTCCCTTGATGTATGGACTCAATGTATATGTACATATGCTCTGTTTTGAAATTTGCAAGCAAGAAGTTCCCTGGCCATGTTTTCATGGTTATAATGTTATGAAGATATTTTAAATATATCTATACCATTTCAACTGTGAAATAAAAGTGTCCCTTAAGCTGCAAATATTTGTTTTGGAAAAATATTAAATAATTATTTAATGGAATAATAGAAATATTAACTTAATTCGATTAATATTTACTAGTACATTCATAATAAATATTACTTAATATTGACATAAAATATAACAAAGAAAAGTTGAGTAAGAAACACAAAGAAATATCAGATATGTTCACTTGGGTTTTAGTTATTGGACGCAATGGTAATCTGAGTGAAACTTACAATCTATGGACGAGTATTGCCAGTGCAGTTTACTTGTGTATTTTCTAGTAAGTAAATATAACTTGGAAATTGCCAGAGTAAAGATTCCAAGCACTTTCTCTGTGAAAAAGGTTCCCTAGCTATTTTTGAGTAAATATCACTCAATTTTTTTTCAGTGTAATATGAGGAGGAGGCTGGTCAAGGTCTTTTGGTAGAAGCCAACAAGAATGCATCAGGAAGTTTCTAAGAGGATGTGTTTGTTAAGGTTTCAAACATACTGAATAACACAACAATACATACGTCCAGCTTTTCATCTTAAAACTTTTTTAAACACTGCACTGAATGACATCCATATCATGCAAGTTAAGCATACAAAGTGACCACAACTCTATCATCTGTTACTGCTTCTCTGTAGGTGAAGTTACACACTGCCCAGGCCAGATTAGGACATACCTGGAGAACCAACGATTCTCATCAGATTTTCTCTGGTTCTCTATGACTGATACTTCTGTCCCGGGACTGACTGGACTTACTGGTACCGGAGCTGTTACCCGCTAAAACTCCAGAGGAAGCATTTAAATAAAATGACAACAAATCATGTAGATATCAAATATACCGTGCAAGTTTTCCAAAAGTCAAAATCCAAAAGTGTGCAAAATTAACAATATAAATCAAGAAGTCTTCAATACAAAACAGATCTATATACGATATGCATGTAAAGCAGAACATGTGTGCAGTCAGATATAGATCATATATTAAAATACAGATGGAGTTCATACGGCTCGTCCCCACAAATCCATGATTTCTCCTCTGACAAGAGTCTGATGTGTAGTAAGTTCCGGCACAGCTTCATCATAAATCACAAGAGTTGTGAATTTCTCTCTCTCTCTCTCTCTTTCTCTCTCTCTCTCTCTCTCTCTCTCTCTCTCTCTCTCTCTCTCTCTCTCTCTCTCTCTCTCTCTCTCTCTCTCTCTCTCTCTCTCTCTCTCTCAGATATTCAGCTGCATTTAATTAAAGTGTAAAATAAATAACATTTGCTGAATTGCATGAGTGGAAAATCTATCCAACAATGAACTGAAGACAAGTTACATTCAATAGAAAATGAGGCATGAATTGTAGACATGTCACTGTCAAATCTGATAGTTGAGCAGTGCCACTATTTTGAACACAGGGAGTATTAATACATGACATAAATACACAATCCACACAAACACGATTAAAGCATTTCAGTGAAGGTGTAATGACTAATATAATAATCTGTATAGAAAAAAATTATTGTTGGAAGTCAAAGAGCCCACCTTCTTTTATATCCAGCAGTCATCTATGAGTCATCAGTAAAATGAGGAAATGTAGTACTGAGATATAGAGTTGTGTATGTTTGTTTATATTTCTGGACAGTTTCATATTTTTATAATGTTTTATTATTCTTCATAAAGTGCTGAAAGTAAAAATAAAAAGCTGCTCAGCAAGAATATTAATCAAAGGAAGGGACGGATAATTTACTCACCCTCTTTATCCAGTAATTTCAAACCTGTTTGTTTTCTTCTGCTAAACAAATAAAGAAGATATTTTGAAGAATGTTGGTAAATGAACTATGGCGGTACCCTTTCACTTTAAATCTTAGGACACAAAACAATAGGCACCATAGCTGTTTAGTTACCAACAGATTTTAGGTGAGAAGATTGTGAAACTGCAAAACATAGACCATTAAAGGAACTGCGAGAATGTAAGGTTAAGTATTAATGTGATGTTAATACAAATTTTAAGTAGAATAGTCTGTAAAACGTGTAAATGCTATTGTTATTCTCAACACCCCCTCTTACTCTCTGTGGAATTCAAGATTTTCTTATAAATTAATGGGACTAAATCGAAATGCCTTAGAGTCATTGTGAAGTATTTGAAAACAAGAAAAAAGGGCATTTAATTTACAAGTAAAAAAATTATTAGCTTTGAGAAAGTTATAACTTTTAAATTGAATTAAAATTGGTAAAACATCCAAAGGGCAGCAGTGACTGCCATCACATTGAGGCTTATTTCTTCTGAGAGACAAAAAGAAAACGATAGAAAAATGGTAGATTTAAAAGGGTTCCTCAAGTCAAGGGGAGCAGAAACACATCTCCCCCTAAAGTCACAAGAAAGTATCGCATAACACATTTATGGATAGTTGATCTCAACATTTAAAAATGATCACCCAGTGGCTTAAGTTTGGTGCAGAATTTCCTGTTTAGTTAAATGATAAAAGAAGTATGCAACCCAAGACAATTTGTGAGTGCCGCAGAAATAACACACTTTGAGAGGCTCTAGAAGAATAAACATACCAATAATAATATTTAGAAGAAAAGTCAAGCAAATCATTTGCCAATATAACTCTTAATTCATCATGAAATAAAGCATCTGAATCAAATACATTCCTGGAGAGCATATGGCCAAATCATGACCTTGTTTGATATATCACGAAATTCATTCTTATGTAATATCGCTTTAATTCACAACAGTTAGGTCTGATTTGTTTAATGTGACGTTTAAAACATTCCTGCCACTGTTTTATTTCATTGTGCATATCCATGTTTGTTAAGTGAATGTCTATGTTTAGCAGTATACAGTATTAATTACATTTTTATTTACATTTAGTCATTAAGCTGACACTTTCATCCAAAGTTACTTATGAGTGAGTTTCTCCAAAAGCAATCAGTGTAAGAGGCATATAAGAGTACAAGACTACTAGTCCTGGTTAATATAAGTCACAGAATACTAAGTGCTCTCAAAATTAATATTTTTTAATGAAAGAATGGAAAGAGAGAGAGGGAGTAAAGAAAGGGTTTTTCAAGGGTTCAGGTGTAGATGAAAAATATCAATGTATAGGCAATTTTTTAAAGATAGGAACGGAGTTTGCTAAGCATGTTGTAAGAGGGAGATTGTCATTAGCCGAGAACAGGGATCTGAAGGGCACGTGCATCTATATAAGGGAGTACATTTTGGGTTGCTGAGCCTGTGGTTGTCTTGTAGGCTAGTGCACAGCATTGTATGCATACTGTATAAGAAACGCAGCTTAAAATTAAATCTATATATAGATACATGCTGATCTTTTCCAAGTGTTCTCATGCAGTAGGGTAGAATTTCTCTAGAGTCTCTTATTCAGACTTAAGTTTGGATAGGTTTCTACTCAGTCCTCGGGACTCAGTGCCTTTCGCCCTGTTCCTCTGAACCAGACATAATGTTTCCTGTGAAAGAACTAACCTTAGGAAAGAAAGTCCTTAGCAGCCTGCTCATCCATGACATATGGTTGAAGTGATATTGAGTGAGCTATAAAAGTATTTTTAGCCTCTCACTCATCACTTGACTTTGATTGAAATGTGGTTTAAAACCTGAATCACTCCATAATCTATATTCATGACCTTAGTACATTCTGTTTTTTGAGGTTATGCTGTTTTTGGTCTGTGTTCTCAAAGAAAGTCTCATACCCATATATTAAGGCCTTTGTGACCATAAGTTCCTTTAAAATACTCTCTTGGATATTTTGCTTTGTCGTCATATGTTTGTCACAAAGGTAGCCTATTGATAATGAGTCCTACGACCACGTCATTAGAAGTACTCATCTACTTGTTTATCTCAGGCCAGTGGCATGGGTTTGACATGAGAAAAGCAGAGAGCTGAGTGCACAGCCTTGAGGAACTTCAGTGTTGAGTATATTTGGGGTTACCAAGTAAATTTCACGTGCAAAACGGAAGATTTAATATAACAGTATTACTGCAACAAATATTACAACAAAAGTTTTTTAAGAACTAATTTCATGTCATTTTTATGAATGACTTAAGCAAAAATCACTAGAACTTACATGACATTGATATTAGTAAATTTATTTGACCCTTCTAAAGAAAAATAAACCTAAAGTGACCCAAAAGATTTACACATGATGTACCTAAAGACTACTTTAGAGTTTTACTCACACAGATATCTTTAATGAAAATTAAAAATTCATTAAAAGTTCCAGTGAATACTTTGCATTCAATCACAGATGATTATGAGTGAGTTCTTACAAACCATTATAATTTCAGATTTTTCTTCCTTAACTTAATTCATAATAGCCTTATTACATGCATAGTTATATAACAAATTTATACATTTCAAGAAAATGTGACATTAGAGGTAATGAGTGTTTTATGACTGAGACACTACATTCATGCCAGAGTTGCTCCACAAACGCTCTGCAGTTCTTTTCCAGTAGCACAAAAACACATTTCCTCATGACAGCAGTCTGACGATTGATCTTCCATTCAGCACCTTTAATCTCAGCATCTTGAAAAATAGTCTTGATTTTCCTGAATCAAACAACAATTAGAAGCCAGACTGTATGAAAGATGAACAATTGTTTAACCTTATGTGGCTTTGAGTTTTGTGAATTTCAGATAATCAGTTGCAATGTACATATGGTTTGATAAGACAGTAATTTAGATAATGCAGTCAAAGAGTGTCATGTGAGGGAATTTATCATTGGATCTGATGAGATATTAGAGAATGAAAGTGTCCATCACCCATTACTTTACATTGTTATTAACATTTTGGAGGAACTTTGGAAACTTTGGAAATATCAAATTGTCCCTTATGAATTGTGGCTCTGACTGGCTTAACTGAAGGTTGTGCTTGTGTGATGTTCTTGTTCAGTCCTTTGCAAACCTAACAGTCCATTTCTGAAAAGATTTTCTACAACACATAAGAAGCTAAGTTACACACAAACAGGAATGATGCGCAAAAAGTTTCCTGTCATGCTCTGCATCGATTAATTATCATGGTTTTCTCCTCGGGTTGTCAAGGCAACAGCAGGTTTACAGATTCAGTGCTGTTTGTGCTGCCGACAGTGTGTAATTAAATGAAAGCAGTAGTTATTAGTAATACACTATAATCATAAGCCTTTATTCGTTCCCTGTGGTTTACCAGACAATTGAAGAGGGTCCTGTCACTATGATACAGAGTTCTTCGGGATCAAAAGGATGTTTTAAAGTCATGAAGTTAAACTGTTTTTCCCAGAAACACTCATTCGTTTTTTAAAAAAGTTAAAGAATGGAGCTGTCAAAATATTATTCATGTAAATTACAGTCTCCCCGAAAGTTGTAAAGCAAGAAAATAAATAAATGTGAAATAATGCAGAGGGATAAAACACTGATGCAATATTTAGCTATAAAAGGAACATATGTATATCTGTATATTCCTAAAATCATATTGAATCATTCATGAGCACACAGTAATGTAACCCTTTTCTGAAACTAACACCAAAGCCTTTTAATATTTTTCTAGGATTCACATTTAAACTTAGCCCAAACTTGCCTCAGTGCAGTTATATTGTAAGAATTGCAATATACTCTATAAAAGTGAAAGTGAAGTGACTTGTGGCCAAGGATGGTGTCCTATATTTGTGTCTCCAATTTTAAACCCATTCGAGTGCACAGTAAGTGAAAAAACCCAGCAGAATGTATTTTGCATGTTGTTTTTTTGTTTGAGCCTTGGCTTATTAAATGGCCAAAGTAGAATACACTCTACTTATTACACACAGGGGTGCGCAGAAGCACACAAACATGTTAAATTGAAAGGATTGCAATTGAAAACGATTATTATTGTGTACATAAAAGGACATGACTGGTCCCATAGATGGTTTTGTTACAGGCTCTAACCTCACACACGACCAGATGGCTCGTCCCTGGCTCGACCACAATTGTCATTTTAAGGGAATTTCAGATTGAGACTCTGATTTGTTTATTGCACATTAGTCCCTAAACACACCCATACATCACTGAAAGAATGAAAATTCCCCTTTGAGACCATTCCCATTGTTTAATCGGAAGAATTTCAGACATGTCTCATGTGCATCTGCGCAGTGTATTTTAAGACCCTGTGCTTAGATTATTCAAATAGGGCCCAATATCTCAAACAGCTGAATTGCACACTATATAAATCAAAAAACAAGTGAAACCCACTCCAACCAACCCTACAATATCTATCACTGTGTTACTTTTCACAACAACAAAGCATTTAAAAACTGAAAAGTAACCTATTACAGTAGCATGTCTTTAATTAGAGTCTGAAACAAAAATGATTTCTACAGAGACCCACTCGATCTGTTCTTCAAATACAAGCATCGTCTTAGTCTCAGGTCTACATTTTTTAAACTGCTCTTCTTTAATTAAAGAAATTAAATGTTTTAGAGCAAGTCCCAGCATAGTGTAGTTCTCAATATATTCACTCAACATAACATTAAAATGAAAAACTAATACAAATAGGAATGCACATACAGTATTTGAAAATGATAACTAATGGATTATGTATGAGATTTTGACATGAATTTCACAATTAGTGCCACATGACAGGCATATTCTGCTTTCACTGCTCACAATAAGCAGCCAATAGAACACTGTACACTGGGTGCCATCTTAATGTGCCACATCAAGTCACAGCACAAAGACACTGCCACAGATCCTACGCAAGTATGTTTCTTTCAAATCCTTCTCTCCCTGCTGAGTGAATTCAAACGGCTTACCACCATTTCTCCTTTAAGGACTGGCTTGCAAACACCAGTACAGTATTCAAGACTCACACAAGCTAGTTTTCATTGTGTTTTATGGAGATTTATTATGTGGTTTGCTATTGTAAACAAGTTGTATTCAAGGATCATGAAAAGAAGAAATCCAAATGGATGGTTTTTTTGTATCGCCAATAAAAAAGATGTTTTGAATAATTCTGGTGAAAGAAAATCATTGGCCCTCTGCACATTACATTGTTTTTGTAACTATAAAATAGAAGTAAATAAGGAAAAACATGATTTTTCCTAGTTTCCTTCAAAATATCTTCACTTGTATTTAAAACACAAAACAAAGAATGGTTAGATAATTTTTAACTATAATGGTAGTCATTGGTTAATAAACTTCTAGGTATCTTTCTCTGTGGTCAACCAAAGAAAGACAACTTTACAGGTATTTAACAACTTCCTTTTGGGGGAACTATCCCTTAAACAAATTTATTCAGAATCAAATTGGCTTTATAACTTTAAAATGATGGTTCAGATATGTTGTGCCTATACATATGTTCTTCTAAAAGTCCTACTGGTTTGAAATAACAAGATACCTTTTTGTACCTTTACAGTATTTTATTTTTTTTAAATTTTGGTCACGCTTAAAGTGAAGGTCATGGCACACACTGTAGTGAGATTAAGGTGAAGGTTATGGCACACACATTGGTGACGTGAAGTGACGTGATGTACCATACTTTGAAATTGTGCTCTGCTTTTAACCCATCCAAGTGTACACACACAGTAAGTGAACACAAACACTGTGAATATACACCAGGAGCAGTGGGCATCAATGCTATGGTGCCCAGGAAGCAGTTAGAGCGGTGCCTTGCCCAAGGGACTCCCCTCAGTCGTGGTATTCCCTTGGGTACCGAGTCTTGAACCAGTGACATTGGGATCACGAATCCAACACTCAAACCACCACACCTCTAACCCCATTACTTTGCAGTGATAATTGGCAACAGCATAATGCTTGTATGCATATGGATTGTATGGATTAAAAAATGGATAAAAGCATCTGCCAAATTAGATAATATAAATCTAGTACAACTTTTTTGATGAATTAAGCTGTAAAAACACTGATTAGATTCCTTTAATGCTTTATTGAAAATAACAGAATGATCTTTCCACTTAGGCTGAAATTCAGAAAGGAAACAATTGAGAAAGCCAAAATACGAAAACAAAGTGTGCTGTGTAGTTTAAATTCTTAATCTTTTCAGGAAGAGGTGAGACCACAAGCATTGAGATCAGTTGAATCATTGAATACTAAAGCACCTGGGACTTCCATCAGTTACCATAAATGTGCTCAATTATTGAATTTGGGGTGGAAACTTGAGTTTGTGCTGAGGTAAGCGTTGACTGATACAACTAAAAATCAATAGCAGTAAAATCAAACACACAATAAATCACCCTCAATCTGTCTTAGCTCTCACCCTAAACCGTTCAACACAAAACAAAAACACTGGTCTAACTCCTCTATGAGAGCCACTAGATCTACAATGTTTGAGAAATTTAAATACATTTTCTACTCTGCATTTATGAGAACTGTGCTTTTCAAACCAATTCAATGCTTGGTTTCCCTGTGGGGTTGATGCTTGAAACTCAAGGGCAGATATCAAACCGCAGGAAGCAAAACAATGTGGTTGGTATTGCCCAAGACAAACCTGTTATATGTTTTGTCCCAAACAAAATGCTTTCTGATATTTATTCACATTGAACTCGGGCACTTACTTTCGTCATATCTTCAGGCATTATGTGGGACTTATATAAACGTTTGCTTTTGCTTTTAAGCTACTGTATCCTCCCCGGCCACCCACTACAGGATTTCACAAATAAATTATAATTTTTAGAGTCAAAACATCAAAGGAACATTACATTTTTTTGGAAAAAGGCTCATTTTCCATAATAAGATGAGTTTTACCGTTTTGAAATTCATTTGGCACAGTAATATGTGCTGTATAATATTACTGCGTCTGTTTTGTCTATTTTACATTTAAAATGATGTCACACAGTTCAAGCACATTTTCAAAATCATGCAGATAACCTAAACAAATCATCCATACAGACCTGTTGCACCTTGCCGTGTACCTTCTGTTTTTAACACATAAGAACCAGCTTTTATGCATGTGCACTTCAGTTATCTTGGATTTGCTTTAAAGATCACTGTAGCTCAGAGGTTTAAAGGAACACAGATAACAGATAAACCCAGAGCTTTATGTGAAGACAGCAGCTTATCTCAACAGTGAGATTTAGGGTTAGTAAGGTTTCTGTAGTATGCAAGACAGTTGATGGGTTTAATTGTCTGGTGGTTTGTTTCCGACATAAGGGATTTTTACTACTTCTTAAGAAAATAAGTTATGAAAATTCTGTCTTAGCATTCTTTTCAAAGTCATTTCAAACTTGTATGATTTTTATCTTTCTTAATTCCGCAAAACAATGTCACACAGTTTGCAGTGACAAAAGTGTGAATAAATGATTGCAGAATTTAATTTGTTCAATTTAAGAGGTGAATGGATGCAGTTAGTTTTTTTGGTGCAAAAGTTTTTTAAACAGGATGATGCAGGATTTTAAAAAATAATCAGAGAAAGGAAAAAATATGTATATCTTTTTTCCACTATTCAAAGTTAATTTCCACTTGTATTCCCACTCTTTAATTCTAATTTCTTTCCTAGCATTACCGATATGCTTCATATTACTGTACTAGAAATTATTTTCTCGTTCCTGCAAGGTTTTTGTGTCAGGAATGATAACAGGAAGAACCCAGATGAAAGCATGAAGACACTGAAAAACTTTAATAAACAAAACAACAACACACAATGGGGAAAAGTGCAACTGATAAGAACCTCTCACAAACAAAACATAATATAAAGATAATATAAATACAGTAATCAAGACAAGGCACAAAACACGTAGATGACCGACAAACTCTTAACACATAACATGCAATAACATCCCAGGATGGCAAACAAAAGGACATTATATGGGGAACATAACGAGGGATAGTGACATGAGAGCAGCTGTAAGAATGATGTTGGCGGCGCTGGGACTGGGAGGAGTGGAGGCCTCCAATGTGGCCATGGCCAGGATGCAATCCTCCGGGATATGGACCAGTGGGGTGGATGACCAAGCTGGAACGGCTGGCCACGGGTCATCCCTATTGGATCACGTACCTGACCATGCCCGCGAAATGGAAGTGCCTCAGCATCCTCATCTCGCTGGGCTTGAGGGGCTCGGTGAGAGAGCTGTTAAAAATTCCTGAAAGCTCCTATCGGAGAACACTGTCTTTTGCACCGTGAATGACAATGTTGAATTAGAATACCACAAGACTTAAGAATGACATAAGTTTAAGTAGATTTGTATTTCTTTGTAATAAATATATATAAAGTATTAGGTGCTGATCATACAAAACAATTTAATGTCCCGAAATGTGAGGTTCTTGTCCAAGCTGCTTATTTGTTAACTGTTCAAAAAAGCAGCATGCTGCCTACAAAATCTGTAAACAACAACCACCTGTTTACTGCGACTGTCCATTTAAAGTAATATTTTGTAGAATGTGGGATGCTGTTTGAAATGACAAGAAGGTGATAAAATGTCAATGTAACCTGTATTTATATAGCGCTTTAGAGAAAATACATTGCATCAAAGCACTGTATCATAGAGCTTAGTGTTAGTCAAAAGCAATTCATTATTGAATTCGGGGATGTCATTTCTGTTCAGTTTAAATGGTGTCTGTGCATTTATTTTCAATTCGTTGATGTCCTCTTTGTTTACTTTAAAAGTGTCTGTGCGTTCAAATTAAATCAAGTCAACGATATCGCTGTAAATGTCGTGTCGTCTCAAATCAACTCTCGGCCTATCTTACTCTAAACGGCCTCTTGGACAGCAACCAGTCAGGCTTCAAGAAAGGACACTCTACAGAGACAGCTCTGCTCTCAGTTGTTGAAGACCTACGACTGGAAAGGGCGGCTTCCATGTCATCCGTTCTCATCCTGCTAGACTTATCCGCTGCTTTTGACACCGTTAACCACAGTATTCTCCTTTCGACTCTCAAGGAGATGGGCATCTCCGACAAGGCTCTCCAATGGTTCGTACCTCAGGGCTCAGTTCTTGGACCGTTGCTCTTCTCGATCTACATGACATCACTGGGATCAGTCATTCGTAAGCATGGCTTCTTCTACCACTGTTATGCGGATGACATGCAACTCCACCTTTCGTTTCATCCGGAAGATCAGACGATTTTGACCCGAGTTTCAGCATGTCTGAGCGACATCTACCTCTGGATGAAGCAACACCACCTACAACTTAACCTTGCGAAAACGGAACTTCTTGTCATCTCTGCCGACCCGAAGACTCGTCACGATCCACTCTCTATCCAACTAGGAGCATCAACCATTGTGCCCTCCAGGTCTGCAAGAAACTTGGGAGTAATCATCGATGATCAGCTCAACTTCAAAGATCATGTTGCCGCGACTGTCAGATCCTGCAGATTCATGCTTTACAACATCAGGAAGATCAGACAGTTTCTCACAGAACACTCCACACAAATCCTGGTTCAAACTCTGGTCCTGTCCAGGCTAAACTACTGCAATGCGCTGCTTGCTGGGCTCCCGATGTGCACAACTAAACCTCTGCAGATGATTCAAAATGCAGCGGTAAGAGTGGTGTTCAAGGAACCAAAAAGGACCCATGTAACACCTCTCTTCATATAACTACATTGGCTTCCGGTAGCAGCTCGCATTGAATTTAAATGTCTTCTCATTGCCTACAAGACCACCACCGGTTCAGCACTCACTTACCTTAACCCACTAATGCAAAGATATAGGCCCACAAGAACTCTGCGCTCCGCAAATGAGCTGAGACTTGTGGTACCAGCTCAAAAGGGTAAGAAATCTCTCTCTCGAACGTTCTCTGCTTCAGTTCCTCGATGGTGCCTGTGGCTTCACGCTTGTCAGACTCGGCCTAGATCTACAAAAAACACCTAAAAACTCATATTTTCCGGCTACACCTAACTCACTACCTCACTTCTTTTCTAACCTACTCACTCTATCAAAAAAAAAAAAAAAACTTTTGTAACTTCTCTCTCTGTGTAACTTGGTAGCATTGTTGTAGCACTTGTTGACCTATTGTTGTATCGGCTATTTACCGCTTCATTGTCTCCTCGACTATTGTAAGTCGCTTTGATTAAAAGCATCTGCTAAATGACTAAATGTAAATGTAAATGAGGTGACTCCAACTAAGCAAGCCAGAGGAGACTGTTTCAAGGAACCAAAACTCCATTGGTGACAAAGTGGAGAACAATCCTTGGGAGAAACCGGGCTCAGTTTGAGTGCCAGTTCTCCCCTGACCAGACGAATCCAGCAGATCAAGTCCAGGCTGCAGCAGAATGGAGAGGAAACATCTGTGCTCTGTGGTTATATCCCGGTGATCGTCAGAGGCGAGGTCTTTGCAGGGGATTGGTATCCTTGATGTTCTTGTCCTGGTCTTAACTTTGACCGAGGACTGAAGAGGGCTTATCTAGTTCAGGACTCACCATCTGGTCCAGATACATACTAATGCATTGTCCTGTTTATCCGGGTATAGCCTGGGTGTACTGGCTCGGGAAAAGCTAGGGCGCAGATGGGGAGCCAGTTTTCCTCTAACTAGATTTTAACCAGTAGGTCGCTTCCTGGCCCCAGGAAAGTCGCGAAGAATCATCTGTCTCCAATGGTCCTATGACGATGGTCATCTACAAATGCTAGAGATGTGGTTTTCTAAGGAGATATTTTTATCAAATAGCACAACCAAGTTCCTATCCGATGACGAAGAGTTTAAAGAGCAGCCATCAAATCTTAGACATTTTACTAGGCTGTTGCAAGCAGAGTTTTTAGGTCCTATAATTAACATCACTGTTTTTCCAGAGTTTAGCAGCAGAAAATTGCTCGTCATCCAGTTTTTTATATTGACTATGCATTCCAGTAGTTTTTTGAATGGGTGTGTTTCACCGGGTAGTGAGGAAATATAGAGCTGAATATCATAAGCATAACAGTGGAAGCTGACACCACATTTCCTGATGATAGCTCTCAAAGGTAAAATGTATAGCGTGAAGAGAAGCAGGCCTAGAACTGAGCCTTGAGGTACTCCATACTGCACTTGTGATTGATATCTCTATGTGATTGCTCTTACTGCTACGAATTGGGGTCAGTTAAGTATGTCAGTTAACTACGCTAATGCACTTCCATTTATGCCCACAAAGTGTTGAAGTCTATGCAAAAGAATGTTGTGGTCAATAGTATCAAAGGCAGCACTAAGATCCAGTAACACTAATAAGGAGATACAGCCACAGTCGGTTGAGAGGAGATGGTCATTTGTAAAGGAGAGCAATCTCAGTGCTATGATTTGGACTATATCCTGACTGGAAATTCTCAAAGATATCATTTTTCTCTAGAAAGGAGTATAATTGTGAGAATACTACCTTTTCTTATTATTCTTATTATACCTTTTCTAATTATAGATTGGTCTATAATTAACTAGGTCCTCGGGTTCAAGTTGTGTTTTTTTTATAGTGAGGCTTAATAACAGCCAGTTTGAAAGATTTGGGGACATATCCTTAGGACAATGAGAAGTTAATAGTCAGACGAGGATCTAGGACTTCTGAAAGCTACTCTTTTAGGAGCTAGGGTCTAACATACATGTTGTTGGTTTTGATGATTTTACAAGTTTACACAATTCTTCCTCTCCTATAGTAGAGAATGGGTGGAACTGTTCCTCTTGGTATTTAAACGTATCTGTATCTTATGCGATACAGTAGCTGATGAATGACAGAATGATGATGATCACGTCTGGCATTAGAATTCCATTCAAAAGAGACGCGTCTTACTGCAGAAAGCGTGTTTGGTGTAATCTTCCCCTTGGTGTATTAGGTCAATTTAAATGTAATCTAATATTTTAATTGTCAACTGTTTGTAGAAATTTCCCTTAAGGAAACTATTTGTTTCATTTTAACTTGATAATTACTGTATATAACATCCTGATATTTTTTCTATTCATGTTAGATTTTACTGTGTCACAGAGATAAAAGCATGAATTTAAATTTAAATGTTTAAAATGACACATACAGTTACATGTAAATTATGTGAAATAAAATGTTACCTTGTAGTCTCTAAAAAGCATTATGATTCCTTAACAACATAAATTGACATGATACATGACACAATCAATAATTTTTTTTAATAGATATTGGATATGCACTGCTGTTTTTTAACGAATTATATACGTTAAGTTGTGCAAGGTTCTCATTAAATCTTTGAAGTCTCTGCAAGGACTTCAAAGTGTTAATGTTTTTAGTATTATTCTGGGACAGTATTATGTGGGATATATATTTTTGTGAGTAAAGTGGGTGTTTTTTAATGTAATTCTGCATTTATTAGAAAGGGAAGTCAGTCTTGTTAGAAGGTGTTAAGAAGGTGTTAAAGTGTTAATTCACCCCAAAATTCTGTCAGTTACTCACTCTTTTTTCATTAAAAATCAGTATGTCTTAATTTCTTCCGCTGTGCACAAAACATGATACTCTTAAGAATGTTGGTAACTGGCACCCATTTATTTTGTTTTGTAGAAGGGAAAGGGTACCATTGCGTTTGGGATACAAACATTCTTAAAAACATGTCTTTATGTGTTCAGTTGAAAAAGTCATACATATACATTCACATTTAATTATTTGGCATACACTATAATCCAAAGCGACTTACTCTAAGTTTATCCGACTTACTTTACGTTTATCCAAAGCAACTTACTCTAGCGTCATGAGACGCTGTCGCCGCCCTCCCGTCACCGCTTGAGCAGAAAGCTTCTAGACGCTCTCGCCGTTCTTACGAGCTGCCGCCTGGTCTTTTCTATATGTTATTTAAAGGAGCCGCAAAGCAAACTAATTAAACGTGCTGACTAAATACAAAGTACAAGTAAATATTTTGCACCAGCAACACTCTTTTGTGTGTTCTTGCACACAAACACACGCAAACACAAACACAGACACACAATGAAGGAACACATCATAAACTCAAGATTTCATGCATTTGGATTCAAACATCATTCGTTTAATTCGTGTCCCTGTTTATGTTCATTTATAACTAAAAATATTAATATAATAAACAAGTTATAATTAATTTCTCGTCTCCTCTGCTTGGGAACTAATATAGTCGGAACTAAAGTTTACACGACTGAGTTCTCTTGATTCTTCTGAAGAGGAGCCTTTCTGTTTCTTGATTCGTTGCCGCTCTAGCGCGTCATGGATCATTGCCATAAATTAAACTGATTTTGAGTAAATGACAATGTAAATAAGGGTTCCCGCTCAACCTTCAATGACGGCATGCCACATTATTTTATCTTGTGTTTAGCTGTGCTCAGTGACAGATAAAGTAAACATCTAATGCAACAAAACTAAGCAGCAAAAAGTTGCTAGTGGATGGGACATGATGGTGAAGACCTCTGGCTGGAGGCCGGATGATTTGATGGGAAAAACAGAAAATGCTCTTATCTGCAATACTTTAATAATCATTTTCATCTCAAAATTAGATGACATCTGTAGCTTTGCCTATTGGGTAAATAATTAAAGTAAACATAACACTGTGTTTGTAATAAATGCAGTAATACATGCTTTTATTTCTTATCTTGGTTGAGAAATTGCTCATCATAAAATTAATATGTTGTATTTCCACTCCTCATTTGGCTATACACATGTCTGATTTGAACCACATACATTGAGATTTCAGAGACTGTTAGTCATGCTATGAGTATTAATGCTAATAAACTCATAATATGTCCAGCACAAAACAAAATCCACAATCAATGGGAATCTCACCTTATATCCATCTATTTATTCAGTCATCATTATGTCATTATGTTGACCTAGCCCAAATAAATGCACATATAAATATCCCATTCATGCAATTAAGATTATTTTAGGCATGCCATCATTAAATGATGACATTTAGGAATATTCCATTTAACATACCTGTATGTTTCCCCTCATCTAAAAGGGATGAAATATTTTCTGTTCTGAACTTCCTGCCTTTAAGGTAGAAGGGAATCCCAAGTGCACCAAGTTTTGAATCCACAGCTTGTGTGCTAGAAGGCAAAGCAAGTTACTGAGTCTCATTTCCAGGGGGAAATAGTAACACCAGCAAACCAAGTTTTTATTCTTCAGCCTGTGTGGTAGAAAATATTAACATATGGACCAGATCTGTGTGTCCCATTAGAGAGTGTAATAGATGATCCCACGTTCTCAGTCTTTTGTTTAGATAGGCAATAACATACACGTTTGCAACAAGTATAAATACAGGAGATCAAACCTTTTCTTTAAAGTAACATCATCTGTATGTTTCAGATGAAGGCAGCAGAAAAAGAAATCACATTTAAAATGTAATGTTTCAGAGTACTTGTCTCAAAATCTAAGAGTACTGTAGTCTGTAATAACCTAGTTCTATACTAAAAAATGAGTTTGGGTTATGAAAAGTATATCTGCAAACTCAGTATGCAAAACGCAGTAGGTGAGAAATAGCTGGATGGTCTAGTTCTTCCATAAATAAAGATATTCAATACCATAATGCATTGGAAGCTGAACAGTCACATTTCAAATGTCAATCAAATAAAAATAGCAAAAAAATACTTATAATGACGATACATGATTTTTTTATGAGTACATTTTTTACAGGTTGTACAGGTTGTTCTTGATACTTCAAAGAGCACATGGAAAACAAAACCATGACATGCAGCATGACTGAAACGTATGTGTATTACACTGTTAAAAAAAACGAATGACAAACTATAAATAGTTTGGACTCAGTTTAAAAAGGTATGTACTGTTACAAATGCGATCCAAGACACATTTCAGGATACTGAAGGAATTTCATTTCACTAAAACAGGTTACAAACAAACGGTTACAGGACACCTGTATGCCAAGTACAATACTTCCATACATCACGTATCCATAAAACATGTATAATACCACAGCACAGGACAGCAAACACCAGGGCGTTATATAGGGGAAATTATATAAGTTATAAAGGGATAACGACACGGGGCAGGTGTGGGGAATGAAACAATGATGGGAAGATAGACAGGAGAATAAGGGGGTGGGGTCAAGAGATGAGACAAGAGAGCACATGGCAACAATGCCATGTGACACTCACGAAACCAAAACCTTAAAAAAAACATGACCAAAAAAGGCAGGACCATGACAACAAATTGCTGGTGTCAATAAAAAATGCTGTTATTAATAACATTCTGCTGTCTAAAATAACTGTTCTGGTATGTGATGCTGATATGAAGAAGACCAATGTTAGGATTAAAAACCTAAAATCCTTCAAACCCCCTAAACTCGCATTTAAAACTATATATAACATTCAGTGTAGCAATCATTTTAAACTGAACTAATGAGCAATTTTGGCAAATGGCAAATAGCAAGCTTATTTTCAGCCTGCTGGGAACTTAATTTCCATCAGTTTACAACTACCGCATAAGTTAAATAAAAAACAAAAAGATGGATTTGCTGTCTGTTTTTGTTCCCTATGGCATTCTAATGAGAAATGAGACTGTGTCTATTTTAAGCTTTGACCTAATAAATGTCTGTAATGTGTGTGTTGTGCTGGTAAGAAAGCTTCTAATATAAATGTTAAGAAACTGTTATTTAAAATAGATAAAATTGTTTTGCTCAGACGAGGAAAATGGAAATGAAGTTGCTTAATATTCTAATGAAAGCTTTAATGTATTAAGTGTGCATCAGACCGACAGTTCTAGGTGCTTTTATCAGTTAAATCATTTACAGCTTTTCAGTCTTAACTGAAACTTTTTCTTTTTGAACAAATCCTCCCACGCACATGGACTTCTCTCTGGGGTTTCTGAATATTACAGGTGGCTTGACAAATGTCCAGCTTTTCTTCATGATTGCTGAACAATCAACCCACAACCAGACTTCCACCAGCAAATGTATTTTTTCAGAAACAGCCTATCTTGCTATTTATACCTCACACACATTGTCACTTTATAATCTTACAGTTTTGGCAAAGGACGTGAGAATAACGGCATTTTCTAAAGGCAAAACCACAATAATACTTAACAAACTGTCCTTTGTTCCCTGTAGTCAATAAAGTTTTTTTTTTTTTACTGATGAGAGACTTTGTACATATTTATTGAGTTTTCATTAAGGGATAAACTAAATAAGTAAGCCTTGAAAACTAAACTGCTGACTATAAATATAACTCCTGACTTCCACTATTCTTATACACTAAAGCCTTGCTATCTGCATGTCAATGTTGTCTATTGATATCAAAGCTGATGTCTTAAAGCATTTTATCAATAAAAATCAATGGGATTTGACACATTTGCTCTTTTGAACTGCAATGAGATTGCAACAATTTGCAGATTTCTCTTTGAAGTCATGCTCATTTGCACTCATTTAAAATGATTCTTACCTCTGTGGATGTAGGGGGAATATGTTACGAACATAAATGCAAAAAGCATTCTAATGCATCTACCTTTGACCTATTACAAATAAACACTATTATACAAACATTACATTAAATGAGAACAGCACCTTTTTTAGATTACAATCAATCCTAATATTTCTAATATTATAATATTATACTAATATTAATATTATACTAATATTATATCCCTACAGCTCGATTACATCCTATTTCTTAATGCTTTCATGAGAGAGAGATTTTAAGATGTTTAAATAATAGATTGTGATGGACTTCCATGTACTACTTTCAGCTCCATATGGTCTCAGCACTTGCCTCTGTTCGAGAACTTGTTTAAAAGGTTAAAGGCTTCAAATTTAAACTTAAAAAGTTAGATTTGTTTTCTTTTTTTTCTAAGTTTGGCCATATTTATGTGGTTCAAATAGGGTCAAAAAGATCAGTTTTATTGTCATTGTGGATTGCTCGTAATCTCAGAGGGGGACAGTTTCTATATTATCTTTATTATGCTAGTGTGAGGTTACAGTATAACCTTGATTGTTTATTACAATGTGATTTCTGTCTTTCAATCATGTGACACGAGAATCTCCCAGTCGCTTTTTAATGTTAAAAGTCGTAAAAAAACATACTATTCATTTGATATAATAATATTTCTCATAGTTTCATATTAAACATCATAACTTGCTCTCTCACTATAAGTACTTTCATTGTGGAATGGCATCACAATGGAAATGCAAAATCTGCAGAAATTGGCCATTCGCAAATAAATTGTTGCAGCATAATGAATTGGGCACATTTTGCTAAACGTTTTTTCTTTTGCACACACAGTCAAACCTCATTAATTACACTGTTAATAAGGGCTTGAATTTACTTTTTCTCTCAGAATTTATTTTCTGTTTCACTGAGGCCTGTTGAGCATTAGCAGTTTAAAACATGTAAACCGAATAGAACACAAACCAGATAAAACATTTGGCTTTAGGTGGTGAAGCTTCCTCTGGACGCTTCTCAAATCCTGCTTACATTCACATAGTTTACTTTTACTTTTACATTACATGATTTGATGTTTTCAATGTGCAATGCTGATTTCATCATAGGCTACATTTTGGTCTTTTGATTAAAACTGGGAAAAACATAATTGCTTCCAAATCATATTATTCAAAATAAAATCGATTCGATCAAGCAAAATCAGACATAAATGCTGTTTAGATGCTAATAGTGTATGTGTGCTTACATGCATGCATTTATGTGTATGTGTGCATAATTGACTCAAGATGAAACTATGATACATATTTAGGGTATTATTATTGTCTTAAATAAACAAAATAAGTATAGCTGTAAAAATAAAGTTGCTTACTGATGTTATCATTAAAATCCATGTTTTACTTGTAAATAATAATACTTAAATAATAAATAAAGACAGAATAAGCCACAGAAAAGGTTCACCTAAGGGTAAGGTCACTTTAGAGTAAACTAAAGCTGTTTACAGCTTTTTTAAGGTGTGAATGTCAGTTTTGAGAAGAGCATTTCCAACTTTGTATTTAAAGCAATGACATTGAACTTAACTGAAACATAAAACATTGTTAATGTTAATATAAGGCACATGGCAAAACTGTATTATGTTTTGACAAAAAGTAGACAAGTGAAAATACACAGATCAAATATAATGTGGAGGTTAAAAAATTAAGATCATTTATTTAAATGTGATAAAAGTCACTCCCTATGTGAACCATGAAATAAAAAAAATAATCATGAAGTAAAAAATGTAATTCAGGACCTGGGTAATTAATATTGAGCACAAAGCAAAATATTTTGTAGTTGAAGGTACAGGAAAAAAATGAAATGTATCAATAAGTACAAGAGCTTTTAAGGGTATTTTTATTTAAACAAAAGTCATTTGGGAATTCATGGTCTGTTTTCATAGAACAGAAGCCACTCTACTGATCATATTTTTTGTCCTGTATCATCTAAATTCTAGAAACAGATGCACTACAGGTTGATCAGGCAGTTTCTTGTTTTCCTCTTTTGTGTGTTTGTGTGTCCACATTTATCACTTGAACTATAACCTCAAAGGTAATTATTACTAGATTTATTACTGAAGAGCCTTATAGTTGAACAAAATTCAATCAATCTTTGATTCACATTGGAGGAATATCCCTTTATGACAAGTAATAAAAATTTCTCTCATTTAATCAGATTTGTTTTTTCATGTTAAGCCAATTGTGGCTCCATTATAATAGCAGTAAAGATTAAAGGAATATTAAAGTGAAAACTAAATATTTTGTGATCAACCCTCATCGTCATGTTTTTCTGGGGGCTGTCGTGGTATGGTGACTCGACTGTTGGACTTGTGGTGCCTGCTGGTTCAAGATTCGGTACCAGCAGGAATGATTGCTACCCGGGCACCGCAGCATGGCTGTCCACTGCTCTGGGTGTGTGTTCACAGTGTGTGTGTGTGTGTGTGTGTGTGTGTACACTGGGTTAAATGCAAAGCACAAATTTGAAGTATGGGACACCTGGCCAAACGTCACGTCACTTGAAGCCACGTCAGTGTGTGTCATGACCTTCACCTTCCCTTTATCATGTCATTATAAACACATGTGCACAAAGACCTACTGTAAACATCTTGAAAAAGTTAAATGATTTTGGATTGTGAAGTCTAATAAACTCAAATATTTTCTCAAATTTTGTTATGTGTAACTAGCAATCTTGAGAAACTTAAACCTTGAGCACACTGAACCCTAATAACTCCAGGCCGCATTCTGTCTATGTGATACATGGTGCAGATCTTTCATTCTGCTTTTCTCTTCTCTGCCGGAGGAACAGACTAAAGTTCATCATGTCATCAAATAGGTAACCGTTAAAGAGGGACATGTTTTTAAGTCTTAAACCATTTTCCTTTGGCCAAATAAGAATTTATTGTCCAATAACTCTTATTTAGATTTATATGGATAAACTCCCTTTGCAACATTGTGATGATGTTTTCTGGGAGTAATATTAAATAATTTATAGGAAGAAATTAATCATGAAGATTAATTCAATGTGGAATAATAACCCAATTCTCTGTTTAAATCTTCCCACTTAGTGCAAATACATCTTGTACCTTTGCTTGGCACAAACACTAGCAGCTCATATAATTTATTTTATCAATTTATCAATCAATCATTAGTTTGCTTGAAAAAAAGAGACGAGATGTGATGTTATGGAAGTAGTATTGTTGTAACTCAAATGTATTTTAATGTACTTTTTATTCATGGAACGTCCTGTCTACCCTATGCAAGAAAACCTATTATTATTCCATTTTATCTGTATATATTATATAGTTATTGAAGTAAATATAGTTACTAAACTAAAACCAATAAAAGTAAATTTTGTTTATCTATATCTAATAAAAAATAAATACAACTTTAAAAATAAACTAACATTTGAATGTTGTAGACCTCATTCATCATTTAAAACAATAAAGAATATTGCATAATTTCAATTAGTTGCAACTGGAAACAAAACTTAAACAAGGCACAATGTAAGATCTTTTATCAGATTCATTTGAAAACTGTCCGTCTTAAGGTTTGTAATACATGAAATCATTTAACCAAATGAGAGGAAAACCATCAGTCAACTCATCAACACAGAATGTATGCACTTGCTCATCCTTTACAATAATATTGATTATTCTGTTGAACACATGTTTTGGATATATATTCAAAATTCTTCACAGATGTTTTTGAAACGTTCCACTTCCCTTCATATCACATGCACCACATGTGAATAATGGGACTGAATCTATAACAATTCAACAGTCATGTAATATACAATTTCATTTACAACAAAAAAATCCTCATTCCTTAACCTAATGTTTCAGTTTTACTATTTTTGAAAATAAAACAGTATCAAGGCCCACAACAGGAAAAAACAGGATGCTAAAAATAAATCAGCAATCACTTTGCAACAACCATTAACTCTTCAATGCAGCAAATATATTTCATTTCATTCATACTGTAGCATCTAAAGCATTTAAAGGATGACATCTATTACGCATGTTAACTATATCCTGACATCCCGGCCTTCCCGCAGAGTATCACAGGAGCTCACATCTGTGTTCCACAGGCCACCGTAAGTCTAAAAACGATAAGTTACTTTCCATTTTGTATTTTTGCATTTTGTATGCTCAATTCAGCGCGATGTTCTTTAAGACATGAGTCGAATACTAGACCAGGAGATTTACCCTGAGGTGGAATTGCAAACAAACAACAACATATATATTTCTGGCTACAAATTGTTTAGAGAAAGCATTGTAGATTCTTACATTGTTAGAGTAAAAGCTTTGCCCTTCAATGTGAACTGTCAAAAATGAGCTATTGACAAAAAGCATTGGCATTTGCCCTTTAATGAGAAAAGTGACAAATGTTAAGAGAATATCTTGTGTTGAACTGTGGAGTCTTGCGTCTTGAATCCTGCAAATAAATGCACTGGGTCTCTGGTCATGTCATGTTACATTTGCATTTACATTCACTTTAGTTAAATGTTGTCTAGACTTACTAGATCTTACAAGGCTGACAACTCAAACCCACCCAGTTCATTTATAACTTTGTGTCAAGAGCAATCAAGACTGTGGCAGTGAAATAATTGAAACCCAAAAATAACCACTTTTTTATTCTTCTACTGTTCACAAAGGAAAATCATCATGGAGTTCTACTGTGACTAAGTGGCTCACAAGGATGCTTGTTTAAGACATTATGGTGATTTTTAGAGGCCATCAAGATAGTGATTTAGCTTTAGCTTTAGCTTTATAAGTTGAAATTTTTGTTGAATTGTCTTAGATATGCATTCATACGGATTCAGCATTTTGGGAGATTAAAATCGTTATTTTTTTAAACCGGGTCATAGAGTGAATAATTCTTAAAACGACGTCTTTGCACTTTTGATTGTCTGTGTATTTTCAGATTGACTTAATTTCCAACGTCTAACAGATATTCACATCGAAAACAAATAATCTATGTTTATATAATCTTTGTAAAAGTCAAAAGTATTCATTTCTCCTGTATCAGCTCATTATAGTAAATGTGACCCTGCCTCTCAGTGTGTGTGCGCTGTCCATATTTAAATGATCTGAGGTCATTCACATCATCATGTTCACAACCCCAAAACACTGACTGACACAAACATCAAACTTTATTATAGAATTTATTTAAATTTATCAACTCGATTTTAATGATGTAAACTACACAGATTAATAATCGCTATATGGATTTGGACAGAGATAAAGATTTTATCTTTACACTACAAAAACAACACAATTCTGATGACGAAACCTGACAGAACATCTGGACCTAGAGGAATATATAAAACCTGATGAGTACATCTTTATTTTTATTGCCTATGTTTTAAAGTATATTGTTGTGAATTCTGTTGTGTTGTTTGTATGATTATTTTGTGCAGGTTTACTGTAACACTCTTTATGTATTATAAAAATGAGTTACATATAGCCTGTACATTTAGTCTCACTTGTGCACAAAATAAATGACACAATATGACACAACAATGTTGTTTATTATAGCACATATTACTGACAGTAAGTGTTGTTTGTTGGAATCCTGATGTTTATTGTGTATTTTGTTGATGTTTGCTGTACTTTGAGTATATTTTAGGTGAACGCATTGAGAGCTAACACTGGCATGCTAGCTAAACTAATAATGATAAACTGTGTCTGTTCCTCTTTATCACTTATGTCCTGTAATGTCTCTGTTTATTATATTTGGTATTATTTGTGTATATATATGTATATCTGTATTTCAAATCAGTATCCCAGTATCACTAAACATCAAAATGTATATAAGACTGTACATCAGTGTTTGGAATAACAGCTGAATAAAGTGGAGTGAAGGTCATGGCACACACTGTAGTGAAGTGAAGTGACGTATTGCCAAGTTTGGTGTTCCATACTTGGAATTTGTGCTCTGCATTTTACCCATCCAGTAAGTGAACACACACACACTGTGCACGAACAGCCGGAGCAGTGGGCAGCCGTGCTGCTGCGCCCGGGTAGCAGTGGGGGAGGGACGGTGCCTTTGTCTTTTCAGGTGTCAATCATATCATTATTCGTGATCGTTCACACCCCCTCGCATACAGCCAAAAAGTGTTTTAGAAAATCTAAATCAATATAATGTTTTTGATTGAACATGATGATTGTAACATCATTTTGAAGCAAACTCTCTAAGCTATAAGATATAGAACTCAAAGTCTTGGTGACACATATTCTAATTGTGTCTGATTGCCTTTTTCTCAGTGACACAATTGTGTAGTCCATTTTGTGCGGAATGCCGTGATACGAGGCTTTAGCTTAATTGAAGCAACTGAAAAAAGCACAAATGTCAGGACATGTCAAAACTTCTTCAGGGCTCAAAAACACCCACAGACCCCATAGGGATAAGTGACGTGTGGCGTTGATTTAACATCTGTCGGCGTGTGGCGATATTTAAACGCGTGGTGGTGTCTGCTGTTAACTTATCGCGTAAAGGCGCTTATTTAACACCTGGCCGCTTTATGAAAATGGCGTTTTTAAAATTAATACGCAGTTGAAAAGCACGCGTATTCGGACCCATTTGCTTTCCATACTTGAACATTTCAGTTAATTTGCTTCATTCGCACAGGGGGACGGTGCTTTTTTCAGGGGAACTCATCAACTTATCAGGGCACAAGTCATTTTATTGTAAAAAATAAACGATTAAACTTAAAGGGTCAGCCTTAGTCTCAGTGTGTATGTATAGCTCAAATTGAGTAAAGAGAATTTTTATTTCTTCACTAAATTTCTTCCAGTAAATGTCATTTTTATTCCTGTCTTTGTTGAAGTATAATACAAGTATAATGTGGATTTATGAAGCTCTGTGATGATAAATTTGTTTGTCCAATTTTTTCAAATCGCGCGAAATGCAACATTCGCGCCGCAGGAAGTCTACTCGCCTCTATTCGGGTCTCTGCATTGACTTAACATGTAAACCAGTCGGGCCTGACGCTCTTAACGCGTCTCCTGTGAACCCGGCATTAGTCTAGTAAGCATGGCATGCTCAAAGCAATCAAGTCTTGACCTTTTTTTGGCAGAAGGCCAACATCTAACGATGCAGATTCAACCAACGTGTCAGAGGTATTCCAACTCATACAGTATTTCAAAAAGACTACAACAAAATGATAAACTTTAATAAGAGCAGATGCTCCTGTAAAAAAAAACAGACTTTTACCCCAGTTGACCTCCTTGTGGTATCCTCTTTATCTCCAAGTAACAGTGCGCTGAAGCAAGTGAAGTTTGTAGCCATGTTTTTTTGCCATTTACATTAATCCACTCAGGAGAAAATTAAAACTTATCTTAATAAAACATGATTTGTACACAATATGCCAACATATTTTGACTAATGGAAAAATTTATTGTGAGTCAATACAAGGCATTAATGGCTATTGTAACCAATACACCCATGTGACTTATGACGGATGCAGATGAGGGACTAGCCTTCCCATTTGGACAAGCAAACAGAAACCAACAGACATCTTTAAAGCATATAGCTTAAACTGTATGAATTGACATGCCATCTTCTTAAACTGCAGAATACGCAACCCTCAGATACAGGAAACAGAACAAATATCTTAATAACAAGTCCTGCACATTCCCAGACATGGAACACATATCATCTGCTGCTAACTCTGCATTATGTGTGAGTGAAAATGGTTCTGGGAATCTCCATCACTTCATCTTTTCCTCATGGATGTGTTACAGTAGAGCTTTAAGGTACGGTATGAAAAGAGGAATTGCAGGACATTTCCTAGTGTAACTGCGGGGTGTTGTTTGTGATCTTCAGAACAGCATACAGAGCAGCTCGAGGTAAATTATTGGCTGTCCAATGTCTCACCTTTGATTTGACAGCCTGTGTTTCCACTGTGCCCTGCTCTCCTGCACTTGAGGGCAATATTGCTTTGACAAACCCTTCATCTAATGTGAAGCCTCAGAAAATGACAGACAGAGAATGTCTTATAAGATATTCATTTCAACATGATCTTTCAACATGAAAGTTAGCAAAAAGCGTGAAACAACCTGTACTTTTAAAGACTAGAAAAAGTTAAAGTACTTTGTTTTGAAAATTAATTTGCTTTTGTTATTAGGCACTGATCAGAATGAAATGATGTTTGAACCCATTATTGCCTGAAATAAGCTCTGCTGTGAAAAATGAACTGTCAGCTTGTTTACTGGTGTTCGTGAATAATGATAAAACAAACTGTTTTCAGTCTATTTATGCTATTAGGGAAACAGAAACAAGAAACTATGTCTGTCTGACCGCAACAAAGACGACCGGATATTGCTAATGGATTTTTGCTGGTTTACTGTAGAAAGTTTAACATTGTGAGCTTTACTTGCAGGTTTGGATGAAAAAAATAATTAAACAATCCAGCTGTGAAATTGTGAGGCTTTTTGTTTTTGTTAAGCTCAGTGCATTTTGGTCAACTTGCCTTTTACATCACCAAAGACTCATTAGAAAACATTTCATACAGATAAACATCAAAAAACACAAACAGTATTACAGCCATTCAAAGGCAACTATTTTTATTCTAGAAAATTGCAGTTTTTTGGAAGAAATGGAAAGCATTGTTTGTATTCTGAGATTTGTGGACGCACTGATTTAAGTTACAGTTAATCTGAATTCAGATATGTGCCAAACGAGTTCATTAAACACTGATATATTCCATCTAAATGTCAATATAAAACAGCCTAACAAAAATATTGTATAAAATTTGACAATCTCACAGTGCCCAGACGTGGATTTCAAATGCTACAAAGCAGATGGGATGAGATATTTCTTGTAAAAGAACTAGTGGTAAAGTTCTGGTAAAAATATAAACTAAATATTTGTAGTTTAAAGTAAGTGTGTTTTAACCCTTCAACCATATAAAAGCTGATGTGCTTTGAAACTTTGAGGTGCTTTGAAGTGTAGTCAACTAGATATCACTCTTACTTCTGCCAAAAAACAGCTTTATATAATACATTAAGATGGTAAACAAGACTGACTGTCATAAAAAAGACTCCTGCATGTTTTCAGAATTTAAAGATTAGTACTCACTCATACAGCTTAACTGTGTCCCTTTTGACAGACAATACTAACAGACCAACAACATATATGAGAATCAAAGATCTTTGTGTACTCAAGTGAAACACCAGACCAGAACAAAAAGTTAATATGGATCTTCAGTGGTAATGTGTGAACATCTGCACATTTACTGTAGATGCTCAATGGCTCTATGCAGAACAGATGTCAAGTAGTAAACCTGTCACACAAGACACTGAAGGATGACTGTTTACCATTCACAGTTGTTCATATTTTCTGTTAATTTGTTGTTGTACTGTTTTGATGTTCTTTATGATGTTTTACTTTTTTTATGAAGTATGTTCAGAAGTTTTATTCAGGGAATGATAACAACACTGTCTATCTGTTATTCTGTCTATTATTTTATGTCATTGTTTATTTTGACCCAAAAACTATTTTCATCACCATTTAAAATCTTGCTAAATCAAAGCTATCAACTTTTTATTCTTCCTACAGAATTTGTCATTTGGTTCCATGCAGGCAAAACATGTGTTTCGTTTACATAATTTTAATCAGATGGGTTACTTATTTTAAGTTGAACAACAGCTAACAAAAATTAAAATTCGAAATAATTACTTTGCATCATGAGCAAATCATTCCGGACTTTTAAGCTGTGAATTGGCCACACACACGCATCATGTGACTGACAAGATTCAAAGCAAGACTCATGCCTCATGCTCACAAAATTCTCGAAACCGCTTCCACAGACACAGCTCTGTCTCTGAAGATAAAATATATCTGATGTTTTGTCAACCACAGCAGAGTCAACTTGAGCTAAACACTAAACAAAACAGAAAATCAAAACCCACTTTAATAAACTCTTATCTAACTACAATCTTACTAAACACATCTTTCTACCTCCTCATGGCCTTGAAGTTGGCCACAGACACTCTCTGTTTCAAGTTCAGCAGACCTGTTTCGAAAACCTGTGAAAAGCACTTCATAACGTCTAAAGGTAAAAGAGAGTTTATAGATGGGGTGCTAGGCGAAAAAGGTTAGGAATCACTAATCCAAAGAGACGAACACATTAAATGAATAAAGTAATAAAGAGTCTGTGCAGAACTGTAGATATATCACATTGCATCATTGTCCGTGAAATGACATTCAAATACACACAGAAACAGCTGCAGATGTCTGACATGCCATAATGGAGATCAGAATGTTTACAATAAATTAAATTCAGAAATGTATTTGAAGTAAACTTTATTATTGTAGAAGTCCAAACTGTGGATTATTTAAAAGGGAAATACAATTTACAGAATAAAAATTGTATTCCTCTGGTCATAAGGACTAAATGATTAATCACCATGATTATATTTTCCGAAAAGCATTTTGGTTGTGTACCACTTAAAAATAGACCTTGGATAGCGTCTTGTGTTACCAAAAATAAAATTGTCAAACAATCTCACAAGACTTGTTTCTTTAACTCAAGCATAAACAAGACGAAGTGTTCTGGCAGCAGTTCATTATAAATGACAGCATGGTAGTGATGTGTTCAAAGGAGAAGTGTCACACACAGTTCCTTCCACTCTTATGTTTATATTAAGTTACTGTGGTGTAAAATTGTCTTGTTTATGTATACAAAAAGTATCTGGTTTACATACATTAACTTAAGACAGATGCAGCTTTATGACTAAAAAAGCCGAGCAGGCAACCTATCTCCTCATGACGGCTTTCCCTGCAATTTACATGCTGATGCATGTGCTCTTTACAGCTCTCTGATTGGTAAGTGTGTGGGATCTTATTTAACAAATAACTTTATGATCTTCAAAGGTCGAATATTTCAAAATACCATTCTGAAGCCTTTAGCTGTTTGGGGGAGTGTATTGAGTTCAGATTTACTGCATCATGGCTTCTACTCGGATTTTGTCAAATGGACCAAATTACACATGAGAACTTAACATGTATATCCCCCTTTAGCACGTACAATTCATGAATCAGCGTGATACCTAATCTTTAAAGAAACACTTAACATGTTTTCACATTATGTCTGTTTTGGAAAGTGAAGTCAGCTGTATAAGAAACTGCTTTGACGAAATGAATGAGGCTTCGGCCGTCTTTTACCCTCTGGGAATGAAGAAATTTGAATAAAGGCTTATAAGTTCCATTTCCTGTAATGAAGTTAAGTGCTTACAATGCCAAAATAACCCAAAGAAATGGACTAGACTAAAATTTGGGGAGGTGCTGTTCACTCTTATTATACTGTACTGTTATTATATAAACTTAATGTTTACATCCAACATTTCAGCGTTCTAATAAGCTCAGAAGGAAATCAACAGGAATATTTTTATGCTCTGCTTCTGCAGCCACCACAAAAATCTTAAGACAGTGACAAAGAGTCAAAAGTCATAAATAAACAGTGACGAATACATATGCTAGAAAACACGGAGTCTGCAGTTTATTAAGGGTCCAAGAAAAAAGAGCAAACTGAGTTGGAAAGACAAGCATGAATAAATATTTAATTTTTATTATTTTAGAAGACTATTTATTTTAAAAAATGATTTCAATGAGTATTCATTTTCAAACGGTTATAATCAAACTATTTCCTTTTCAGAGAATTTTGATTGCAATGATCCATTCTGAATTGTAATATTTGTAAATTTTGCATCACCTACATGAATAATTTAATATTTTACAAATTCAAAATTCTACAATTTTGTGTTTTCTATAATTATCTGCCTATTAAAGATTTCTGAAAACTAATTTATTTTAATTTAAAAAATGTAATGAGGTTTTTTAACATATGTAACTGGTGACCCAGTTACATATGTTAAAATATTTGTTATATTTGCAAATAGTAGTTTCAAATGTTTTATTTATACAATGAATCGGCATTTTCAGGATATAATTAACCCGCAAAAAGATATTCAAACTCAGAAACAGGAATTCATTTTAAACTGGTGCAAAATGTCAAGTAGAAAAAAAGACAGGAATGGGAAATGAAAGGTATCAAATAAAGCCATAGTGCACAAGTATTCAATTTGAATTACATGGGAATTAATCCCTTCACTATCTCTCAGTTGTGTTCAAGAGCTTTTCTGGGTTAAATCTTAGGTTGTGTTGCTTTTTCTGAATATTATGAAGATTATTGTTACAGTGACAAAACCTACATGTGAGAGTGAACTGTGACCTAAAAGACAGGATTTACGCAGACTTCATTGTAAAGAAATGTTGATGCATCTCTTTAGAAATCCACACTGTTAAATATCTTTTCAACTGCTGTCCTGTATTATTTACTTTGCTGAAGTGTCTCCATCAAGTTCTTAAACTGCACACAAAAAAGCAGAATACACTGTAGCACCATATGCTATCTTTTAATTAACACATGAGCATTGTTAGTATATCTGACAATGATGTCTGACACTTTTTCTGACACCACAGCACTACTGCTACTCCAATACTAACAATAACACCCTTTGGTTCCAAAATTCGAAATAAATATAATTCAAGTATATGAAATATGAACAAATATTTTTTGGTTACTCGTGGCCAATAAAAGCAGACCTTGAAAGAGGGAAAACCTCTCAGCTATATAAAGAGAGTGGATGGATGCAATATCTATACCCATACATGAAGGAGAAATAACATTAAATCCTGAAGGAGCTCTGGGGTTGCAGTGGGTGAAGTTTTGATTTGTTTAAAACAAAGGGCAATAAAGATCTGATGAATCTAAATTATCCATCGAAGCCTCTGGGAGATTAAGAATACCGCCGTCAAATGTAACTGGTGCCTATAGAAATCCCTGCAAATATAAAGCAGATGTTTTGTTTGTCAGTGGAGGAGCTTAAATAAGAAACAACAATGTGAATTCAAACTTTACTCTTTGACGTAGAAGGAGACGTTAAACGAAATATAACTAGACGTAGAACGAGACGTAGAACAAAAAATTACTAGACGTAGAACGAGACGTAGAACCCTATAACAAACAGGGTGAGACATTTCTGTCATCATACTTTTCTTTACAAATTATAATTCCATTTAAAGCGCTTACCATCAAAGTATCACATGTAAAGGTACAGGTCTATCAGTCAGACCACCAATAGCTCAATGGGGCAAAGGAAATCATACCTAGTCAGCATGCAGTAGTGTAGCAGCACATCAATGCCAACACTATGAGTTAATATCGATGCACAATCACATACCTGAGAGGCGAACAGTCGCCAGATTCACCAAAGCAGTGCCGAAAAAACACAGAAACCCACACAAAACCACACTCCAGATCTTAAAAAACGCTTTAAGAGACCAACCCGTTTTAAAATTACTGCCTGTTACAGCAGAGCAAGCTTACCTGAAACCACTATAAACATGGAAAAAAGGGGAAAATCGGAGTGACGCACCACAGGCATCAACCAATCAGCCCTTATATTCAGGATACTGATCACTGATAGGCAAATCTGGCTGTCAATCATCTTATTTTATTACATGTACATATACGATTATGTGAATTAAACTTAATAGTGTTCCGGCATTTTATTTCCAATGACAAGGAAAATAAATAACAAAAAAAATTACATTAGCAGAAACAGAACAGAAGTTTAGTCTATATTATATTGTGTTACCAGAAGAAAAACTGTAACTTCAACTTAAATGCCATAAATCCACACATCCCATAAATTATGTATTTAAAACAATTATTATAGAATACGATGTAAATTTAAATCAATATTTAAGTGATAGTTCACCCTAAAATGAATTACTCAATCTTAAGATCGCAACTTAAGTTCTTTGTTAAATAAAAAAAGAGTAATATTTCTTGATGAATGCTAATAACCAGACAGTTCTTTCAACCTATTGACTTTTAAATTAAATTGATCGTCAAATTTACCCTAGTAAATAAATTATATTCATGATTAGAAAAACTCACAAGGTCTGATAAACAGAAGGGGACATTAGGAGCCGTGCATGAAGGAGCCGTCAGAAGTAGTCGGCCAGCCCATATTGTGATATTTTTGGGGGCCAACTTTTCCAGCAAATCCTGATGAAAGAACAACAACATAACACAGGGAAGTTGAAAAGAAGAAAAGAAAAAGAAATTTAATTGCTGAAAGCAACAAAACGTTTTCCAAGGAATGATTAGATTAGATTTGATACAACTTTAATGTCACTGCACATGTAAGATATAAGGTAATGAAAGGCAGTTAGCACCTAACCAGAAGTACAATAAGCAGTAAGTACAGAATATATATGTAATATGTACAATACTTATGCCGAATAGATAATATAGATAAATATAATGGACAAATTTACAGGTTTAAAATAGGAAGCAGATATACAGGCAAGTGTGCTATGAACATACTATACATTATTTAAAAGTGTATGTACACTATAGACAGATCTATGAACATATGAACATAATTTACAATATTGCAGTGGATGGTAAAGTGCATAGAATATTTGGTGTGCAAATGGATTGGCCATTGTTATCGAGTGAACAGACTGTAGTGCATGTAACAACTGGTTGAATAAAGAAGTAAGTAATAAGTCCTGGGTAGTGTTGAAGATGGTGAGGAGTCTGTGTGAGTGGTGGGGGGGGGGTGGTTGAGGGATGTCAGAGGGCATAGTTCAGTAAAGAGAGAGCTGTAGGGAAAAATCGGTCTCTTAATCTTTTGGTCCTTGGCCGGAGGCTCCTGAAGCACCTCCCGGAGGGCAGGAGTGTAAACAGTCAGGGTGAGACGAGTCCTTGAGGATGCTGCAAGCTTGACATAGACAGCGTTTCCTCTGGATGTCCGCAATAGCAGGAAGTGTTGTCCCTGTGATGCGTTGGGCAGTTTTCACCACCCTCTGCAGTGCTTGGCGGTCAGCCACTGAGCAGTGCCCATACCAGTCTGTTATACATCTGGTCAGGATGCTCTCGATCACACACCTGTAAAAGTTTACCAGGATGGCTGAAGACAGCTGGTCCTTCTTCAGTGTTCTCTTTTTTATGATCTCTTCAAAATATCTTTCCCAGATGCAGTCACCACATATAGAAACTTTAACACAAGAGTGTTAAACCAGTTTTGTATGCTTGAAGAGCTCGTTCTATGCATTTTCCCTTTAGGTGCACAAATCATTAACATTTGATTCCTTTTGCCTATTAAAGTATGTTTAGAATAACTCCCAGGCATTCTGCTTTGCATGGGGAGTCATAATGTACTGTAAAAACAAAACAAAATACTTCTCTTGTACAGCGGCAGTCGAGTTTCAATTTGCAAAAATCTATAAATTCTGTGAAAATAGATATGATGAGTACTAACAGCACAGATCAAAGCTATCAGACAAACACATTAAATCTTAGATGAAATATTTCAGCAGGACCCCGGGCTTCGGCCAAATGTAACTGATACAAATAATACACGCATCCTTTCAAAAGCATCTTGTCCTCTGAACTTTATTTTCATTTAACACTTAGTTTCCCCCTACTATTTTTTACACACTCTAACAACAAAACCACTATAGTATAGTATAAGCACATGAAAGGCTTTCAAATGGTCTTTACACCACAGTGGTGTTTGCTAAGGCAGATGTTCCTATCTCTGTTGACAATACACACTTATTAAATTATATTTTTATAAATATTGAGATGTAAAGACATGCTTAAATATCCTAACTTTCTATTTTTTTACGCTTTGATTGTGTTTAGAGTTTGCAATGTAACGTGTGTTAATATTTCGCATTTGAAAAAAAAAGTAGTTTACCAGATATGTATTTATCTCTTTACCTCAGTTTTCAGTGTCATAAGAACTGCTGATGACTTCCTTGTTCTGAGAAAGTCTGTTCTTCAGAAATGTGTAAGTTCTGATTCTCCTGTTTTGATTCGACAGAATAAGCGGAGAGGTACCATAACGTGGAGATTCATGCGCTCAGTTTTATTGTAAACATGTCTTTAATTTTATTAATTTGAGCTGGAATTAGACCCCTGAGAACATAGATTATGAGGATCGAGGAGAACTTGTGCAAGCATGACTTTTGACTTTTTACCTAAACATAGAACAAAGATTCCCATGGCTGCAACTAAATCAGCATGTGGTTAAAGATTAATTAATAGAAATAATCAAAATATAATTTACACTGATGGCTACAATAACCAACAATCTATGGTGTTCGGTTGAATTACTGCACTTTTCAAACGTTTTTGTCGGTTTAGTTTCAATTACAATCTTATTAAAAAAGATGAAAAGCATTGCCCTTTGTACAATAAGTTACTGAACCTGCTAAATGCATCTTAAATAATGAAATACACTGACTGGTTATGGTCCACAAACAACGCCATTTCCAGACAAAGAGAGAACTGCTCTGTCTTTCAAGAATAATCTTTTTGCAAATCAGGCATTAAACTGTTTGAGATTTAGGAAGCTGTCCTCAGCAAAATGTGCTGCACATAGTTTTATATGTGCATAGGATTATAATTGTTAGGGAAGAAGGTAAACCTCAGTTTTATTTATTATTTGTTCTTCTCTGTTAGCTGCTGTGGCAAGAGTATTCTAGATCTTTTGTAGTCTTTTTTTCAACATTTCATTTTAAGCGTTTCCCACCTGGACCACCCAGTGGTCTCACTAGATGCACTTGCTTACAGTCAACCCAGTTGCTTATATACATCCCATCCTACCTGCCTTCCTGTATTATCCAGTACTGCGGGCTACATTCACCTTCTTCTCCCTAGAGCCCATGTACCTCCATGAACTTTAGCCCATGGGCCTGACCTCTCCTGGGATCCCACCCAAGATCTTTAAAGCACTCTGGACTGGAGGCCTAAATTTGATGCTGGTGTAATCTCTTTTCTGAATCTATTCTTAATCTATTTAAGTTATTTTTATATATAGTAATACACAAGGTTTTTACCTTAAAAATTTTAGTCTGAATCTGACCATTCAAAATAATCATGTTCTCTTTCATTTTACGGGAAAAATGACATAGATGTTCAGAAAAATTTTCGCCTTGGTACTAGGGAATACTGTAATATTTTTCTATAAAGATATAAACAATTTGTTTTTGTCCAGCCCCTAATTTATTCTCTGTTGTCATTTCAGTTTTACATATTAAAAAAATAAAGGCTGACTAAGCATTATGAGCCATTACTTGTCAGGGTTTGGTGTGGAGAAGAAAAGAGACAAGACGAGACGAGAAACAAGGTGGAGGCAGGACGGGGTAACACAAATAAATAAAATATCCACATTTGGGAAAAGACACTTCGGAAATCAAACAAAAGACTTCACTCAAGGGGGTCACAAAACAAGGGAGCTAAGACAAAAATAAACTTGTGAAGAACAAGACTCTTCCTTGGAAATCCTGGCCAAATGTGACAAGGAACGAAGAAATAACAAGCAAAACGAATCAGCACAGAACAGCAAACACAAGGGCTTTAAATAGGGGAAACACAACGAGGGATAATGACACTGGCAGGTGTGGGGAACTAAACAATGATTGGAAGATAGACAGCCAACAAGGGCAGGAGACGAGAGAGCAAATGGCATGGCAAAACAATTCCATGTGTCTCACACATAACAAGCCGTTCTTTCATGATTTTGCCAAATCCTGGAAAACCATGACCAAAAGAGACAGAATCATGAGATTACTATTAAGCTGTGTGACTAATCCCCATGACAGTAAGGGACATTTAATAGAGTAAAATCCCTGTCTAAATACAGCAATGAATATTGAGTTTCCAGTAATTTAAACACACATTCTCATCCTAATAATGCGCAAAACTAGTATTTTCCTCAGTGTGATTAAGTGCAGATGCCATTTTACTATGCAGGATGGCATTTTCATTTCTCAAGTAAGAGCCAATAACCACCACCACAAATTTGAACCCTGGGGTTGTATTAGACAGCCTGACTTTTTCATCAGGCTTATGTGTAAACCCCAGAAGAAGCAGATTACATGAATAAAGCAGTCCAAAAAGGATGTTAAAAAAAGGATTTTAATTCCTGGCACATAAAGGCCTAGCTAAATGAACATGCCATTTGTTTGATAAAAAAAACAACTGTGGCCAAATGGCACCCTTGTCCATAAAATAATTGTTCAACCTTGTTCAGCTCTATATGAGCATCCTAGTGCTTGTAAGCCTGTTGTTTCACAATGAACGCCAGCATTCATGTTTGCAGCAGAAAGACAGAGAACATCTGGCCACTTCCTAAGTTAATTAGTTGGGTGTTGGGAGTATGAATAAGATTTGTAATCTGTTCAAATCAGTAACAAAGGCAGGGAGTTTTAAATTCTAAGATTTTGAACTCGGAAACTCAAAGTTCATTGTTTATATTTGGAATTTAAATAAATATATTTGCATATATATTTGGTCTAATGGTTATTGACTATATCCACAGACTTGTCTTCATAATGGTAGTAAGTGTGATGTCTTGATATTAAACTAAGAAAACCAAGGAGAGAAGTTGTTACTGAAAGAACTAATGGCACCTTGGCAAGAGAATTGCTTTGGGAATCACTCTGTTCTCTTCATACCATCAGTGTCACTATTCACTATCCTCTCTCTTCTCTATCTTCCTCTCTGTCCCTCCCCTCAAATTAAGCAATGGACCTTTGTGAACCTGCAGCAAATGAAGCTCTGCAGGCCATATTGAGGGAAAATAGAGGGTTTTGAAAGTAAGGTCTAACCGGGATCATGGAAATGGGTATAGGTTAAGTTTAGAAGATTGGACATTTCTGAACAACTGTAATGAACTGCTTTTTCAAGACGCTTTCAGACTGACTACAAGAAGATGGAACAAGTTTTATCCTTCCTCCCAAAAACAATACAGCACGTTCATAGCCTAAAAGGGCAAAAAAATTCAGGTCCCTAAACTTTTTATTTATAATTTTTTTTTTAAACTTACGGATGCAGGCGAATATTCTTGAGCGAAGTTTAAACATATTATAATAAAACAGCAAGACCAGGTTTCTGATAACTTTTTTGGACCATAGCTTAATTTTGTACCAGTCAGATTTTGCAGGAAATGTCTGTGTTTTTAACACACATATTGATGAGTATGTAAAATTACCTACATTTTATATTCAAACAAACAAAAGTTACTAACTATAGCACTTTAACCAAACCCTCTTCCATTCCTGAGTGTGTCAAGGAGTTACCTAGGGTGCCAAAACCTGTTAAGCCTGCGACCCCATTTAGTCCTGATGAGGGCTGTTATTCAAGGAAGGGGAGAAGAAAATTGAAGCAGGTTAATGACCACACAATGAGCTCTTAGCGCAGATGTGGTATAACCACTCTTGATTTTGAAGGTTTAGGCAGCAACTTAAGCAAAAACCCAACAAACACTGTGTGCCCTCCCTCATCTTCCTCATTTCTCTCCACAACATAGCTATATAGTTGGGTCTCCTCCCCTCTCATTCAAATAGGCCAATAACAGCAAATCTTCCTAGCTTGACAAGATTAGAGAAATCACACACTGACACATTTTACATAAATGTATGTTTATCAGTGGGAATGAAGAACACAATATAATAAAATTCCTCAACAGGGTGGTAATTTGGTGGCTTATGTTCATTTATGTTAACATTTATTGTTATTTACATCCCCAGGAACGGTTTGCAAAATCTCATTGTGTACAGGAGTAATGTGCACTAATGTGTCAAGTAGGTGTCATATTAAGTAAACTGGCGATAGAAAAACATAGAGAAATAAACCAAAAGATTTTATAACAGATAAGACATTTTAATGTAATTTTATAAGAAAACAGCAATTTGGTAGAAACGCTTTATCACATGAAAAAGGAAAAGAACTAAAAGGTTAATATGTACCCATACTGTGATGTAAAACTCCCGTACCAAATAAACTAAATCCTAACATATACCTCCATATCAATGTCCCAGATGGCAATTTTATATATTATACTAAAATTATTAAAATATTGCTTACAGACTGTAGTGCACATTGTATGTTGCAAAACTACACAGAAAAGTAACTCTTACTTAAGGTAAACAAATATAAAAGCCCTTAGAGTGTACAAAAACGAGTCTAACTTATGTAACTCAAAGTTGACTTACGTTTGTATTGAATATTAATATTTTTTTAAGTAGCTTGAAGTCCAACAGCTGTGGTCTGTATTTAAATTTAAAATTGACAGTAATTAACCCTATTCCACCCTTATTCTCTCTCTCTATTACACTTTCTCTATTTACATGTTTTCTTCTGAATTAATTGGTGGTAAGGTCTTGGTCTGGCTGTCTCCCTCCTCAGATGTTATAATATCTCAAGAAATCTTTAGGGACTATTGGCCTTAGCTGAATATAATAAGGCACCAGGGGCCCGGTGGCCTAAAATGTTATAAGATTTTCAACAAACAGAACCGTTCATTTGAACTCTGGCTTACATTAGATTTAACTTCACACAAGCTCTTTGAAACCACTGAGATCATGAGAAAATTGACAAATGATGATGACGAGGTTCTGCAAGATCGGCTGGAATATAAGTGACCCTCACTGGGGGCATTGGTAGATCCATCACCCCTAGAGATAAAACAGCTCAATATCTGCTAAAGAGTTAACCTTAAAAAACAATGCATCGCGTGTCCATGAAACTACTCTTCAACAGCATGACTTGAATTGTCTGGATCTTAGTTATAAATCCTACCTAGGGATGAAAGAGAAAGATACAACACCTCCTAATACATAACATAGAGTAGCTTTCCATTTGTTCCTTCTTGTGTCCTGGTGAACACCACAGCTCTTAGATAAATCACTTTAGGTAGAGGAAAGGTTCAAGATGAAAAGAAAAGAGGATTTACACAGATTTAGCATCAGATCACATGGGTCAATGTAAAGAGCTACTCCAGCCCTGGAAAAGAGGACTACATCTAATTATATCTACAGATAGCAAATTAGACAGTTCTAGGAAACAAAACTATTGTTTTAATTTACTATCACTGCTTTAATTAACTATCGTGTGTAACATCAATTTGTCCTTCAAAACTAACAATGGATCATCAATCAAAGACACAACATAGTATGTGTTATAACAAATTAAATATTTTAACATGAATCCATATTTCCAATGAAGTTAAGAAGTAAAGAAAACTATTTGTCATAGTATAAATAGGCAACAATGCTTAACACACTTAAAACAGCAGCATAGAAACTTAGTTTTTAAATGTCCCGTTCTTCGTGATCCCATGTTTCAAACTAAGGTTCCTTTGAGACTTCTCTATTTCCCCCCCCCCAAAAAAGCTGAGCATTTCTATTGAACTTTTCTTTATTGTACCAGGTGTATGTTATGCTGTTAGAAATGCATATTGGTCAAGCTCCCACAGTTTTCCTAAATTAACTGTAAGCAGTAAATTTACATGTAAACAGCAAAATATGTCCACCCTGTCATGGACAATTTCAAAGCAGAATAAATACATTGTGTAAATATATAGTGATTATAAAATGTACATATTCAGAAAAATATTGTGTCACTTTCTCAACAATATATTTAAGTTTATGGGAAAAGTATTTGGATGATAATGAAATTATGGCAAACAAATAGTTTTTCTAAAAAAAGAGTTGCACTTTCTTTTCTTAATAAAATCTAACAACAAAGACATCTGGTCAAACTTTCAAACAATACTGTTTGGCCCTCCTTTGTTTGTAGAGGTATCACACAAAATATTTTCATAGAACGTTTTCACGTTCTATGAAAAAAGGGTGGAGAGTGACATGTCAGAGTGGATCCTGGGAATGACAGGGTTGACACGCTGTGAAACATAATTGAATGGCCTTAAAAAATGCAAGGAACAATGCAAGAAAATTATGTAAAAAATGTACTTTCCCATGTAGGGGGGAATAACCAGTTGAACAGACTGGTTTGGATCCACTCTACCTGCATCTAGCCATTGAGCAAAGATTCCCAAAATGAGACATCAATGTGGCCTTATAATGTTAAACTCATTCAAACACAGCTCAAACATCATTCTGCACAGTGTTAGTAAAACATTCAACTGTAGATCAAAAAGAAAATGTTTTTAAGTGTTGAACAGTTGAAAAAGAATATTACAGAAATATAGCTTGGAGGCATCTCCAAGCAGTATCTCCCTTTCTGCAGAGACATGGCTCAGTTCTGCAGTTGCTGTTTCACATACATCCTTGCAGACGCTTCAATCTGTACAGAGTGCTTGTTTAGAGCCTGTGGTTCTGATATTAGGCCAAGGACCTGCTAGTAATGGTACCAACCGATGGAGGGCCCTGGCTCACTCTGATTTTCAGGAGTTTCAGCAGGGTAGTTGGGTGATGTCTTTACAAAACGTTTGGCAGACTCTTTCTTTAAAAACACCTTAAAACTCATCTTTTTCGTCTACACCTAACCCACTTAAGCCTTTTATCTTACCCACTCACTCAAAAATATTACGCATACTAACCTTTTTTCTTCCCTCTCACAGGTTTTATCTTGCCTTGCTTAACTTGTTAGTAAAGTTGTTTTAACACTTTTTACCATCTGGTTATGTCTGCTATTTTCGTCTCATTGTCGCCTCTATTTCACTTTGAATATGTTTTTGAGTAGTATTACCTGATTTGGTTTTTTCATCCTTAACTTAACAAAACGGACATTAACAATGTTGACATATGTAAAACAATTTGGGTCTTAACTCAATATTGAAGTCATACGGTATGTTTCTGAATTATTTTTAATTCAAAACATTTTATTCAAAATCTCTTAAAAAAGTAAAATAAAACGGTTTGAGTAATATTGTTGAGAGTTACAGTGATAGGTTACTCTAAAATATAAATGGTGACACAGAATTTTTATTTTAAGTTGAAACATTCTCTTATTTATCAATCTCTAATACGTTTTAAGAAATATTTCTCACAAGATTCTAGTAATGTTCTCACTTCTAGTCTTTCATTCACACAATTCACACTTGTGAACACATTGTGTGTTTTTTGAGAACTAGCAACGCTTTACAGAAAACCCCAACTCATATTCATTCCAAAACCTATCAAGCAAATCATTCAGATTTTATCTAGGATGCTTGTAGACTAAGATCATTCATATACATTTATTAAGACTTAGATATACATTCATTCATTTGACGGACATTTTTATCCAGAGATATTTGATAACTTGAAATAGCCGGATTGTGATGCTTCCACACTGTCTTTTTAAAAGATCAATGAGTATTATGCAGTTGCCAATTATCACTGCAGATCAAATGGGTTTGAGATGTCTTGCTCAAAAAACTTCACTCATTGGTGCTGGCACTGGGATTCGAACCCGCCACCTTCTGCTAACAAGTCCAACTCTCTAACCACCAGAACACGACTGACCCCTAGACTTCATGCCTACAATGTATCACTATACATTTAAACTGATTTGAGTTTCTTGGTCTTCTAAATTGTCCAATAAGACATTTAATTAAAAACTTCCAGTAAACATAAAAGCAATTTAACTCACTGATCTCTTAAAAACCTGTGTGGGAGCAACAGCAGCCGGCTATTTCAAGTTATCAAATATCTCTGTGGGAATGAGACTTTAAAAGGAACAAAGGAATTAAATTTAGAGTCTAATTTCTTCACCAGAAGCTGTACTTCTTTTTTATAAAGATAAAGCATAAAACTGAATCTTACGGCACATTAATGTAAACCGCTCCTCACTGAGATAAATCCTTTCCATACACCTTCCCTCTTTATTCTTTAAATGACTCAGCATAGTGGACCACTTATAGTTTTTTTGAATAAATTGTTTTCAAAGGCTCTCTGTAGGTATAAGAAACATTTGAATGGATTTGTTGATAGATTGGATGATGGAATTTAATTTGTGCTGATTTATTCATTTCAGTAAATATAATAAGGATGGCGGTGGACAGCATGTCACTAGCAACTTTCATATGATGGAAATAGAATCCTAAATGCTTGTACATATGATCTAATACCGTCTGAAGGAGACAGCAGTACGTTCTGTTTGAAGTACCTTTGACAAGGGACTTCCACATTAAAGTTAGTCCAATTGTTTTATTAATATCTAGAGTTTACCAGTGGAAAAGGTTTGCTGCTAAAAAGGCAAAGTCAGGAACCCAAAATATTCATGCACAACCCATCTTCCCCATTGAACTCCTTTCCACAATAAAACAACAAAACCCATTATGTATTTATGTAAGTATGTGTTGTCATTCAACAGAAGTTTATGGTTTCTATAAGCAGTTATATAATAGCCTCTGTGTTATCCTGCATGCTTCGAAAGCCTCGAGGAGATGTACCGGATAAGTTTAAGTAGGTTTAAGGTATTGCTTGTCACTCATTGACTCCAGTAATGATTTCTTTTATTGTCTTCCTTCCTAAAGCTAAAGAGCAAACTGAATGTGTAAAGTCTTAGCTCTTGGACTTTGTATAGGTCCTCTGTTGCTGCTTTTCTGTACTTGTGTGTGTACTACTATAAACACATATCAACAAAAGCAACCCATTTTACCATGTAAATCAAGTTTCCATTGAAGATTAAATAAATAAACAGATTAGGATTGCCAATTTCAGATAAAACACTTCTAAGAAGAACATAAATATACCTGATTTGTACAGTATAATAAACACTGTTAAAGTATCACCATTAAGTGTTAAAAATTACACTGAGAGTGTAAAGCATCACACTTGTTGAGTTTAACACATTGGGATATACAACACCTCTGGCGGTGTAGTTACCTTTTTGGTTAACCCTTTAAATATTAAATAATGGTTAATCAGTAAAGTATCCATCTGGGTGTTCTGTAATTTGCTTTTCCAGAAAGTTATGGGGGTCAGTTGTGGTCTGTTGGTTAGAGAGTTGAACTTGTAAGCAGAATGCCAATGCCAGTGCCAGCAGACAAGGACTGAAGTGCCTTTGACAACTCACCTCTGTTTGCTGTGAAGTGTTAATTGGCCACTGCATAATACTGTAAGTGGCTTTGGATAAAAGCGTCTGCCAAATGAATAAATGTAAAATACATGGTCTTAAAACATATTGCTCTACCAACTGAGCTTCACAGACCAGAAGCTGAATATAATTTAAATCAAATAAATACATTGCTTTTGATATCATGTGATATTTTTTAGGATGGCTTAACAGAACAGAACAACCAAACGCCATTAGTATAACTGATAGAAAAAAGATGAAAGAAAATAATTTCAAACACAATGATCGTTCCTGCAAGATGTAAATTTTGTTTTAAGTTAAGTGAACATTTAATGTAAAGAATGAACAAATGATTGCCTCTCATAACCAAAGGATCTCTTTGACTGTTATGAATTCATTGAGCCGTTATTTATGGAGTCAGCATTCTCATTGTTCTGTTATAAAAAGTTATTTGTATGTCTTCTCAAAATCCATCTGGCTTTAACCAGTAAATGCCCTTATTGGCAGTGAAAAGGAGAATGATAGAAAGTGATCACTAATAGTAGTATGGGTGTAGACTACAGCTAGTTCAGAATTCTGAACTCAGATCTGTCTGTCTTTAAGATTTAATTATGCAGAAACAAAGAGAACAAGAGGGAGAGAAAACTTGAACAGCAATAAAACAGACAATAACTCACTCCTAATAGAGTATAGTGCTTAATAATAGAAATATAGTGCTGTATAATGATTCAACGTTTTTCATTCCATTAGGCAAATAATCAATGCCTGACGTAACAGATATGAATAAAATGTTATAGAATAACAATTAACAATAAATTCATTAATAAATTAAATGTAACTCTATGACTTTTTTGGAAGTTTGTCAACAAGTCTATAAATATAAACCATCTTCAGGAAATATCTTTTAGCTAAATTTTGTGTTTATTAATACCTCAGCTACAGTATAAAAAGTTAATGGTTAATGCTAAATATTTTTAAGTGTCTTTCTGCATTTTGTACAGCTGGAGATCCCCTTATCTGTGTTTCATCGGCCCTAGTGCTTTAAAACCCTCTGAACTCTTAGAAGGCTCTTAATATTTTAATAACATCTGACCCATGCCCTACCTCATTACCGTTTATAAAACCAATGAAAGCAAGGATGAGTGGGACACCCTGGTAGTAAAGAGGATTGTCACATGAAATGTATTGGTCGGTAGATCAAAGTGATGGTTCACCCAAATTATAATACATTAATAAAATTTCTCATGGTTGTCCCACCCTTTTTCAAATTCTCAAATTTCCCTCTTTCATCACCACAGTTTCATTTGCTTCATCGCTTACTAATTAATTTCTTAACTGCTTCTCAATGTAGCGGCAGTTGTGGCCTGGTGGTTCAATTGTTGACTCGTGATCCCAAGGTCGCTGGTTCGAGAATCGGTACAAGCGGGTATACCACAACAGAGGTGAGTCCCTTATATAGTGTGTGTGTGTGTGTGTGTGTGTGTGCGTGGGTGCGTGGGTGCGTGGGTGCGTGTGTGCGTGGGTGCGTGGGTGCGTGTGTGCGTGGGTGCGTGGGTGCGTGCCTGCCCGCCTGTCTGTCTGTCTGTCTGTCTGTCTGTACTTATAAAGAATCCTTGAGAAAAATTCCATCTAAATGTTACAAAACAGCAGATTACCACCAAATCCTTCTGACACTCCAGTTAGTCATATTCTCTTCAGATACATAATTCATGAGGGTCACACAGCGACTATCAGTGGCAATCAGTAGGACCAACTCCAGTTTCCACTCTTATCATTCCCCTTCCAGCTCTACCATTTTACTTCCCAGAGTCCCTTTTCAGACCAAATCATACATAAATCTTCTCCTGCTGATCTCAGAGCAGTTTGTGTGTGAGACTGTTGAAGATGTGGCTGATCAGTATTCAGTCTCTTCAGTCTCATTGTGCTGGAAATCCTCTGCTAAATGTGCTGCCTCTGTACAAATGAGTCAAAATCTTATTCAGCAGTGAGCCATGACAGCATGATCCAGGTCACACACATTCATTTGTAAACTCATATTTGATAGTAGATTAGGTCAAGGGTAAAGTTAAACAAAAACTAACCCTGGCATTGAGTGTTACATAAAGTACATCTTGCACTTAACCAGAAGATGTGTTTAAATGATAATTTACACAAGAGTATGATATTGTTTGTCACTCAAACTGCAAAATTATCATTTGTGTCATATTCTGTCACGGTGTTGGTTGCAGAAGAACCCAGATGCAGGCAGAGGAAAATTCAACAAAAAGACTTTAATAAAAAAAAACATTAGAATAAAAATACAGATAACTTCCCATGTGGGGGCAAGATCAAAGAACATAGCACAGCCCTAAACTTGGCACATGAGAAACAAGCACGGGAGAAACAGCCACATCAATACAAACACATCAATACAAAACAAACCACCACAGAACAGGAAATAAAAGGCCTTTATATAGGGGACACATAAACGGGGTATAACGACACAGGGAAGGTGTGGGGAATGAAAGACTAATGGGAAGACAGACAGGACAACAAGGGGGCGGGGTCAGGAGACAAGACAAGATAGCACATGACATGTCATAACAAACAATTGCATGTGTCTCACACAAAACACATAGGTCTGTCATGATTGATGATGCCAAAAACTGGAAAACAATGGAAAAAAAGGGGCAGAACCATGACGTATTCTAGATGTTCAGAAAGTAAGTAAAGTAGAGTACAGGTACTCATCTGGAAAAAAGTAATTGAGCAAAAGTAAAAATAAAAATACTCTTCTCAAAAATATTCAGAATAATAGTTATGTATTACTTTTTAGCCGTCGGTTTATTTGACTCACATATAACTATTTAAATATGTTAATATACCAATTTGTAGATTTTTGTAAAAAAAAGCTACTTTTATTGAAATGCATGTAATAAGTCTCTATAATATTTAAAAATGTTTTTAAAATGTAGTGTTTAAGCCAAAACAGCAATATCTATCAGATAAAGACCTTTTATACAATATTAGCATTGTTCAATCATGTTAAATAGGCCCATTAATGCAGAAATTAATATATAATATCTCAAAACAGGGATTGTATCCAAAAAACTAAGATTTATTTGATAAGCATTGAAAGGACAAATATAGAGGAGCTGGCTGTAAATTTACTCAACCATCTATGATATATGTGACATTATTTCCCAGGTAGAACAGTAAATATTTTTACCTGGCTTTTGGCAATAAAAATGCAAGTTCACTGGTTACTGTCGGTTGAAAGAAAACTGTTTTTAATTATGGCTTATTATGTGGTGTGATAAAGCCTGAATGTGCGATCCTCAAATTTGTTAGAGTTGGTGACTTTGCTGTTATACTAAGTAAGAAACTATTTAAACGATTAAAAAAACAGACAAAAGCATGTAGATCGCTTTTTAAAATTCTTTGCAATGTCTTCGGTATCGACTTCCTGGTCCTGGAGCTGTCAATAAAAAACTCACTAACCAACAGTCGTAAGGAGCCCATAAGTCCTGCCACAAATCAGATTTGTCCCTGAAAGGCGAACGTAATTCTCAGAAGCGTTAACGAAAACTCTCAAAACGAAAACTTTGAAACACAAAGAAACATCCAGCAGCGAATTCATAAACCATGCAAAAACAAAACTTTTGAAAATCATTGAATGGAATTGAATTAATTTATTTCATGATCCAGGTTGTTTTCTTCTTTCTCATCATATATTTTTGCTTAATTTGACACAAATGTAATCCCATATGAAAACACAATCAAATTATGCACTGCAGGTCACCCTGACAAGAACCAGGGCAAAGAAATGGTCAACAAAGATGAACACACCATAAATAACTAATATCAGTTATTGCAATGGATTTATTGTGCTGAAAATCAATTTTTAAAGTTACCTGACCTTCTCATCTTCAGGCCAAGAACACCTTATGGTTACTTTGCAAAAACCCAATGCTCAGGTAAAGAATGAGAAATTGGTTTGGCTGGCTTTTTCTATGTGGTCAAGATGTGAACGTTGGAAAGCCACTTAAGTAATTTAGCAACCAACGTTACATATTGGATGTCACGAGGGGAATTTAATGACCAACAATCAGGCAGTTCTTTGTCATTTAATATTGCTGTCTTGAGTATCCATGTGCTTTTTTTCCCTTTGAGCTTTGGATGATAAGCAGCTTTCCAAATCTCTCAGCAGTGGCAGTGGCCACCATTTTGGTTTAAATTCTATTGGTTTGTTTAGCTTCTGTTTGCTTAATTGGCTAATAATACGTGGGTCAAAGGATTTAATATTAATTTGAATTGTAATCATTAAGAAGTTTTAAAAGTTGTGACATGAAAATTTTGCCTAAATTGTAAAAAAAGAGAAGAGTATAATTACAATCTTAAAATATGCTCAAAAATGTATTCAAAGAAATGATTAATAAAAGTAATGTGAGTAATTCATTAATTCCAACCCTTTTAAAAGGATTTACAAATTAAAAAAAGTTGTGCAGTTGTGGAGTTTGAAATATTTCTACCATCAAGATGTACAAACAAATTCACAAACAGATAAACTCCAACCAACTTCTGCTCAAGCCAACTCGAAATATTCTACATTTTTTCAAGCCAATATGCTTTATGCTGTCTGAACGGAAACCGGTAAACAGATAACATCTGGTTTATTTATTTGCTTTGTTTAAGAAAAAGTTGTTTACCATGTTCCAAAATGATCCCATTAAATGATTATGATAGCTAGGACAGAAATTGTAAATTAATAGACCAAATAAACACAGCTGCCAGTGCCATAGATTCTCTGAATTATCTATTACATGACGTCTTGTGAAATTTCCTGGGTTCACAAGCCTAGCACAAAAATATACTGTTCCTCTTAAAAATGATCTCCTCTATTATTAGTTCTAATCTCTTATAGTCAAGTGTTTGTCAGTACTGAAGGATTGTGGGTTTGAGTATCTATAGTGGTGGAACTGATCTGAGAACAGCACTTTAGTGAAGAAGCTCTTGCAGACATTAGATTAAATGGTTGTTAACAAGCTAACACTGTGTAGGTTATATGGCTAAGAGCACATTTGAAATACTGAAGTAATAATTGTGAAGTCAGGATCAGAAATAATGAGCAGAAACATTACAGGTTTGTCTTGGATAAATAAATCTTATTTTACTTGCTTTTTCGCTTTCCTCTTATATTCAACCTGGCATTCAGTGAAAGGTTGAGGTCAAAGTAAAAACTTTGTAACTTTTCCCACTTGTGTGTCCGTGTTGCCTGGAACCAAGACTCTTCACAAATCTTTAGATTTGTTCTTGTGACTTCAGATAGAGGTATAAGTGGTATCTCCTAAAGTAAACATGATTACACCCTTGGTTTTCTAATAAGGTCTTGATACATTACATTTGAGTGTCTTGTTGAATATTGTTGTCTTCATTTTCCATTGAATGATTAGATTTAAAAGTCATATATAAGCTCTTTCATATCTTTTTAATACATTTCTTTCCGGCTTTCTGCTCTAAATTTCTCTCACAGCAGATGAGCTTATAAAACATGTTTGTGCCCCTCCATTCTGCTCATGTTCTGCTGGGATTTATAGTGAACACCTCAACTTGATCACTGTTATTGTCGTTCACCTCTAAAGTCTTCTCTCTATTTCAGCAGTCTCCTGTAAGCTGTGATTTGTGGATGAAGGGACATCAGACATCATTACATCGCTAAGACCAACTGGAGCTCTAGTAGCAGTAATACTGAACTCACACTCACTGAACCTGAGGCTGTGTTAACAGCTTAAGATAAGGGAACGCTGCGAGTTTGATCAATTGTACGATTGGAGTGGTTGAAGTGCTGAATTTTGTTATATACACGCAGTTCAGTCATTTAATATTTTAATATAATCAAGAATATTTCTACAGTTTAACATTCAGTGTTTGACAGGCATGTGAATGTGATGTCTAGCCAACAAACCTAATTTAATTAGGAAAGAGACACTTTGTGGAGTATATTTCTGCAGCGTCCCAAATGGAATTCAGTGCAAATAGTGCTGTGAACATTCTTGAGTCGCTTGTCATTATATTGACATACATTTTCTATAGGAGATGGATTCAAAGACAACAAAGATTTATTGTTAACTAAAAAGCAATTAAATATGATTTAAAGTGTCTCTCTGATTCCAAACCTTATTTTACGTTCTCTTTGTGTGCCAGGACTGTAGGCATCCTGTTATTTCCATAGCATGTCATTAGAAACTTGTTACGGAAGTAACTGGATTCTCATAATATCTGCCTCAATGCTGGTGATGATGACAACTAACTACTGCAGCGTATGACACATCAGAGTACACTGGCAGGCCGACCTTAAAGAGTTAAGAACTAACACAGAGTGTTTTAACAGACAGGAGAAATGAGGCGAAGCTAGGTAAATAATATAATATAATAATACAACCAATTATGGCACATACATATATTTGAGGACTCAAAAAAGTACAATTATTTGTACAATTATTAATAGTTTTATCATTAAACAAGGTAATTAGTATTAGAGAAAAATTGTCCAGAAGCTGTTTCTGTTTCCAGAATTTGTAGCCAAAGTAGAAATGTAAGGGTTAAAAGTCAAACACAAAAAACTCTTGAAAGTCGAAGGAGAGATCTGTGGTAATGGTACAACTAGACAGAACTGATACAAATCTATTTAATCCGTCCATGTTTTTTAAGTCAATACTGTAATCCAGTAGAGCTGTGTTGACCGGGAAACAGCTTCTCTGTCAGTCGTCCCTACAGACCATCAACAACACTGCTGGAGTCAAATCACGATGAACACATTCACACTAAAACAACACAGCAGTCAGTTTGATGTACCTTCAACAGCAAAATAACGGACAAAAAGAAATGAAAATCACATATAGTATGCCTGTTAAAGTAAAATACAATAGAATTGATATATGATATGAACGCATAACCGAGATTTATTTTACTGATTAAGCATTTTATCAAAACCTTTAGCAAAAGTCATGCAGGGATACTCCAAATGGAAGATAGAAGGGTCTGTAACACTTTATACATTAAGAAAAAACTAGTCTATGACTTTCCTTTGCTGGGTTCCACTGAAGTGAAGGGTGTAAGGTTAGTTAGCCTTAACAGTTTTTGGGTTAAAGGTTGCAGGCTTTGACTCAGACTAACCATTGAGTGTGACATCAAGTTCTTAATCAACATGCTTGTAAACAACTTAAACTATCTGATCTATGGAGAAAGACATAATTTTTATTTAGGGGACGATGAAAATTCAGTACAATGAACCAAACATAGAAATTATGCAAGGTTCATGGCATACACATTTGAAGAGTTGTACAGATTATGCACAACGGCCTTTTCTCACAGGAATGTTTTTAAAATCACAAACCTGAAGTGGCATTAAATGGAACATGATTGGTTGCGTGACCTCAGGGGAGACTTAAATTAAAGGTGGCAGAATTATTTTGGCAGAAGCTTTTTTCCAAAGCAACTTACAGTATTATGCTGTGTCCATTATCAATACATAGCAAATGGGGGTAAGATGTCTTGCTCAACGACACTTTAGTCATTGCTGGGACTTAGAATTGAACCTGCAACCTTCTGCTTACAAGTCCAACTGTTTAACCCACAGACCCCGACTGACCTGACCTAAATTATGAATCTTCTACATGACTTTAAATAATAGGTAACCCAAATAATATTTTTAGGAATAACCCTATTTGCTTATATTAGTAGTTCTCAAATGTTATTAGACAAAGAATGTGCAAAAAAAATGTGATTTTATTGTAAAATTAGGATAAATCTGCAATTCAATTAAAAATTTTTGGTCCCAAGAAACAAATAATCTCAGCAAAATTCTGGGGGGACTGTATGTTATTTTATCTCCTCTCAGTTAAGTGTAGAGCTGCAATACATTGTTAATACAGTAAGAAGAAGAAGACGTAACACAGCTCTCTTATGGCAGAACAGAATAAAGCTTTTGGTACCTCTAATTTGCTGAAATCTTACCAAAGAAATTAACTACAGGAAAAACCTAGACTGTTTTAAAAAAAAATATACCTCCAAAGTACGGCAAACAACTTAATTTGGTAGCATCGCCACTTGATCTTGTAGCTTCTCCCCAACACTGAATAGGACTTACAGATTTAGGCCTGTGCCTAGAACACATGGACCGTAGGCACCTCTTAAAAGCCTCATTTTCTTGTTTGCGAGCACCTATTACACAAACTACTGTTGAGGTCAGTCTTGTTGAGCTAGTCGTTGGCTCATTTTTCACATTTAGTAATTCATTGTAGACCCACTGTTCTCGGCACAATGGCTAAATTGGGCTTTCACAATGATAAATACTATTATTGCTTAAGTAAAATAAAAGACCTTGCTGGCTTGGAATGAAAACACTGCAACTAATATTGATTGTAATATCTGGCCTTTTTAACAGACTCTGAAGGCGTTGCGCCACCCTCACTTTTGAAAGAAACAGCATAGCAGGCTTGAGTTCAAGTGGGGAACCATAGCACATATTAAAACAAACTTGAGAAGGAAAAGAACAACTACAGACCTCACAATATAGACTAATGTTCAACACTATCCCTCAGTCTCTTCAATTAAACATTATAGAAATTTGCTTTTAGTTAATTTATTTGACATATCACTATAAAATGAAAATTTTAGCAATTTAAATCCTTACGTTCCTTAAAATCTATTCGTTCACATATTAGTTGGAGCTTACCGTGGGGTTGGTGTATGAAATCTTTGATCATATATATATATACATATACATATGTGTACATGCCATAAATACCTGCCATAAAAGGATGTGTCATGTTGAATAATAATTTAAATAGTTTAACTATACAGTAAGCTTCTTGACCTCTCTTACAAGCCATTTACAATTTTTAAACATTATGAGTAAATAAGTTTTTTACCTACACACTCATGCAAACATAAATAATATATGTATAAAATATACGTTTTTAAATGAATTTTGTCAGTCATTTGAAACAGAAATGTTTTGACCTGTAAATTTCCATATTATTTGTAAAGAAAAATTATACAAAATTATCCATCACCACATGTTAACATTATTAAACTTTCATTCAAATTTCTGAAGCTCAGGGAGAGTCACAATAATAAACTTCTTCACATATGGTTTCTTTATAAAGTAAGATGCATTTTCCAGAGTTTTAACACATGTCCATTGGCAGGAAGGGTCACTTTAGAAATGTACAGACATGGACTAATTTGCAGTTTATGTACACCGTGAATTACAGATTAAAAGTTACTCTGTTAAAATTTTTTAAAATGTATATAGTGAAACCATTCAATTTCTTCATCGAAGTAAGATTCCTTTTTTTGCAATTCTACAGGATAAACAACTTTATTCAACAATTTCCTGACTTGTGTTCTGCATCAGTCTCCAATGTGCTGCCACGAGAGTAATACCATAAAACTATAAAATGATGTAATTTATAAAGCGACTTGCTAACCTTTGCAAGCAGCAGTTATTTTCTGTGATTCAGGTGTCACATGTTTTCTAACACAATATTAACAAAATTTCTTTTGAATTACACAACCCTGACACTTATCCCTGACTTGACTGGACATCATTCCCCAAACTTATTCTAAAACTCAGAACAGTTGTGTTCCATTTACTTTAATTTACTATTAAATAGGACGTGTAAGATTATGCCACACTATTTAACATTTTTAAACAATGTCAGTTTTTTGGTATCAGGTTTTGTGAAACCAGTTAGATAATTGATGCAACCATGATAAAAGTATTATTGGGGATGTAGGTTGATATTTAGGGAATATGGCTCTGCTGAGCGGGAGTCTCTGAGGCAGTCAAATTCGAAAAGACTTTCACACCAACATTAAAATATAAATTATAAAATGACAAAAACAAATGAGACAATTGCTAAATTCTAACTACCATTAAAATTGAAAATTGAAAAAGTTAGTTTAAATATTAATGAAACACAATACAGCTAAGAACAAACTTAACTAACTCTGTCAGCAATAACAGAAAATGTTCCAATGTGATAGTAAAAAAGATGCTTCAGATAGATTATTATATCATTAGACAGTTTATTAATAGATGAAATGGTGCTTCATTCATTTGCTGGCTACATTCTAATTTTTAGTTTTTGCTAATGTGCAAAATTGCTTCAGGTTTATTTGGTGTGCATATTTGGAGGTTTGTTCTACCTTGGATTAATATCTCAAATGGGATTTTAAATCAAGGTGACAAAGCTTTAATGATCAAAACTTGGCAGAATGGCTGGTAGAATAAATGTGTAATCAAGAATAATTTATAATTGAATGATAACAATTTAATATATATAATAATATATAACATTTCAAAATGTTCCACAGCAAGTTCAATGAAACACTAGCACATCTCTAATTGCCAAGTTTTTGTTTTTTTATTTTTGTTTTTTATTATTATTTATTTGTTTATTTTCCAACAAGCTAAAGTTTGATACAGGGTTGTTTTATAAAAAACTCAATATTATATCTATTTATTGAACTATTACATTGTAGATAATGCTGTCTTATTATAATGCTTTTGAATATTATTATAGCTTTAGTGGCAGATTTTTTACAATAACGTTATTTTCCCCCTGATGACTTGATTTGTTCGCCTGGCAAAAGCCAAGGGTCTAAATGAAAAATTAACACTTGTCTGGATGCAATAAAGATACAGAAGACATCAAATTGTCAGATTTTAGAACTGATTACAAAGTTTGTCAGTGAGGAAACTGAATGGCAAAAACGAATAGGTCACACATTGAAACCCAGAGTTACAGTTGCAAGGGTCACATAGCAGGATGATGTGGGTGGTCAATATGCTCCACCAAGTCAAACAGAAGTTAAAGCCAATCATGTTGCCATTCATGCACTTTCTGCACAAGTGTCTACCTTGACCAAGAATCTAGGGAAAGTTGTCATGTCCATTGACCCGTGTGTTTAACATCAAACTAAATTAAGTGAAGAAATATGATGTGGAGCAGTTGGGGGAACTATGCCTATCTCAAGGGACTAACCTCAGTAGTGGTATTGAAGGTGGGAGAGAGTGCTGGTTAATTACTGCTCCTGCAATCCCGGCCTGCACAGCATATTGAACCAGCAACCGTGGGATCACGAGTCCAACACTTGAACCACCAAGCCATGACTGAGCAAACATGAAAATTTGGAGATGCTGGGAATTTACATATCAAATCAAAGGCAAAGGGTTAATACAAAAAAATTATATATTCCAAAAGTTAAAGTGTGTACTCACTGTTTCCTGTGTGGCTAAGCAGGGGAACACAAGGTGGGTTATCTCAAAAGAAGTTGGGTATAAAAAGAATAGAGGTCCCTGTGGGTACCATCCTTCCATCAGGAGACCGGGTGTTGGGTAGAAACCTGTCTGAGTGAGACAGATGATGAAGAAAGTACATACTGATATGTCCTTCATAAGAACCTTGCTAAGTATTTGACCATCTCACAAACAGAGAAAGAACTGATAACTCAAATAATGCCAAACCATTCTTAACTTAATTTAATGGCACTGGAATTTTGTACTAAAAAAAGATTTCATAAGCTTCATAAACTAGACCAAAAACACATGGAAAGATGTGATACAAGCCAAAGAGCTGTGATACCAAACAGCATTGAGGACAGACAAAGAAATGAAGTAAATGTAGTCAGCGATATAGCAAATAAAACTAAGGAAATGAAGGAAGGAAATGTGATAAGGACACAAAGGATGCGACAACCATGAGAAATTTTTTAATAATGTATTATAATTTGGGTGACCCATCACTTTGATCTACAGACCAATCCATTCCATTTAGCAATCCTCTTTACCACAAGTGTATCCCACTCATCCTTGCTTTCATTGTTTTTTTTTAAAGGGTAATGAGGTAAGACATGGGTCAGATATAACATGGTTCAGATGTTGTTGAAATGTTAGGTTCCCCCCAAAAACTTTTTTAACAATCAAATGCTTTTTTTAAAAGACCAAAACTTTCGAGAGAAACAAGGTTGCAATTATGTCCATGTAACTAACTTTACTGTCTATTCTACTTAACATTCTGGTCTCTCTCGCCTGAGTAACCCTTATGAGACTTTATTTATGAATGATACTTTCTGCTTTCTAATTATCTTTAAAGTCTGTGCCATAACATATGATACATATTTTAATTTAATTTGGTTTCTTGCTGAAGGCTTTAGGCTCTGTCCCAGTTTACTCCTAGAATTAATTATTTATCAGGAACTAACTGTTTGTGTAGTTACCTGCTGCTTAAAGGGTTTATTTTGATTGGTTTGCAAAACTATTACTGTAGCAGGTTTTGTGTTCAATCCGTTGCATTAAAAACACACAGTGGAGCTAAAGACTGCACCTGAAATGGTTGCAGTTTTAACCAAAAATATTTATTTATGAGTGATAATGCGTATAATTTTAAGAGTTCAACTGCAAGTATGTCCATTAGTACTACATTTACATTTTACATTTAGTCATTCAGCAGACGCTTTTATCCAAAGCGACTTACAATAGTCGAGGAGACAATGAAGCTGTAAATAGCCGATACAACAATAGGTCAACAAGTGCTACAACAATGCTACCGAGTTACACAGAGGGAGAAGTTACAAAAGTATTTTTTTATTTTTTTTGATAGAGTGAGTAGGTTAGAAAAGAAGTGAGTTAGTGAGTTAGGTGTAGCCGGAAAAGATGAGTTTTTAGGTGTTTTTTGAAGATAGAGACCGAGTCTGACAAGCGTGAAGCCAGAGGCAGATCGTTCCACCATCGAGGAACTGAAGCAGAGAACGTTCGAGAGAGAGATTTCTTACCCTTTTGAGCTGGTACCACAAGTCTCAGCTCATTTGCGGAGCGCAGAGATCTTGAGGGTCTATACCTTTGCATTAGTGAGTTATGGTAAGTACTATGTGTTTACGAATTATATGTATGTGCATATTGCACATTTTTACCTGTTGAAGTTTATATTAAAAGTTATATGTTAACTGTTACTACAATTTCTGGAGCAAGCTCCCAAGGATTTGACAAAAAAAAAGGCATATGTGCTGTGGTGATGTGACAATATAAAGGGACTTTGACTTTTAACATTCACTAAGGTAGAGCACCTAGATGGATAAATTGGGAAACTTTCAACTGCACACGATAAACATCTAAAACAGAAACAAAAATAATTTTAATTTCTTATAAAGTTCTTATCTGTCTCAAGCACTACACAGATAAAGATATTTCCTGAAGAAGGGTTATATTTGTAAACTTGAAAAGTGATAGTCCTTGCATTTAAATTATTAATGTATTTATTGTAAGTGGTTACTTTATTTCGTAACATTTTAGTATTATCCATAATGTCAGGTATTGACAATTTGCCTAATGATACATCAAAAATGATTCTTTGTCTAATTACATTTTTTAAACCTTGGAACTATGTCTTTTTTTCATAACAAGAAATCAAGGAGAAAATCTATAAAATTTAGTTCCAAAAAGGTTTTATTAAACAACACATTTATTTTATTATATTCAAGCTACTTAAAAAAATAATATAATTCAATCAAAATGTAAGTCAACTTTGAAGTTATTTATTGAAGGCGATTTATTGAGTAAATATTTTTTTCTGTGTATTTTAGCAATAATGTGCACTACAGTCTCTAAGCAATATTTTTATATGTTTATTAAAATAAATCTTTGTCTTGCCATCTGGGACTTTGATATGGAGGTAAATTAAGGATTTAGGTTTTTTTTGGTACAGTAGTTTTACATCACAACATGAGTACATATTAACATTTTAGTTATTTTCTTTTGTCATGTGATAAAGCGTTTCTGTTTTCATATCAAATTAAATTGAAGTCTCTTATCTGTGATAAAATCTTTTGGTTTATTACTGTATGTTTTTCTAACTAGTGCATGAAGGACCTCCAGTTTGCTTAATATGACGCCCACTTTAAAATTAGTGCACATTACTCTTGTACACACTGAGATGTAAATAACAATGATGATAACCGACATGTCCATAAATGAACATAAGCCACCAAATTACCACCCTGGGACTTTTATTCTTTTATGTTCTTCATTCCCACTAATAAATGTATGTCTATCAGTGGTAATGAAGAACATAAAATAATAAAAGTGTTTTTTCTTTGTTCCTGTAGAGATGGTTTTCATTGTTTTCCTTTTCTCAGGGAATAGGAGGGGTCGGCCCGCAAACAATATGTCGTCCATGGGAGGGGTGGGGTCTAGTCCCTGAGAATTTGAAAATGTATTTAAAATGTTTTTTTTAACATTTATCTGTATTATCTTTTTGAAAAACAGAATTTAATACAGAAACTGCATATTAAAATGTTTGTATAAATGAGTTTCCAATCAAAATTAAGAATTGCTGTCATTGACCTATTTGAATTGAAGGGGAGGAGCCCCAACTATATAGCTATGTTGTTGAGTAAGATGGGGGAAGGCACACAGTGTTTGTTGGGTTAGAAGCCAAATTTCTGTGACAATTACCCTGATGTTTAGTGACCCTAGATTATGACAACTCAGAAATAAGTCAGCTGAAATCCTGTTGTGTGTCTGTTTGGGCCAACAAAAATACTCTTTTCAGAGACTTCTGACTTTTGTGCTTAAGCTGCTGTCTAAACCTTCAAAATCAAGAGTGGTCACACCACATCTGCGCTAAAAGCTTATTGTGTGGACATTTACCTGCTTTAATTTTCTTTTCACCTTCCCCGAATAACAGCCCTCATCAGGACAACATGCATAAGACACAAAAAAAGCAGTGAAGAATGAATTGTGTCATGACAGACACGGAGACTCAAGTGCGGGTTAACGGTTTTAATGAAACAAAACAAAAATAGGACATGGCTGGGACACAAAAACAGGTAATAAGATAAAAAGTCCAAAAGAAATCCAAGAGACATACAAAAGTCCTGCGCTACTCCACCGATCCCGGGGTAATGCCAGCCCTGGGGAATGCCAGGCGCGCAGAGCGTCCTCAGCCCGGGATGATCAGTACCACAAGGGGAGAGTTCTAGACCCGTAACAAATGGAAAACAAAGATGGGTTGATGCTGCAGGTTCCTCGGTCCAGGACAGGAAGACCGCACAAACTAAGGGCAAAAAATGATCAAAACAAAAGCAAGAAACAAAACCACTAGAACTCGGAAATCAGGACTAGGACAAGAACAGGAGCAAGACACGACAAGACAAGGACTTTACATCAGGGGCACCAAGAGGCAACGGACTGACACAAGACAACAGAACAAGAGGGTTTAAATAAGGGATAAAATAAGTGACAGGATGTGAAACAGGTGAGACGGTGATGACGTAAGTGGCCAGATATTGGGGATGCCGCGAGGGAGACACGGGAGCGGGGTGAGTGATGCAGACAGAACACATGACGACACCAACACACGCCCACCCAAAACCCCCAACCGAGCCAGGATATGACAGAATTGAGTCAATTATTCTGATAATGTAACATAGACTAACATAACACATGTAACATATAGACTAAACTTATAAGCATTATCTCACATGTCTGACTCTTACAATCTGGTTACTGATGTTTGGATGCAGCCTGGATCACTACACACTTCATATTCATTTTGTCTGCTGAGAGCAGTAAAGGCCTTGTAGACTAGTTTTGATGCCGGGAAATATAACAAAATATAAGAACAGCAATTATCATGGGTTCCTGGCTATTAAGGTTTGGGAACCCCTGGGCTAAACTCCTTGGCACATTCAGAAATGGAAGAGGGTTTGGTTAAAATGCTGCAGTTTTAAAATTGTGTTTATTTGGATATAAAATATAGCTACATTTATATACTCATCTATATGTGTGTTAAAAACACAGACATTTCTAGCAAAATTCGACAGGTACAAAACAAGTCTAAAAAAGTTATCAGCTGTTTTATTATATTATGTTTAAACTTTGCTCAAGAATATTTGGTTGTGTATAAACAAAAAGTTTAGTGACCTGAATTTTTTTGCAGCTTTTTGCTATGAGCGTGCTATATTGTTTTTGGGAGGAAAAAAAACTTATTGGCAGCTGTGGTCAGCTTCTATTTTAGCATAATTAAACATATGCCTCATATCCTAATCAAGGTTAGACTGTTCTTTCAAAACCCTCTGTATTCCTCAATGTGTCCTGCAGAGCTTCATATGCTGGAGGTTCACAAAGGTCCATTGCTTAATTTGAATGGAGGGACAGAGAGGAAGATAGAGAAGAGAGAGTATAGTGAATAGTGACACTGATGGGATTGAGAGAACAGAGTTGTACTCAAGCAATACTTTTGCCAAGATGCCATTAGATCTTCCAGTAACAACTGCTCTCCTCCTTAATTTAATATAAAGACATCACACTTACTTACCATAATGAAGACTAGTCTATGGATATAGTCAATAACCATTATGGCAAATATATATATCCAAGAATATTTTTTAAATTGCAAACATTAACAATGAACTTTAAGTTTCCAAGAGTTTACAAGCCTAGACTTTAAAACTCCCAAATTTGAACAGATTACAAATCTTATTCATACTCCCAGCCCCAAAACAACAAACTTAAGGAGGAAGTGGCCAGATATTTTCCATCTTTCTGCTGAGAATATGAATGCTGGCGTTCATTATGAAACAACAGTCTTATCTGCTGGTGCTGTGCTGCTTATGTTAAGCTGAACAAGAGGTTTAAGCGGCGTTTTGAGAATTGTTTTATGGACAAGGGTGCCACATGGCCACAGTTGTTTTCTTAACAAACAATTGGCATGTTTATTTAGCTAGGCCATTATTTGTTAGGAACTCAAATTTTGTCCCTAGATTGTATTTTAGACTGCTCTGTACATTTAATCTGCTTCTTCTGTTGTTTACAAATAAGCCTGATGAAAAAGACAGGCTGTCTAATTCAACCCCAGGGCTCAAATCTGTAGAGGTGGTTATTGGCTCTTATTTACTTGAGAAATGAAAATGCCATCCTGCATATGAAATGGCATCTGCATTAATCACACAGAGGAAAAAAACAGTTTTGTGCATTATTGGAATGAGAATGTGTGTTTAAATTACTAGATACAAAATGTTAATTGCTGTATTTAGACAGGGATTTTACTTTAATGTCCCTTACTGTCATGGAGATAAGTCACACAGCTTAATAGTAATTTCATGATTCTGTCTCTTTTGGTCATGGTTTTCCGGGTTTTGGCAAAATCATGAAAAAACTAAATTGTTTTGCCATGCCATCATCTCTCTCGTCTCCTGACCTTTTTGTCCCGTCCATCATTGTTTCATTCCCCAACACCTTCCCCATGTCATTATCCCTCATTGTGTTTCCCCTATTTAAAGCCATTGCTGATGCTGATGCATTTAGCTTTTTATTTCTATGTACCTTGTCACGTTCGTCCAGGATTTCTCCGATAGCTTTGTTCTGTGCTGTTAGTAACCATCATATTTTGAGAGATTTAATTGATTTATGCAAAATGAAACTCGGCTGCGGTTGTAAAGGAGAAGTTATTTTTTGTTTTTACATTACATTACGATTCCCCACTCAAAACAGAATACCTTGCAGATATTCTAAACATACTGTTTTGTGCTAAATTAATCAAATGTTAATGATTTGTCTACATTTGTGCACCAAAAGGGAAATATGCATAGAACCAGCCTCAAACCATTAAAAACTGGTATGTGGGGTTTTGTTCTTGCTTTCTTTGGAATATTGTATCTACATGATCCTCAGGAGAGAAGGCATGACAGTCTTTAGCTAGACAAGCTTTTGGAACAAACAGAACACAAGTTAAAATTTGATTTAATCCTGATTTCAGATCAGTTCAGTGTGCTAGTGTCCATTCTTAACAAGTGCGACAAGAAATACAAAGCCGATTTTTGGCAGCACAGATTTGCTGAACCTGAAGCGCAATATCATCTGCTGCAAAGTTTGTCAATAGAATGTTCCAAACATTTTTATTTTAGTTCATTAATTAATAATTTTTGGGGAAATAGTTTTTGCTTTCAGCAATTTATACTTTTCAACTTTTCTGTTGTATGTTGTTCGTCTTTCATCAGGATGAAAGTGAAAGTGGTGAAACAGTTGGCACCAAAATAGCACAATATGTTCTGGCTGGCTACTTCTGACGGCTCCTTCATGCATGGCTCCTAATGTCCCCTTCTGTTTATCAGACCTTGTGAGTTTTTCTAATCATGAATATAATTTATTAATTTGCAAGTAACTGAGAATATCATTTAGAAATGTATTAGTGGACCTCTATTAACTGTATTTTTACAATCTTTCCAAATTTTCCTATAAAATATAAAGCCTTATTTAAATAATCTCAGCACATTCACTCAGGGCAATTCAATTCCATTTAAACTTAAAATCTGTATACATTTCTTTGTTCTGATAAACACAGAAAAATATTTTTTAAAGAATGTTTGTTATAAAACAGTTCTTGGACCTTGATGGTTACCTTAGTTAGAAAAATTTAGACATACATTTCTAGGGTAATATTGACCATTGTTTTTAATTTTCCTATGATGGATGTCAAAGGGTCCAAGAACTGTTTGGTTATAAGCATTCATCAAAATATATTACTCTATTTTTTTATCAAACAAAGAACTTTATACTTTTAAGATTAAGTAATTAATTTAGGGTCAACTATCACTTAAATATTAATTTAAATGCATATTGTATTGTAAAATAATTGTATTAAATAAATAATGTATGGGTCGTGTGAGATTTTTTTCTGGTAACACAATACAATACAGACTAAACTCATGTTTAAATAGCAAGCGAATGTAATTTCCTTATTATTTATTGTTTGTTATTAGAAATTACATACAAGGGCACTATTAAGTAAATGTCACATAATCTTATATGCACAGTAAAAAATGTTTATGTTACTACCTAGAAAAATGTTATATTCTCAGGCATTTTGGTCTACATTCTTTTTTTAAACTTACAAATGTACTTTTTTTCTTAACTAGAACCGAAAGGTTTCCGTCACAGTTCTGTTATCATTGTGGGTTTTTTCAGGTCATGCATAAGATTTTGACAGCCTTAAGAATAATGCTCTGTGGGTCTCATTCACCTGCTGTGGGCACATGCAAATTGTGCAGAGTGGATATATCTACCGTTCTGCACAGACTCTTTATTACTTTATTAATTTACTGGGTTCGTCTCTTTGGATTAGTGGTTCTTAAACTTTTTCACCCAGCACCCCATCTATAGCCTCTCCTTTATCTTAGACATTTTGAAATGCCTTTCACAGGTTTTCGAAACAGTTCTTCAAAGTTGAAATAAACAGTGTCAGTGGACGATCTCAAAGCCATGAAGATGAAGAAAGATCTGAAGGTAAATTTGAAGATCTGAAGAAAGATTTGAAGAATTTTGGTAGTTGATGTTAAATTAAGGTAAGGGGCATGGCACACACTGTAGTGACGTAAAGTGATGTGGCGTGAGGCCAAGTATGGCCAAGTCTTTTAACCCATACCAGTGCACACACACACTAGGTGCACACACACACTAGGTGAACACACACACACCGGGACTAGTGGGCAGCCAAGCTTCGGTGCCCGGGGAGCAGTTGGGGGGAACGGTGCCTTGCTCAAGGGATTCACCTCAGTCATGGTATTCCGGCTGGTACCGAGTCTTGAACCAGCAACCTTGGGAACTCGAGTCCAACACTCGAACCACAAGGCCACAACTGTCCCCTGATTAGAATAATTATCTAATATGATTAAAAGTATTTAAACAAAACATGTTTTGCCTGTGTGTAACCAAATAACATTTATTAAAAAAGTTAGAATATCAAAAGTTGATAGCTTTTTTTAGAAGTTTTGATACTGTGAAGAAAATTGTTTTTCAATCAAAATAAACACTTACATAAAATGAAATTAAAACAAATAAACAGATATGCTAATGTTCCCTGAAGAAAATAGCTGAATATTCTTCATAAAAAAAGTAAAACATCATAAAGAACATCAAAACAGTACAACAATAAATCAACAGAAAATATAAACAACTGTGAATGATAAACAGTCATCCTTCAATGTCTTGTGTGACAAGTTTACTACTTGACATCTGTTCTGCATAGAGACATTGACCATCTACAGTAAATGTGCAGATGTTCACACATTACAACAGAAGATCCAGATAAGATCCAGATAAACTTTTTGTTTTGGTCTGGTTTTTCAATTGAGTACAGAAAGATCTTTGATACTCATTCATGTTGTTTGTCTTTTAATATCATCTGTCAATAGGGACAGAGTTAAGCTGTTTGAGTCCTAATCTGCAAATGCTGAAAACATGCAGGAGCAGTTTTTTTTTAATACTAATATTATAGGACAGTTAGTATTGTTTACCATCTTAATATATTATATTTATCTTGTTTTTGGCAGAAGTAAGAGTAATATCTAGTTAACTTTACTTCAAAGAACCTCAAAGATTCAAAGCATATCAGCTTTTTTTACGAGACCTTTACCATTAGTTCTTGAACAAGAAATATCTCATCCCATCTGCATTTTTGCATTTGAATTCCACGTCTTGGCAATGTGAGATTGTCAAATTTCATACAATATTTTTGTTAGGTTTTTTAATATTGACATTTAGATGGAATATATCAGTGTTTAATGAACTTGTATGGCACATATCTGAATTCAGACTAACTGTAACTTAAATCAGTGTGTTCACAAATCTCAGAATACAAACAATGCTTTCCATTTCTTCCAAAAAACCGCAATATTGTGGAATAAAAACAGTTGCCTTTGAATGGCTGTAATACTGTTTGTGTTTTTTGATTTTTATCTGTATGAAATGTTTTCTAATGAGTCTTTGGTGATGTAAAAGGCAAGTTGACCAAAATGCACTGAGCTTAACAAAAACAAAAAGCCTCACAATTTCATGGTTGGATTGTTTAATTGTTTATGTCATCCAAAACTGCAAGGAAAGCTCACAATGATAAACTTTCTACAGTAAACCAGCAACATATCTATTAGCGATATCCGGTCGTTTTTGTTGTGGCCTGAAAGACATACTTACTTGTTTCTGTTTTCCCTAATAGCATAAATAGACTGAAAACAGTTTGGTTTATTATTATTTTTGAACACCGGTAAATAAGAGCGGAGCTTTTTATAAATAAATTGATATTTCAGGCAAAAAAGAATCCAAACATCATTCCAATCTGATCAGTGCCTAAAAGCAAAAGCAAATTCATTTTCTAGAGATAAAGTACTTTAACTTTTTCTAGTCTGTGAAAGTACAAGTTGTTGCTCACTTTATGCACGTGTTAAAAGCCGCATTGATCCTGAAAGTACTGTAACATAGAATCTCTGTAATTGGTTTTCAGTTTTCAGATTACAATTTGAAGAGCTGATTTAAAAATGTAAAGAGCAATCTAACACAGTAATTTTTTTCTTAAAAATGTTCATGTTAAGCCATAAACAATAAACCAAGTTCTGTAAGCCTCCGTGGAAGAGAGCACTGCACTAGTTTCCTCAACTGGAAGCCTATAAAACTTTTCCCTATAGACTTTTAGAAGATAACATTTTGTAAATAACAAAGGTTAATGGCATTTTTGTCCATTAGGATAATCTCTAACACCTAGCACAATATTTGCTATTGCTGAAGCTTAAATACAATCAGCAGAAGTAAAAAGCAAACATGAGGCTATAAACAGACTACATCACAGTCTCTCAATATCAAATCCCTTGGAAAAAACATGTAATAGAATAAAACATAAAAATATTTTGTGGGATGTTAAACGCACCCTTCCATTTAACAAACAAATTGTCATTTGAATGTGAATTCCCAAATAGAATGCACTCTGAATAAGAATATATACAAATTAGAATGGGCAGATTTAGAAATTTTAATGAAGTTTTACTAAATATTTTACGATTTCTGTGTCTTCTCAATGGATGAAGGGTTTGTCAAAGTAATATTGTCCTCAAGTTCAGGTGAGCAGGGCACAGTGGAAAAATAGGCTGTCAAATCAAAGTTGAAACATTGGACAGCCATTAATTTGCCTAGAGCTGCTCTATATGCGTTTCTGAAGATCACAAACAACACCCTGCAGCTACACTGAGAAATGTCCTGCCATTCTTCGTTTCACACCATAGCTTTAGGCTCTACTGCAACACATCCTTGATGAATCAATGAAGTGATGGAGATTCCCAGAACCATTTTCACTCACACCAAATGAAGAGTCAACATCAGATGATATGTGTTCCATGTCTGGAATTGCGCGGGACTTGTTATTAAGATATTTTTTCTGGTTCTTGTATCTGATGGTTGCGTATTCTGCAGTTTAGGAAGATGGCATGTAAATTCATATAGTTTTAAAACAAACAGTAAGTCACAGAAGGCAGATGAGTAAATGTATGTATGAAAGTCCTTGCTGGGAGAACACAGAGAACGGGCAGTTTAACAGAGAATTGGGATTCCAACCGTTTGTGGTTGATGGAGATAAAATAGGGAAATAGAGGGAACACAAGGAGGTTAAACAGGGAACACAGAGGTAAGTTCTGATCATCTTGGAGTATCCAACATAGATCCATAATCCACAGAGACAAGGTCACTGTATGCTTAATGGTATTGTATAAGTGATTTTTGAAAAGGTGCAGGTATGCAGGATCATTTGCTTCAAATCTCCCGGAAACATATTTATTAGTCTATTTGTTGTACAGTAGCATATGCTCTTGACATAGTTCATAATTTTGGGGTGGGACTTTTTAAATAATGGACTGGGGATATTAGAGCAAATCCCTAACGATATTTTTTTAACGATTTAAATAGTCATAACACTAGCAGAATAAGCGCATATATTTGAAATTTTATGACATACCATAAAATTTGATTTTACAAATTTTTTTGGTACCTATTTACTTAAAATAGTGCATGTCTAGACAAAAAGCAGCCAATTATGGCCCTTGGTTGGAAACGTATAGATCTCAGGTAAATATTTAAAAAAAAACATACGAAGAGAAAATGCTATTTCTCATCAAAAGGTGCCTACACTAGCGATGTCATCATATTCCAGATTAATTTGAGTTGCCTGTTTCTTTGTGCTGTATGAATGACCAAAGCTTGCGATTTCAGATAAATAATTTATTTTCCATTCTACTTTGGAAACTACATCTTGAATCTTCAATAATGATTTGCCATGGTGATTTCAAAGAGACAACTGTATGTAGAGCACTAGAAGAATAAAAAAGTGATCATTTTCGGGATTCTTTTATTTCACATGACATGACAAGAGTCCCATTGCATTAAATCGCATGAATCAAGAGGCAATACCCCACAGTCCAACACAAAATATTGTCTTAACATTAGTCACTGTTCTCATTGACAGTTTACATAGAAGCGCAAAGCTTAGATCTACGACGCTTTCTCAGACGATTGGTAGCCAGAATATCAATGGTGTTGTTTGTTTGCAATTCCAGATTAAGTACACATCTCCTGGTCAGGTATTTATGTCTTGTCTTGAAGTACAGCCTGATGTTTTGAACACACATTTCTCTTAAATACAAATAAATGGTTAGTCATGGAATTTAACTTACCATTTTTAGACCTATGAGCTCCTGCGGCACCCTGCGGGAAGGAGGTCAGGATACAGAGAGCATGCATAATAAAGCCCAGTATGTGTCATCCCTTAAATGCTTGAGATGCAACAGTATAAATGCAACAAAATGTTTTTCTGCATTACCTGCCAAAGCAAGTATAAAGATAACTATAGTTTAGTCAATGACAAAGCATGGAGACTTGCTTCTGAGCAAGCAAGTGATGCTGCTGCAAGGCTGGAAATACTAGCTCAGTATATGAATGATGTTGGAATTTTGTTGCTTAGTGATTGCTGTTTTTATTGTAGCACACACTTTTTTCCTGTTGTGAGCCTTTTTTATTTTTAATGGTTTTGGTTTAAGTAAACCATATTTATCTAAATAACTATGTAATATATACAGATTAAATGGATTAATAAAAGATTTTCTTGCATTATTTTTTAGAAAGGATATTCCATGGTTGAAAAGCACATTAAGTATATAATTTACAATACAATACAAATCATTGCTACTTCCATAGCATCACATCTCATCTCTTTTTTATACAAACAACTTATTATATAACACATGATATGGGCTACTTGTGGTTATGTCAAGCACAGTTACAATTAGTTTTTGTTCTTACTCTGCAGAATTAAATACATAGAGAATTGGGGTTATTATTCCACATTTAATTAATCTTCATGATTCATATCTTCCTACAAATTATGTGATATTACTCCCAGAAAACATCATTATAATGTTGCAAAGGGAGTTAATCCTTATAAATGTAACTTAAAGTTATTGGACAGTAATCTCTTGTTTTTTAAAAGGTTCTCGAACAGAGGCAAGTGTTGAGACCACACACAACTGAAAGTAGTACATTGAAGTCCATCACAATCTATCATTTAAACAACTTTTAATCTCTCTCCCATGAAATCATTAGGAAGTAGGATGGGGCCGAGCTGTAGGGATAGAAAGATTAGGATCGATTGTAATCTGAAAAATGTTCTATTCTTATTTAATGTAATGTTTGTATAACAGTGTTTATTTGTATAAGGTCAGCGGTAGATACATTAGATTAGCATTTATGTTAGTAACATATTACCCCTACATCTAAAGAGGTAAGAATCATTTAAATGAGTGCAAATGAGCATGAGTTCAAAGAGAAATCTGTAAATTGTGGCAATCTCATTGCAGTTCAAAAGAGCAAATGTGTCAAATCCCATTGATTTTCATTGATTACATGCTTGAAGAAATCAGCTTTGATATCAATACATCATAATGATCATTGAAAATGCAGTGTGCAAGGCTTTAGTGTATAAGAATAGTGGGAGTCAGGAGTTATAGTTATAGTCAGCAGTATTTTTTCCAAGGCTTACTTATTTAGTTTATCCATTAATGAAAACTCAATAAATATTTACTCACTCAAAGTCACTAATCAGTAAAAAAAACGTATTGACTACAGGGAACAGAGGACAGTTTGTTATGTATTGTTGTGGTACTGCCTTCAGAAAATGCTGTTAGTTTGCTTTGCCAATCGGTAAGAGTACAAAGTGACATTGTGTATCAGGTATGAATAGCAAGATAGGCTGTTTCAGATAAAAAATATTGGATGGTGGAAGACTGGTGGTGGGTTGATTGTTCAGCAATCATGAAGAATAGCTGGACATTTGTCAAGCCACCTGTAATATTCAGAAACCCCAGAGAGAAGTCCATGTGCGTAGGATGATTTGTTAAAATAGAAAAGGTTTCAGTTAAGACTGAAAAGCTGTAAATGATTTAACTGATAAAAGCACCTAGAACTGTCTGTCTGATGCACACTTAATACATTAATGCTTTCATTAGAATATAAAGCAACTATATTTCTATTTTCCATGTCTGAGCAGACAAAATTTTGTCTATTTTAAATCGCATTTTCTTAACATATATATAAGTAGCTCTCTTACCAGCACAACACACACATTACAGGCAGCTATCAGGGCAGAAAATACACATTGTCTTATGTCTCATTAGAACGCCATAGGGAACAAAACAGACAGCAAATCTACCTTTTTGTATTTTAACTAACTGTTGTATGCGGTTGTTGTAAATTCATGGAAATTATGTTCCCGGCAGGCTGGAAATAATCTTGCTATTTGCTTTTTGCCAAAATTGCTCATTAGTTCAGTTTAATATGAATGCAACACTGAATGTGATATATAGCTGATGGTTTGGTTTGAAATGGGGTTAAGGGTTTGAAGTTTTTTAATCCTAACATTGGTCTTCTTCATATCAGCATCACATACCAGAACAGTTATTCTAAGAGCAGATGGTTATTAATAGTGGCATTTCTAATTGACGTAATGTGTCTTACATTGCATACTGTGACAGTACATACCTTTTTAAACTCAGTACCAAACTATTGATAGCTTGACAACTAATTTTTACAGTGTAATACACATACATTTCAGTCATTCTGCATGTCATGTTTTAGTGTACCATATGCTCTTTGAAGTACTTACAACAACCTGTACATAGGTTTTTGGAAAAATGCTAGTATTTTCTACCACACAGTTTGAAGAATCCAGATTTGGTTTGCTGCTGTTTATATTTCCCTGGATAAGAGGCTAAGCAACTTGACGTATGCTTTGCGTTCTAGAACACAATCTATGGATTCAAAACATCTACCCTAAAGTTTGGAAATTCATATTAGAAAATGTTTCATCCCTTTTAGATGTGAAGGTTATGGCACACACTGCAGTGAAATGAAGTGACACGACGCGTTACCAAGGTGTTGGTATGTTCCACACTTGGAATTTGTGCTCTGCTTTTAACCCATCCCAGTGCACACACACACTGTGAACACACACGCTGAGCAGTGGGCACCCATGCTGCGGCGCCCGGGGAGCAATGGGGGGGACGGTGCCTTGGTCAAGAGACTCACCCCAGTCATGGTATTCCCGCTGGTTCTGAGTTTGAACCAGCAACTTTCGGATCACGAGTCCAAAAGTCAAACCACCAGGCCACGACTGCCCTAAAATGATGAGGGGAAACATACAGGTATGTGATTTGAGATGAATACGAATGTGAATTTATTTCTGTCTTCATTATTGGCATCACTTAAATTGACTATAAGCCTACTGTCATAATGAGGAGGTAAATGGAACATTCCTAAAGCTCATCATTTAAAGATGGCAAACCTTAAATAATCTTAATTGCATGAATGGGATATTAATATGTGCATTTATTTGGTCTGGGAAACATAATGAAATAATGATGACTGAATAAATAAAGGGGAGATAATGTGAAATTCTGATTGATGGTGTATTTTGTTTTGTGCTTGGCCTGTAATTAGTTTATTAGGACGCAAGATTGACTTGCATTAATAATCCTTTCATGACTAGTAGTCTCTGAAATCTTAATGCATGTGGTTCAAATCAGATATGTGAATATCAAAATGAAGGGTGGAAATACAAAAAATTAGCTTTGTGATTTGGAACCTGTCAACAATTAAAATGAATAAAAATTTGAAATGAATATCATTGTAAAAGTATTGCAGATAAACGCTTTTTCTGTTTGTTGCCCAGCAAAATTATCACCTTTTTCTGTTTGTTGCATCATCCGCCCTTCAGCCAGAGGTCTTTATTATCATGTTCCAGACACACCTTTTTGCGACTTAGTTATGTCTACTTTATCTGTCACTGAGCTCAGCTTAAAACAAAATCGAATAATGCGGGCTTGTCGACATTGAAGATTGAGCAGAAACCCTTATTTACATTGTCATTTACTCATGGTCTTGTCATTTCAAACCTGTATGTTGTGGTCTGGTGGTTGGAGAGTAGGACTTGTAGAGAGTAGAGAGTACGGATGAAGTCACTTTGATTAAAAGCTTTTGCCTTATAAATAAAACTGAAATTTAAATATATGACTTTGTTCAACTGAATACAACATTTTTTTAAAGAATGTCGATAATGTCACCTTTATTTATTTGGCACTTTAGACAAAATACAATACAATAATTAGTCAAACAGTGTGTCATAATGCTTTATGTTAGTTAAAGCATATTTTAATCGAATTCGGGGACGTTATCTCTGTTCAGTTTAATAGTGTCTGTGCATTCATTTTCAATTAGTTGATGTCCTCTTTGTTTACTTAAAAAGTGTCTGTGGGTTCAAATTCAATCAAGTCAACAATATTGCTGTAAATGAGGTGACCCCAACTAGGCAAGATAGAGGCAACAGTGGCAAGAAACCAAAACTCCATCGGTGACAGAAATGGAGAAAAAAACCTTGGGAGAAACCAGGCCCAGCCAGTTCTTCTCTGACCAGAGGAATCCAGCAGTTGAAGTCCAGGCTGCAGCAGAATGGAGAAGAAACATCTGTGTGCTGTGGTCGTATCCCAATGATCGTCACAGGCGAGGTCTTCGCAGGGGATTGATATCCGTGGTGTTCTTGTTCTGGACTTCGCTTTGTTCGAGGGGTGTAGAGGGCTTTCCCAGACCCTCCATCTGGTCCAGATACATACTGACTCCGGCTTCAAGCCGGAAACAGTGGCACCCTGCCACTTCTACTTAAAGTAAATGGGTGCCAGTTAAAAAACATTTTTTAGAATATCTTGTTTTATGTAGTTGGGAAGAAATATAGTGATACAGGTTTTCCATTAAAACTGAATGATGACAGAATTTTTGGGTGAACTAGCACACACAATCACGAATAGATCCAATTGACTGTATTCCCTTTCTAATAAATGCAGAATGACATAAAAAAACAGATCACACATAAGACTGTCCCAAATTAAGAATAAAGCAAACACTTTAAAGTCCTTGCAAAGACTTTATGCAAATATTTAACGAAAACCTTTAAAAAAATAGAATGCAACCTTGAACAACCTTGTCAACTAATAGTATATAATCCATTTTAAAAAAGCAGTACTTATTCAGAATTAGGCAGTCTTAGGCAAAAAACAAACAAAGATTTCTAAACCTTTTTTTAGTGTTGTTGATAGACATGCCAATTCATGTTGTTTAAAGTTTGTCTTAAGGGATATTACTACAAACAACAAAAATTAAAAATATTAGATTAAATTTAAATTTACTTAATAGACTACGGGGCGGGGCTTCCAATGTGTTGACATAGCTTTCAGAGACTGCAATAGTGGAGGAGAAACTTGACCGACAGGACAGGGTATTCTGTTGTTGCCCAACGTCATTAGAAAAACACAGCACCTTTCAAACAGTTAACAAATAAGCAGCTTGGACAAGAATCTCACCTTTCTGAACGTTAAAATCACGTTTAGTATGATCAGCACCTAATACTGTTTACATATTAATTATAAATAAATACAAATCCACTTAACCGTATGCGATTCCAAAGCCTTTGTGTTTGCTAATTCCAAAACATTTAATTCCACATTCTTTTAATGATCTTGATAAAGATGTTTATATTCTTCATAAAATATGACACTAGGCTATTAATTCATTGACACAATCTCATCTTTCAAAATATATGGTAAAAGTTTTCAGACATAAAGCTTAATTTTAGGCATTTATCAGCAGCTAAATCTTGTAATCAGTCATAGTTGTTAGTGCTCATGCACTTTTAAGGTCAAGTGAAATCCATGTATGAGAGTGCTGTTTCATATTTGACAGCTTTGGAAAGGAAAGTGGCTCATCTTTCATGTATTCATGCCAGAAAGATAGGAAGTAAAAAATAAAAAATATATATTTTTTGCTTGACTGAACAAGAAGAGAAGCGCTGCATGAGTGACTGATCTGTGATTGAGAACAAAGACCTTTGTATCCAGAAGAGGATGTAGTGTCTCCTTTCAGCTCTGTTATCTGTTACCATCTTAGTCCTAAAATGTTTTTTTTATAATTGTTTTAATTCTGTCAAAAATTTGTATTCTGTCATTTTATTATCACCTTCTTATTATTTCAAAGGTATGACTTTCTCTCTTATGCTAGATATAAAAGACGAAATTTTACAAAAGTTTGTAACTGAACAACAGCACACAATCTTCAAAATATTACTTTAAGTGAAGAGTCACAATAAACAGGTCGAAGTTGTTTAAAGATTGTGTAGGCATCAGGCAATTCAGGGGAATATTCTTGACTGACTAACAGCATAAATATGTGATTTGATTTTACGTGTTTTATGCCTTTGTGCACTTTTAAATAGGTATTTTGAAGAGAAAACCAATTTTAGGAAAATTTATATTAAGTATTATTCAACGTCTCAATGTCTGCCCAATTAAAAAAAAAACGCCTCAATCAACCTTGAGAGGGCACAGAATCAACTTAAAACAATGTTAACTGTTAATAATTTATTAAAGATCATCCATTAAGTTCTTTAATACTTATGTACGAGATTATTCGTAAATGAAGCACAAGAAAAAACACAAGGAAATTCATATTTAACTCATTTCAAAAACCCACAAAAATTATGTTTGAATGTTTACACACAATAGCAGTTTAAGTTCATACAGCACATGGTTTATCAGTCTATCAGTTTTTAAAAGCTAAAGCTACTAATAATAGACTGAGACAAACAATGATTTTAGAAATTTTAGGAAGGAGTCTTATCTAACCAGTGGTGTCTCAAAGTTGATAATCACATTGTGACATCTCAGAAATGACTAAAAAAACTGTTGAAACCATATTCCAAATGGTTGCATTTGCGTAGGCCTTCAAACAACAGCAGCAGCAACATCCACCTTGCAAACAAAAGATCTACATCCACACTCTGGTAATCACACCTGTGGAAGCACTGTGATGGACAGTCAGATTGCTTGATTTACTCACATTCAGATTTTTATTTATATTACATTCTTAAGTTTACATTACAAAAAAGAAATGTATGTGAATATCTAATTTCTTCTCTGAATTCTAATATGTAATGGGAAATACTGTAATGCATATCTTTCTTCAAAAACTCACATCATGGTATGCCGAGACCCTGTTAACACAATTTATTTTCTGTGATAAATGCAACACACACCAGAATGTTGCATTAAAGTAATTGTTTATGTTTTTTCATTATTAATTATGCTTCTGAAAAATAAAATAAAATTAAATGGGTGTCAGTTACCAACATTCTTCAAAATAGTTTATTTCGTGTTCTGCAGAAAAAAGAAAGTCATACAGGTTTTCAATGACAAGAGGGTGAGGGTCATTTTCACATTAAACTTTAACAGTTTTGATAGAGAAAGGACCCCTACGGCCCGGAAGGACAACGGAGACCACGACGACTAGAACCCCATATGTATATCCCTCGCAAGTCCTTTGCCTCAGATGACCATCAGGATGGGACCACAGGAGACAGATGATTCTTCTTGACTTCGCTTCAACCAGGAATCAACCTACTGATTCATTTCTAGTCAGAGGATAACTGGCTCCCCATCTGCGCCTAGCTTTACCCCGGGTAACTATAGCCAGGCTATAGCCGGATCAGTAGGACATTGCTTTAAGCCGGAGTCAGCATGTATCTGGACCAGATGGTGAGTCCGGAACTAGAAAAAGCCCTCTACAGCCCTCGAACAAAGCAAAGACCGGCATAAGAACACCACGGATACCAATCCGCTGCGAAGACCTCGCATGTGACGATCATCGGGATACGACCATAGTTATGGTTTCCTTGCCACTGTCACCTCTGGCTTGCTTAGTTGGGGTCACCTCATTTACAAAGATATCGTTGATTTAATTGAAAATGAATGCACAGACACCATTTCAACTTTACAGAGATAACGTCCCCAAATTCAATAATATATTGCTTATTATAACTAACATTAAGCATTATGAAACACTGTTTTACTAATTATTGTTGATAAGCTGCTTTGATGCAATGTATTTTGTCTACAGCGCTATATAAATAAAGGTGACATTGAAATTGACAGTTTTGAGACAGTTTTGAGACTGTAAATGTTTTTTTCCAAAGGCATTTTAGGATGCTTTAGATGGATAGATTTGATTTCATGGATGTGAAGTATTCAATTCTCCGTACAACTAAAAACAACTAGTCTAATTAAAATCATTAAGTGTCTTACAAACACCTTGTAGGAATAAGAGATGAATTTCTAGGACAATAATACGAAGCATGTTGGTAATGATCGGAAATAAATGACAATGGAAGAGTATAAAAACAAGGGGAAATTAACGTTGCAACTAAGAAAAATATATATCTCTTGACCTTTTTCGGACTATTTTTTAATCCTGCATCTCCCTGTTTAAAAATATTTGCCTTGAAAAAAAAAACTGCATCAATTCTTCCCTTAATGTGAAAAAGTGTAAAATCAGCAATAATTTATTCATCCTTTTATCATTGCAAACATGTGTGACATTTTCTTCTGCACAACACAAAATAAGATATTTTGAAGAAGGTTTCTACCCTAATGGCAGTAGCGCCCATTCCTTTCTATTGTATAAGCACAAAACCAAAGGAAGTGAATGGGTGCTATTCTTCAAAATATCTTCTTTTGAATCATACAAGTTTAAAAAATTTGAAAATAAATGCCAAGAAATGTTGCTCTAAAAAACGTAAACTCTGAAAAAGTAATAAGAATCCTTTACGTCTGAACAAACCACAAGGATATAACACCCATAGACTGACTTAGATACTACAGAATCCTTAGTAACTCATAAATCTTGCTGTTGAAATTAGCTTTCTTTCTTCACTTAAACCTGAGAGTTTATCTGTTACCTGTTTTCCAAGATGACTGAAGTGAACATGCATGAAAGCTAGTTCTTATGTGTTTAAAAACAGAAGGTATATGTCAAGGTGCAACAGGTTGGTATGGACGATTTCCTTAAGTCAGTTTCATGTTTTTGAAATGTGCTGGAACTGTGTGTTTAAAGGAACATTCCAACTTTTTTTGGAAATATGATAATTTTCCAACTTCGCCCAGTTAATCAAATTTAGTTTTACCGTTTTACATTACATACATTGCATTTAGTCATTTAGCAGACGCTTTTATCCAAAGCGACTTACAATAGTCGAGGAGACAATGAAGCGGTAAATAGCCGATACAACAATAGGTGAACAAGTGCTACAACAATGCTACCAAGTTACACAGAGGGAGAAGTTACAAAAGTAGTTTTTTTTTTTGATAGAGTGAGTAGGTTAGAAAAGAAGTGAGTTAGTGAGTTAGGTGTAGCCGGAAAAGATGAGTTTTAAGGTGTTTTTTGGAGATAGAGACCGAGTCTGACAAGCGTGAAGCCAGAGGCAGATCGTTCCACCATCGAGGAACTGAAGCAGAGAACATTCGAGAGAGAGATTTCTTATCCTTTTGAGCTGGTACCACAAGTCTCAGCTCATTTGCGGAGCGCAAAGATCTTGAGGGCCTATACCTTTGCATTAGTGAGTTAAGGTAAGTGGGTGCTGAACCGGTGGTGGTCTTGTTTTAAAATCCATACAGATGTTCTCCCGTTCTAGCGATGTGTCTAGCATAGTTGAGCGAAGATTACTACACTCCCATTTCCAAGGAAATAGTCAAGGAAGTTTGCTGCCATGACATCATCAAACTAGATGATGAACTGCCTTTAACTATAATCTTGCTTTATTGACGCACTGTTTTACTAATCAATGTTGTTCAGCTGCTTTGACGCAATGTATTTAGTTTCGAGGGCTATATAAAAAAAGGAGACTTTGACCTTGGCTGCAGTAACATGGCCAAAGCAGGCCCAGTAAGATCACGAAACACATATTACTGTGTCGAATGGTTTTCAGAAATGTAAAATTAGCCTTTTTCCCCAAAAAAATGAATGTTCCTTTAATGTGTTGAAAGGAACATTTATTTGTGAAATCTTGTAGTGGGTGGCTATGGAGGATACGGTCTCAAAACGGTAAATGCATAGGTTTATATAAGTCCAACACAATTCCTGGAGATGTGACAAAGAAGATTTAGAAAATTGTAAATAAAATGAAAATTCATGAAACCCATCCACTTATAAAAAAAAAAAGAAAGAAGGGGGAAATATCAAAGGGGACAGAGGCTAAAGGCAACAGCATATAAAAAGGAAAATCTTTGAGAGGTTCAGAAGCTTTGTTCAAGGGTGAACGTGATGAGGGTGCAAGCATCCCATTTTAACTTAGACAAACTGTATTGGATCCTCTAGTGCCCGAGTTCAATGTGAACAAATATCAGAAAGCATTTTGTAAGTGACATGGCATAACACAGGTTAGCCTCGGGCATTGCCAACCACATTGTTTTGCTTCCTGCAGTTTAATATCTGCCCTTGAGTCTCAAGCATCAAACCCAGAGGGAAATGAAGCATGAATTGGTTTAAGGAGCACAGTTCTCATGAATACACAGCAGAAAATGTATTTAAATGTCTCAAGCATTGTGATCTGGTGGTTCTCAGAGAGGAGTTAGACCAGTGATTTTGTTTTGTGTTCAACTTAGTATCTTGCCAGATAAATTTAGCCAAATAAAGATTTAGGTTGAGAGTTGGCTTATAGTGTGTTTGATTTTGTAACTATTGATTTTTAGTTGTGTCATAGTCGAAGCTTACCTCAGCACAAACTCAAGTTTCCCACAAAAAAAATAATTCAGCACATTTATGGTAACTGATGGAAGCCCCAGGTGCTTCAGTATTCAATTATTTAACTGATCTCAATGCTTTTGGTCTCATCTCTTCCTGACCAGATACAGGATTCACACTAAACAGCATATTTTGTTGTAGTTTGCCTTCCTCTTATGTTTTCTTTTTGAATTTGCCTCACTTTTCAAATTCAGTTATTCAGACAATCGAGTTATTTTTATATCATTGACGATATCCAAGATTACTTAGATCTGTTATCAAGAAAAAATAAATGTATGTTCTGTTTACTGCATTAAATTATTTGGGGCCTGTTTTCCATTCAAATTGTTTTATAGTTTTTTCACTTTTGTCAGTGTTTTTACAGCTTAATTCATCATAAAAGATTTACAAGATTAACATTTATTCACTTGGCAGATAATTTTATCCGAAGTAACTTACAAGCATTATGCAGTAGTACATGATCACTGCAGAGGAAATGGGGGTAAGGTGTCTTGCTCAGGGATACTTTAGTCAGTGTCTGCTGGCACTGGGATTCCAACTCTGCTTACAATTCAAACTACCTAACCACCAGACCACTAAACGCTGACCACTTTACCATCTTTAAGTGTGACCAAAATGTAAAAAAAGTTAGATGCAGTACATGTACACCCGAAATTAAACTTGTATCTTTTTATTTCAAACCGCTATGACTTTCAAAAGAACACAAAATAAGATATTTTGAAGATGGTTTTGACAACACCCATTACTTTTTTTTATTTTTTATTTTTATTTTTAGGCGGGTAAAATATCATTGACAATCATTATAAAGTTATAAAACCATTTTGTTTCTGAATAAAAATTTTAAGGAAATGTTCACCCAAAATGAAATAGTTAAATACCTGTCAAAATGTCTTTGTTTGGTTGACCACAGAGAAAGATGCTAAGAAGAATGTTAACCAATGACTGTTTTTAGATACAAGCGAAGATATTTGAAGAATATTGTTAAAAAATTCTTAGTCCTTATTTACTTCTATTTTATTTTTAGTTCATGGTCCCAAATCAATGTAATCTGCTGAGCGTCAATGATTTTCTTCAAAACATCTTTTTAACTGGTGATACAAAAACTATACATCTTCATTTCTTGCTTTTATGATCTATAAAATAAGAAGCGTTTACAATAGCAAACTACATTATAAATGTCCACAAAACACTATGGAAACTGGCTTGTGGGTGTCTTGGATACTGTACTTGTGTTTGTAAGCCAGTCTTTAAAGAACAAAATGGTGGGAAGCTGTTTGAATTCACTCAGCAGGGAGAAAAGGATTTGAAAGAAACATACTTGCGTAGGATCTGTGGCACTGTCTTTGTGCTGTGACTTGATGTGGCACATTAAGATGGCACACAGTGTACAGTGTTCTATTAGATGCTTATTGTGAGCAGTGAAAGCAGAATATGCCTGTCATGTGGCACTGCTAGTGAAATTCATGTCAAAATGGCAGGCTTAATCCATTAGTTCTTATTTTCAAATAATGTGTGTGCATTCCCATTTGCATTATTTTGACTTTCAAAAAGCAGTTTTTCATTTAAACTTATGTCGTGTGAATATATTGAGAAGCTGACTGTGCTAGGACTTGCTGTTAAATATATAATCTTTAATTAAAGAAGAGCTGTTTAAGATGTAGGCCCGAGGCTAAGACAATGGTTAGAGCGGGTTTCACTTGTTTTTTTATTATACAGTGTGCAATTCAGCTGTTTGAGATTTTTGGCATATTTGAATGATCTATGCACAGGGTCTTAAAGTGCACTGAGCACGTACATATAAGGCCCGTCCAAATTTCTTCCAATTTAATGATGGGAATGGTCTAAAAGGTGAATTCTCATTCTTTTAGTGAGGCATGGGTGTGTTTTGGGAGTAATTTGTAGCAAACCAATCAGTCTCATCTCAATTCCCTTAAAATGACCATTGTGCTCAAGCCATGGAGAATTTTCAGTTTACACCGCCTGATTTGCAAGAGAAAGACTGAACACATCTCATAAGAGGAAGCATCTGGTCGTGTGTGCTGTCAAAGCAAACCATCTATGGGACAAGTCAGGTTCTTTAATCATCTTTTACATTATAATCCTTTCAATTTAAATTTTGGCATGTTTGTGTGCTTCTGCACATCACTGCATATGTGTAATGGACAGAGTGTTTTCTGCATGTTCTATTTAACAATTTGACACATGATGCTCAAACAAGCCAAAAACACATGTAAAACATCTTGTTCCAGTGGTGTGTCACTTACTTTGTTCACTTGGATGTGTGAAATGCAGAGCACAAATTGGAGACATAAATATGAGACATCATCTTTAGCCACATGACACTTCAGATTTCAAAAAGTATACTGTAGTTCTTAGACCAACAGCAAAAGATAATAGGAGCTTGAAGACAAAATAGTATGTCAGAAATGATTCATTTTGGCATAGACTTGAAGGGATTTTGTGTTAAGTTTAAATGAAAAATGCTTTAGTGTTAGTTTTATAATAGGGTTAGGGTATGCTCATGTATGATTATATCATTATTGAAGAAATAAACAGATATACAAAAACTTCTCTCATTTCTTGATATTGAATCAAAATGTTATCACTCTGCATTATTTTCTCATTTGTTTATTTTTCTTCCCCTACAACTCTTTTCTTCCCCTGGGAGACTGTAACTTGACTGAATAATATTTTGACAGTTTGCTTCTATATGCTCTTACTAAACTAATGATTGTGTCTGACTTTGGTGAAACCCAACTTCTTAAATGTTGTAGAAAACCTTTCATCTGGTATATGTTAATGGTTTAGATTACTTCTTAATAATAAAATAATTTACACATTTTGGCTAATTTAATGAGATTATGCTAAAATGACCTTGTGAAGGACTCAACAAGAATTTCAAACAAGCACAACCTTCAGTTAAATCAGTCAGAGCCACAATACATCAGGGAAGATTTGATCTTACCAAAGTTTCCAAAGTTCCTCTATAATATTTCAATGTACAGTAATGGTGATGGGCACGTTCATCCTGTAAAATCTTATCAGATCCACTGATGAATTCCCCCACATGACACTCTATGATTACATTATCTAAATCACATTCTTGACAAACTATACGTACATTGGAACTTATTATCTAAAATTCGCAAAACTCAATGCCACAGGAGGCCAAAGGATTGTTCATTTTTTATCATGTCTGGCTGCTTACTGTAGTTTGATTCAGAAAAATCAGACTATTTGTCAAGATGATGAGATGAACGCTGCTGAAGGGAAGATCAATCATCAGACTGTCATGAGGAAACGTGTTTAAGTTATTGGGAAAGAAGAGCAGAGCGTTTGTGGATTAACTCTGGCATGAATTTAGTGTCTCAGTCATAAAACACTCATCACCTCTAATGTCACATTTTCTTGAAATATATATGTAAACATTGGTTTTATAACTATGCATTATGTCATTATGTGATAGAATGCAAACTGTATACTGGAACTTTTAATGAATTGTCATTTCAGATCTCTGTGTGTGTGTGTGTGTGTGTGTGTGTGTGTGTGTGTGTGTGTGTGTGTGTGTGTGTGTGTGTGTGTGTGTGTGTGTGTGTGTGTGTGTGTGTGTGTGTGTGTGTGTGTGTGTGTGTGTGTGTGTGTGTGTGTGAAACTCTAAAGTAGAGAAGGGTCAAATAAATCTACTAATATCAATGTCATGTAAGAACTGATGATTTTCTTTTAAGTCATTCATAAATAAGACTTACTTCTAGTTACATAATATCTTAAAGAACAATATTTTGTTGTAATATTTGTTGCAATAATACTACTGTCCTTGATGGTCAGGGTGCTAACAACACACTTAGCAGACTCCCTTCCATCTTTAAAAATCGCCTAAACACTTACATTTTTCATCTATACCTAACCCCTTGAAAAATTCTTTCTTTACCCCCTCACTCTCTTCCCATTCTTCCCTAAAAGAACAATCAAATTTTATTTCACTTGGCTTTGTGTATTGTGACTAATTTTACCTAGTACTATTAGTGATCATCATGGATGATTTGATCTTTCAAAAGTTTTCAAAGTTCCTTTATAATGTTACAATGACTTCCTTCACATGACACTGTATGACTAAATTATCTAAATCACATTCTTATCAAACCATATGTACATTGGAACTGATTATCTGAAATTTACAAAACACTCTGATGGCGGGAACGAGACGTTGTGTCGAAAATACGACAGTATGGGGTTTGATCTTGAGAACCAATTGACTATAAACTTGAATTTGAAAGGCCATAGAAATTGGCATTGAAATTTGCATGCCATACCCTGCCCCGGACATACGGCTCTAAAATGGGAGATAAAATGGTGCTCATTCATCACCTTTTGTGCTGAGGAACTTGAGTATGACTCACGAATGCTTGCAGCGAGCGGCACAGCGGCATGGCATGTGTTGAAGACAACAGCATTGTTTTCCTGTGCAACGGCGCTGTGCCATGTCATGATCTCCATGCGACCTTCACATGCCTAAGTGGGTCAAAGGTGAGTGCTTCTATGCAAGAGCGTAACCTTCCAGGGGGTAAATGGTAAGAAGTCACAGAGCTTTGAAAAAAAGGTGAGAAGGCCTTACCACCAGTCTCCAAGGGAAAGTGTGTACTGAAAATAGTGTACTGGCTACACTGCTTGGGGAGCAGTCATCGCAGCAAGGCTTGGGCACGCACGCTCGTCTGTAAGTAGTGCAAACATGGTGACAGAGTCTAGTTCCATACCAAGGTAAGAGATGCTCTTTTATTGGTTGAGCCCAAACCTGAACAGTCTAGATGCTGGAGCACGAAGTCCCTGTGTGTATTTGCTGATTCTCTCGAGAGTGCCCAGATAGGACAGTCGCCGACCTCGCTGAGTATGTGCACGCCCACTGCAATGAGGGGGGTCAGCGATTATTCCGTGGCCTTAGTAAAGACCAGGGGAGAAAGGGCAGGATCTTGTTCTGCTACGCGTGACCCTTGACAACAAAATGTGTAAATGGTCTGTGTCACGGGAGGATCGCGTGGAAGTACGTATCCTTCAGGTTGATTCCCACAAACCAGCCCTCATGTCTGCCAGACTAAAGGACGTACCTCTGCTTCAGCATTCTGAACGGCAATCTGTTCAGATAGCACTTCAAAGTATGCAGGTGCAGAATAGGGCGCATCTCTCCACCTTTTCTGGGGACGATGAAGTACAGGCTGTACGAGCCCGATGACATTTCAGCTATGGGTTTGATCGCTTCTTCTGCCAAAAGAGTCGCCATATCTACCCGAAGGACGGATGAATCGTCTACCCTCAGCGAGGTATGGAGGATTCCTCAAACTTGGTTGGGTGTTGGGAGAATTGGATTGCAGAGCTGAGACAGATTTTTCTGTCTAGCAACCGCCCCCATGCGAGCAGTTGTCAGAGAAAGAAGACACTCTCTGGCTTCTGCTGAAATGCCCAGCAAAAGTCACTTTAAAGGGACAGTCCACTGCACCTCGCCGTGACACCAGCAGAAAAGATTGCAGGAAAGAGACATGAAATGTCCAGGGTTAGAGAACATAAGGTGTTTGGAGCTACAACGATGTGTGTGGAAGTCATTGAGTGAAGCGTTTATGGATATAAAACAGTGTGTAAAAACTAAAGTGAAAAAGAATTTAAAGTTTTTACTGAATCATTTACTCACAATTTGTCAATTCAAACATGTTGGTCACTAAACAGCTATGGTACCTATTGTTTTGTGTCCACAGATTAAAGGTAAATGGGTACCCCAATTGTTCGTTTACCAAAATTCCTCAAAATATCTTCTTTATTTGATCTGGAGAAGAAAGTCAAAGAGGTTTGAAATTACAAGAAAAGAGGATGAGTAAATTCTCTCTCCCTTTCATGAATTAATATTCTTGTTTCAGCTCCATGGACAGCAGCCTTTAATTTATACTTTCAGCACTTTATGAATCATTATAAAAGATTATAAAAGTGACACTGTGTGCTGGAACGAAAACAAAAATACACAGCTCTATTTCCCAATACAACATTTCCTCATTTTACAGATGACTCATAGATGACAGCTGGAATATAAAAGAAGGTGGGCTCTTTGACTTCCAATAAAAATTATTTTTATACAGATTATTAGATTAGTCATTACACCTTCACTGAAATGCTTAAATTGTGTTTGTGTGGGCTGTGTATGTATTTGTCTCGTTTCATTGACTCAACATAGGTTTTACACTCATGGAGAGAGAGAGAGAGAGAGAGAGAGAGAGAGAGAGAGAGAGAGAGAGAGAGAGAGAGAGAGAGAGAGAGAGAGAGAGAGAGAGAGAGAGAGAGAGAGAGAGAGAGAGAGAGAGAGAGAGAGAGAGAGAGAGAGAGAGAGAGATTTTACAGAGAAACACTCAGTGATGAGGATGGTTACAGGGGAAAAGAAAACGGAGAACATAAATTCTCAACTCTTGTGATTTATGATGAAGCTGTGCCAGAACTTACTAAACATCAGACTCATGTCAGAGGAGAGATCATGGATTTGTGGGGACGAGCGGTATGAACTCCATCTGTATTTTATTATATGATCTATATCGCACTACACACATGTTCTGATTTACATTCATATCTGTTATGTATTAAAGACAGTTTCTTGATTTATTAGTGCATTTTGCACTCATATGGATTTTGACTTTTGGAAAACTTGCACAGATGTATGATATCGACATGATTTATCCACATTTATGTAAATGCTTCTTCTGGAGTTTCAGCGAGTAACAGCTCCAGTAACAGTAAGTCCAGTCAGTCCCGGGACAGAAGCATCAGTCATAAAGAACCAGAGGATGTTCAGCAGCCCTGGGGACATCTGCGCTTTCCGGCCACCCTTTCGCCCTCGCCACTATGACCTCAAACTGTCTGTGTAGATGGATAATTTTATGACGTCTTTGACTTTGTAAGCTTATCTTTCTCCTGTTATGCAGATATCCTGGAAAAGCTGTCTGAACTTCTCAGGTTGTGAAGATGACTGTATTTAGTGTAATGAGTTCCTGCTGGTAGATCTTATATACGCATCAACGCAGGGACTTTTATTCTTATCTCATTCGTACCAGTGGAAGCATCAACATCTGATGAGGAGGGTTAGTTCTCCAGGTATGTCCACATCTGGCCTGGGCAGTGTGTAACTTCACCTACAGAGAAGCAGTAACAGATGAAGGAGTTGTGGTGAGTCACTTTGTATGCTTAACTTGCATGACATGGACATGCAGTGTTTAAAAAAGTTTTAAGTTGACAAGTTTGGACATATGCAATTCTGTTTTATCCAGTATGTTTGAAACCTTAACAAACAAATCCTCCTTGACCAGCCTCCTCCTCATATTAGTGTAATGAATCTTCCTACTTCATATCTAATCACCTCTGCCGTGCTGACTGTAATGTTTCTTCTATCTAGAGGGTTTACTCACACTGTAGGTTGTAGAGGTAGGCAGCTCATTAGCTTCCTCCATCAATCACATTAAAGCGGCAGGGAAGCCCATCACACAGTTTATCATAAAGATGATTGGGTGGGATTGGGTGCATGGAGCGAGGTATTGTGGCAGAGCAAAAGTAGAAAAGAGTTATTGAAGTTTTATGGCAAAACACCTTTCTACAACACATGCATAGAACATCACCTCAGAACCGGCAGTTAAAAGCCAGTTGAGAATTATTAAGAGAGAAATTTGTAAAAGCTGTTCGTCAGTATTCTGCAACAAAATTCAATGTTTAACAATGACTTCCATTGTTGTTTTCTAGTGGTTCTGGTATCATAAATTCGGATTATGAAGGAAACATTGGTGATGGTAATATCTAGTCCAAAATGATCCCAATTTTTAATGACTCTGCCAGGACTTATTTCGCTCTATTCAACAGTACAGAGTAGGAGTTTGTCAAAACAATCTTTTATCAGAAAACTGTGTTTTCAGTAATGAGTTACACCACCTTTAAAGTTATTCTTCTTTTTTGCCCCCTGGGCAGGGAATGTTAAATTCAACTAAAGAGTCTTCTGCCTTCATGCATTTTCCAATGTTTCAATGTAAAATTGTCACACAATTTTAGTGGGCTCTATTACAAATATTTTTGAAGCACCTGTACAGCCTAATTCTCAGTGTGTTTTTTATTTGTCGTTGAGTTTATGTTGTCAGAACTTGAATTTCTGAAATTCAGATCAATTGGCTTTTTTAATTTTCACAAGATCTGGTCCATGAACTAATATCTGAGTTTGTGCATTCATTTAAATGTTAATTTTTTGTTGTTGAATATATTTCAGATACAGTTGCAATTAGTTTTTTTCATACCACTGTCATCAATACATCCTAGTTTTTATTAGTTGAGATTGGGACTAAAATGAATTCTAAATATTGGTCATTAGATTGGCATTCAGTAGTAAATTCCACTCTGAATTAAGGACACTTTTTAGTCTAACTTTGTTGATATTTTTAAAAATGCCAAATGATCCCAATCCAAAATTTTACACCACTATGCTAAATATGTTCATTTTATATTTATGGAATTACCTCTTCTGCTCAAAAGATGTTCATTGCTTTAAATGAACAAAATTAGGACTTTAGCAGTGGAATACAAATATTTGTAAAATGTCGTTGTTTGGATACAAATGTAAAATAAGCTTTTCTTTAAGCACATCTTAGAACAATTAACATTTTTGAGTTAATCAAAATTGCTTTATAGAAGTTTTAAATGCTGGAACCAGAATACGTCTTTCAGTTTTAATGATCTTTCCAAATGGAAACCCTTGCATTTTATGTTACAATAAGAAACTAAAATTTGGAATGAAGTGAGATTCTCTTTTTCTTTCAGCGGCTCCACTAAAGATTAAGATCACTTTACCTGTTTACTCGTTTGGAGAAAGTGTCTTGTTCGTGTAAACAAAATGCTGAACAGTTGCTCAAAGAGAGATTCCTAAAGTTCTATTAACCCTGTTAAAAGCCTCTGTCAAGCTTCTCTTGAAAAACACCAAGCAAACATAAATAGAGAGGTCAGCAACATCATATGACTGAACCATTTGAATAAAGACTCATGAAAAGCAATTTATTTTGAAATGTTCTTACGCAAATGTTAAAAAGAATTGTGATGTTTAACAGTCATAGAGCAAATGGTAGGTCTGCCTACAAGTGCTTACATTTAACTAGTAAAATATTTACTTCAAGAAATTCGTACCTCCAGGCTCATAATGGTGCTGAAGGTGACCATTATGTTTTTACTGCTTTGTACTCTGGATAAGTGGTAGAGAAATTTAGAAGGATTTTTCATTTTTTAGAAAAGATAATTACCCAAAATCCCAAAACCTATTTTTTTCAATCCAAACTGTCTTTTAACATGTAGATTCAGCTGTATCCAGACCTGATGCCATTCAAAGCGGATCGGGAGATTGAGTGTGTGAGTGTGTGAGTGAGTGAGTGAGGGAGGGAGGGAGGGAGGGAGGGAGGGAGGGAGGGAGTGAGGGAGGGAGTGAGTGAGTGAGTGAGTGAGTGAGTGAGTGAGTGAGTGAGTGAGTGAGCGAGCGAGTCTGTATGGTTTGTATGGGGATGTTTTCTGTCTAATGGATGAATATAGTCTGGATACCCATTCATTTCATCAAAAATGAAAGAAAGAGGTGATATCACTTTTACGTGTTCAAGTGCATAGTGTGGAGGATATCCTTAGGCCAATAGGTTGGAAAACACAATATTTATGAGTGTTTTAAGTTATAAATCGGTCAGATTTGACCCGAAAACGGCAGGAGTGTTAAAGGGATAGTTTACCCCAAATAAGAATGGTGTCATGAACTACTCACTCTTCAGTTGCCCCAGTATCCTACTTTAGCAGTCAATATGGCCTATGAGCTGTTTGGTTCTGTGCGTTTAAGCATTCCAACAAGTATATTTCTCTGTGTTCACCAGTATAAACAAATGCATACAGATTGGAAACAAGTATCGAGGACAGTATTTTGGTTAGGGATTTTAAGTACATGTTTATGTGTTCAGTGACATTTTTGGTACTGTATGTATTTTTTTGTTTGACAAGTGTGTTTGAGTGTGTTGTTGTACTAGCCTGGTTTACATCAGACTGTCTATGTGTCTCGCTCCATTGGTTTTCTGTCAGTTTGTTGTGTTCATTTGAATACGTCGATCAATCTCTCTGGACTTCTGACTGTCACTCTACTCCTCACCTGTTCACTTTCCTTAGGAATTTGTTTTTGTATACAAGCGTTTGTCCTTATAGTATTCCTTCCTGTACTATGTACAAGCAATCCAACGGCTCTTCAAACTTTTGTAAAGTATTGTATTTGTTTGTTAATGAGGTTATGAGCTTCTGACAAATAGACATAATTTTACACATTATATGAATGTAATTTAAACATCTAATTTAAGGGAAATAAAAACAGTGTGCCAGTCTCTTATCAGCATTTGTGTAGCAATAGCGTGCTTGCTCATTAGGCCTATGTGTATTGACTGGTCATGCCTTGCAGGTTAAAAGGATGATCAATAACTCTCTGACAGACTACATTATGTTATGTGAGCCGAGTAACATAGGCATCTTTTTAAACCATCTCTTGATATTCTAATGAGTGTTTTTCACTATGATTTTGTATCGATGGTTGTCCTGATGATTTCGCTAAATCTTTACTAACACAGGGCGTGCAAAGAATCTGTTAAGTTTCAAACGTTGAGCAGAAGATAGTTTTCATGTGTTTACATCATGACATGTGAAATTGTTAAATTCAGAGGTGTAAATGCACCATCTTTGTGTTACGTGTGGAAGCGGTTGCAGCCCTTCAGGTCTCTAAACAGGGCCATTTCTTTTTAAGACTTAGAATCTAAAAGTTTTACAGTCTGACATGTTTTAAGTAATTTGCTTTTTTTTCCCTTGAGCCAGAGACTTCTCTTTTCAAGGCTGTTGGCATGTGATCAGTCTTTATTGGCATAACAATTTCTCTCATTTAGAGAAACGATGCCACAAACTGCAACACGCCTCATTCATCAAAGTGGCTTATTGCTACCCATTGAAACTTAAACAGAGTCCAATTAGAGCAGATTATTCAAAGCCGTATCTACTAGGACCAATGAGAGAGAAAGAGCCACAACACACTCTCACAGAAAGGACCCAACCCTCATTCTGAAACGAAAACACCCTTTTTCCCAGAGATTAGGTGCAAGCTGCATACATTTGTTTTTCATTTTATTTTAAACGCAAACTTTGATGAAATTGCTGTAATGGTCAACTGTAGAAAAACTAAAAACGTTTCCCAGTATTAAAAAGCAAAACTAATGCCATACTAGGGGAATGGAAAGTTCAACGTTTTTTCATTCATTATTAGTGCTGCTAAACATGTTGAGTTTTCATGTTAAATGTGATCCAATTGTATTTCTGTGCTTAATAAACTCCACCAGCACAGCAACTTGTTTCTGAAAGTAATTTTCAAATCTTTGACTTTGTATCATCAGAAAGCAATCAGATTAACAAAAGATTCAGTTTACCTGCAAAACAATGGAAAAGAGGGTGAAGATGAAAGTAGGAAACTTTTTTTTAGAACTGTAACCTACTTTTAGTCTGCAGAAGTACAAGGATCTTAGGTCATCAGAGACATTGCTAGGATAAAAAATCCTAAAATATGAACCCCACTTGATAAGAATAAATCCTAAAGTGTTGTGAAATATATGAAGACAATCGAGGTTGACTATTATGTTACCAGCACATTAAGGTTGGTGGTGAGTTGGTGTTTTTGGTAGGGCTGTGACGGTCTGCATGACAACCCTTGTCACCGCCGTGGTGGAGTGTCGCCGGCGGTAGTGTGACGTCACAGACAGGTTAATATTTGAACAAAATAAGAGGTATAAAGTGCTGTTTTTTTGTACATGTGTAGGCTAATAATAATAACAACAATTGAGATTTATAGCCTTCCCTACATATTAATACAGTATGAACATTATGAACTTCTGAGCAAAAAACACTTTTCAAATACTGTCATTCCTCAACTATTCAATGAAACCATGGAGAACATCATCGCGGAACTAGACGGCCTTGATTTCTTTTCTGCCACGACCAATTTGTGGTCCAGCTTTTATATGACTCCGTTTATAAGGCTGACTGTTAATTTCATTAACAAAAATTGGGAGCTGAAGAGCAGGTGCTTGCAGACTGCGTTCACACCAGAAACTCATAATTTGGTAGAATCTCTCCGCAGCGCATTCAAAGAGTGGAGATTAAAAGAAAAAAATCTTGCATGAATCACGACAGATAACGGGGCCAACATAGTTGCTGCTGTTAGAAAATTAGAATGGCCATGGCTGAATTGTTTCAACCATAATCTTAACCTGGCAGTTACAAACTCAATGTCATTCACCCACAGCTGGTCGAGAAAGAAAAAAACTTTGTAAAGAGCAAGAGGCCTTAAACATACCATCGCACAGTTTGATACTGGTAAATTGAAATAATCTTGATAGCTAGCTATTATTTATTTATCATAATTGTAGCCTATATGTAATTTTATAATATAAATTTATATTATATTTTCAGATTTATATTGTTCTGTTCTGAGTGCCGTCATTTAAATGTAATATTTTTATGGTCACAAAAATGAAATGAAACTGAGCAAAGACTTGAACCACATTTTATTTCTTTGGTTTTGTTAATATGTCAATTACAAGGCATAAGTAGCCACAATTTGTTTCCTGTCTGCATATAATAAATACATATTTATTTAATTCCTTTCATGATCATGTAAAACGAAACCACTGAAAAAATATAGAAAACAATTGTGGAATTTTTAAAGGGTCACATTCACATAAGCCAACATTTATCCAACGTAATTTAACAGTGAATTTGTCAGTTGGATTGGCAAGAGTCGGCTGTCTGTTTGAAAATGTACTGAAACAACATCTAGCACTATGATATATGATACATGTTATATATAATAATTTTGTATTTTCTTATTTCTCCGTGCCAGCTGAATTGTCCCACACGATGGGTAAGCAAACTTTTGAGGGAACTGTTCAATAGTGTGATACAATCCTGTAAGTCAATTGATTATGACAGAGAGGAGAAACCACACAATGGACTGAACCAGACTGTAAAAACACAAATTCAGCTGCCGTCTTTGTGACATATACATTTACCTTTAGGCATTTAGCAGACGCTTTTATCCAAAGCGACTTAGAGAACGTAGAGAACACAATAGGTGAATAAGTGCTACAACGAAGTTACACAAAGCAAGATAAAACCTGTGGGGGAGGAAAAAGGTTAACTGCTTTTTTATTATTATATAATTATCGAGTAGGTTAGAAAGAAAGTTTCCTATTGGGTTAGGTGTAGACGGAAGACATGAGATTTTAGGCGATTTTGATGATAGAGACGGAGTCTGCCAAGCGTGATGAAAGAGGCAGATCATTCCACCATCGAGGAACTGATGCAGAGAAGGTGTGAGAGAGCAATATCTTACCCTTTTGAGATGGGACCCATAGATGTTGCTCGTTTGTGGAGCACAGAGGTCTGGAGGTCATATACTTTTGAATCAGTGAGTGACGATGGCTGGGTGCTGAACATGTCGTGGTCCTGTAGCTTAATGAAGAGAGCTGTTACATGGGTTCCTTTTGGTTCCTTCAACACCACACTTTCCGCTGTATTCTGTATCATCTGCAAAGGTTTGATTGTGCATATTGGGAATCCAGTAATCAGCTCATTGCAGTAGTCCAGCCTGGACAGGACCAGAGTCTGGACGAGGATTGGTGTAGCATGATCTGAGAGAAAAGGTCACTGTTATTTTGGTATCTTCATGATGGAAACATATGCGGAAGTTGAAGAGACGGTAAAATTTAAGTGAAGTTCATATAAAAATGAAAATTGTCATTATCACCTTTAGAAAGATAGCTCTGGCTACATATGACTTGCTGTGAGCTTACTAGATTCACTTTCATTGATGTTTATTGTAAAATACAGTTTAAAAATAAAAAATCAGTTCCACTGTATCCTGTCTGGGTATGTTTTGTTCTAGGTCATTAATTAAAATATTATTAAAGCTAATGTTCTATAAACAATACTTTTGTGGAAAATTGCTTTGTAAAGACACTTTAAGCCAGAGTAAGTTTAACCCTTTCTATGTTTTAAAGGTTTTGGGTTCAGAAATTTGTTGCAAGGCTTTCACTTGTATCAAAATATTTCTGGGTTGATTTTCTTATTTGAAATGTCGTAATCATATGTATGCATCACAAAAACCAGTTTTAAGTGACACTTTTGTTCTTTGGGGGTTTGTATGTGTAATATTTTTATATTTGTATGTGTAATAATTTCGTGCAATAGTCAAATCTTGGCTGAACTTTGGATATGTGTGATTAATAATTCGATTATAACCTTACAGTGCTTTATGCTGAACATACTGTATGTTTCTTTAGACTGTATTTAGGTCATTAGGCAGTTTAGTGATGCTGTTGTGGTTTAGTGCTGTTTTTAAACTATACAGTATATACATCTGCTTAGTACTAGGTACATTGGTTGCAGGTCAAAGATGTCATACTAAAAATGTAAAGTTTAACCATTAATCTGACAATTTATTGACAATGTAGTTGTACAAAACATATAACTGGATATTGCTTCTTTGTGTATTTGTGCTAATTTTATAATGACAACTGTATATCGTGAGACCAAGTCTATGCAATGCAAAGGTGCAAATTTGTTTGCATGCACAAATACCTTTTTAAACAACACCTGCCTTTAGTTATAAGGTTTGATTGGCTAAGATGCCTAGATGAGCTAAATCAAGGTAAAAAAATCAGCAAGTCAGGTCTTATATGCTTTGTGCTGATCCTGAGAGAGAGATTATAGTGCCAGACCTGTAGTTTTTGATAAAGGGTAATGATCAGGAATGCTGGAGGTACTAAGAACGAGACATAGAGCTGGAAGAGTCTAGTCCAGTGAGAGTCTAAGACAGACTGTCTTAACTTTTAATCGTCTAGACAAGCGGGCTGAAGGGTCAAATCTCTGACAGCACTGTGTCAGCCGGTGGTTGTGACCTGCAGCTTCAGCAGCTGAATCTATATCACACTGCTATAAAAAGCACACAACACGATATGAAGTGTGAGAAAAAATTGGAAGAATTAGGGATATTTCTTCCTTTACACTTTAGGCTGTATTTGGATGATAGATGTGTTCAAGTAAAGTGTTAATGTGCTGAAATAAACAAATGTAAATATCCCTCCTACTGCTTACATCTCTCATCTGGTTTCTTTTTCATCAATACGGATGGGTGATGATCCTTTTAAAGCGTGATGAGTGAACCAAAAGATTCATCTAATGGTTTAAAATGTTAACCCATTGTGCCAAAATGTTTGCATCCTCACTGATTGATAGCACTAAAAATCTGTTAAGAGGTATAACGAGAAATTAGTTAGGATATATACATCCAATAAATGTCCTACAACATGATGCATCAATGTGACATGTAAAACTATATGAAATACCTTTATTGTCACATTACATGTTGTCATCTTGCCTACACCAAAGCGTGAATTTTGGATCGATTGAATGCTCATTTTATATATTTTGGTTCTCTGTGCAAGCTTTTAATATCGTAACTGCATTTGTAATCTAGGTGCATAATTTCAAAATATAGATAAATTCGTATTATTGTATGTAAAAATGTTTGAGTTATCACAATCTTTGTCTTGCTGGTCGAGGAATTCTTTATTGTATTTATTATTATAAACTGTTCGATTTTGGACCTGTTCGAAGTAGACGTCTGTTTCCAAAGACATTTGTAATACTATAATTTAATAGTGCTGTATCTATTTGTTTATGTTAACATACATATTCTATAATGGCACAAGGTTTACAAAGGTGAACCATAAGTATAACACTGTACTTAAGGTATGATATTGTGATGGTATGAATGAGGAATACTGTTGATAGTGGACAAAAAACACTTAAAGTTATTCTGTTTCAAAGAAAAGTTGTTAAAAAATATATAAAATATATAATAGTTGTTTGGAAATCCTTCATCAAATGCATTTAGAAGTTGTCTTTATGCGCTAGAACACATATTTACTGTTTGATCCACATTGCAATCATCCAAAACTTTGTGCTAGCATCAGTAAACATATTTTTTGCTATCAGTGGTTTGTTTGTGATCATATATATTTAAAAGGTCCTTATGAGTAGTATGACCCTTTCAGATATAAGAAGGTATAAGACGTCTGGATTCATTCTACAATTTACTTCTCATCTCTTTGCTTTTTCTTTCGTCTTTTATCTTCAACAGTACCTGAAAACAATAAAACCTTGAGTAACTGTTAGTTAAATTTCAGTATAATTTAACACTGTCAGGGTTGATTTAATCTGGTGTGGATTATATTTTACATTGACATTGTTGATTTAACACTAGATGTTAAGATCAATCTTTTTAAACCCACCTTTTCACCCTTGTATGATTTATTTTACTGTGCATTAAAATGTTCTGAAGCATTTCAAATATTATGTGTATTGAGAGAATATTCTCTTGATTCTCTTTATTAATATGTATCCTTGACTCTCAGCTACAAACACATCAGCAATGCGTTGTGTGCTTTAGGGAATAATTTTATTATTTTCTAAATTCTTCAAAAACACAGCGGACATTTGACAGCTGATAGGGTGTTCTTGTCAAAGCATGTGGGTTTGCTGCAGCAAAGCTCTGTAGACTGATCTTCTCGTGTCAGTGGGATGTCAGGGTTGGGCTGTTTCATTGTGTCTCTAGATATGACAGAATGACACATACAAACAAAGTTTCAGAAACATAGCTTTATATTGACCAAACTAACTCTATTGTGTATCAGTCTGTCACAGTCTCATATGAATATAACAGTGTACAATTGGGTTTACGTTAAATTACAAATAAAACCTGTAGTATTAAAACATCCCAAACATTGTGCACACCATATGTAAAGCAGAATTACTGGCACAGTATGAGAGCAGCAGGTAACCATCAAATAATTAATCATCAACCACACAAAGAAACCATCAACGTTCACATAGAGTATTCTCTTTACATGCATTATTCATGGAGTTCACACTGTCAAAATCCACCTGTACTAATATACCAATTTTCCTTCCTCTTTCTGCTCCACCTTGAGAGTCCTTTGAGACCAAAGCATTGTGAAATCACCTCCAGCTGATCTCAGAGCAGTGTGTGTGAGAGCCTGTTGGAGATGACAGCACATCAGTATTCAGGGACTTGCTTTAGTCTCATTTTACTGAAAATCATCTGCTGACTGTGCTGCTTCTGTCCAAATGAGTCTGTTTGTGTTTCAGGCTACAAAGATCATCTCATGCAGCACTGAGCCATGACATCATGATGCAAGTTCAACACATTCATTTTTAAATCTTGATTTGATCTTATATTAGATTAACTATTAATCAATATTTTCTTTCAGTAGGTTAAGAGGTTTTCTCTCAGTAAAGTTTAGATATGTTGTCCAGAAAATATAATAGCTGAACAGAAAAACATTTAAGAAACTTGTATACAATAAAACAGTTACCCTCCTCCATCCCTAGCTCCACCTGTATAAAATGTGTCAATGTTACCTTTATTTAAATAGTGCTTTAGACCTAACCGTTGCATCAAAGAATCTGAACAAAATTGGTTAGTAAAACAGTGTGTCCATAATGCAAATGATAGGTAAAGGCATTTCATAATTGATTGCGGGGACATTATCTCTGTTCAGTTAAAGTGGTGTTTTTGTATTCATTGAAAATTTTTTGATGTCCTTTTTGTTCACTTTAAATATTGTCTGTGCATTCATGTTAAATCCAGTCATCGATATCGCTGTAAATGAAGCCAGTTTTCCTCTGACTAGATTCATCAGGTAGGTCAATTCCTGGCTGCAGCAAAGTCGAGAAAAAACTTTTTTTTTAAGTCTCCTGCTGTCCCATCTCGATGGTCGTCTTAGGCAAGGTCTTGCAAGGGATATGCATCGGGGGTTCCAGTCGTCCTGGTCCCCGCTGTCCTTCCGGGCTGTAGGGGTCCTTTCTCCACCATCTGGTCTGGATACGCACTGGATCCTGGTGACTCCAATGCCCTTTGATCTGGATACGGACTGGATCCAGTGGGCCAGATGAGCGCGGAAGAAGACCAGCATAGATGCAATTCTTCTAATTATATAGCAAATATATTGTGTGTTGTGGAGAGTGTTGCCGGGTCCGTAAGGTTCCCGGTTTATAAGTAATAAGCAAGATTTTAAAATCTATACAATGTTTGATAAGGAGCCAGTGCGGTGTTGACAGGACCACAGTAATATGGTCATTTTCCTGGTTCTTGTAAGAACTCTTGCTACATCATTTTCGACTAAATGTAATTTGTTTGCTAAGCGGGCAAAACAACCAACCAATGAAGCATTTCAATAATCCAACTCTGAGGTCATAAATGCATGGATTAACATTTCTGCATTGACATTGAGAGCATAGGCTGTAATTTAGATATTCTTTTGAGGGGAAAAAATGCGGTTTAACAAATGCTTGACACATGTTTTCTAAGGAGAGATTTCTATTAGTCTGAGTTCTTTGCTGTGAAAATGTACTTGTTCGAGTATGGGGAGTTAAAACAAAGTATTTTTATTAGTATCATGATACATCCCAAATCACTATTGTTTTTTTAGAATTGGACTGATTAAAGAAATGGAAATTACTGTCCCTGCTGGATTGAAAATTTGATTTCCCCAAACTGCTATTTTAGAGGACACTTTGTAAAGACTGTGTTGTCAAAGTTGACGAGCACTTTTGTTTAATATTTGCAAAGCCCAAAAGCAAACCTGAAGGAAAACCTTGAAAAGGTTTTTCTTCTATTGTGGCAATATAAGAGTTGAGAGGTAGGACTTGAGTGCAGAGCAAAGAAAAAAAAATACTAATTAAAATTTTCAAAAGTGTCAGTTTAAGTTCAAGATGAAGTCTGAGAAAAGTAGGGAAAAACTTGTTTAGAGGAAATGATGGGCTCTGTAATAATGACAGATTGGACACTCACATACGCATGAGCATGACTGTGTGCGCATTTGTAAGAAAAAAACTGATTATTGGGGGTTTGAGAGTCTCAGTAGTTGAACAGACATTCTATTTAATGGCTGCTGACACTCTTGCGCTGTGAAAGTTAAATGGTCAATACATTATTTGACATCCTACAATACTTAATATAAACTTGGATCAGCAATTATGAATAGCAAAACACAATAAAAGAAAATACATTTTAAGACATTTAAAGATACATATTTTATTCTGCTGCAGCTGCTTTTGTTGAGACATGTTCTCTCTCTAATATTCATCCTGAAAATTAGCCAAAGATTACCAATAAGGTTAAAATATTGCTGCTTGTCACCCACTGGCTAGGAAGGATGTGTTTAGGGCTAAAGGCCAATGTTTATGGTTTCAAAATATTTAAAACTAACCTCTTGAGTTTATATCAGAGAGATAACACTTGCTTAAGGTAAAGGTTAGGGATAAAACAGCATTTAAACAATGCCTTAACTTCCATTTATTTATTTTTATTTAAGATTCTTCATCCTTATTTTTAGATTGTTGAAAGTGCAGTATAGTAGAAGGGAATTTCGACAAAAACATTGAATTAATTAAATACAAAAAGTTGTCAAAATCATTATTTCTGTGTTTTTTAGGTGCTTTCTACCACTTTCTGCTGATGATTTCACAGTAACACTAAGTGTAACTTCTCACAGAGTTGTTTTAGTTTTTCTATTTCCAACCCCTATAACCAGCCTCACCTTCCCCCCCTTCCAATGACTGATAAAGATGAATAGGAAATAAAGGGCAGAAAATTGCTGGAGTGTTACACGCCAGTGTCCTCAGCTCATTGATCTGTTTTATGATGTTTTCAATCGGCCTGCTGCTCTCTCTCTCGCAGGAGAAGAGCTGATAAAACATGTTTGTGTCCCTCCGTTCTGCTCCTCTTTATGCTGTGATTTGTAGTGAGCACCTGAAATTGATCACTGTTATTGCCTTAAAGATTTCTCCATTTCAGCAGTGCCCTATAAGCTGTGATTTGTGGATGAACAGAATAGGCAGAACGGACAGTCTGAGCCCATAGAGCAGACATCATTAGAGAGCTGATACCAGCTTGAGCTCTAACCGCAGTTATACTGCACTCACATTCACGGATACTGTTAACACCGGCTTGGTTTAAGATTGTGGATTGTTTGGTAAAGTGTCCTTCTACCAGCAACTCTTAAGTATGTTAGGATCTTTGAACAACAGTTTAATTGACTTCTGTGGCTTTATTTACTTGTGAAGTTCATTTAAAGATCCAGTCTTAACATAGGATACAATATTTAAGTTTGGCTTGCTATCTGCCAGCTGCTTGATATTCAGCTCAGTCTCCAAGCTTGAGTTTTATGGAGACGTGAAGTGTAGTGTGTAAGATTTGAGAGCATCTGTTTGACCCTCTCTGGGGCTTTTCATCTCAGGCATCACTACAGCTCTGTGAAGGGCTGTACTCTTCAGCCCTACTGCCTGTGTTAAGAGCCCACATGTGGGAGCTGACCGGAGGGCGGCTGGGGGTGTTTCGGAGTGGGAGACTTTTTACATCTATTATAGTAGAATTTTAGAATGAAAGATAAAATATAAATTTAATTAAGGAGAAATTTAACAACTGCTCCATGTCAATATAATATAATGGAATTTCCTCAAAAACGTTGATCTCATTAAAAACGAAATGTTGTCACAACCATTTTACAGATTTTTTCAGTGTTCCTACCACTTTCTGCTGATAAATTCACAGTCAAGCTAAGTGCAACTTCTCACAGCGTTTCAATTCTTACACACTTTTGTTGAAGCTGTTGAGGATACTCAGCCCTGGTATAAAGGATTCTTTGTAAAGCAGCATTTAGGAGTGACTTGTGACTTGTGCTGCAGTGGGATTTAAAATTCAGTGTTTGACAGGAGTGTGGATGTGATCCCAATTAGTCCAAAACCTGCACCAATTAGGACAGAAACTGTGTCTGCTGCAGTGCTTTAAAACATCCTAGAGCAGAATGGCCTTGAATGCAAATTGGGCAGTTCTAGACTATATTGTGATGGTCCCTTTGTATTACACTCGTTTCAAGATAGTAAAGCAAACATTACTTAACCAAAACTGAAAATCTCTAAGCAAAATACATGAATCGATATAAATCTAGGTCTTTTAAAGAAAGAATAGCCAGTTTCCCACTAGAAAGTTTGATATTAAACTAAAACTTTTTAAACAAAAAAGTATTAGACAGCAAGAATAAAGGACCTGTGAGAATCAACAGATCTGAACAGAACTAAAGCAGATAAGCACGTTTATTTTGAACGTTAAATAACCAAAAAGGTACACAGTACACAAAATAATCACTGTAAACCGTAAAGCTACAATGATCAAAAGACAATCTAAGCAATGTTTGTATCAAAATACTTTTTATTGAAATTTTTTCATCCATATTTAACTTTTCAAAGATTTTAAAATTATTTAATAGGGTTCTCGAGAAATGTTATGACACACTTGTAACCGGACTTCCTAAACTTGTGATGAATTGCTGGGAAATTTACATATGACCCAATCCAGATAAATAAGCAATGGAGAGATTGTAAAACAAAAATACACATGAAGAAATCTGTTTGCAATAGAAATAGGTAAGAATCAGACACATAATGGTTAAAGAAAATTCAGTAACACTTCTATAACTTGACAATAAAGTCTTTTTACCTACTAACCTTTGAAAACATATTAGAAACAATTATAGAGAAAATAAGTTCACCAAAACCATCATCATTTGTCTGAACATAAATTCATTTACTAAGATGTAAAATGTAAATGTAAATGTATAAGATGTGAAAAGCAGGCAAAAGCAGCAAGCAGCAATACAAAATCTTTTTAATTTCTGAGGTTAATTTGCAATGTTTACTTGCAAACTGTTCTACCATGTTCATGTTTCTAACAATATTGTGTAATATTGCCTGTAAGAGGTCCTGTAATGTTGTGTTGTGTTAAAAACCACATATAGGGTGGTCTCAAGTTTTCAATGTTGTTTTTGTTGTTCAATTACTATGCTATATACGGTTTAAAATCGCCCCATTTAACATTAATTCAATTGACCCCGTTGATCAACAGTTTGTCATAGATATGCAAAGATGCTGAATAGATTCTAGCTTAAATGGAGATCACTGCTGAGTTAGCTATTATAATATTATATATCATATTTTAAAGGTGCCGTACGAAACACAGTAAATGCCAATCTTATTTTATTCTTGAGTACCTGTAGTGTAGAATATCATTGTTCAAAGTATGGAACACCAGACTTGGTCACATGTCATTTCACTTTCACTAATTTAGAAAAAAAATTCTGAAACAAGTTGTCGTGTGGGGGGAGGGTCTTGAGCACAGAAAAAATACTTTATGGGTCTAACTTGGTTTTTAACAACTGCATGGGAAGCCAGCCAGACTGTTTAACAGTCTAAAGCAGTCAGGATTACTACACCGGTTCTGCTTTGTGTAACTTGGTAACTCATCTTGGCACTTATTGTTCTCTTTAATATATTCCACTTTGCTATTTCTTCAATTCATCATAAGCTGCTTTAAAATAAAAGTCTCTGCTAGATGCCTAAATGTAAATGTTAAATGATTCAAAATTTCATCCCATTCTGTCTGTTTTGTTGTGACTCTACTGCCCTGACACTAACTTCCATAAGTATTCAAGATCCACCATTGCTGCTAAAACTGTTCCATTGTAGTGAACAGAATAATGGAGAGGAGACCCTGCCAACAAACAATTATTATAATTAACATTTTTTTTTATCTAACAAAATGCATATGTTATTGCTTTCTGAATGTTGGTTTGTCATGTTTGGTTAGAACACAACATAAGGCTTGGCTCCAAATCTGCTTCTTGTTTTCTGGCCACTTTTACACAAACTACTGTTAAACAAGCAGTGGGTCACCATCTCCTTTTTTGGGGCATTCACATAGCTGGGAAAATCTTTTATTTTTTAAGGTAAATTTAAAATCTGTGTTAGCATCCTTGGCCTGTGAGGCCTGTATTGTGCCTCAACACTTACTGATTGAAATCAACTGAGGAGCCAGTTGGCCAGTAATGTGAACACAACGATTGATATTTAATGGTAGGCCAGTTAATAGATTCCGCTGAACTTCCTTTTGCTTTCCTTCATGGATTCTCCCTAAAACAACTTCAAAGAGCAACAGTGGAATTAATATAGGCCTCCAGATATACCTGAATGTTCATCACCAAACCTCAGGCTCTTCAACTATATGAAAGTAGATTCCATGAAGCTGTGCTATTATACAGATTAACGAAAATAAAATACATTAGTAGAATGTAAACTTTTCAGCCTAACTTGTATTGAAATATTTGTCTTCTTATATACTCTGGATAGTTCTGTCCTTTGTCAATGTCAATGTCAACTTTATTTATATAGCGCTTTAGACAAAATACATTGCATCAAAGCATCTTAACAACAATAATTAGTAAAACTGTGTTTCATATGTCATGATTCTGCCTCTCCTGGTCATGTTTTTCCTGATTTTTGCAGAATCATGACAGAGCCAAGTGTTTTGTGTGAGTGTCACATGGTATTGTTTGTTTTGACATGCCATGTGCTCTCTTGTCTCGTCTCCTGACCCCGCCCCCTTGTTATCCTGTCTATCTTCCCATCATTGTTTCATTCCCCACACCTGCCCAGTGTTGTTATCCCTTGTTATATTTCCCTATATAAAGCCCTTGTGTTTGCTGTCCTCTGTGGTTGCATTACATGTTTGACTCGTCTTGGAATCGTGTTCGTGTTCGTGTTCGTGTTCGTGTTCGTGTTCGTGTTCGTGTTCGTGTTCGTGTTCGTGTTCGTGTTCGTGTTCGTGTTCGTGTTCGTGTTCGTGTTCGTGTTCGTGTTCGTGTTCGTGTTCGTGTTCGTGTTCGGTATTTCCAGTTCCCTGATCTTATTTGGTTAGTACCTGTATTGCCTTGTTTTAGTTTTTTTTTTTTTTTGTAATTCCTTGTTTTGTGCCCCCTCGTGGGAATTCTTTTGTTTGCCATTTTTACAGTGTTTGTTGTCCTGTTTTCCCCATCGTGGGTTTTTGATTTGTTTTTATTAAAAGTCTTCATCACATCCTGCATTTGGGTTCTCCATCCACCATCGTGACATTATAATGCTTAATGTTAAAAGGCAACACATTATTGAATACGGGGACAGTTTTCTGGTCAGTTTAAAAGTGTCTGTGCCTTCAAATTCAATCAACTCAACGATATCTTTGTAAATGAGGGGACCCTGATTAAGCAAGCCAGAGGCAACAGTGGCAAGGAAACCATAACTCCAACGGTGACAGAAATGGAGAAAAAACCTTGTGAGAAGGGCTTTGTGCCCTTGAGCCTTTAAAAGAATTTCTTCAAAGGGTAATTCAATGAAAAATAAGTTTAAGTTGTTTTAAATAAGTTTACTTTTTTTTTGATAAATACAAAAATATTTAGAGGAAAGCTTGTAAACAAACTGTTAATGGAACTTGAGTTAAATTATAGTTCTTTCTTTTGAACACCAAATGCGGTGTTTTGAAGAATATAAGACAACAAAATGTTCTTTGGTAAATTTGATATTTGTTCAAATATCTGTGTTCTCAACCAAATGAAGTTTATACAAATTTCGAACAACTACTGAGTCACTAATTCATAACAGAATTTTCTTTTTGTAATATGTTGGTATCCACATTTGATTGTCGAGTTTAAAGTCAATTCTGGATATGCAATTGTGGCATTTCTTTGGTAAGTCTCTCTCTCTCTCTTTTTTTTCTCTTTCTCTCAGTTGTGTAATGGCAGTATGAGCCTGTATTAAAAGTCAATTAAAAAAGAATCAAGTCTCTGAGCCATAAAGCACATTATCAATGGCCAATTAAACATAAACTGTTCGATTTAGGTTTTCTTTCTGGAGCTGTTTATATTTCCTTAGCTTTTGAATTAAGGCTTCAGTAAGCCGCATCTCCTTAAAGGTGAAAAACCAATGTTCTTAAGTGTGTGTAAATAATTCTAATAAAGGCACATTTTCAGTGGAAGATTTAGACGTCTTTTCCATTTTCTACAACAAAAAGCACCAATGTAAACAACACCTACTAGTCTTCCATGGATGCTTATGAGATGAATTTTTAAGCTATATAGTTTTACCTACATTGCCTTCACAAACCCTTTCTGAAATAGAGACGATTGAGACGTCCAAATAGCTGTAGCTGTATTGAGATCTGAATGCTCAAGCTCATTTTTTGTCTCTGTGAGTGCATCTATCAGTCTTATATCCTGGAAGTCTTTGGAGAAGGATGTCTGGATTTCATCACTTCTGTTTGGGTATTGTTTTGGGCTGTGGTTTGAGTTCTGGCATAAGGAACTTGCTACTTTCTTTTCTCCTTGAAATGTCTGACACAAAGGGTCCTTGTTTTGTTAAATGGCTTGACTGATATAGTGTACTTGTTTCACATCAATTACCTTACCAGATCATTACCAGATCTTTTGGCAATGCCCACGCATTCGTATGCAGCCATGCAGAACTGGGGTTTATGTGTGTTTGTGGAGCAGATCTTGTTGGATCCTGATGTCTCTTCCTTCTCTTATTAGATAGAGCTCACTATGGTGGTGGTGCATGAGATGTGTTACAAGCTAAAACACAAACACAAAAATTGTATTTAACCCATCTGATCTTAACATGTTCGATTTTATGGTTGTGACAAGATTCTTGTTATAAAGCACATGTCATATACTATTCTGTTTAAGGCACTAATATTCTTTAGGAATATTGTTAAATTAAAGGGCATATGAGGACAATAGTACTTAGGCATCTAGAGAACATAAACATTTAGAAAATTATTTAGCAAATTACACCTGTTGGGGTGATGATGGTAAAAATTTCTCATTCTCTTACATTTACCTTTATATACATTTATTCATTTGCAGACACTTTTATTCAAAGTGACATATGATTACTATGCACTTGCCAATTATCACTGAAGTGTAAATTGGGAAAATTTTATCTTGCTCAAGGACATTTTCAGTCATTGTCTGCTGGCACTGAGTTTCGAACCCGCAACCTTTTGCTTACAAGTCCAAGTCTCTTAACACCAGACCAGACTCAGACTCTCAGACTCATGATACAAGCTCACAATATGTTTTTTAAATAAGCACTACCTGCCTGTGCACATGCAAACCCAGCAATATGTTTGAATATTTTTTTGTCTTTGTATTTGTGTTTACAGTCAGCTGGCTTTGGTGGTGTAGTACATTGATACTATGCGCATGACATCATTTTCAGAAGTTACACCGAAACCACAATGACATGCTTTTCAAAAACTTTTGCAAGCTACTGTTAAAAGTTTGCGTTTTTAGTCCTTCTAAATTATGTTATTGTGTAGACAAATAGCCAATGAGCCTCTTGTAAATGTTGCTGAATTGCAGCTCTGCATTATGATACACTTAGATGATGTTGTTTCTTTGATACAGAGCTCAATATGTGAAACAGCTAAGCAGCCCACCAACACAGCTTTCTGAGTCTTTTTATTTGTATTGTTGTATAGTTTTCCTTTGTAAGGAAGAAAAATCACCAGCTCTCTTGTTCCTCTGTCTGCAACAGATAATAGCGCTCTGTGTAAACCACCATAACCATTATACAGTAAAACGCTTTCACAGGGAGCTGTAAAATCAGCAGATTGTTTCAGAAACAGTAATAAGGTGGATCTTTCATATTTGTAATGCTGCAATTTCTGAACAATTCATGCTATTCAGAGCACTTGAAACCCACGTTTTATAATAAAAAGTAATGGAAAAAAGGGAACGGTGGAGGGTGGGAAAATAACATTGACCATCTGTTTTGCAGATAATACTAAATTAATTTATAGTATTCAGATTCTCTGTTATTATAGTGTTTTATTGTCATCTTTTAATCTTACTTCGTCAGGTTGAATGTGTCTTTGATATTGCTGCACCCATTCTAAGCTAAAGCAAACAAAAGGACATTGGCGTGGGTGGGGTTTAAACTCATCTAAAGTGAAGGTCAAGGCACACACTTTAGAGAAGTGAAGTGACATGACGTATTGCCAAGTATGGTGTTCCTTATGTGGAATATGTGCTCTGCATTTAACCCATCCAGTAATTTAACACACACACACTGTGAAGACACACCCGGAGCAGTGGGCAGCCATGCTGCGGCACCCGGGGAGCAGTGGGGGGGACGGTGCCTTGCTCAAGGGACTCACCTCAGTCATGGTATTCCCACTGGTTCCGAGTCTCGAACCAGCAACCTTCAGATTCTCGAACCACCAGGCCATAACCGCCACACACCAGGCTACGCTATGACCAAAGCAATGTCAGAAGTGGGATTCGAACCCACGCCTCCAGTGGAGACTGCGACCTGAACGCCCACCTTAGTCCACTCGGTCATCCTGACAACTCTGATAATATGATTGGCATGTTTACATTCGGGTCTTATTCTACTATGTATTTAAAGTCTGTCTTTAAACCAATAATCTTGTTTGCACCTGAAGAAAATCGATAAGTGGAGAGCAAGTCTGTTTGTTCCTTTATAAAGTGTTATTTTGTGGGTTTATTCTTTAGCACTCTCTTCTGATGCATTTCCCCCTTCACTTCATTCTAAATTTTTATCATATTACTCTGAAATGTTCATAAATGTTCCCTCTGTCAGTGATGTGGTTAAAATGTCACACTCACTCAGTCACAATCATTTTCTCATTTCAGACTCTCAGATTGATCAAACGGCAGCTGATGCCACCTGTTAAAGTCCTTCATATACAATAATAATATGAGGCTTATAGAGCTAATGTTGGCTTTTATGATCCTGTAAAGTGTCTTTAGAGACATTCAGAGCTCTCCAGGTATGAGATTTTCAAAACATATCTTGAAACTGGCAGATATGGCCATAACAATATAGTTGTACATTAAAGGCCCAGTTTGTAAAATCAGCGGATAGGTTATAAATTGCAACCATTGGCTCACTTCACTGCAATTGTATTAATCTTTTATCAATTAAGCTGTCCAAGCTAAGCTAGCCTAGCATGGCTTCAAGAGTACAAGATGTGCAGGAATGCATAAGATTTTACGTTAGCCAAATTCAGTTTTTATTAGTGGTGGGCATAGATCCATTTTTTTAATCTAGATTAATCTCCCTGTAAAATTGGAATTAACCTAGATTAATCTGGATTGAAATGGCTAATTTGAACTCTGTCGATGGCATTCAGAATATATGTGCTGCCCAAATAATGACCAAAAGTACACATGTGACCTGAGCTTATTTAAAGCAATTTACAAAACTTTTTTTTACAAATTTTGCGTTTTATTTTACAATATTTAACTTGTGCTGTTCCTGCAGAACTTTAGCTTTTAATGAAGAAGTTTGGCCGCACCGGCTGTCTCTGTTTAACTTTTAGTTGAAGTGACATTTTTTCATTCTCAAACAGGTTCAGATTATATTTTCTCTACGTGACTTTCTGTCAACCATGACTAAACACCAACCTGTAAATAGATTTTTATGCCATCATCTTGGCTCATGCACTACATGAAGTTGAAATGCAAAATAAAATCAGCCATTGCCATGCCATATCAGATTATTATGGAGTAATTTAAAGCAAATGGAAATGCATGTAAATTGACTTCTTGTGATATAATATAAAAATTCCATTAGACTGTGTTAGAGAACCAAAAATCTAGCACCCAAATTCAATTTGCTTCATATTTAATCGCAGGATTGTGGACACTTTATAACTTCCAGTGCAGTCGTCCATAATCAATTCTGTTCATTTTCTGGGTTCTTTCACTGTGTGAATGAAGAAAAATGTTCTCTAATTTCCCAACTTAAGGAAATTGATTGTTTGGCTCGCTACTAATCATACATTAGAAGACCTGCCTGCTTCTCAATGTTCTTTGAAGCTTTTTTGGAGCATTTTGTTTATTTGGAGAAAAGAACAGGTTTGTAAGATGTTTAATGTCTGTATTTCTGCTTTAAAATGTGACATTTCTTTGTCACATGTCTAATGAAATATAGAAATATATGTTGCAAAATTGTTTGTCTGGTTAGGATGTGGTGTTCTGTATCCTAGAGTCTGTTTTTTGTTTAGCTGTATTGTTCAAGTAAGACTTTGATAGTTCTCTATATTAGCATTTGTCCATGTCTAGTGAAGGAGGAAATCACTGCCGCCGATATCTCAGACTAAGAGAGGGATGTTGCATTTAAAGTTCAAAATCACAGGTGACACGACAATTTCTGTAAAACGCATCGTAAGATTTTGGTGAAATATTGCATAGCTTTTAACCAATTACAGAAATACCACATGGATCCCTTCCTGGTGCAGTTTTTCTTTTATTTTTCTAGTCCACACAAAGAAAATGTATTTCTTTTAAAATGGTCTCTTGTTCTCTGATCAATTCTTCATGTGTTCTTTTGTCCAGTGGTTCGGAGATCTTGTCACACCAGTTTGGTGGGAGGACGTTTGGCTGAAGGAGGGATTTGCTCATTTCTTTGAGTACATTGGTACTGACCTCCTCTTTCCAAAGTGGAACATGGTGAGATGTTTCGTAGGTTCCAATCAATATTGCACATACACTCTAAGCATCCACATTATATATCATGACTGTATAGCGCTTTCTGTGTTTTGTTCTGATTCTGTCTCCTTGTTGCCACACGAGTCCTGTTCACATGAGCACATTATAGTTAAATTACAGATTTAGAATTTTTGCATAATATTTTCCAATGATGCAAGCAACATGAAAATAACTTGATTAACAGCCAGAAATGCATTTTTTACCATACAACATAACATGATAATGAATAAAGTTATGTTCACTTTTTTGTAGCATATGATCTTTTCTTTTATTCTAACTGTTATGTCTACTTATCACTTACATTTTCAGTCTAAAATCCCTCTTTGAATATGTTATAAAATGATTCATTGGCAAACTGTCCTCAGTTCACAGAAGCTTTAGTGCACAGTGGGGCTACATATTAGAATAATGATATTCTGTTTGAGTGGCCTGTAAAGCATCTGTTTTGATGGGTGAAACGCTCAAAGCTCTCCGAAAATGATTGAATTGGTATGTAAATTATCTGCTTAACAAAATGCAACACAGTTCTCTGATGGTTGATTTCGCTGATGCTTTTTACTGTGTGGGTCGTGCTGATTGAATTAGTTTTGTATCTTCTGCTTGTAAACATGAGCCAGTAAAAAAGTGAGCTTATGCTCATAGCATGTTAATTATTTTGGGCTCGTGTTTAAAACAGATACATCCTAAATTAAAGGCAAAGGTGTAAACATTGTGGACAGTGTGCTTTGATATTAACCGCTGTACAGCGATGTTTAGGCGGTGATTTTTTTAAACCATCCAATCTTATCTATTTAATCCAACTGACTAAATAATTCTTGACAGTTTGGCAAGTGAAACATTCTTTTGGAGATACTATAAAGTTGACATGCACGTAGATCAGTTATTATAATCTCTGTTTGACGTATTTTATTATAATAAACACAGTTTCGTAACTCAGAACACATTGCTTATACACGTACATACACATTCACACATTGACAGTCAGTTCCATCTGTCTCCAGTTGTTTATATTTCTTGCATCAAGGCTCCTTCGTCATGGGGCATCAGCCAAGCAGAGAATATCATTTAGAAAATATTTTTTCAGAGAGCAATTGGATCTTTAACATCTAATGTCCTGTGATAGAAACACAAGGACTTCCACAATGTGCATATATCACACTTCAGCGGATATTCTAAACTGGGACCAGGATTTGATTTGGAAAGCTGTTTAAGGGGTCATTAAAATGGGTTACAGGTCCTTCAGCTGCTCATAACATCTAAACTGTTGGGTTGCTTCATTTTGCTTAGGTTTATCATATTATTTCGACATCTGGTTACCATGGAAACTCTTGAGAGATTGGATACCAATCAGGCATTGCTCCAAGGCTACTGATCAGTTTAGCACTAAAGCACTTTAAGGTGATGATTTTGTGATGATGATGATGATGAGCAGATATAAGTATCATTGGATGTGAACACCTTGTTGAATGCACATATGGAACAGATGGAGGCTCTTCTTATGCACTAATTTGAGAGTGCACATTATGTAATTCCCATCTACCTCACCAGCTGTTGTGTATCTCCAGCTCACTTTGTCTGTTCTAATTTCTCTTTCAATCTGTATTCACATCCAGCATGAGTTTTGCATTTTATTTGATTTCAGTAAAAAACTGTTAAAGTTATAGTAAATAATGAAACAAATTAAATGCAAATCAAATTCGTAGGATATAAATGTGAAATAGGCAATATGACGTAACAATTTCACAGTTCTGATTGCACAGATTTCAATGTTTTGTGAGATCTCAAATGTTTTAAACAATTATATATTTTTAGCATTTGTATTAATCTTTAAAATTTTTGGTGTAAGCTGCTATTTTTCTGGACTCGATCCATGGGGTGAGTTAAGAAACATATTTGCATTCTCTGAGTGTTAATATGTCAGACCTGAAACACAAATAGTCACACTTCATTTAGAGCAATATCGTTTACTTAATTGAAAATGAATGCACAGACACTGTTTAAACTGATCAGAGATGACATCACTGGATTGAAAATGAATGTACAGATACGTACCTATGTTTTTATCACTCGCAGTACATTATGCTTGTACATTTTTATGGTTTTATGTTTTATGATTAATATTACGGATTTGAAAAAATAATAGTCTATAAAACATAGCAGCGACATATAACTATTCTCAATGAAATTCTCACCGATGCCCTGTAAATAACATATTATACAGTTACAATGAAAAAAGGCATCCCTCTATTCAGGAATTTAGTGCAAAATAGATTGTTATAGATGGTTCAATATATCATCCTGGGCATTTGTGTCACTTCTGTAACACAAAATGTTGTGTCTGGAATTCCCAACATTTTCCCAATGAGAATAATTTAGCTTGGTTTTGAGATGTCTGTCCAGGAAAATACCTAATATGATTCTCTTTTACAAGACCCAATGAGCATTAAATATCTAAAACTGAAATTATTCATATAGCTTGACAAATGGGATTGTTGCTTCCTCTAAAATGCATTTTCTAATATAAAATTATTGTAACAGTTCATTTAGCAATGCAAGTTTCAGTTTTTACATGATGTATCAAAAAAGTTCTCGCACCTTAGATAAAATACCAATGAAGGGAATTTTACCCTTCATTAGCTTTAGTAACAGTGAGTGCTTTCAGTGCCACACAAGAGAAACTGTCTTCCAGAAGCAAAAAGACTACCGATCATTTATAGTCTCGTGAAATTTCATGATTAATCAGCTTTCACTTCTGTATTGTTTTAAGTAAAATTAAATCATGTTTTAATGTTTTCTAAAGTTTCTTAAATATTAATGGTTTTGATTAACATTTAATTTTGCATTAGTTCTATGATATTTGTTTTGATCCAAATCCCTGTATTTAACGATAAAATATTAATGTAATCTGTCATGAGTCCGGTTTTTCCTTCATTTTTCTCTCTCGCACGCTCTCTTACTCATTTACACACACACACACACACACACACACACACACACACACACACACACACACACACACACACACACTCTGTTTCTACTTTGCCCTAAGTGTTCACCCTTTATATGGCGTTTGCTCTGTTAGATTCTTGGTTGGATTATTGTTACATGTCATGCGTTTTGTCAGCAGTTACATCCTGTCTGTATTGAGAGGTACTCACCTATTCTTGTCTTGTCTGCATGGAACAGTCTAGCCCCAAATTTTTCTGCTGAATTCTGCTGCTGTTGCGGCTTAATGTAAACCAATGTAGTTCTTTCACCCTGCCTGAGTTATCTACTCCTGAGCTTCAAGTCTGCTACTTGGGAGTCCTTTTCAGTTACTCATCAGGACAGGAGTCTTTCCTTTTTTTCGTGTAACTATTTATCAGTTCTGTGTGCTTTAAAGACGGACTCCCTTGTTATATATTATTTCATTAAAGACTGTTATTCCTTTCATCTCTGGTTTTGGATCCTTCATTTACCAGCATGACATAATCAGTCAACACTGAGATTTTTCTGGTGGGTTTATATAAAGATATTCTGAATATGAACCTGCAGTGTAATGCTTTCATTTATATTTCATATGATGAATATTTTATACATTCTCATTTACTGTAACTGGCAGACTGATACTTTTAAACAAGTAACAAGAAAGCGATGTGACGGCTCAAGAACAGTATGCAGAATAAAATGCTTTTTGGTGGCATGTTAATGTAATGCTAATCTTAGTTTTTTTTTTAATGAGTGAAGTGTACACAGAAGCAATACATAACTAATAACGGAGTGTAACTCTCCTTCTCTCTCTCATTCACAGGAGAGACAGATATATCTGACTGATACCGTTTGGGTACTTCTAGAGTCTTTCAATCTGATCTATGGTTAAATGTAATTGTCAGTCACAGTGTTTTGATTTTGACATTAAGTAGCCATCAACCTCTCACACTGAAATGTGAAACACAATCCAAGCTACTGCAACAAAGGATTGTGCAAATTTTCAAAGGTTGAATGTTGAGAGTTGGGTGTATTCATAGATATTGTGTATATTCTCTTAAATGAGAAAGTTACTCAAAATCAAAAGGGTCCAGTGCAACTGAATAACAAACTAAGCATTTTTCATAATTTAAAAAGAAAAATATATATTTTCTTCTATGAAACATACACATAAGTATATACGATTGAAAAATACAACATAAATGTGGTATTTTCCCATAGTATAATAAACGTATGCCATATGTCAATGTCAATGTCACCTTTATTTATATAGCGCTTTAGACAAAATACATTGTATCCAGGCAGCTTAACAACAATAATAAGTAAAACCGTGTGTCATAATGCTTAATGTTAAAAGGCAATACATTATTGAATTCCAGGACGTTATCTCTGTTCAAGTTTAAAGGTGTGTGTGCATTCATTTTCAATTTGTCGATGTCCTCTTTGATCACTTTAAAAAGTGTTTGTGCGTTCAAATTCAATCAAATCAACAATATAGTTGTAAATGAGGTGACCCCAACTAAGCAAGCCAGAGGCGACAGTGGCAAGGAAACCATAACTCCATCGGTGACAGAAATGGAGAAAAAAACCTTGGGAGAAACTGGGCTCATTTGGGGGGCCAGTTCTCCTCTGACCATACGAATCCAGCAGTTCAAGTCAAGGCTGCAGCAGAATCAAGAAAAAACATCTGTGTGCTGTGGTCGTATCCTGATGATCGTCACAGACGAGGTCTTCGCAGGGGATTGGTCTCCGTGGTGTTCTTGTCCTGGACTTGGCTTCGTTCGAGGGCTGTAGAGGGCTTTTCTAGTTCCGGACCCACCATCTGGTCCAGAGAAGAATCATCTGTCTCCTGTGGTCCCATCCTGATGGTCATCTGAGGCAAGGTCTTGCGAGGGATTTGCATCTGGGGTTCTAGTCATCCTGGTCTCCGCTGTCCCTCCGGGCCCTAGGGGTCCTTCTCCACAATCTGGTCTGGATACGCACTGGATCCTGGTGACTGCAATATCATCTTATCTGGATACGGACTTGATCCGGTGGCAAATTTATTTTGTGTTGTGGAGAATGTTCTTTCTTAAATAAATGCAGCATAAAAATCCTTTAACGGATTTGAATATGGAATCATGTTAGTATTAATGTGTAAGCCAGGTTAAAGAAATGGGTTTTGCTTCCTCCCGAACACTATTAGATAAGTTATTCCATAGTTTAGGCACCAAGTAGGAAAAGGATCTTCCGCCAGCAGTTGATTTTGATATTCCAGGTATTATCAAATTGCCTGAGTTTTGAGAACATAGCAAATGCAGAGGATTATAATGTAAAAGGAGCTCTTTCAAATATTGAGGTGCTAAACCATTCAATGCTTTGTAAGTAATAAGCAAGATTTTAAAATCTATACGATGTTTGATAGGGAGCCAGTGCAATGTTGACAGGACCGGAGTAATGTGGTCATACTTCCTGGTTCTTGTAAGAACTCTAGCTGCAGCTTTTTGGACTAACTGTAATTTGTTTACTAAGCGTACAGAACAACCACCCAATAAAGCATTGCAATAATCCATAAATGCATGGATTAACATTTCGGCATTTGATATTGAGAGCATAGGCCTGAATTTATATATATTTTCTAGGTGAAAAAATCAGGAAAAATAAGCAAATACAGCCACGGTCGAATGAGAGGAGAAGGTCATTTGTAACTCTAAGGAGAGCAGTCTCAGTGCTAAGATGTCTTCTAAAACCTGACTTGAAATTCTCACAGATATAATTTTTCTCTACAAATGAGTGTAATTCTGAGGATAATATCTTTTCTAGTATCTTGGACAGGAATGGGAGATTTGAGATTGGTCTACAATTAACTAGGTCTTTGGGGTCAAGTTGTGGTTTTTTAATTAGAGGCTTAATAATAGCCAGCTTGAAAAATTTGGGGACATATCCTAGCGACAATGAGGAGTTAATAATAGTCAGAAGAGGATCTATGACTTCTGGAAGCACCTCTTTGAGTAGCTTAGATGGAATAGGGTCTAACATACAAGGAGTACGCTATATCAGGAGTATGACTTCAGTTTTCTTCTGTACAGTTATAAGGTTTTTAGTGGGGATGTGATTCCTGTCTGCTCCACCTCGGCTTCCATTTCGACGACCAACCGGTGAATGAGCCTGTGAGGGTAACAGGGTAGTGCTTCAATGTGTAAACAAGTTACATAAGGAGAGAAGAACTTTTTTTAACAGTGAGTGGTCACGGAAAGGATATTTATAATTGTAATGTATTTTTCCTTATTTTTTTATTTTTAGGTGTAATGTAAAATAGTAGGTGTAATGGATGGAAAATGTGCAATTATATGTTGTATTAAATGTCGTAAAGGACAGAAACCCGGTCCAGAGAAGGTGCGAGAGAGCAATTTCAATAGAAAGACATTGCTTGTAAGTGAAGCACAGGTATAAATCTTTGAATCAGCGGGTGAAGGTAGGGGGATTCTGAACTTGTGGTTAGCTATGACCAGAGCTTTGAGATTTAATACAAGCGGCTATGGGGAGTCAATGTAGCTTGATGAAGAGAGGTGTGACAAGCATTCTTTTCGGTCCCATGAAATCGACTCTTGCCGCCACATTCTGTGTCATCTGCAGAGGTTTGGTTGTAGTAGTCCAGCCTGGACAGGACCACAGCTTTGATTAGGATTTGTGTATCATGCTCCCAGAGAAAAGGTCTTATTTTGCTCATGTTGTAGAGTGGAATTCTGCAGAATATGGTGGTGCTGGCAACATGATTGGGGAAATTCCGCTGATTGTCGATAACCAAACTCAAATTTCTGTCTGACTTTGAGGGCACAATGATCGATAATCCTAGTAGGATAGGTTGTGATTGGTCTACAGGTTGGCGGAAATAAAAAGAAGGTACGTTTGGGTTAGTTGTAGGTGATGGTACTTCCTCCAGAGAAAGAAATCATTCAGGCATCCTAAATGCGGCCTTGAAACTATGTGAACTCGGGATGAAATGAAAGTGGAGCTGTGTCATCTGCTTTACAGAGATAGAAAAAAGCCATGCCTCCAAATGACAGATCCTATTTATGGATCCTATTTATTAAAACATATATTGAGAAGAGCAGCAGTTCAAGCACTGAGCCCTGAGGTAAACCGATTAATGTTACGATTATGAAACTTAAACTCCCAAAAGAGAATACAATGGTTAATGGTTTTTAAAATAGAGAAGAGGTCATGTAGGATAAGACTGCCATTTGCAGCCTTTGGTCTTCAACAACTGACCCTCTCTTTTCTGAACTCTAATTGTATGCTCTCTCAGAGGTTTGCAAAATAAGGAAGGAAGAGAGCTTGTCGAAGACGATACACATAGGTTTTATCAATAAAGGGCAGGCCTGATACTAGCCTGTAGTTTTCCAAAAACAGAATATGAGTGGGTTTTATTTAACAACAGGGTGATTGAGGCCTCAAAATTTACCAATGTTAAGAGACGAGTAGATAATGTGTGTGAGAGCAGGGATGACCTGTGGAGAGATGGCTTGAAGGAGTTGGGTGGTGATTGATTGGTAAGAGGTGATGGTTCTGGCAATGTTGTCCGCAGTCAACAGAGGGAAAGAGGGTAGAGAGATGTCACATGAGTCAGAGCATGGTCCAGCGGAGATGGAGCCGAGAATAGACTGTTTATGATGGTAGTTTTCTTCATAGAAAACGATGCAAAATCATCAGCTTTTACGTCCAACGATGGCAGAGGAATAGTTAGGCATAGACATAGGTATAGACGTAGGAGAGCAGAAAATGTCTTGAAAATAATCAGAGATTCAGGAGAGTCGTTAATTCTAGCAAGGTAGAACACAGTCTTAGCGGCCAAGACATCTACGGAGAAGTAAGAAACTGATAGAGAGAAAGATCGGCAGTATCGTTAGATTTCCATCACCTTCTCTCACCAAATCTGAGCATGGATCTGTGTTCTCTGGAGGACATAGAGAGTCAGTGGCACTGTCAGTGTTTAGTAGGGAGAGTTGGTCGAGGGGAGAAGGTTAAGAGGAGACTCATGTGTAGAGTATATCTGAAGATAACAATTGAGGAAGGGAGCATGGTGTCAGGTGCGGTCAGGTTGAGATTAAGGGTGACAAGGATATGATCAGATGTGTGCAGCGGGGTAACCTGAGTGTTGTTAGTGGAGCAGTAGTGGGTGCAGATTCTCTAGTTGATTCATAAACGTGTTGATAGCAGTTGTAAGTTTTTATGAAAATATGACTAAAATAGAAAAGCTTTACAGGAGAATTAACAAAACAGGATATGAGGATGATAAACTGTAGACTCTTGTCAAAATTGGTAGGATTGACATAAATTAAATTAAATTGATGCATAAATCATTTCTTCCCAAAATAGATTTTAAAATGTGATATGTCTATGAATCTTTTATAGAATGTGTTTATTGTATTTCTGTCTAAATGTCTGATCTCTTATAGTGAAGGGGATAAGTGTGCTTTAAAACAGTTGAATATGAAACTGCATGATGCTTCTTTTATTAATTCAGCAGACAATCGTCCTGTTCGTCCCAAAATTATCTCTCAGCATAAAATGACCAAATACCTAACCATGCAGTTTCAGACTAAAAAACAAGAAAGGAGAGTTTGTGTGAAATATTCATCTTGCTTCTGCTCTCCTCTGGCAGATTTCTTTCTCTCCTCATCAGTACTGCTTTTGTCTCAGGCCTTCTGTCTATCTTACTGAACATCTATATCTCTCTCTGATAGGGAAAAAGATCAACACCACACCAAATATTCCATCAACATTGCTTCACAATTGCTTTAATTCTTATGGAGAAAAATTGGCAACATGTTTTCACATGGCTTATGAGGGAACTCAAGTAGGAAGATGAATAATGAATTATTTATGATCTTCTTTGGCTGTTTTGGATGAAGAAGCTTGCTGAAAACTCCCATTTTAGCTCTGAGGGACTCGCAATGAGAAAGCGATCAATCTTTCGGTTCCCTTCCTAAGCAATTTAGATGTGCCACATCATGAACAGAATACAGATGTGGTTATAAATACACAGACTGTATTCCTGTGTATGCCCTGAAATGTCGAAATGTGACTTTAGCACTGTTACAAAAGGTAGTTAGCTTTCTACTGTATATAGAAAGCATTTATTGGCAACATCTTTTTCCCGATGTCTTTATCCTTTAAATAGGTAAAAGCATTATAATGTGGCCTTTATAGATACCTTATGAAAATGTTTAATCCATTAGGTCATAATTACTAAAAATATACTTAAAAAACAGATTAAATGAAGATAAACATTTATTATAATAAAACTTAAACTTTATAATGATATCAATATTCAGATAAGGTAAAAATAAAAATAAATATAAATTATCTATTTTTGTCCCTCTCTATGTGTATTTATTAGTCTTAGCCAGTAGACTCTTGGTTAATGCATAAGTCACACTTTTCTGGAAACACTCTAGTAATTCACCATCTTAATGTACGGATTCCACAGGATTTCCGGAAGACATGCATATGATGTTTTTAAATGGTCAGCCTAGTGACAACACAAAGAGGTCTTGAAGAAATAAGCTGTCGTGTTTACATCTGTTGCCATGTGAAGCCCATTTATTTAAACTTGCCATTACAGAACTAAATGTTATTGGTTGATTTACATTTTATTCATATGGCTTCTTGGGCGAGCCTATATGCAAATAAACATGGTACACACCTTTAGTTAGACGTTCTGGCTACCTGAAACCACGGCTCTATCAGTTTTAAGTGATGGAGTTTTAATACTTAAGTTTAATCTAGCATTATTTTTTTCTCTGTTAGAATTGCAAGTCTTAAATTGGCATATAACTGGTTAGGTAAAATCATTTTCCAAATAGTCTAGTCTAGTCTAGGCACTTCAAACAAACAATTTACAATGTGAACCAATATTTAATAAAAAATATGAACATTCCTTTGTCATTGTTGAAAAAAATTTTAGGCTAAGACCTCAAAAAGCTGGAGAATAACGTGTCAATTGTACTTTTTGCCAGTTCTGTTTTACGATGCTTTAGTCAAAAAATAATTATTAAAGTTATAAACATGATATTCAAATTGTTTTAATGGATCAATATACTCTTAAATTTGATAAAATATACTTTATAGACAGTGTGAGTGATCCTTACTGTTTGACAGGTAGTGTACTCTCAGAGACTAGGTTTCTTTCGAGCAGTGAGCAGAACATATCAGTGTCAAAATAAAGACAACACTTTGTGACAGCCCAATCAGAGCCTAGATTGAAACACATGGTCAGCGAGCTTCAGAGCTCTAAGGAGAGAGAAATAAATTACAATGGTTTGACAGATCCAGGAAAGATGTAAATGTGGTTTGGTCTCAGTCCCAAATCTTACGCTCCCTAGGAGCTCATCAGTGCAGATAGTGAGCTTCAAAATGAGACTCGTGCTTTCATTCTCCTCTTACAGTTTGCTTAGATGGTTCTCAGCAAGATGAATATCTTTCCTGCGACCTGTGTCCCTGTTTTAGCTACATTTTACAATGCAAAGCCTTAGAGCTTTTTTATTTGTGATTAGGATCTGAGTAGAGTGAAATAGGACTGGGTGTTGTTAAGCAGGTTGTTAATTAAGATAAATTATAAAAAATAATCATTCTTACTAAAAAATTCTAATTTTGACTATCAAAGCAAGAAAAGCGCAAAACCACCAGGTAAATTTATGTAAATTTTCGGTCTCTGTCCCCCTCATCTCACCACATTTTCAGTCCTGATTATTAATCAATAAAGTGCAAAAGATAAAACCCTTAATTTTAGTTATTTGTATTTTCTATGGACCAACAGGGAGCGCTTACAGTTCATGGGTTTATCACTTGCAGTCACTCAACTTATCAAGGAATCTCATGCAGCGGGGAAAGATGTTGCCTCTAGATTTTCATCAAATGAAAGATAAATGTGAACTCAGAGAATCTTTCTGCATGTTGGTGACTGTTCTTCAAGTACATCACTTATACTGCAGGACAGACCAGAGACACTCATAATGTAGCGTTTGTCTGAGAGATTGAGTCTTTTACCAGTGCACTGAGCGCCTATGGGTGATGAAGCTTCAGTAGCACACAACATTAAATATATGTTGTACACATACTTTACATTAAAACATACAAACCAAGATTTTTACTCTCTTGTCTCTCTAGGGCTGGAACCAAAAGAATGATTTCTGCCTATTTATTTGCCAGTCAAATATTGGGTTCAACGAGCACATATAAAATTCACTTCATTAATATTAAAATGTCATTTACACTTTATTTGATAAAGTAGAGGTGCTCCAACCCAATTACATTTCATTGAATAAATTCGTTTTGTATGAGTTGGGGCTACACATATGTATTGGATGCAAATCCTGCCCTCAGTTAAATTGAGTTCATCCAATGAATTATTCTTTGCAGTGAACAGAACACTCACACAAAAGTTAGGTAAAATAAAATTCAAAGTTCTGTTTTAGTAAAAAGAGTATGCGTTTTGTTTGACTGAACATCTTAAATTTTAAAAGGAACTCTATTAAAGTCCCGTAGTTTCTTTTGTACAGTGTCTTTCTCAGAATGTGTCACACTGATACAACATCAAGTTGAACACCAAAATTAGCTTTTAATTGGCCAACTTATGGTCATTTACTCAGAAATTCTGATAAAAACTGGATGCTGATTTGTGCTGTAGAATTACTTTAAATATAACAAAGGTTTATTGAGAAAGTAGAAAGCCCTTCCACTCACTTTAGCCTTTCCCCTCTCATGGATCGTTCCGCACAATGATGAATGATGTTCAAAGACTGACCACTTTCATCATCAAAAATATGAATCAAACAACTTGACAAAATGTTCCTTCATTTGTAATATAATTATTTTGCTTGCGGTCCAGGAGTAGTGTTCTTTCTTAACAGAAGTGATAAGTTTTGGAAAGTGTATATGGTTAACACAGCAGTAACTACAATAACAATTCAAGTTTTCTTAAAAACCATTCAACCATCAGCTCAGATCGCAGAGATGCTCTTTATAAAGTTTGACTCTTAATTAGTTTCTTTAGTGCTCATCTTACAGTGTCATGTACATAATAAGACTGTTTTCAAACAACATCTTAAATTATTATACTTTATAATAGAATAGCAGGGCATTTAGCAGCTTTCAGCTTCAAATGAAACATTTGTCATTCAGATCACGCTAAACATATTTAGAACCCTGCAGTCAACACTTTGATAAAGGCTAATAACCTTGTTTTGTCATTTTCTTCTTTAGATGTCAAAAGATTTAAAGGTAAATTCATGATAATGGTTCATAAGTGTCTGTGACAGGCCATCATGTAATGAACAGTGATGTGTGCTGTGTTCATTAGTTATTCATGAAATAAAATTGATTCCGATAATCTGGCAGTGCTTGGTGCTCGCAAAGTCTTTTGTCAAGCTCACGACCTATGACTGAAGCTGCTTTGACCTCTTTTAATTTATTAGGCCAGGACAAGAGTATAAAAAGATTGAAACCTATTCCAGTTGTGACCTTCATTTGTAACAATAGACTGACATCGATCAAAGTTTATCAAGTTGGCAAATACTGCGCAACCCTGGCTGTAAAACAGTTCTCTTGTTTTATTGATTTTGTTATTAAGCAAGTATAGTGTTTGGGTTTATACAGCAACAAATTACTAGAATTGTACATGCTAGGGTTGCTCTAATATACCACCAATAACTGTGATATGAAATCAAAATAAATTTTGTGTTAATTCTATGCATACTGTGAACTGTTTTACACAGACTTAATTTTACAACAGATATATAAAAAATAATCAAAATTAAAATTGAATTTTGTTATCGGTTTCTTCATTCATTCTTAAAGATATAACAGTTATATAATAATTTTCAATTATTTGGTCTTGATAAATCAGTGTAAATCTGATATTGTGACAGCCTTAATACACATTTATAAATAGTTTATAATGTAATTTTTCTCTGTGTTAAATGTTTGTCAGAGTTGCCAGATTCCCTCCTCATGAGCCATTGAAAAGCGTCCTGAATTAGCCTGAATTCCTCTAGAAAATTTCAGACCTGGCAACACAAGTTTAGTGAATGACTCGATACTTCCCATCGTTGCTGTCTCTGAATTCACACATTTAAAAGACTTCTCTCTAGATGAAAAAATGTGTGAATTAATGTATTCTCACCAATATATTTCTTTTTTCTATGAATAAAGCAAATATTGAGTAGTTTTTATTAATTGTTAGATCCTTGCTTATGAATTATTTTTATGATTCTGGTCAGATTATCTTTAAATTCTCAACAGACTTGCAAAGAGTGAGTTTCCCAGTTTCATTTAACAATGGATGTGTCACATGCTCTGTTGGTCAGGGCGAGCTGATGTTTGCAGAAAGTAAGAGAGCCTGACAGAGCACTTTGCACTACCCCACACCAACAGTTCGATTTTTCACACTCCCTGATTCCAGTACTGCGACAGAAATACTGTAAATAATGCATTTAGTGCATTTAAATGCTGAGAATAAAAACTATCCAAAGTCTCTCACTATTCACTGCCTGCATTGACTCTTAGCTAAAATACGTTTTTATAGATTTTGAAAATCCATGGATCTATATTTTTTCTTTTTTAATTTCTGCATTTGGAACTGGTTAACATGATTTCCTGTGTCCTAATACAGGTGGTGACTGACATATCGTATAAATATAGAGCCATGAAACTAGTGTGATTTAAATTAAAATAAATCAGGTGGAAAGGGCAGGATTATGACAATAATGTGTAACCTACCTCCAGTACAGAGTACACTACCGAATCAAGGGTGTTATGGTTTTCCTCCACCTTCAATACCACGACCTCAAGTGGGTCCCTTATCAGGGCACTGTTCCCCCAAACTGCTTCCTGGGTGCAGCAGCATAGCTGACCACTGCTCCGGGTAAATGTTTACTGTGTGCATACACTTACTGATTGTGTGAGTGGACTGGGAAGAGTTTAATGCAGGGCACACATTTCAAGTCTGGACCCCCATAATTGGCCACAGGTTACTTCACGTTTCACTTTGAGTAAGGCTATATTATGGTGTATAGAAAAAGTCTTAAAACTCTCCAGAACGGATCCCAGACAGACACCTGATTCATGTAAGGTGGAGACTAAAAGCTGTTAACATATGTCAAAATAACTGCTTCCACCAATCAAACGAGCACTGTTTGAAATAGCGTCCAAGAAACAAGAACTGGTTCATTTATCTAAAATGTCTTTATAAAAGTCGGTGAAAAGTGGTTAGATTCAACATATCTCAAATGAAATCTGAGTTGGATTTTAAGCTGACAAAAACTGTACACATGTAAAAGAATACAGAAAACAGGGAGTACTCACACATAGAATGCAAATCCCTGGCACAATTGGCTAATACCAGTGCCAAGACACTTCCTTTTTTTGAGAGACAATAGATTTGAAAAAGCACACTGCAAAGACTCAGAAGGCTGCTTATACGTGACTCTGCAGAAACATGGAAATCTTCCATTAAGTTTTTTATTTCTGGACAATGGAAAGTCAGAAGTAAGCCGTGATTTCCTATTATTATTTCTAATTCTATAAAATGGTAGGAACATATTCAGTACCACTTACTATATGAATCCAATCCTACTTACCATACAAAGTCCCATAAAAAGATTTTGGATAAAAAATGTGGTCATATGATTTCCCACAACTGAACACTTCTATAAAAGTCTTCATTTTAATCTTGACACACGTTTGATATTTTACCTTTTAGAATTACATCAAAGTATGCAAATTATGTGATACTGAGTCAATTCCTTCCTTTTGGAGAGAGGTTTAGGTGGTAGTTTAGCTGATGTGTAAAGCTGTGTATTTTTTTAATTACACGCCCATATGTTGTATTTATACAATCTTATGGAATGCAAAATTATGTAATATCTATTAACTATTTATTATTACTAATTACTATTTACTAACTAATTCATATGCTTAAATACAGAACATAAGAACAAACTTAACATATGGCTTTGACTTTTCATTATTTAATGCTTTGTTTCGGGAACATATAATTGTTTAAATATTGTTATGATTTAAATGTTGACTTCGTATTAAAATACATTCCGTGAACAAGATCACTTAAGTTTCTTTTCTATTCACTGTTCATTTATTTATTTTAGAATCTTACTCATAACATTTGTTTATTATTAAGTATTATAAGTCTTAATATGTTTACTTCAATTTATAAGTAAATGAAAACAGAACCCCACCTTTTGTTTAAGTTGAGAAAACACAAGTATTCAGTTAAATATTGATGTGGGTTTGATGTGTAATGTTTTGTGTATGCAGAAGGACATCAACATATCATCAATTTATCTTCCAGACAGCACAGTATGCCTGCAGATGCATAAAGAGTACGAACCGTGTTGGTTTAAAACATTTATATTTAAAGAATGGATTTGAAGAATTGATACATTTATTTTTTGATACAATTTGAATTAAAAAGTGTTTTCACTATTGTGTTTGTACAAGATGTGGCACACAAAAGTTGACAATTTGAGAAATGTCTCAGTGGTTTTCCGTCAATACGAATCAAGTCAATAGGGGCCAATAACGTTTGTTTACCGACATTCTTCAAAACCTCTTCTTTTGTGTTCTGCTGAAAATATGAGTTCATACAGGTTTAGAATGATAGTAAATGATACAACAATTTCTATGTTTGGGTAAACAATCCCGTTCAACCATTCAAACCATTTGTATTGATTTTAAACCATCTTAACACATTGGAGGCAGTAAAATGTAAAACATAAACCTTTCCTAAAAAATATACATATCTTACACATACACATACAAAAAAAAAAACTTTTGTTAACCTAATTTAATTTCTTTAGTGATGAAAGCCCTTCACTAGCAAACACTTACTTGTGCCCTTATCCAAATCTGGATGTCTCTGGCAAATAAATGAGTTTGTTTTTCTGTTAGAGTGACAAATAATTTAAAACCTGATAACAATTAAAATGCTTTTTTGGTGAACCAGACACTTGCACAAAGGCTTTGTATAAATTGACTGTTAAAAATATTAAGCTCCATCTCTGTAAGTGTTGTGAGTGATGCCATTTTTAGAACTTAACCCCCTCCTCAAGTGTAGTGTTTATGTTTCCTAAACAGCATTGTGTTTGTAGGGTCTAGTCTATTTTTTACTCACCAAATCATGCTGTTGAGCTAAAAAAAAAAAACCTTTGTGTCGATAGGGACCAACCGGTTTTTATCTACAGACACAGTTGTCCTGTTTTTTATTTTTGAATCAAGACCTTTGAATAAACCCACATGTAAAGGAAATGAAACACATAGAAAGAAATCTGTTGAAATGGTTGTCTCTATTTGTTCCTGGTAGACAATGTCACATTAATCTTGAGCCTGTCCGCCTACTGGCATGCCCGTCTGAGAGATATGGTGTTTTGCAGAGGCATTTGAAGCAGTGTCGCTGTAAGAAATGATGGCACAGCTATGTTACAACTCGGCAACAAATTCTGTTTTTACATTTTTAGACTCAGACAATGAAAATAGCTAGAAAGTAGGGACATTTGTCACCACTGGAAACACTGTGTAACACCTTGCGTGAGGTTTGATATGCCTATAAAAATGTGCTGGCAGAAACATGTGCGATGACAGATATGTAATAGAAAAAGTTGCTTTCAGTCCACTTATGTCTGTTTCATGCACACTGCAATCTAATTTTATTCTGATTTTCACCTCACTGATTTTAATACTGATGAAGGATGATGGATGTGTGTGATTCAACCCCTACAGGAAAATACACACATGTGTAATGTGTGTTGTGGAACACTGTTGTGTGAATCTGACAGGAATTTCCATGTGAAACCCATAGGATCATGTGAAAAAACCCATGGCAATACATGTGTAATCTCAAAGATCCTGAGTAATATATCAACTGCATAGAGAAAGACAGACCATGACAACCAATGCTTTCAGGGACCGTGAAAAACCGAGAATAATGGTGGTTTATCATAGTAAATTTCAAATGCAAACACATCTCCCTTGTAGAAGTTATATTTAAGACCTCAGGCATATCTTAGGGATTTATTGGTACTGTATTTCTGAACTGCACCAAATCAACCTGAGGAAAATGTTTTTTTAATATAACCTTCAGTCTTAGCTTTGTAAATTCAATTCCGAGAGCTTGCATTTAAAGCAGCAAACAAGTAGAATAATACAAACACACCTTTGACCACCAAATGAAGTCCTAAATGCATTTTTGAAGGGGCCATTTGGTTCTGTCAGAACTTATTGAAGAGGCAGTATTCATGCCACATTGTCTGTTTTTTCTGGCATCCTTCCTTATCCACATCTCCCACTAGTTTGCTCTTATTACGTCTCTCACAAGCGGTGATTGAGCTCAAAGCTGTTTGAATAGATATAAGCAGAAGAGACAATGGTAGGAGCTGTAATATAAGCTGTTTTTATTGAATATCAGCACATTAAATCAACTGATAACTATTATTCAACATTTTGTCTGATGGGTGTTGGAGAGACAGTATTGACCAGTTTTGAGTGTTTGATTTGAATAGGATGAATTCATAATGTAGATTAAAGAAGCTTTATGCATTATTTAATGCTACTGTTAAACTCTGGGTGAAGAGAATCAAAAATACTTTTATAAACACATTATAGTTATTAGAAATGGCTTGGTGAAACATGCTACAAAGACTCAGAAGTATTGTATCGTATTGTGGACCATTAAACAGTTTTTTAAACCGGTTCAGGATGGTGACTTGATGAAGAAACAAAGCATCCGTTGATGTCAATTTAATTGTCAATATTCCATCAACGATCATTCATAAAACCCTTTAACACAGCAATACTTGTAAATAACAGGTAAAGTCAATCTGGTAAGAAAATGGTTAATACACAAATGTGCCTTTCACAAAGCAAAAACATTCTATCAATTTACCGGCAAGACGTCATTCACACATCATTTGGTAAGGCCGGTTATCCTGAGGTCATCCAACCGCTGAGCCGGTAATGTTTGTAAACATGAAACGTCTGTGGACGTTTTTGTATGGTTTTCATGTTTGTGGCCAACATTTTCAGTGATGACATGGTAAATGAGAAAACGACATTGTAGAACAGGGTTCTGTCCTACATTGGACGAAAATACTTTACCCTAGAGCTTAAAATGACAGACTCAGAATATTGCGTTGTTAGGTTTGTCTAAATTAAGCTGAAATAATCACACAGGTCTGTGTGAAGGACGTAGGTGATTGACAGAATATACTGTAAAGTTTCTTGGAAAAAGTGTCTTGAAGAAATGATGAGAGAACACTTTCTCTTATCCAGAGAAGGGTTTTGTTCACACATGATCTGTTACCTGCAAATTACCATTTAAAACTATATGTGTGCAAGGGGCATATGACTTTGAAATTGATTTTTGCAGATTGAGTTAAAGTAAAAAACGGTTTCCTCCACAGATGAAGTGAAAAGCTTGACAATCAGAAGAAAAATCGGTCCCTGTATATGATGAAATCACCAGACGCCACTAACTCACTGCCCAGAATTTCAGTAATAAAGTCTTGAAATATAATAAAGAAGGTGTTTCACACACTTAAAAGTGAAGTCAAATCTATCAAAACAGGAATTTGATCCGGTCAGTTGTTTAAATGGAAGGTGAAGTTAAGCTGATCATCAAACAGTGTCTATTTTTGTTATTTTGGTTAAAAAAATGGCCGCTTGAATGTACTCTTACCAATATTTCTGTAATATTTAAAGCTGGTGTACAGCAGACAACATCCACCTCTACACGGACCTTTAAACCTGGCTAAAGGAGATGGACATTCAAAGTGACAGCTGTCAGACAGGGTTTTACTAGATGTGTATTGATACCAAGGCATAGTCACACACACACCCTTTATAAAAGCCGTCACACACATCAAGTTAAGGTCTCTGTATAGAACATGACAGACATCTGTTTGACAATTTGATCTGAAACTGTGTGGTTAACAGTGAGCAACAAAGAAAGAAGACAATTCTGGGAAGATTGTATACGACTGAAATATTTTTATAAACACATAATTATAAGAGATGTATTGAAACTTGTTCAAATGACTCAGAAGTATATAGGACTGGATTGTGGAGTTAAAACTATTGAATAGTTTTTCAAACTTCAATGCCTTGTAACTGGATTGAGGTTTGAGAACAGAGTTCCACAATAACAGCGACAAAATCATGAGCCAGATAACGTTTCTGGAAAAGAGAGTCACTGTGGATTACTCAAAAAGCTTAAACTAACAAATGCAAAATAGTTCTACATAGAGGAATTCAGGTTAGAAATATACCCAGAGAAAAAAAAAACACATAAAAGTTCTTCATCCCCTAACAAAATGTATCTTCTCTCTCTCTTTTCTGTGTCATGTTGTTGAAGATCCGACTGTGCGCCATCCTGAGCAGATCTGGGGACTACGCTCTACACCAAGAGACTCCTGCAGTTTTACTTAGGGGAAAGCAGGATTATTTAAGAGTCAAATATTCCCTCCCTAAACTAGTAGGAAATGTGGATTTTACTTTAGCTTCGTATGGCTTTGGCTATATTTTTGTATCAGGGAATTTTCTGTTTTTAAGTGCTTCATTGGTTTCCTGTTAGTTAGCTGTGTTTTTGCAGAATGATTATGAGTCTCTCTTAAAAATTTTATTTTTTTCGGATATGTTCTGAAACATAAGGTTTTATTATTTAGATAAGATTACACATATATGCAACTTTTGCTTTTTTGTAATAGGGACATTCTGTCACACTGTTTATTCAATGTCAATTACGTTGATGACACATGTATTGTGTTTCCATGCGGTCTCATCTTGCTTATGTCGCCAGTAAAATTATGAAAACTTGTCACCCTGAAAAATGTATAAGGCAATAACAAAGTTTTGTAACTGCTAATGATAACCGTTTGCATTAAAAGGCAATAAAAAATAGCATTGTCCTGTACTGATAAAATGATAAACTACGATTTTTTTTTTATGTACACTTAAATATCGAATGACTCGCTTAATATGGAAAAATTTATGTAAATCAGTCCAGCTCTCTTCTTCAAAGAGATATCGACCAATAGCTTGTGCAGTGTCGGGTTCATTTATTAAATATACTAATGAATACGGCAATTACTGAACATGTCAATTGAGTGAAAATGAGATTGAATAAACTGGAATGTGTCATTCATGATGTAAAACTGTCGGTGTTGCAACAATGCATAACCTGTAATTATTGGACTTTTCTTATAAAGGCAAATACCTGGTTTAACTTACTTTTATCGTAAATAAACCAAGTGTATTAGTTAACTAGTTAGATTTGAGTAGACTTTGAATTCTAAACCTTACAATTTATTTGTGTGTGTGTCTTAGTACCTGTAAAAGATCTGTGAAGTTACAAATCCCAAATTTATGAGGAAGTGAGTTAGAGCCTTTAAAAAAAAGAAGACTTATTGGACTACATTAAACACCAGGATTGTAGTCATCCGGTTACTCACGTGACTTGTCGCCTAAAACTAGTGGGATCCACACAATGCCAGTCTCTTTCAGTGGCGGTGATGCAGTAACTGAAAGCTGAGTCGACCAATAAAAGTAGACTACACCATTTGATCAATCAGAGTACAAGTGTTTTGCAAAAATAAGGAAAGAAGCGAAGAAACAAGGTAAATAATTAAACCAAAACTGTGCTCGTTTGTGGTTCGTTACAGTCGAGGCCTCAAACAATACAATTACTAAGTTTTATAAGTAATCTTAGTACTTTAATATTTTGAATGATAAAACTAGGCAAAGAACTAAATAATGAGGATGACTAAAATGTGACTTAAACTAAACAGCTTTTTCATCAAAAGACTGACTAAAACAAAATTCGTTCCATCAAGATATTTCAAACATGTACAACTCATATTTCTTCTGCAGAACACAGATGTTTTAAATAATGTTGGTAACCAAGCCCTGAATAGTAACTCCTCTGAACTTTAAATGTGTCTAAATGTGTCTCTTCTGATATTTGTGTTGGGTATTAGTATGAATATTGATGCTTTGGTGTCAAGTGATCCAATTTGACACTAAATTCCTGCTAGGCGGTTCAATAGTTTACGTATAGAATGTTGAATTCCTGTTTCCGCTCTCACTTTTAATGTCAAGTTGGTCAATATGTTTATTTCTTTAGAGGTTTAATAAACTTAAGTTTGTTTAACAAGGCAAGCAAATTGTCAAGCTAGATGCCTTTCACAGTGATGCACAAAGTTTTAGTTAATATGGCACTTTAAAAAGTTGCTCGAGTATCGGATCAGTATTGAAAGCAAAAAGGCGGATGAGAGCTATTCAATTCAAGCCATTTACTTTGTAGCCACTTTGACTCAAAGATTTAATGTGCATGAGACATTATATTTTCTCTGTTTGATAAACTATAGCACAACCCATGGGTCATTAATTAAAGTGATGCCTTAAGTTGTGGAGGGTCGACAGAATTCAATTGAAGCAACCTTATTAAAGCCATATCTGTAACCAAACAAAGCCAAAACACTCTCTTTCTTAAAAACACTTCTCACTCTCTCTCTATTTCTCTCAAGCTTCAAAGAAGGCAAAACAAACAATATATAATGTCATAAAAAGCTATGAAACAGAATTTACTCAATTAAATTCAGAGCTTTTTCTTAACACCGAGTGAAAATATGAACTATGAATTTCCTGTTCAAAGGAAATTAAAGCTGTGAATCTTACTTTGCTTTTAAAGGTACACAGCCTGTTTGTCCGATTGGATGGACATTGGAGCATATCAAAATGATAAAACATCTTGTAAGAATTTTAAGTATTTACATCCTAATCAAAATCTGAATTACTCAATTTTTGCATACTGTCACAGTTTGACTTGAAGAACCCAGATGTAGGTAGGGAAGTTGATTTAACCAAAAGGGACTTTAATAATAACAAGAAAAAAAACACCCACAATGGGGACAACTGAAACATAAAATTCAAAACAAGAACTTCCCACGAGAGGACAAAACCTTAACTTTGCACAAGATAAATGTACAGACAAAGCAATACAAACATCCCATACAAAAGAAACCAGCACAGAACAGTAAACACAAGGGCATGACAATGAGGGGACAGGGCCTGGAGATGAGACAATAGAGCACATGGCATGTCATAACAAACAATCCCAAGTGTGTCACGAAATGGGTGGATGGAGGAATGGTGAACCTAAATGCAGGCACAGTTTGGGGGAATAAACAAGACTTTAATAAAGCAACAACAGAAAACAAAAACCCACGATGGGGAAAACAGGACACTAAACACTGTAAACGGTCAAACAAAAGACTTCCCACGAGGGGGCACAAAAAAAGGTAATCTAAGAAACTAAAACAAGGCAATACAGGTAACAAGCAGATAGAAAATCCATACAAACCACAGACAAGACAAGAACACGATCTAAAGTAACATGAGGAAAAACATTTAATGCCACGACACAGCACAGACAACACAAGGGCTTTATATAGGGGAAACATAACAAGGGATAACAACACCAGGCAGGTGTGGGGAATGAAACAATGATGGGAAGATAGACAGGATAACGAGGGGGCGGGGTCAAGGGAAGAGACAAGAGAGCACATGGGATGTCATAGCAAACAATGCCATGTGACACTCATCAAAAACACAGGTCTGCCATGACTCTGCCAAACTCAGGAAACCCATGACCAAGACATTTACATTTAGTCATTTAGCAGACGCTTTTATCCAAAGCGACTTACAATAGTTGAGGAGACAATGAAGCGGTAAATAGCCGATACAACAATAGGTTAACAAGTGCTACAACAATGCCACCAAGTTACACAGAGAGCGAAGTCACAAAAAGTATATATATCATTTTTTTTTTTTTTTTTTTTTTCGTTCCACCATCGAGGAACTGAAGCAGAGAACGTTCGAGAGAGAGATTTCTTACCCTTTTGAGCTGGTACCACAAGTCTCGGCTCATTTGCGGAGCGCAGAGATCTTGAGGGCCTATACCTTTGCATTAGTGAGTTAAGGTAAGTGGGTGCTCAACTTAATTGGGTCCAAGAGAGGCACAATCATGACACATACCCAGAGTTCAGATAAACACTTATGGCTGACCTTAAGATTAATTTTTATTCCTTTGCATTATAGGAATGATGTCATTTATTTTTAGTCCTGTGCATTAAAGGAATAAAGGCATCTATAAAGAAATAATGTGAAAGAGTAAGAGATATATGGAATATTCCTCTTGGAGGCTCAATTAGACAGTAAATGATTGGAAACATAGTGATGGAGAGACTGTAAGTGTAAAACTAGGAGAAAAAGGGCAATGTAAACAATATAAAACGCGTATCTCAAAGCATATGAAGCTCAGATACAGAACATGGGGCATTCTGATAATACAGCCGCTTTACTTTTAGTAGTTTAAACATATTTTTTCAATGTAAGGTGACATTTAAGTGGAAATGCCCACTACAGTTTTTTAGATGATTTTGGAAAGTTTCTTAATCTACTTTCCATTTAAGCATACAAACAACCTAAAATATACATTTATTTTACAGTTTCCTTCTGGTAATTAGGTTAAAACATTTGATCATGTTTACTAAAAACTAATTTTCATTATGATATTTCTTATTTTATCTCAAAAAAGACCATCAACTCTCTCACATACTATGAAAAAAGAAATGGATTGTTCCTCAAAAAGAAATGGATTGTACCAATCTACAATAATTTACATATCATGATTTCATAGAAGTGTGTGATAAAATATGAGGTCTGTCTTCTGCGTTGTCCCAAAATGGGCTAAAATAGCAAACATAATAAAGCTATTGCAATGAAGAATTTATTCTTGTAATGTACCTTTTCACTTTTTAGTTTTTGTATTGTACTGTGTTGATCTCTGCGTTTAAAGCTCAAGTATCAGCAGTGCACATGTGTTGATGTAAAACACAATGACCTTTAACATGTTTCATCACACAATGTGTGTTTGTTCCTTGTTGAAATAAAACATGTTTTTGTCAGATGCAAAACTCATTAGTATTTCACATGGTGGCAGTTCATCAACAGCATGGCAAAATAAATATCTGATTGGAATTCAAACAGTCTTTTGCATCTATGTTGGTTAGTTTGTGTGCGTAGGTCTGAACAATGCATGTTTGTATTTCAAGTGAAGTGAAGTGTCATGTGACCAAATATGGTGACCCCTACTTGCAATTTGTGCTCTGCATTAAACCCATCCCAGTGTAAACACACAGGAAGTGAACACACAAACACTGTGAACGCACCCAGAGCAGTGGGCAGCCATGCTGTGGCACCCGGGTAGCAGTTCGGGGGAGCGGGACCTTGCTCAAGGGACTCACCTCAGTCCTAGTATCCCTGCTGGTACCCAGTATCGAATCAGCAACCCTGGGATCACGAGTCCAATACTCAAACCACCAGGCCATGACTGCCGCAACTGTTACTGGAAAAGCTGCATATAGTGTGTGCAGAGTATTTCAGTGATGCAGTGCTGTACTACCACTTGAGTGTCAGTCAAAGTGTCATCTGATGCTCTGTTGCTGTGGGCTAGTTTAACATCATGCAGAAATATGCAAACACCCATCAGGAAAGAAAGAGGCAACTGTGCCAAACCCATTATGTAGGATGCTGGGAAGTGAGTGGGAATATTGGCAGGACTGTATAAGAGAGAGATGCTGGCCAGAACTGGAATTTTAAACTGATGGGTTAAGAACTTATCTGAAAAAAAAGATGTAGAACATGTAGACTATGAAAAGGCATATGCTGGAGGGTCCAGTCACGGACAGTTGTTTGTCAGCCAGTGAATGTGACCTACAGCTACAGCTGCTAAATTCTTTAACACACTGCTAAAGCACACAACATGTACTTATATCTGAGGAAAGAACATACATAGAGATTTAAAGGGGTATAACTTTCTGTTGATCTCATTTTTTAGAGTATAATGAATGAACCACATAATGAAATCACAACCCCCTCCATATAAAATGTTTATTCTCTAATGAAAAGTTGTAGTTTCAAATTGTTCTAATAAAAGTACAAAATGCTCAAGAAGGCAGAAATATATTTAAGTAAATTTATATTTACCAGGGGCATAAATGAATATTGGCATACTTTAATGTTTTTTTCTCCTTGACTTATTAACCTACAAGCCAATGGCTAATAGTTTTTCCGTGCTTAGTTCAATTAAAACATGCAAAATTAACAATTTATTGTTTAACATGGTTATACAATATGTAAGAGATGCTAATAAGCCTTGCATTATAATGCCACTACTGTACAAAAACTCAAATGCCTATTTATCCTTGCCTATGTACAGTGACATGTCCACTTACATTTTTAGCTATGTCTAGTTTTTAATTGTTCTTTTTTATTATTTTACCTCCTATACAGCTCTATTTATATGTTTAGACTTAAATTCTTGTCTAGTTTTAACTAAATGTCTTGTCTTCACCGTGGGATAGAGGGAAACATAATTTCGATTGCTTTGTATGTCTGGAGTATGTGAAGAAAATCGACAATAAAGCTGTTTCTGACTCTGACTCTGATAAGTCAAGCAGATTCAGATGAACTACAAGTATAAATAATAATGGTTAATTACCAGAAATGTCTGCACTTGTGGATGGGATCCTGGAATTATGAAGATCTATGTTCCATGAGAGCTCCTACACAGCACATTTAACTCTTAAGGGTGTATGAATAATGAGCTCTTTAGTGTGTATTTTATGATTGCCAAACAGCTTGTTGATTTCACACATGAATAAGCGATCACTCCGAGCACTCCTAATGTGAGAATTAAGAATTTGTGGTTGGTAATGGATCAAAATTCTGGCCAAAACACCATCAACATATTTATTATTATTTGAAACGAAGTCAATTATTACATCAATGATAAAACAAGCAAAGATCTGCGGGCAGTTCAACCCCTTTGAGATTAATTTATTCTTCGGATAAATGCCATGCAAATACGCGCAAAGATCTTGAGACCCACATTTGTTCAGTTCACAGCAACAAATCATTGAATTGCCACGGATCTTGAAACAAATAATGAGTCTGTTCAGATTCTGGAGGAATTAAATTAATCATTTCATCTGTTATGAGTTATTACAGCAGCAGTCCCAGTGGAAGTCAAAATTAACTTGATGTTCTACTTCAACAATAGGATTTTATAAGGAGGTTTATTTTTGCAACCGCTTGCAAAAATTCTAGAAATCATAAATGAATCTACCTGTAATGAATATTTGTACAGATCAAAGACTGAAACTGAATAGAAAGTTACAGTGCATCTATTAAATTTAAAACTGCGATACTGAAGGTAAATCTTACAACAAACTAAGAATAATAGAGTCTGCTTTAACTGGTCTTGGGACACTTGAGTGAAATGTTTCTGAAATTATTTTTATCGTTTTTTCATGGTAAAAATACAATTTTTAAATGGATTTTGCAAATATAATATAAATGCATTGGTGAACTTTTACCGGTAGTTTAATGTCAACATGGTTGCTCAAGGGTCTAAGCCTATCTGTCTCTCCCTCTTTTTCTCTATCTTTGTCATTTATTAAAAATCGCTGTTGTAAAAGTTCTGGTTAATTGATGGTTTGTCTTTATTCTACTGGCACTTTTGTAAGCTTGGGTGAAAATATGTGTTAAATATTAAACATACCCTTGTCTCAAGGTTACAGCTGTTGTTAAACCCCCTTCTATTCTTTATCTTTCTATATACTGACACAAGCTTCCATCTTGAATGGCACTTTAATATATTTCTCTCCCATATATTTCCATCTCCACATTTGCTTGTTTCTCATAAGAACTCTTATTCTCCTGCGCTGCCTCTCTTCACCACTTCATTTGCCCTTTACTTTCTTTCTCAGAACTCTTTTGTGTTTTTATCTTCATCCTTCTTTTCAAGTGTTGTGTCTTTGAGAACACAGTGACCAGGCCTTTGTCTGTTTTGTAAAGCCAATGTTAACTTGCCAAGCTTCAGGTCAGAGAAAAACACATTGTGAACTTCACTCAGAATGCTTCATGCTGTCATTTTCCTAAGTTCAGGGTCACTCAGGGTTGCTGGGGTCACCTGATCCCTGTCTTGCTCTTACAGCTTTGGACAGCTCAGCTACGGTAAGTGGGAAGAGATCTCAGGGTTTTTCAACATGTTAAACCAGATCAGTTATGTGTGTGAACATTTGGACAATTGTTTTCTCTACTTTACACTTTAAGCCAACACAAAGCAGAAGATGGCAAGAAACACGTATCTTGTGTGCGTTTGTGTGTGTGTTCCTGCTGTATAGGCTCTTTGCTTGTATTTCTTTGTCATAGCAACACCGCCTCAGTTTTGTCTTGACTTCTTCAGAAAATATTTGTCCTTTGGATTTTTATTTATTTTCAAGCTATTCATTTATTGTGTATCAGATAAACTACTAACCAGTGAAACCAATGAGAACAATTATGGTCAAAATGTCAAAGTTATCTCAAGATCGATTTTGGAACTATTTTAAGAATAAGTGAATTCGCATTCAAATTCGGACTCAGATTTTGGATCATATTTATTTGACCACTTATTTGCAATAAACTTTTCATAATCAACATGCGCTTCTCACACAAGTATACGACAAACATACTCATCACTCACGTTACTCCTTCGCAAACTCTATAACAATGAAAGAAAACTTACAAACTGCGTGTCAGGGTAATCTTGAAAAGTTGTAATGGTTGAAATTTCTTAACTTTTTATTGGAAGTTTGCATGCTGGTTTCGTACTTACCCGGGTTCAGAAAGTAATTATCCATTTAATTAGTTCAATATAATTTAAGTTCTGATGGATAATTTGATTTATTCTAAAACAATTCTTTTATGCTAAAACAACACAATTCTTAACTTAGGAACTTAAAGTAAAATATTTGTCACTTTAGAGTGCAAAGGCCACTTGTGCTGAAATAAATAATTCTAAAATATAAGTTATATTAATTGGTGGCACATGAATTCCTATGGTATGATGTTGTGATATAATGTGTGTTTAGTGTGAGACACATAGCATTGTTTTTTTTTTAATTGTATTTCCCCTATTTATTTTGGGATTAAAGTCAGAATTATTGCCAAGACATCTGGGTTTATATCCTTCAATCCTGAAAATGATGTATTTACAAAATGAAAACAATGCGCACAACCAAATAATATTGATGTGGTTTATTTTTTGTCAGTATTGTAGTAAAGCCGAAAACTGGGTAAAAGTGATAATTCACCCCAAAAAATTTAATTTGTTCAAAAATGTACACACTCTTCTGTCTTTATGATCTTTATGATACTTTGAAGAATGTTGGGAACTGGCATACGTCATTTGCATTGTTTTTGTGTTCATACGTTCTGCTTTTTAAGTTGTGCTTTAAGCTACACTTGTTCCAGGTCCAAGGCTCTTCTCATTTTAATGAAGAATATTTGAATTCAATTAAATTTAAACAATGGCTTCTTAAATTGCATCTTATAGAGGATATATATTTATATACTTGGAAATGTTGTTTGAAGTTCCATGTGTAGTGGTCAATATACATGTTATGTTTGTAATGCAGAAGAAAGTCATATAGGTTTGAAATGACAATATCAATATCAGTCCAAAATAGTTTCTTTCTTAAAACAATTATACATATTTAATATACAGTCCACTTTTCAGCTGTGACCTTATTTATTGCCATTTTCTTTTCCTTTATATTTTCTTTCAATTTCTTCTATAAACTTGCATTCACCCTTTTATATTTCAAACAGTTTCTGACTACAACGACTATTAGAAATTTACTAAGAGCACATTTTTTATGATGTTTTTGTTGAATTATGTGCCTTTGCACAACACATTGTTGATATTTTTTAGTATTTTTTTTCACAAACCCAGCTGAAGTTTGACAAGTGATAGTTTGTCTTTGTCAAAGCATTTGTGGGTTTGCAGCTACATAGCTCTGTACATTGATCACCGTCTGTCAATGTGATGTCAGTGTGGAGCCGTTTTCATGTGTCAGATAAACAAACAGATTTCCCTCAATGACAAAATGGCACATGGAAACAAGATAAATGTGACAACCACAGTTTGAGATGAAGTTTTCTCAGCCTCTCTTGCAGATGTAACAGTGTAGCACCAATAAGGTTTTTTCACACTTGGTTTGAATTCACATAAGTCCACAACAAAGCCTATTGTGTGAAATTTGTTTGAGCAGTTGTTTAAAAATTACATAAATTATGTCGTCATTTACTCATCCTCTTGTCATTTCAAAACTGTATGACATTTGTTCTTCTGCAGAAAACAAATTAAGATATTTTAAAGAATGTTGGGAAATGGCCCTTATTTACTCATGTATGTTTTGATTAAAAGAAGATCAAACAGGTTTTAATTGACAAAGGAGTGAGTAAATGGTGGGAGAATTGTCATGTTTGGATTAACTATCCCTTTAGTAGCTCAACCCAGTTCTTTCATGATTTATGCAGCTCCATGCCATCATAGATTTTCTTTTCTGCAGCTAAACATTGCTGTTTTATATAAAAGCCTACGTTTTTTTTTCATGGTAATGCAATTGACAAAGATTAATTTCAGGGTTGTATTTTTCTACTTCACACAACTTAATTTTAGAAGAACGGTGCAACTCCAAAGCTCTCTTAAGTGCCTCCAGTTGGGAATTTTCAGAAATGCTTTGGCAGATAAATTGCTGTAGAAATGTCTTGTACACAGTGTGAAAAAAGGCTCCTGCCAAATCCTGCTGCATCCCATTCAATTAGCCAAAATCCAACCAGATCATAGATTCATCAGAAACTCTTCGAGAGAGAAACGTCAAGAAGAGAGAATCTGGGAGAAGGAGAACAAGAATCAATTCAACCATCATCCTCTGCCAGCCAAATCGTGTTTGGCATCAATACATAATTCATGTTGTTCACACAGCAAGAATGTATCAATAACAGACTTCAGTTTCTCATTCTCACCTCTTCTTTCCAACACCACATTGAGAGTCCTTTAAGACCCTAGCATTCTGAAACCTCCTCCAGCTGATCTCAGAGCACTTCAGGTGACTGTTGAAGATGAATGCTGATCAATATGCATAGAGGTATGAAAGCAGTCTCGGCCTGGTGGTACGAGTCTTGGACTAGTGATCCGAAGGGTGCTGGTTCGAGACTTGGAACCAGTGGGAATACCACGACTGAGGTGAGTCCCATGAGCAAGGCACCGCTGTTCCGTGTGTATGTTCACAGTGTGTGTGTTGACTTACTGTGTGTGCGACTAGGATGGAGAGCATGAATTCCAAGTATGGAACACCATACTTGGCAACACGTCACTTCACTACAGTGTGTGCCATGACCTTCACTAAGCATTTTATTGTGCTTTAAGCCCTCCAGTTTCCAACTGTGGCAGATTGTGTTTCAGGCCACAAGGTTAAAGTAAATATCTAAACCAAAACTGCCACAATGAATAACTTTATTCTTTATCCTAATAACACAACTGAGAATTTTTTACTTAAAGATTTGTTTTATTGCTTCAGAGTCCAATTTGAGCAGAGAAAGATGATCATTTGTTTGTTTGTGTTGTAGAGTTTGTTGTCATGCATCTATTGGTAAAGATTTATTTTGTGTGTTTGAATTCGTAATGCAGTTTAAAGAGGTTTCAGACAGGCCACAACTTGTTCAAAAAAAGGACTGTTTATTAAAACAATTTTGTGTAATCATCAATCTTCTCCATTGCAATACTATATGTTTCTAATGAAAGTCTATATATTTATTTATATATACAGTATCTTTCTTTTTAATATTACTATTTTTAAAGATGAAGCAGAGAAACAGAATCAAGACTTTGATTATTGACTCCTCAGAAAACCAAAGGAAAATAACATCTCTCACCAAGTTTAACCATCTGAGGTCACTTTACAATGCCCTCAGAAATTGTGGCTTTATAAAAGACAAACACATAAGCATTTTGAACAGTAAAATCCAACAGATGACCGTAACTGACTGAAATTGCAAGTGTTGCAGAGACAGATTTGAGTGCAACGACACTGAAAAATGTTTCTTGCTCTCTTTTTAAAGTGACAGTTTGATTGAAAGAGAAGAAAAACTTGAGAGGTGGGTCTCTATACACAAGATGTCAACTCAACACTTTCAAAAACACGTACACACATGTGTGACATTGTATAGTGTATGTATGTGTGTTTTGAGAAAACGAACAAATGTGAATATTGAGCTGTCGGTTTTTATCTTGGATGTTGTTTCCAGTGTCAAATGTATTGAGTTTGTTTCAATGTCTAAGAAATGTGAAATTGTGTGAAGTCTCTATCTCTAAGACTCAAACACAGAAAATGTGAGAATCTGTTATAGTCTCTCATCGAAATTCCCTTTTAGTCAAGTATGAAAAGAAGTTTTTGTGTGTGTAAGAGTCTCTATAGTGGTTCTGCTGTTCTGAGAACAGCCCTTGAGTGGAGAAGCTTCATCAGACATTAGATTTATTAGCTGTTGATACGCTCACACTGTGCAGGTTACATGGTCAATAGCTCATTTGACATCCTACCTTATATATGTGAACTGGGATAATTGCCAGAAAATATATAAACGGCTTCTGTTATGGTCCTTTTCTCCTGTTTTCTTTAATATTAACACTCACATTCAGTTAAGGGAAACAGTGAGGTTTACAGTAAAAACTGTGTCACATGTCCCGCGGGATACTAATGATGTGTGTTTGTCACTGGGAGGTGAGATTTAGTGTTAGTCTTAAGAATTGTCCCTTGTCTATAATTTTATTGTTATTTTGAGATATATTTGATGTAGCATTTATATGACTGTTTCTCAAAACGCTGATGTACACGTCATATTGAGATATTATATTATTTATATGATGCTTACTGAGGTCCAAATACAAGCACACCTTTAGAGAAAACAGACAAGAAAAGAGACATTGTTTTCCACACAACATTTATCCCTCAGCATCATTTATTTCCAGCTCTTCCTTTGATAATTTTACACTATTTTTTCTGTTTCTTTTCAACTCAACTACCATAGACAAAATTCAAATAATAACTCGCCTTGACTGTCCTTCTCTTCCAATTCCTGTATAATATAAATGGGAAATGATGAGCAGAAAGCTGCTGAAGTGTTACAGGCCAGTGTCCTCTCTCACTGATCTGTTTTATGATATTTTTACCCAGCTTGCTTCTCTGAAATCCTCTCTCACAGGAGCTGATAAAACATGTTTGTGTCCCTCTGTTCTGCTCATGTTCTGCTGTGATTTATAGTGAACACCTGAACTTGATCACAGTTATTGACTTTCACCTCTAAAGACCTTTCTCCATTTCTCCTGGAAGCTGTGATTTGTGGATGGACAGTCAGAGATCATTAGAGAGCGGATAATAGCAGTAATACTGCACTCACTCTCACTGAAGCTGTTATCAGTTATAGAAACGTTTGGATAGTCTGGGAATGATGCAGGTGCTGTATTGTAGATAATAAAATGGGCAGAATGTTACATACAATGTTACATGAATTGTGTGAGATCTGAGAGCATCTGTTTGACCCTCTCTGGGGCTTTTCTCCTCGGGCAACACTGGAGCTCTGTGAAGGGCTTTTCTCTTCTGCCCCGCTGCCTGTGTTAAGAGCTTACATGTGGGAGCAGACCACAGGGTGGCCGGGGGTGCTGTGGTCAGATATAGAGTCCGTGTGTTGGATGATGTATGGATGATTTGTTAAAATTCAAAGTTTGACAGGAGTGCATGTGATACTCATTAGCCAACAAACCTTCTTTAATTAGGACATATACTCTGTAACAAGAAAGAAAAATAACATTAAATGCAAATTTACTTTAAAATCCTACACACATAAAATGTAGGCAGTGAACCAAGTATGTGGTTTTCTTTAGACTTTAGCCTGGTTTAGTCTTAGTATGTTGTAAGAATGAATTCCCTTGTTACAATTATAAAATTTAAACAATAAGCATGTTGCTTACATGATGCTAACACAATTAGTACTGTTGCTAACCTTAGGTTAACGTAATTTGCACATTGATAACATTATATCAAACAATTACCTTGTAGTAAGCATAATGCTATCATGATTAGCACTGTTGTTGACATTTAGATAGTGGTAATTAAGCTAAAGTTTTAAAACATTGCAAGCATCATTTTTACATTATTAGAAGTTGTTAACATGACGCTAACGCAATGAGCATCATATTAGCATGATACTTAACGTCATGAATGAAACAAACCAACCTTCATGTCTTTCTTATGTTCTGATGCAGAGATATATGTCTTGCTTATCAGTTGCTTAGCTAATGCTTTTGGTATTGAAGGACATGACTTGTGATGTTTTAATAATAATAGATCAAGTCACAAGTGAAAGTGAAACTGAAGTGATATGTGGCCAAGTTGAGGCCCCATATTTGGAATTTGTGATCTGCATTTAACCCATCAAAGTGCACACACGCACAGTAAGTGAACACACGCACTGTGAACACATACACACATTTACATTTACATTTAGGCATTTAGCAGACGCTTTTATCCAAAGCGACTTACAATAGTCGAGGAGACAATGAAGCGGTAAATAGCCGATACAACAATCGGTGAACAAGTGCTACAACAATGCCACCAAGTTACACAGAGAGAGAAGTTACAAAATAAGTATTTTTTTTGTTGTTTTTTTTAAGATAGAGTGAGTAGGTTAGAAAAGAAGGTACTCCTAGTGAGTTAGGTGTAGCCGGAAAAGATGAGTTTTTAGGTGTTTTTTGAAGACACACACACACACACACACACACACACACACACACACACACACACACACTCACTGTGAACACATACAAGGTAAACACACATACACACACAATGTGAACACACACCTGGAACAGTAGTTCGCCATGCCGCCGCGCCCCTGGAGCAGTTGGGGGGAGCAGTGCCTTGCTCAAGGGACTCACTTCAGTCGTGGTGTTGAAGGTGGAAGACAATGCTGGTTATTCACTTCTTCCACATTCAACCCCCCCTTGTACAGAATATCGAACGAGCATCACGAGTACAACACCCAAACCACTAGGCCACGACTGCCACGACTGAGAGTTCATGTGTAAATGAAAGAGATGATGTGTAAAAGTTATCAGCTTCTCTGTCGGTCGTCTCTACAGACCATCATCAACACTGCTGGAGGTAAATCATGATGATCACATTAACACCACAACAACATTGCAGCTTAATTTAACAGCTAATCAACTGACAAAAAAACTGTCTCTAGTCAAAAAAGTAGTAAGAGAAAGTCTGTTAACTTTTTTGTTGATAATGTATTATAAGTGTGTTATTTTTGTCTTATTAATAAAGAAATATATGAATGGTGTCTGCCACAAGTAGAAGCTATTTTATTTTGAAATTCTGTTCTTTAAACGACAACACAATCTCAAAGCAATATCAAAATGTAAATGAAAAGTTTGTCAGTCAGATTAATTTCCAATACATGAATGGGTTTCCCCCCCCCACGATAAACAGCGTAAATACAAGAAAACCTTTTTAAAAGAACTATATAACTTAAATTATGGAGCGGAATGGAATCGTTTTGAATGGAGTTGGAGGAGATTTTTAGTCTTGTATAAGTTTTACAAGAGCACTTACTACCGCTTAAATTAAGAACAATTTCCTACTGAAATATTTATCTGCCAATAACTTCATGGAGCAGAAAAAAACAGAGCTTTAGAATCAGTTAGTAAGGAGAGGAGGAGGAAACAGGAAATGATAAACCTGGAGAGGAGAGATTACTGAATTTCTTCAGCTTTAAGGGGAAATTGTTGTTTCTTCACTGCGCTCACATACACATACACACATAAACACACTGAGATAAACACACTGTAGTCCTGCTCATGTTAATAGAAAGCTGTACTGCAAACACATTGTCTCGGTCATTAAGTTTTCTAATCTAATGAAAAAAAGTTAATTACATTTTTTTATATCTTTAGGAGGTGCTGGTTCTTCAAAGTGAGTTTGTTTGACTTAGAAAATCTATGAAAAGTCACAAGATTAATATCAATTATTGTGTTACATTATGAAGAGATTCATATGTGTTCACTGTGCTGTATGGGGAAATATGTATGAACTGTATGAACTGAACATTTTAATCTACTGTCAACTTTTGATCTGGATGCTCAGAACATTATCTATGTAATTGCAGTATGAGTTTATATAAAAGTCAATAAAAACAGCATCAAGTCTCTCAGCCGAAGCACATAAACAGTGGACAATTACACCTACACTGTTTGATTCTCATTTACTTTTAAAGTCATTTCATACCACGTCTCTTTAATCTTAAATCCCACACTACTGTTGTTTTTACTCTAAATCAAAGCTTCTCTTAACAACTCAAAATATTTGTGTTTGTGTTTAACAATTCTAATGGACATGAAAGTGTTTGATGTCTGTTCAGTTTCAAAGGTGCCTTCAAAGGTATCAGTCGCCATGAGGATTGAATTTTCTCTATAAAAAGCTTGTTTATTAATTTTTGTTTTTTATCAATGACCTTTGATCTCTCTCACTGTGTGCAGATCTGCTGGCAGTGCCCAAGCATCCGTATGCAGCCATGGAGAACTGGGGTCTGAGTGTGTTTGTGGAGCAGAAGATCTTGTTGGATCCCGACGTCTCTTTCTTCTCTTATCAGATGGAGCTCACCATGGTGGTGGTGCATGAGATCTGCCACCAGGTAAAATATTCATATCATTTCCCATATTCTCTGTTCTTTCAACAGTGTGAACATGTGCTGGAATACATAAACCAAGCATACAAGTTGAGGCTCTGAACTCCTCAGACATAAACTCCATGCAGCAGACGATCCTCATCTGAACCTCCTTGCTAAATGTCAGCAGAAGACATTTAAACTCAATTATTTTTCATTTTAGTACATGAACTTCATGTTTGCTTGAGAGCTTTCTGATTTTTTCAGTCTTGAGGCATGTCAGTTTTATCTGAATTTTAACTCGATTTTTGGTGTATAGGATGCTTTTTAATGTGGAAGCTTTTTTAATAGAAATGTCCTGTATCTTCTGCAGTATAGAGGTACAGAATGATATCATCTTTCACATCATGTAGTTTACATTTTTATGAAACTGGGCATCAGTATCCTCCTGTTTTATTATGATTCGATCTGACATCATTCCAGATGGGAACATCTGACAGATTGGAAGGATGTCCCAGTCATTCAACCGATAGGAAGCCCAGTAGAGGTTTCTTCTTGATGTCTTTGTCTTTGTTGTGATGCCTTTATTTTATTGTTTTTCTGAATCCAAGATTAATATTCCACTTGACCATAGGGAACCTTTGAACTGCTCCGAAGATGTTATGTTCACATCAGAGGAAAGAACTTCCTCTCCTACGGAGCCTCATGTCCTGTAGGGATAAAAAACATGACCAAGTTCTCAACAAACCTGTGTGTTAAACAATTCTTCAAAAATATATTCAATAAATATTTAGATATTTATTTAGATTTGATGTTCAGCAGATCAACTTTATATTTATCTAGTTCTCCATACATTATTCTTTATGTGTTCTCTTGTTTAGTGGTTTGGAGATCTTGTCACGCCAGTTTGGTGGGAGGACGTTTGACTTAAGGACTGATTTGCTCTTTCCAAAATGGAACATGGTATGATTTATTTATCTTTGTTAGTTATTAGCTATAAATGTGAATGGGAATGTTTTGCTTCCACTGATAGATGACATGCCTTTAACATATTTAAACATTTAGCTGACAGTTTAATGTGATATTTTAAAAAGGTGATTAATGGTTTTTATCTGTTTTATTGTGTATATACCCTGGAAATCAAACGAACAACCTTTTTGCTTCTGATGCAGTGTTATTTATTTAAATATTTTATATACATAATATACAGCCACATAAAAAAATGATGGGACAATTTCGAATGTAGATTCATTCAGCATTTCCAGATACACAGTTTTTTCATTCCAGTCCTTGTCAACAAAATCCAACCTTTTTGGAATTGAAATAGTCATCACAGTAATGTAAAAGTCTAAGAGCATGACAAGACACATGAAAAACAGTAAAGATATTATGTGTAGCGCTAAAAAATATAACTGTACCTTTTCCTAAAATCATAGTACTGCTCCATTGCTTAAAATTGAATACATCTCTATCCATTATAGCATTTTTAAAATTTATTTTTTTCTACAAAGCATCGCCATGCAGAGAGAACAATTCGGTACCAGTTCAGTGATATATCATAACCGATAATAATGTACAGACGCTTCTCTGACATCATTTTATAGAACTAATTATTTCATTGTTATAAATCATATCTTTATAGAGAACCCTTTTGTGGCCAATTGTACATGCATACATGCTAGACTGCTCAATTGCAAAAGAATCTAAGCATTTCTAATATCATATATGTACTCTTCCCTATAGGGGTCATTTATTTATATGTTTTCTACCTATAATGTTATGCTGTTCTGCTCATATTTTCAAATTGGAAGAGTATTTTTGTGTATTTGCACCTCAATTCTGGATAAAAGTGTCTACTAAATGCTTAAATGCAAATGTAAATGCTGTGATTTTGATTGAATTGTTTGTGTCTTTTGCCCACATAAGTCACTTGAGTAATGCTGGTGTGTGCAGATTATTTTGGGCTGGTGTCATAACTCATAGCTAGTGTATGGGAGACAGGAAGTACACTACAGGCATTGTGCTCTATGATGATAATATGAGTCTAAATAATAAACAAGTAATTTAGTGTTAAGACTGTCATTATTGTCATGACTTATTGTTTTGTCTCGATTATCATTATCCTTCGCTGATATAAACAATACAAATTATTTTTTTATTTTATTATACATATCTATATAAACCAGTAGCTGTTTAGTATTAAAGCCATTTTAACAATCATTCATGTTCAGTTTATGGTGGGATTAAATTAATTTTTATCAAGGTTTACAGCGAAAGTATAATTTTTTATTCATTTTTTATCATGCTTTGCCATTAACATCCCAGAAATTAGCTGTTAAGGTATAAGCTGTTATCAGTGTATATATTTGTCACTGTATATTTTGTTCAGCCTTATTTGTTACAAACTGAAATTTTGTTGACAGCAGCCTGCAGTTTAATTGGAGGATGATGCATTGTCAAATCCATATACACATTAACACGCCAACCTCATGTTTCATTATAAAAAATGCATCTATATTTACATTAATGCATTAGCCTGATTAATCTATACAAAGCAACTTAAGATTTTGTCTATTCATGGGCCTACATATAATACAGAGAGTTAACTTAATTTCTTAGATTAAATGTAAACTATTAATTAATGATAAAATAACTTTTAACTTTAGTTATTTAGTAATTCAAATTTTGTGGCATCTACTGGTGAAGTTACAGTCCACTCCTCATCCGTCCCTTTCAAAACTTTACATTGGCAGACACAGGACAAAAAAGAAAGATGCTGTCATATTTTCACCTAAGATCAAATAATTATAATTATATTTACAAATTGTAGAATAGTTTGTCTGTTTAGGGCTTGTTCTTAAAACATGGCATTATATTCCATATAAGGGAAAGAAAGACCTGACACTTAACGGTTCTGTATGTCAGGTATTTATAAACCACTGAATAAATATTAATGTGTAATATACTGCATTTTTGCCAGTGGATCTACACCTTGTACCCTTTTGCTATTAGTATCGAACTCGTAATCCTAAAGTTGCTGGTTCAATACATGGTACCAGGGGGATAGTATTTTTTAAATATTGTGGAAGATTCTGTGATTCTGAGTGAGGAGACTGTAGTTCATATGTTTCACTTCAATATGCAACACAAAAGACATTTCACATAAACAACTACTTCTTATTAAAAAATCAATCAGATTAAATGTAAAGGAAAATATGTTTTGGTCCATTAAGCAAGGCATGTTTTAATTGTATTTGATGTATTTGAAAGTTATTGATGGAAAATATAACACTCACTGTAAAGGATTTAAAATTTCATTTGAATAGAAATAGAAAATGAATTCAAAGACTTTAATATTTTTTGTATATGTATAAAAAAGCAAGTAGCCACTCATAAATCAAAGATTAATGGTAATATGCAGTAGATTTAACTGGTTAATTTTGTCTTATTTCAGAGTGCTTTTATTTAAATCTCTTTATGAGCTTTGTAAGGGAATTTTTCATTATTAACCCATGAATGAACATATTAACTAATGACAATGTTTAGATGGTAGCTAAAATGACATGTGCATGATTCTTTTTATTTCTAACATAGAGAGCGGAATGTTTGTGGTTAGGGATGTGGATAAGTATTAAAACATGGTGTGACATGATTGATTTTCCTAACAGGATAACGAACAGAGGCTTAAGTCTGAAGATAAGATGATGACGACAATGTAGAGTAAATAACAACTTGTGTGTGAAAGGAAGAATGAATATGATGTATGATACATAGTATTTGTTTAATTTCATTGAAGACACGATCTAAAAACACGATAGTGGGGTGATCTAGCGGGGAACTCATGATTGGTGAACAGTTGTGATGTGAAGGTATACAAATGTAAAGCCAGCGATGGAAAGAAAATTTGAAAATGTATTTTGTAACTTCAATAATTTGAATGTTTGGATAATAGCTCAGTGGATAGAAATAAAGGTGTAATACAGGTTATTAGGGTAGCTTTTTCATACTGTGTCAAGTTGCACATGTTTATTAGACCAAGATATAAAAAAAGTAATAGGTTCCTAATTACGTATATATCTAAACAGTCATTGTGAATGTGATCAGTCAACACAGGGATTTTGCTGGCGGTTCTATTATGAAGATGTTCTGAACCTACAGGGTATTGATTCATTTATAATTCATAAGATTCATATTTTATACATTCTCATTTACATTAACTGATAGACTGTCACTTTCAAACTAGTAATATGAGAACAATAGCTGTGAAAAAGCCAATTTTGATGGATTGTATGAGAGCTTCTGAAAGTAAAAAAAACCACTAATATTCAATAAAATATATTACCGTGATAGCACCGCAGGAAATCTTCAAGAAATATTTCATTTTTCCTAGTAGTTCTTCATGAAGTGATGTTGTTGGACGGTTTGGCTAGTTCTCATCGATTCTCTTAAGAAGTATTTAAAGCTTCATACATTGACAGAGTCTTTGACTGGATTGGATATAAGAAAGTAAGAGCGTGTCTTTTTCACCTTTATCCAAATTTGCAGTTTTTCTACGAAAACAGACTGTCTGTTTTTTTAAATCTGAAAAAGTCTTTCCCATGATAGTGAATGATAATTATTTACAAGAAATTGTAAAAAATCTGATTGTTTAACCAAACAAATACATGTGCAGTATACATATTTGGAACAAATAAAGAATCTCAAGAATTAACCATCAATTATTTCAGAACCCAAATAATTTTCATCATTAAAGATTCAAATTTTTGTTATTCCTAGCCCAATGCTCTTGTTGTCGGTAAGTCAGGCCATAGTTTGTAATTGGTGTTTGCACAGGTCCACCAAACATCTCATTTTCAACAAATGTTATATAATGAACTAAAATAACCATCAGTCCTGCACTTCCCCATCAAGTTACCTTTCATTTTACAGACCTTTATAATATAACATTCCTCAAAGCACTTACAGGAAAAGACATCACAGACTGAGTGGTATGGGGTGTTGAGAGAAGAGAAGTTTATTGCAATTGGATGCTGTAAAATAGTCTTGTTAAGATCATGAGGATACAGACCGTTCTCAACAACAAAAAACAGAATAGTTAATGCAAACCTATTTCATATAAATGTTATCACTTTAACCAACTTTTCTAGCTGATCTTCTGTTCATAAAAAACATATTTAAACATTTTGAATGTGTTTATTGTGTGTCTGCAGGGAGCCGCTCTGATCCGTATGTTGGCTAATGTCATGGGACAGCCCGTATTCCAGAGAGGACTCAATGTAAGTCAAATGTTTTTCTATTGCTCTCTCTCTCTCTTTTGTTATTTCTTATGGTTGTATTTAGAGCTGGCCCAAGGGAGAAGTGAACTGAGCAGCCGCTTAGGGCCCTGCGGCCAAGAGGGCTCCCATAAGAGTACATAACATTATTTTTTTATGTAAAATAAATAATATCAGATTGGTAATGAAATGCCTTATTCAATGAAAGTAAACATCAACTCAAGATTATGTCAACAGATAACTGATAGATCGACTCATTGGCATACTGATTGAGACTATAGAATGAATATAAACTAAACAAGGCTATGCCATTAAAATGAACAAAAAAGTTTTTTTACCAGGACTGTGAACACTACGGCTTTAAAATTACAATTATTTTCCACAATTAATGCCCCATCCATTATTCTGTCATCGTTGTCTAGTGTTGCATTATATGATCAGGCCATTAATTATATTAAGGCATTTAATTTATTAAGGCAAGCTTTATTATGGTGGTATTGACGCACGCAGTATAGATAAATAGGCTGTGGAACATGGCTTAACGCAACACGACAGAGTTTTAGCCCTCAATGTGTAAAGTCTTTAAGTGCCTGTAAGATTCTAAACCTAATTTTACCCTTTCTTTTGTTTGTGTGTGTGTGTGTGTGTGTGTGTGTGTGTGTGTGTGTGTGTGTGTGTGTGTGTGTGTGTGTGTGTGTGTGTGTGTGTGTGTGTGTGTGTGTGTGTGTGTGTGTGTGTGTGTGTGTGTGTGTGTGTGTGTGTGTTGGTACCTGGAAACAATCTGATAAGTTACAAATCCAAAAGTTCATGATAAAGCTAGTTATATTTTTAAACAGAAATCAGATGTCTTTTCAACCAGCAAACACCAGGATTGCAGTCATCTAGTTACTTCTGTTAAGTGTTGGGATGTTGCAACAAACAATACAATTATTAATGTTTTGGAACTTTCTTTTGGGCACTTTAAAAAAAGCAAAGAGCGCATAAAACCTGCTTGAAGCCACAGCTCTTAAAGGGACCATACACTTTATCTTTTGCATTTTATGAACTAAGTGGTAAATAGTGTGAAAGTTTGAGATAAAAATGTGGCTCCTATTTTAATATTTAAAGCATTTGTTTTCTTTTGATTAATGTATTTTTAGAAACGACTTTTTTAAGATTAAGTCACATCCATAACCCTAAATATTCTTTATCTATAGACATATAAAATTCAAAACATACTTAATATATATAGAGCTGTCCCTTGTCTATTGGTTGGGTATTAATACTTATATAAAAATAGTTATAATTTTTAAGAACATAGCCATATGGAGGGGTTTATCACTTTATTTTATGAATATGCATAAAACTTTACAAAGTTAATTATCAGCTAAAAATGTATATCATATGCTTTTGTTCAGTTTGATTTTATTTCAAAGCGATTTAAAGCAGGCTCATTTTACTATAAAATAACTAAAACTTCTGCTTTTGAAGTTGTATATTGATGCCGCTAAAATTGATACAGACATGCATTTACAATCATTACTGCTTCAAACTGTTCCCAAAAATTTAACATAGCCTTTAGTACTCCAAGTGTACATGTATTTTCCAGTTTTGTCATTTCCAGTTTAGTTAAACACAAAATAAAATATTCAGGTCAAGCTTTTACCTGAATTATCTCTATACGGTTGATTTTTATCTATTCAGGTTCACTTCATTCTGTCCCTTACTGTGTAGATTCTTTTTCTTCCATGTCTCTGCATAATTAAAGCTAAAGAACAGACAGAGCTGTGTTCAAAATATATAACCAGCAGCAGTCAGACAGCAGGTCCATCTCTCTCTCTCTCTCTCTCTCTCTCTCTCTCTCTCTCTCTCTCTCTCTCTCTCTCTCTCTCTCTCTCTCTCTCTCTCTCTCTCTCTCTCTCTCTCTCTCTCTCTCTCTCTCTCTCTCTCTCTCTCTCTCTCTCTCTCTCTCTCTCTCTCTCTCTCTCTCTCTCTCTCTCTCTCTCTCTCTCTCTCTCTCTCTCTCTCTCTGTTGTGAGATTAATTTATTTTAAATTCTATGATCTTCCAGCCTGACTTGGCACTCTCCGACTTTCATTAAATAGAAGTTTTATATGCAGAGAAATTGTTCACATATGTCTCCTTGTGTTGGTTGGTTTTAAGAAAAATCATTTAGAAAGATGAATAAAGAATTATTTATAATGTGCTTTGGCTGTTCTGAGAAAGATTTGTCCAGAATAGTCGATCTAGCTCAATGGTGCTTGCATATTTAAAACAATCAGTCTTTTGGATTCATTTGTGTAAATACAGTTTGGATATCCACAGCTTGACAACACATGATACTGCTGACCTGACTTGATAACAGTAGTGACTTTCAAAATATGCTTGACAACATTCTATTTATTAATTAAACCAAGGTCTCACCAACCACTCACAGACCAGTAGACATCATTATAGTTTCCACTAAAATCCATACAAATCTCTTGAAAACCACTTAAACCGTAAGCATGACTTTAATGGTTTCTAAATAGTTTTTTCCACCAGGGAATAGATAGTTTTTTCCACCAGGGAATAGAAACCACCACAGAAATTTCTGTTTCCATTGAAGGTATTACAAATTTTCTTTTTGTTTTGTGTTTGAGACATTATTCTTGTAGGATTTAATGGTGTTCTATTTGGTTCCTATCTACCAACATCCACCAACAAATCTCTTCACTCACCATTACATTAAAACCAATGCAGTGCCCATTACAACCATTTAATCTATTTTTTAGTTATGTTTGGGCAAATATCTAATATTATTTTTAGCCAAACAAAGACTTGCTGTCTTCTAAGACGGTCAGAAACCACTTAGATTGGTTGATAAAAACCCATCTATATGGCTATGTTCTTAAAAACCACCAACATTTTATGTATCCCACACATTTGAACAGTATTTAATATGTTTGATGATAATTTGTCATATAACACTCGTGGAATCCCTTTCCTCTCGCACGGCCCTTGTAATTAATGTCTGCTATTACTTCCGCTCCGGCGCCTCTGACAGTATGTTAATATTACCATGCTGTCTTTAGTAAAGGATTGATTTATTTTCACTGTTGCAGTGAGCAGAACACATCAGTGTCAAAACAATGACAACACACAGTGACAGCCCAATCAGAGACTAGATTGAAACACATGGTCACTTGGTATTCAGACTACTGCTGCACTTATGATATTAATGTGGTTCAAACATTATCCTCACAATCATGGCTTTAGACTCTGAATGCTGTAGTTAGAATCAGCAGGTCTTCTGTTTTGCATTTTTTAAACAGTGTCTCTTTACTCCAACAATAGATAATGGAGATTCATCTCTCATGGTCACTTGATAGTTATCAAGGAATCTCATGCAGCAGGGAAAGACGTCGCCTCCAGATATTTTTATCAGATGAATGATAAATGTGCACTCAAGGATCAGACTCTTTCTTCAAGTTTGCCATGACCTGTGTCACTGATACTGCAGGGCAGACAGAGTCTCTGATAATGCATTTTATCAGAGAACTGATCCCACACGGGTGATGTTGTTTCAGTAGCTACAACATTACAGAACACCCACAGTTCTTGACATAATGAACTGATTTGTAATGTGGTGCCATTTAGTTAGAATACAAAAGAAATGATTCAACATAGTGTCATTACACCCTGCTCTTACTGAGTCAAAAATCTAAATAATTTGATGAATTTGAGTCTTTTTTATGTGTGTTTCTGTATTTTTGCAGGATTACTTGGTGATGCACATGCACAGGAAAGCTGCAAGAAATGATTTGTGGAACCAATTCTCGGAGGTAAGATTTTGCCCATGCAAATGTTGGTAATGGTAAATTATATTCCTTTCAGGTGTGTGTGTGTGTGTGTGTGTGTGTGTGTGTGTGTGTGTGTGTGTGTGTGTGTGTGTGTGTGTGTGTGTGTGTGTGTGTGTGTGTGTGTGTGTGTGTGTGTGTGTGTGTGTGTGTGTGTGTGTGTGTGTGTGTGTGTGTGTTGGTTTTTGTGGTATATGAGGACTTTTGGCATGACTACGCACCAGCACTATGGGGACATTTTTGGTTTATGAGGACAGGGGCCATGTCCTTATAAATCCAGCACTGTAGATGCTATTTTCTAAGTCCCAGAAGCACAATTCTGCTTTTTCGCGCCATGTCCTTATAGACCACAAAACCCTGAATTTATACCACACACAGTGTAACCTCTGACCCTGATGGTGTGCCCCTGTAGTCTGGTCGCTGTACTGCAACTACGTCATTTAAAATTAGCATAGAACACACAAGTGTACGTTTTAAGGCCTCTGATTGGCTGGATACAAGAAATCTGGTCCGTGATTGGCCATTAGATTGGCCATTGGCGGCAAAATCTCTCGCAACAAGATGGCGCCGGTGGGCGGGGCTTCGTTAATGGCAGGAAAGCTCCAGGACGGATATTTTATATCATCGTACGACCAAAGTAAGTGATTGAATTATTAAAAATATTATTGAATACTTAGTTTTAACCACTTGAAGTGTTTAAGTCCATCTATAGATAATAATTGTTCATTATTATATTTAATCAAGCGCATGTCGCTCGATACTATCTGATTGCTATCTTGCATTTAACATATGTGCTAAACATTACAGAATAAAGTATAAAAAGTACATAATGTATTAAAATGTATACATTGTATAAATGTATTTCCAGTAGCATGTTAAAAACAATCATTTAATCATGATGACGACATGTTGTCATGGATACTGGGTCATAATGTATCTGGATGTATCTTTAATGGATGCTTAAAGTGTGAAGTTGTATTTCTAATGAATACAAACTGTTAAGATAACATGTGTATGAATGTGATATGTTGATATAAGTTTGAAAATGATATGTTAAGTAGTATGACAATGTTTTCCTCTATAAATCAGTGTGATGTAAACATGATGATGATGATGAGAAGAAGAAGAAGGAAAGACAATCCAACAGAAGAGGCTCAACACTTCTGCCTAAATAATAAAGATAAAAATGGATTTGAGATCAGATTCATTGATTACCTTAAAGGTGAGTAAAGGGTTTCTGAAGCCGTCTTGGGTTCATTACATGGTCACATATCATTTCTGTATTGTATTTGCTGTGTTTAGGAAGAGGTGTTTTCAGTTGTACTGACTTTGAGAAGGGAGATTTCCTCTTGGAATACAGAGGAGATCTCATTAGCAAGGAAGAATGTGAGAGGAGGCAAAGAATATATCATAATGCCCTCAAAGTATTCATGTTTGAATTTCGCTTCAATGGCAAATTCTTTTGGTACGTATAAAACTCCACTTTATACATCCAATTTTATTTTTTTAATTTAGAGTTTATTCATTGTTATTGTGTGTTAATGATCACATTTGTATGATTAAACACAGGGGTTTACCATTAAATGTCTGATATTAAATGTATAGGGGTGGTTTCCTGAACCAAAAGTTACTAAATGTTAGAGTTCTTTAAACTGAAAACAGCTTACACACAGACATATGTAACAATACATAAATTCCATTGTTTTGTCACAAAAGGCAGATGTAAGAAGTAGTGAGGTTTTGTACGACAATGTCCACAGCACTAACATTTTCAAACTTAACAAAGGTCAGTTTAATCCAACCCCCTTAAGAAGAGCCCCTATTAAGAATAATGTTTGATAGAATTGGAATGGGTAAAGCAAACAAGAATCCATGATCTGTAACTAAGAGTTTAATTCTGGTTTGTTTAGTGTTGACGCAGCTCGAGATGATGGTTCTCTGGGCCGGCTTGTAAATGATGACCATATTAGTCCTAACTGCAGGATGAAGACCATCCGTGTGGATGGGAAACCACATCTCTGTTTATTTGCCATAAGAAGCATTTGTACTGGTGAGGAGATCACATACAATTATGGCAATTCAGAGTGGCCATGGCGTTGCAAGGTATTTAAATCTTTACCTTTAATAAATCAAAGTGTCTGTTAGAAAAGGCCTTTTCTGGCCATGTGATTACTGGACATGTGATCACGGCATGAACATAATTCATATTCTCATTCCTCTTTATTTTTAAAGAATGCATGTGCATGTTTCTTTAGAAATGTTTTTTCCTCTGTAAGGGTTATGCAGTTTGTGCATATATTATTATAATCCGTGTATTGTTTTTATTGTCACATTTACATTTAGGCTTTTGGAAGATGCATTTATCGAAAGCAACATACATTGCATTATATTATTATGTAATATTATGAATATGTGCAGTCCCTGGGGTTGAACCCTTGACTCTGGCATAATTAAGACCATGCCCTAACTACTGAGGAGGAAGAGCTGTTATTAAAGCCTAATATACGAGGAAACTATTGTTTTACAGGACAGTGCTGTGTACTTGTGTTTATAAACATGTGTATGACTAAATGCTGTTTTTAGAGAACCACAGTTTTATAAGGACATCCTTGGCCAATGGTCTTTATGCTTGTCTTCTAGACTGCCTGTGTATTGTTAATTTGACTAAGGCAGTGTTTATGAGGACACTTGGAAATGCTGGGATATAGAGGTGGGAGATGATGTTTAGGCAATAATCTCAAATACAAATTTAATTTGAAGTTCAAACTAAGTTCTAGTAGAGGGTATTTTCGGGTCAAAAATTACAGGAAGGGATTCAAACATAAAATACTGAAACCAGGTCTAATTCTGCGCTCATGAACTCCCTCACATGTGTTCAGAGTTTTAACAGACATTATTACAGAGTACCTGTTCAAGATGGACTGTGAGCTAAACAGAGACATAACATCACAAACCTATGATCCATAATGTTTCCAGAGAATGTGCAAATTCAAAGAACATAATATTATTGTTCTTGCTCTATTCAAGCCTTTAAAAAATGTTTTTCATCAAATCTTGTTAACTTTAGATGACAGGTGTAAAGCAACAATTGAATCCTCAAGAAATTGCAACTAAAAAGGTATCTGGAAAGGTAATAATTGCACACACTTTTCAGTTATTACTTAATATTAAACTTGACCTGATCCCATAGAACAGGGTTGCCCAACCCAAAAGGGCCGGTGACCTGCAGAGTTTAGCTCCAAGCTTGAAACAAACCTGAAAGAAGCAGTAGAGTTGGTCAAAAGCAACATGCTTAGGAGTTTTGGAAATACAGGGCAGGAAAGATATTGGGCTGTAGTTCTCCAGAGTAGAAGTTTTTAGAGTGTCTTAATTTAACAGTTGGCTGATGCGAGCCTCTTTAAAGGTTGTTGGAAAAGTAACGGTGTTGAGATATAAGTTATTGATGTGGGTGAGAATAGAGACGATTGATGGAGAGAGCCTGAAGGAGATTAGTGGAGACAGGATCTTGAAGGCAACTATAACAATAGAAAGTGAAGGTGTGTTAGCAAGAAATGTAATCAATGGATCACTGTTGCAGTTTTTAAAGAGTCTGTCCTAAAACCTTTGAATTGAGTTTCTATATAATTCGTATAAAAAGTAATATTACGTTTTCTTTTGTCGGATGGGGCAGTTGTTATTGGACAGCCCTAACTGTGATGTTATTATGGTTGTTCTTAACATGGTTAAAGAGAGTAATCTGTGATATCTGAGCTGTGAATATAGGAATTTAGCCCAGTATTCTATCAGTTATCAGTTGCAAATGTCAAAATATTTGTCTTACAGACGGCTAGTGAAGATCAACAGAATCTGAAGGAATCGAGCACTTTATTCCAGTCAGAAGTCAGAGATCAAATGGATGAATCGGTGGCAATGGATTTGATTGTCCGTGAACCTGCTAAAGAACTTAAAAAGGTTTTTCTAGAGGTTCTGCTTTATTTATTTCAGTTTCAAAGCCTGTGGCATCAGTACATCTGCTTTTTCTGTTCTAAATTACAGGTTTCTCTTGAGAAGAGTCAGTTTGCATTACAGAACCATGATACTCATGAGAAAAAGTGAGAAAAAGGGTGGTGAGAAGGTAATTTTGTTTTGAAGAGTTTTCTATGATTTAGGAAAAGGGGAACATGTAGCTTCTGTGTCTGTTGATGTATAAGTCAATTTTTCTCCATGCTTTCAATTCTTGGTGCTCGCAGTTATTGACTGTCAAAGAGCATTTGCTAAATGAGGAGCAGAGCTTTGGAATACCCACAGAAGGACTCAAGCAGGTTACTCTTGAGAAGAGTCAGTTGGTATTAGAGAATCATGATAGGCATGAGAAGAAGGGTGGTGAGAAGGTAATTTTTTTTGAAGAGTTTTGTATGATGAAGATGCGAACAAGTAGTTTGTGTTGAGATACCACTTCACATTGCTGTCTGTTCCCAATATTTTTCCAGATATCTGCTGACATAGAGCATTTGTTAAATGAGGAGCAGGGCTTTTGTGCACCTATGGAAAGTCTCAAGCAGGTATGTGAAATGTTTTGGTGTATGTTATACATTTAGTATTGAAACTGGATGCAGGAATAAGCTATTCTGCTGTGAGAGTATTACTTTCATCATGTACCCATCCTCTGCAGAAGACAAAATAGGATATTTTAAAAAAAGTTGCTAACTGAACAACAACATCACTCATTGACTATCATTGTATTAACACGAACCCTGTCAAGTGAATGGGTGCCACTGATTTTGGGTTGCCAAAATTCTTTAAAGTATAATTTTTTGTGTTCTGAAGTAATCGTAAACTCATAGTTTTAGTCTATAACTTCAGAAACAGTACACTGCAATGTTATATACTGTAAGTGACTTGTCAACAAGTGTATTTTCTGAATGTAAAGTAGCATAAGTGAATGCAAGTGTTGCATTTGACAAGTACTTAAGATATGTCTGTTGTATGTAATGCGATAAATTAATTGAAATACTTAATTTATCGCATTTTGCAATCAAGGTTTAAGTAATGTTTTATATTTGAATATATGTAATAAAAACGCAACAGTTTAATTGCAACAGTTAAAACATACTTATTCATTGAAATATGCACACTTTAGCAAATCCACGTACTACTGAGTATTAACCAAAAATACTCCATAATCTTCTCTAAATTAATGACTTAATATTCAGTCAGGCTCAGGCTGAGAATTCTGATTGACTCTCAGACAAGGGCAATCTAATGACACAATTTTCTAAGTGGTATAGATAAATGACTTAGAAACATGAAAATGCGGATGTGCCGAATACTACTGTATAGACAGTACTGTATATCTTTTGAAGAGTTTTTTCTATCATGTTTTTTGAAGGTTTGCAGACATGTTGTGACCTCTACAACAATATCCATTTGGGAAAAGTGTGCCGCATGTGTAGGACCTGTTGTGCCATTGAAGTGGCTTGGACTAAGGTGTAAATGTTAGTATCCTTTTTTTACAGCTTGACCCATTTACATATTTTGTATTTCACAGTTAACCACTTATCTATAAATTTTTATAGTGTGCTCCAGCTTTTGGCACAAGTCCTGCTACGTGAAACTTTATGGAAAGCAGTCAACAATGGTAAGATGTAGTTTCTTTTTATTCATGTTCAGTTAATTGCTTTAAAAGTAATCATACATATCTTGACGTTAGGATATAAGTTCAGAAGAAGAGCTATCAGATGAGGAGTACATACCACAGTCTGAGTCAGACAGTCAGTCAGATAGTTCAGAAGAGCTGACAACAAGAACAGAAAGACAAGATCAAACTAATCTTCCCTCACAAATACTGAAAGTGGTCCCCTCTAGATCAGATGTACCTGTCCTGGATATATGTCAGAGCAAAGGAAAGCAAATCTTGAAAGCAAGGGAAGCCAAGTTTGACTTACTTTGTCATGAAGAGAATATTGAGCTAGATAGTGACTCGGGTTCGGATTTGCGGAGGGTTACGGATGTAGTGATGTCATCCCTCTCATCAGATAATGATGAGGCGTGTCATGTGAAGACAGCAGGTAGGAATAAGTCGCAAGAGAAAGGGCCATTAACCAACATTCATGAAACAGTTCATTGTTTGCAGTCAACACAAATCTCCTGTTCAGTAAACAGTAAGAATTACTGTTACATCTGTGGGAAACCGCAATCCAAGTTAGCCCGCCATTTGAAAACTCATATGTCTGAAGTCGAAGTAGGACAGGCACTGTCACTCCCAGTCAACTCAAAAGAACGCAAAGCAATGCTACAAAAGCTCAGAAATAAAGGCAATTATCAGCACAACACAGATGTTTTACAGAATGGCGAAGGGGCTCTTAAATTGAAAAGGGCACCAAAAAAAGAAAAGGATGCCAAAGATTATGTGCATTGCATGTACTGCAAGGGAATGTTTGTACGGAGAGATTTGTGGCGTCATTTGCGTAAATGTCCCTCAAAACCAAGGGATGCTGACGAAGAGCAAGGGAGGACCAGAGTCTTGGGTTTGGCAACTATTGCAGAGTCTGCATTCAGTCAGCAGATCTCTCAAGGAGTCTGGAAGCTTTTGGGTGTGATGAAGCATGATGACGTTTCCGTTGTTGTTAAAAGTGACTGGAGTATTCTTCAGCTTGCACAGTCGTTCTTTAACAAACATGGACATGACCCTACTAAATTTGAATACATACGACAGAAACTCCGTGAAATTGGAAGATTGTTGTTGACTTTGCGTCGAGAGTTTTCCATTTACAGCCTTGAAGAGGCTGTGAAACCTTCTAATTTCTATAGACTTATTCAAGCAGTCCAGAGCGTGTCTGGCTATGACGAAGAGAGTCACTGCTACCAAAGCCCTAGTCTTGCACTCAAACTTGGTCATTCATTGAATAAGATCTGTGAAATCATTCATTGTAGGGCACTCATGTCTGAAGACAAAGAATTGATTTCCTCAACAGATACCTTCAAAAAGCTCTACTCCTCAAAGTGGTCAGAGTTGATCTCCCACTCTGCGCTTGTCACACTGAATGAGGCCAAATTTAACAAGCCATCGACGTTGCCTTTCACCAAAGATGTACAGTGTCTTCATCAGTTCCTTGAAAAGAGCACAAATTCTGCCTTTGAGAAACTAAAAGAGATGGCTTCACCTCAGAGCTATGCAGATCTAGCCAAAGCAACTCTAGTAAGAGTAATTGTATTCAATCGCCGGCGGGCAGGAGAGGTGTCAAAAATGCTGCTTAAAAGCTTTCAAGAAAGGGACAGCACTTCTCTTCACGAGGATGTTTCTCTGGGTCTTAGCAGGTTTGAACAGAAACTCTGCAGTCATTTCAGTCGTGTTGAGATAAGAGGGAAAAGAGGAAGAAAGGTGGCTGTTCTTCTTTCACCTGATATGGTGGAGGCATTGACACTGCTGGTAATCAGGAGAAGTGAGTGTGGGGTGCATGACACCAACAGTTTTTTGTTTGCTAGACCTCACTGCCAAAGTCATTATAGAGGCCAGGACTCGATTCGGGTCTACGCAAGTGAATGTGGAGCTCAGAATCCAGAATTTCTGCGTTCAACACAACTGCGCAAACATGTCGCTACTCTCTCACAAATCCTCAACCTAAAAAACAATGAACTGGACCAAATTGCCGATTTCTTAGGGCATGATATCCGTGTACATCGTGACTATTACAGGCTACCTGAAGCCACTACTCAGCTGGCTAAAATATCTAAATTGCTGCTAGCTATGGAGAAGGGCAGTCTTCCTGATCTTCAGGGCAAATCCCTTGACGATATTGAGATTGAAGGTATGTCTATGCTGGTGTAGATAGTCCAGTTAGTTGCATACATTTATTGGGAGGTGTGAAGTTATGAATCATGTGAAGTGCTGTGCATCTCTTAAGTGCAGTGAATGATTTCTTTTAAAAGTGTAACATGTAAATATTTTTGTGTTGTATCCGAAATGAACAGATGTAGAAACTCATTGTGTTATATGTGACTTTTACTGGAAGATGAGATCAGTGTGAATGATTCTGAAGCCAGTGGTCCTGATGAAAGTGATGCTGATGATGATGATGTGTCTGCTGCTGCTGCCTCCAGTCATGTTGTTTCTGCTGCTTCCTACAATCATGCTGGTATGTTAACTTAACTTTATGTATTTATTTTTTGACGTTTTACTTTTTATTGTTTGTTTTAAATTATTTGCATCAATATTTTGCACTACAACATAATTGTTGTTAGGATGAATTTTGCAGGATTTATACACCAAAATATTGTTCAAAGTTAAGCATGGTTATGCTTAAGTTTGACACTTATATTTATAGTTTACTGAATTCCTCTGCAACATTACTAATTTTCTGTCCTTTAATTGTACGTTAAAACATTAAACTCCACTATTAAATTCAACGTATATTTATTCCTTATCTTCTGCATCAGTCTTCAATACCAGATCACAAGATTGTGCAAAGCTAACCAAATATTATAGAGTGCAATGTAAATTGCATTTGTGGCTAATACTACTTTTTTAGATGTCAGAAATCTTAATGGAGAGGTATAACATACAGTTTCTGTCAATATTATGTTAATCCTGAGTACATGTAGTTTAGAATCGCGTTGTTAATTACTCTGAAAAGTATTTTGGTTACCTAAATTTACAGAAGATAGATACAGCTTTACGATTGTTTCTGAAAGTCGAGCTCACACACTGATGCTTGTGCTTTTCTTAGCTCACTAGTTGACGGGATTTAATGAGAAAATGGCCGATAAATAACTTGTGATCTGCTGACAGATAGAGGTTGAATATTTGAGGGCGTTTATGAAGCCTTTCTCTGAAGCAAAGAAATACCAAGTCATGAGTCTAACTCGATTTTTAATAAAAAGGAACCCATTTGAACATGCCTAATCAACACTTTTAACAGTCTAAAGCTTCTGTTAATACTACTAAATAAGTGTATAATGCTAAAGGCAATACCACTAGGGTCAGTAGTGCAGACATTATGTATTTATAAAGGTTGTTCTTGTTTTCCCCTGAAAAAGTGCCATTCACCAAAAGCACCATATAAGGTCTTGGGGACTTCGTAGCATTTTCAGCCAACCATTAAATGTTTTAAGCCATTTATTGAAAAAGTGATTCAGTGTATCAGTAGGAAATATCACTTTCAAACAATCATTTATTTTTCACATCCATTGAAATAGTATTTTTTAAAATGTAATAGTCCAGTGAGAGTGTGACAAAAGTGGATACCTGCACATGGAAATCTGGTCCCACCAGCATCAAGTCAATCTTTCAAATTAGGAGAAGGAAAAAACTTTGGCAATGTCTCCATGACACTACAAGAGACCTACCTGCACTATTTCTTTAATTCTTTAAAGGGGGAATCACTCATTATCAACTTTACGTTACTTAATTTACATATGATTATACTTCTGATTACTAAATCTGTCAAACATTTAGTTTGTGGTGAAATTACTATAAAGTGCAAGTATTGTATAATGTGCAATAGGTGCAATAATAAATGTTTAACTGTTGTCAAAGCAGGTGTTCAGATGCCCATTGGAATAGCTGCTGAAGTGTGTTCAGGTATCCAGGTTTTACATTAGAATGCTGCCATCAATGTAAGTATGGACTCTTATCAAATTAAAAGCTAATTGAAGTACACATTCTTATGTACAGAGAGTGAGACAGAGATTGGGAACCCACGAAAATGTCAGAAAGTTTGCTGGTCAACTGCTGAGGTTACGGCTGTGATGAAACATTTCAAGCCACACATAACCAAAGGAAAACTGGCAACACTGTCTGAATGCCAGCAGTGTAAGGCTGCTGAGGATCCTGTTTTGGCAAAGCGCACAGTTCAAAACATACGAGATTTTGTACGAAATCGTGGAATTAGTTTGAAAAAAAAAGCCAAAAATCAGTGATTCGTCCTTTTCAGATGAGCAATATAAGATTTATTATTTTCTGTACTCCTATACTCATGTCTTTTATATTAAAATAAACCATGGAGTAAAAAGTATATTTTTGGATCCAGTTCTCTTTATTTACCTTAGTCTAGACAATACACAATGTTGTCACATTTGTGGGTTGTGTATGGTAAAGTGCCAGTAAATCACATTTGTCCTTAAAATGTTGTAAGATCCTTTGTTGTGTATTGTATTTATTTTCCAGTTCTTATCAGTCACATTAGTCTTGACAATACACAATGTCGTCTTGTTTTTGTGTGGTGTACAGAAATGTGCCATTAAAACACATTTGTCCTTATAATGCAGTAGAAACTGTCATTGTCTATTGTATTAGTGATACAGTTCTCTTTAACCACATGGGTCATTACAGTACACAGTGTTGTCACATTTGTGTGTTGTGTATGGTAAAGTGCCAGTAAATTGAATTTGTCCCCTTAAGTCATCAAAATATTGATGTCCTCATAAATAAGGCAGGACTTTCCAAACCCCAAATTTTTCAAGGGCGGGAACTTTTAAGAGTGGGCGGGAATGACCCTGTATACCACTAAAATATCATATCACTTTAATTTCTGTTCTGTTGTGTGTATGTTAAATTTAAAGCCAGATTTGACACCAGCTCGTCAAAAGAAAATTTTTGATAGGGTTATTGTCTCTTCAGGGCACTGGGAAAGGTGGGTCCCATTAAACCACCATCAGACTGGTTTGGAGATCTGAGTCCTTATATACCACAAAAACCTGTGTGTGTGTGTGTGTGTGTGTGTGTGTGTGTGTGTGTGTGTGTGTGTGTGTGTGTGTGTGTGTGTGTGTGTGTGTGTGTGTGTGTGTGTGTGTGTGTGTGTGTGTGTGTGTGTGTGTGTGTGTGTGTGTGTGTGTGTGTGTGTGTGTGTGTGTGTGTGTGTGTGTGTGTGTGTGTGTGTGTGTGTGTGTGTGTGTGTGTGTGTGTGTGTGTGTGTGTGTGTGTGTGTGTGTGTGTGTGTGTGTGTGTGTGTGTGTGTGTGTGTGTGTGTGTGTGTGTGTGTGTGTGTGTGTGTGTGTGTGTGTGTGTGTGTGTGTGTGTGTGTGTGTGTGTGTGTGTGTGTGTGTGTGTGTGTGTGTGTGTGTGTGTGTGTGTGTGTGTGTGTGTGTGTGTGTGTGTGTGTGTGTGTGTGTGTGTGTGTGTGTGTGTGTGTGTGTGTGTGTGTGTGTGTGTGTGTGTGTGTGTGTGTGTGTGTGTGTGTGTGTGTGTGTGTGTGTGTGTGTGTGTGTGTGTGTGTGTGTGTGTGTGTGTGTGTGTGTGTGTGTGTGTGTGTGTGTGTGTGTGTGTGTGTGTGTGTGTGTGTGTGTGTGTGAGCACATGGCTGTGTCTTATTTTTATTTTCGCCATGTGCTCCCCCTCATCCTGCTTCCTTGTTATCTGTTGCCACGCCCCCTTTTCCATCTGATCTCATCACGATCACCAGCTGATGCCCATTTTCTCACCATATATACTCTCACTGAATTTTCTCCCGTTTTTTAGATGATTGTTTGATGTGGTTTGATGTGGTTTTCGGTGTTCGTTTGGTCTGGATGTTCCTGCTCGTTCTCTTGTCAGTCGGTTTGTGTCTAGATTACTTCACTGGATTGATCAACATTTTTCATCTTTCACCATTCTGGCCATCTTGTCCCTCCGTCAACCTCCATTTGAGAAATCGTCCTACTCGTTCATCCTGGTCATTGTGTTCTCTATTCATCCTAACTGTTCAATAATCTGGATTTACTTGAAATTGTTTACGTTTCATCTTTCTCGTGACATTATGTAACTGCTCATAGATGCCATTAACTTATGCTGCCTGAAAACACTTACTTGCATCATCTCATGTTTTTTCCTAGAGATACTAAGTGGAAAATGTTTATTAAACGGTTATTTGATCTTTACGTGAAGAACTTGCTTCGATTTAGATGTGTATCCATATATCTGATGTATTCGCATAAAACTGATTGTTATGTACAGTAAACATCAAAAGTGAAAAATAAAGCTAACAGACCTGATGTATGAAGTCAAGCAGGTTGTTTTTTTCTCGATTTTATTGGAATTTATAACTATTTTACAAAGTGGTTATTTATCTGAATGTTGTATTATGTATTTATGATTTTAAAACAAATGAAGGCAGTCCCCTAACCCAACTCCTAAACTTAATATCACTGCTGTGAAAGTAAATCATACTATAACAAACAAATAAGATTGTACTATTTCATGCAAATTGGCCACCCTCATAATATAATCACAACTTACTGTTTTTTGTTGGTTGTACTAGCTAAATGTCCCCTTAGTATGGTTCAGTAAAGTTACCAGAAGTGTTTAAAGAGACCCAAGAATGATGATACAAATTTTTAAAAAGGTATAATTTAAGTCCACAACTGATCTGCACATTATGCAATTAAATCAAGGAACACATTATTCTAATAAGTCTCATTAATCACCTTGTTCATTGCATCTTTCATCCTTTCTGTAAAACACCCTGTTTTAGTTCATCCCTCTTAAAGGTGTGCCTGATATGCCAATGTATTCTGATTGGTCATATGGCCTAAGGAACTGTGATCTGTGTTCAGTGCATATCAGCAATTTAATGCCCGTACTTGATGTGACCATACAGATATTATGTGAATCCAGTTACTTCTATAACGTGTTGTCATCAACTCTTTATGGAAGTATCTGGATGCCTACAACTCCAGGCATTGCTGTAGTCCAAGACATCTTAATTCTGTTAAAGACTCAAACTCGCTTTATCATGAACTTTGGGATTTGTTACTTCACAGATGTTAACATGAACTAGCACAATGAAAAAACAATAAAATGTCAAATTAGGACCTAAGAGGCTCTGTAAAGGTTCTTTATGGAACAATATAGACAATAAAGATTCTTCTATGGCATCATGAAGCATCTTTATTTTAGCAGGGCACACAGATCTACAGTTTCCAAAAGGCCAAGCAGTTAGTTGAGACAGGACAGTTGGTGAGGTGTTTGCGATACTGAGAAGAAATCTCACAGGGAAGTTGGGCTTGGGTGACTAAAGACAAATCTGTAGACATAACACATCAACATCAACGAGCTATAAGCATACAAAATAACACACTTGAACAAAATAAAAGTGTGTGTGTGTGTGTGTGTGTGTGTGTGTGTGTGTGTGTGTGTGTGTGTGTGTGTGTGTGTGTGTGTGTGTGTGTGTGTGTGTGTGTGTGTGTGTGTGTGTGTGTGTGTGTGTGTGTGTGTGTGTGTGTGTGTGTGTGTGTGTGTGTGTGTGTGTGTGTGTGTGTGTGTGTGTGTGTGTGTGTGTGTGTGTGTGTGTGTGTGTGTGTGTGTGTGTGTGTGTGTGTGTGTGTGTGTGTGTGTGTGTGTGTGTGTGTGTGTGTGTGTGTGTGTGTGTGTGTGTGTGTGTGTGTGTGTGTGTGTGTGTGTGTGTGTGTGTGTGTGTGTGTGTGTGTGTGTGTGTGTGTGTGTGTGTGTGTGTGTGTGTGTGTGTGTGTGTGTGTGTGTGTGTGTGTGTGTGTGTGTGTGTGTGTGTGTGTGTGTGTGTGTGTGTGTGTGTGTGTGTGTGTGTGTGTGTGTGTGTGTGTGTGTGTGTGTGTGTGTGTGTGTGTGTGTGTGTGTGTGTGTGTGTGTGTGTGTGTGTGTGTGTGTGTGTGTGTGTGTGTGTGTGTGTGTGTGTGTGTGTGTGTGTGTGTGTGTGTGTGTGTGTGTGTGTGTGTGTGTGTGTGTGTGTGTGTGTGTGTGTGTGTGTGTGTGTGTGTGTGTGTGTGTGTGTGTGTGTGTGTGTGTGTGTGTGTGTGTGTGTGTGTGTGTGTGTGTGTGTGTGTGTGTGAGCACATGGCTGTGTCTTTTTTTTATTTTAGCCATGTGCTCCCCCTCGTCCTGCCTCGTTGTTATCTGTTGCCACGCCCCCTTTTCCATCTGATCTCATCAGGACCACCAGCTGATGCCCATTTTCTCACCATATATATTCTCACTGAATTTTCTCCCGTTTTTTAGATGATTGTTTGATGTGGTTTGATGTGGTTTTCGGTGTTCGTTTGGTCTGGATGTTCCTGCTCGTTCTCTTGTCAGTTGGTTTGTGTCTAGATTACTTCACTGGATTGATCAACATTTTTCATCTTTCACCATTCTGGCCATCTTGTCCCTCCGTCAACCTCCATTTGAGAAATCGTCCTACTCGTTCATCCTGGTCATTGTGTTCTCTATTCATCCTAACTGTTCAATAATCTGGATTTACTTGAAATTGTTTACATTTCATCTTTCTCGTGACATTATGTAACTGCTCATAGATGCCATTAATTTATGCTGCCTGAAAACACGTACTTGCATCACGTTTTTTCCTACAGATACTAAGTGGAAAATGTTTATTAAACGGTTATTTGATCTTTACGTGAAGAATTTGCTTTGATTTAGATGTGTATCCATATATCTGATCTATTCGCATAAAACTGATTGTTATTTACAGTTAACATCAAAAGTGAAAAATAAAGCTAACAGACCTGATGTATGAGGTCAAACAGGTTGTTTTTTTCTTGATTTTATTGGAATTTATAACTATTTTACAAAGTGGTTATTTATCTGAATGTTGTATTATGTATTTATGATTTTAAAACAAATGAAGCCCTTCCCCTAACCCAACTCCTAAACTTAATATCACTGCTGTGAAAGTAAATCATACTATAACAAACAAATAAGATTGTACTATTTCATGCAAATTTGCCACCCTCATAATATTATCACAACTTACTGTTTTTGTGTTAGTTGTACTAGCTAAATGTCCCCTTAGTATGGTTCAGTAAAGTTACCAGAAGTGTTTAAAGAGACCCAAGAATGATGATACAAATTTTTAAAAAGGTATAATTTAAGTCCACAACTGATCTGCACATTATGCAATTAAATCAAGGAACACATTATTCTAATAAGTCTCATTAATCACCTTGTTCATTGCATCTTTCATCCTTTCTGTAAAACACCCTGTTTTAGTTCATCCCTCTTAAAGGTGTGCCTGATATGCCAATGTATTCTGATTGGTCATATGGCCTAAGGAACTGTGATCTGTGTTCAGTGCATATCAGCAATTTAATGCCCGTACTTGATGTGACCATACAGATATTATGTGAATCCAGTTACTTCTATAACGTGTTGTCATCAACTCTTTATGGAAGTATCTGGATGCCTACAACTCCAGGCATTGCTGTAGTCCAAGACATCTTAATTCTGTTAAAGACTCAAACTCGCTTTATCATGAACTTTGGGATTTGTTACTTCACAGATGTTAACATGAACTAGCACAATGAAAAAACAATAAAATGTCAAATGAGGACCTAAGAGGCTCTGTAAAGGTTCTTTATGGAACAATATAGACAATAAAGATTCTTCTATGGCATCATGAAGCATCTTTATTTTAGCAGGGCACACAGATCTACAGTTTCCAAAAGGCCAAGCTTAGTTGAGACAGGACAGTTGGTGAGGTGTTTGCGATACTGAGAAGAAATCTCACAGGGAAGTTGGGCTTGGGTGACTAAAGACAAATCTGTAGACATAACACATCAACATCAAAGAGCTATAAGCATACAAAATAACACACTTGAACAAAATAAAAGAGGAATCATGAGACGAACAGATGAACGGTAACTACAGTTTTTCAAAGGTAAGATGCAGATGATGAACTGCCATGTGCTCCAAACAAAGAGAAAGATCTTGAGTCAAGAGGCCATAATATTGTTTGATTTGTTTTGTGGTGATATCAAGTTTGTACGAAATGTGTATATATATATATATATATATATATATATATATATATATATATATATATATATATATATATATATATATAACATTTAATTCAGGTAATTTAATTAGATTTACAAACAAATGCTCCATTATTCTCGATAGTTGTATTTGTTTCAGTGGTCTCACATTCACCAAAACAATGTTGACAGTTTAATATGAATATAAAATGCTCTTTAAGGTCCCTGCACATTATGTGATTTTAAAAGAGTTGGCCATCTCAGACAAATTTTTGAAATCCCAAACAATTTCTAAAATCCTAGGTTAAAATCTATTATTAATCGTAGTTTGAATGGTTTGCCATTCGTTTGTGAGAAAAAAATTTGTTCTGGCGCTTTACTGTTGCGGTCTAAAGATGCTAATTCCAGACAAACATATTTTGTCTGACAAACATATGAATTGATATTTTACCGCCAACTACTGGTATGCCAGCCGATCTTCTTGCGTGTATGTGTTTTAAAATCCCATAAAGTGAAACCACCTTTAGTTTATTAGTTGAGACAGCTTTAGAAAACAATTCATACATAAAACTGTTCCACAACTTTAATCTAGTAGTACTTGAAAAGAGGAAAGGTGTATGACATACATTTCCCTCAAGGACGAAACATCATGAGCTGTTCACATTAATGAGCCATGAGATTCAGTTTTATGTTTTAGCTCTATAAAGCAAAGTTCAGCTTCTAGTGAAGAAATCAGACCTATAATTCTAATTCTGTTCCTTTATAACCATATTTCCCACACAGAGATTTTTGATAATCTAGAGTTAGTCTGCTTGTGATGCTCCCACACTGAGTTTTTATTTGCTACGCTTTTTTTGCTTGGGAATTTGCTATGAAGTCAAGGAGGGATGCAGGTAATTGTAATGTGTGTATTAATATGTTGTATGATGTTTTGTGACATAGGCCATGCAAGGAGAGGGGAAGTACATCAATATCACAGAGGTCATGGACCGTTGGACCCTGCAGATGGGCTACCCTGTGGTCACTATCAGCAAGAATGACAGTCTTGACAACACTCTAACCATCTCCCAGGAGCACTTTGGATATGACACAGATGCCAAAATACGGGATCCGGAGCATTTCAATAAAAGGTGTGAGCTAGCCTTTCACATTGACTTATCTTGTGTTAAAAAAAAAACATAACAGTAGACTATCCTTACGCCTCTTATCTGAGGTACGATTGAAACGTCAAAGCAACAGTCATCTTGAAACTCTCATCCTACTCGAGTGTGTTTTCTTTGCTTTGGTCTTCTGTAACGGTGTTTGAGGAGAGCTGTAGGAACAATTGCAATGCTTTGATTCAAGAAGGACTGTTCCTTTCTTGTTTTATCCCTCAGAGAGGATTTTTAGTGATAACCAGACAACTTGCCAGAATGCAAGAGGATTGGACTTACTGGAAATGAACACACTGGTTGAAACAGCTTAGCAAAAATGCTGACTGAAACATTGGCAGCAACAAAAGTTAAAGTAGAAGGTCAGCTAGAATATATATCACTACGTGCCTGTTTCTCGCATGTTTCCATCTGGATTGGCATCTCTCTCTGAACACTTACTTATTTCATATCACTTATGTTGTGCTAGAAATTCTCCACAAATTTGTTTAGCAGTCTTCGGATTATCGAGTTAAACACAAATGCAAGTCAACAGAGTACAAATATTAAAATGATGTTGGCAAATAGAGCAAACATATTCAAGCCAGTCGCACAAGCTGAGCTGCACAGTCCCACATGGCTCATTATAAGCAACGAAAGCAAACAACTTCAGAGATAAAGAGATGTAATAACATCAAAACCGAAATACGGGCTGAGATCTCTGATACCAATGATACCAGTCACTGTGCATCATCACTTTTGTGACCCAAACTTAACTTCCGATGCACACCCATCGAGAATAGAGGGGCGGTAGATTATTTCTCATTATGAGAAATCGAAAGAAAATATGCCTTGCCAGGGCTGGACTGGCCATCTGCAGCAGGAGTTTTCCCAGTGGGACACTGTTCATATGAAACGCCTTCTGAACAACATCATGAACAAGTCAGGGGAGTCAGAACACAATCACAAATGGGCACAAGTCCAGGGCCACTATTTAGTTCCTGTCTGGTCCTGAAAATAACTAAAATGTAACTAAATGTAACATCACTATTCAACAAATTGTTTAATATAATATATATAAATTATATTATAATTAAAATGTTCTATTTAATATTATAATAATTAGTATAAATTAAATGAATAGTTATACTTATAGTCACAACCTTAGTAACAAATTATTAATTTAAAGACATTATGTCATACTGAGTACAGTTAATGTATTAACATTTACTGACATACATTACGGATCAAAAAATATTTTTAAACTTCTTTTAGAGTTTTTTTATATTAAGCTTCTGTTTTTTAGTATGAATGTATTATAAAGTCCCTTTTAAAAGAATGATTTCTAGTTCTTATCAATGCCAGATATTAAAAGTGCACTTTAATTTATGAATGTAAGTCAGCCTATTACCTATCTAAACCAATCACAAAATACTGGCACAGCTTAACCAATCAGATCTTTCGTCAAGAGAGATTTTATGGAACCAAGAACTTAAACTGCTTGTTTTCTAAAACACATGGATAAAATATCAAATCTATAAATTTATAAAGCATTATTCTTAAATTCAAAACCTAAACACCAATTTTAATAAAATCATAAATATAATAATGGCTGTATATAGGTCAAATAAGACTGTGGCAATATCCATAAGACCACAGAATCACTCTCGTAAGACTTGTTACAAATATATGTTGATTTTGTGTTTTCCAGAAGGCTTCATACTGCTTAGTTTCACTTTTCCCAAATGTGCTCTTGGTTTTGCTGATTTTCTCTATATTGCATTCCTGAAATACACAATGTCTATTTTTAGCATATTTCAAAGACTCTATATTTTTTCAGTAGTTGCTAGGTGCCTGCTGGGCAGCTTTATTTCTTTCTGGGCAGTTCCTATGTTATTTACTTTGTTTTTGACCCTTAAATATGACTGTATGATGGTTTGGAAAAATAATTCACATCTCTTCCCAACATTGTTTATTTTAGCTGTTATAAATGTCTCTTTGCAGAATTGCATGTCAAAGTTTTAATACGTGGGTCAAATTCATAACAATATGTGCCGTATTTAATAACAGCTTCTGACAGCACAAATGCCTTTTTTGGCTTAAATAAAATTGTAAGCCTCACGGTAAAAAACAATGCTAAAAAGGCTTGCATACAGCTGATTTTTTTAACTGACCTTATTGCGTAGGAAAGTTTAAAGGGTCTCTTTGTTTGTGAAAAAAAATATTACTAATTATATTGTTTGAGTCCTCAACTATTCGTTAGTGCCATTAAATCCTAAAAGAATGGATTATTAGTTGAACTATTTACCTTGTTGCTGCACGTCTTTTCCCATTTCTGTAAATTACTCCATGTAAGTTCCTGAATCTTTAAGGCTCGCCTCTCAATCCATCGTTATTGATCAACTTATCCTAGAGTTATTACTACATCACAAGCAGTGACGAGATGGACATCATATGAATACCGTTGAAACGTTATGATCACTTTCAATCCTGGCATTTGCTGTAGCTAGTCCAAGATATCTGATTTACCAAAAATTTTTTTTTTACAGTTTTAATTCTGTCCTAATTTGTACTGCTAATAGTATATTGTTATAGTCATAATGGGAATGAGATATTGCTTTTGTGTTTTTTAAAGTTTGCCTTGTTAGCAGCAAATCACATGGAGAAATTGCCTCTCTCATCCATGCTTTTTAAATTGTGCTCTGGAGCTGTTTTGCATCTTTTGATAAATCTATCCCAATGTAATAGTAATAGCAATGCTTGCCGTGCGGTTGATTTGTCCAATTCATTTAGCAAAGACAGCAGGCTACACCCACCTGAATGTCAAACATTTTGACAGACGGAAAGTTTGGAATTCAATGTGATAGCTGTTGAGATGGTCTTATACACGTGCATATACACAGTGAAAGAACATATGGACTAATAAAACATGACAGCTAGTGAGAACCAAGATATGAAAGTAAATGATTGACACAGAGAAAAAACGAACTGCATTTATGGAAGAAGGAATAAATCTTCCTTGAGCTTTTGTCCCACCTACCACTACACATTTATATTTGTTACATTTAATCACCTGAGATAAAGTTTGAGCATTTATTCTGCAATGTTTGTGTTTGTAATTTTAGCTTTCAGTGGCAAATCCCCCTGACGCTCACAGTGGGAAATTCCAGTCACATATCAAAAGAAACCACTATTTGGGTCTCTAATCAAACAGGTATGACTTCACACACACATATATTTAATGGTCAATTAAATTTTTTTTTAAACGAATTAAGCCTACAACCACATCCACAAACTCATATGAGTATCCACTTCCTAAAATAGTTAAGAATTCCCATGAGCTCAAGCTTTTAATCCAGATCCCATGCAACTCATTTAAAAGAAAAAGAGAATATAGCAGGGAAAGAGAAACATTCACTCTCAGACACACATAACACAGAGCATGAGTGTCAAAATCCTAACATTAAAACCAAACAATAACAGAAGTGTCAGCATCCAAACAACACGCTCTGACACAAATCACCAGACACCACAGAAGTGTCATGATTGTGTCATTAAAGACTAAAAACAACATCGATAGTGTGACAAAATCTTGACAGCTTCTCTTTATGATGCTACTTTATAATGTAATCCACACATTATTGCAGTGACATTAACATAGTTAAAAATAATATTTATTTATTATTTTATTTCTTTAAGAGAAAGGATATTTTGTGAAGATGGAGCCAAAGACAAAATCCAGCGTGAGATGATTAGATCTCTCATTATTATTAAACTTTGTCCCCTTACTTTAAAAACAGTGTACTGTATGATAGATGATACAGCAGAGCGTTCAGTCGTCAACTCAGTCAGCAACTCTTTAGGAAAATAAGGAATGTTGTGTAGAGATATCATTAATATATAATCATGCCAATGATGTTTGGATAAAGCAGTGATCACGTAAAACTTCACATCTGCTTACAGTTTTAAAGCACTTAAACATTTTATCCTCTTAGAATATTATAATTTGTTGGGTTAAATTCAAGAGAAATTCATAGCTTACAGAACAGTGTTAGAAACTAACACTTAGTTTAACATGTATAGAGAACCACAAATAACATCAACAAAAGCAGACTGTCATTGTTTTTCAAACTCAAATTAAGATGATTTTTAGTTTTACGAAAGAACATTTGAAGACATGATGCTTTTATTATTGGACATTGGTGCATTATCATTATCTTAAGATTCAAAATGTGTTTTTCTTAATGTGAATATGGACAATTGTTTATGTTAAATAGAATGAAATACAGAAAAGCTTTTAGAAGTGTCATTAAACATTTGTTTTGTGTTCTTTTAAACATTTATAGAGATGCACAGAGTCGGCCACATGGATGGAGAGATGTGGATACTGGGTAACATTAATCAAAAAGGATATTTCAACGCTGTACATTAATGCTGTTAATATACACTTCAGGCATGTACATATTGAAAACAGTTACAGGTTTATATATCTATATATATATATATATATTTAAATTTATTTGAATATATATATATATATATATATATATATATATATATATATTACAGACGCTGTTAATATACATATTCATATATTAACAGCGTCTTTCTGTTTGGTTTAGTTGAGTATTTTTCACACTTTAACAGTTGGCGTTAACAGCTTGTGGTCATTACTGTGATCATCAGCTGCTTGTCTTGACAGCTTTTTGAATTATAAAGAACCGCTGATGTGTTTCTAACCGAATCTCAGCATCTCAGTGTCGGAGCATCACAACAAATCTGTCAAAATGTATCTTACATCACAAGAACCATGCCAAGTTAATATTTTCAATTATAAGCAAGTTTAATGTCAGGGCTATATTTGTGGGGTCGTTCTTATTAAAGTAATTTAGGGCTGTCAAAATATTAGATCTTTTGCTACACGCCTCACAATAGGAATATTATGAACATTTCAATATTTGTTTTTTTAATTATAACTTTTTATATGTTATTGTGTTTATTACCATTTTTTCTCTTTCGGCCAGCGAGTCACTTTATATATAAGTGTAGGGAATTATTAACCATTGTTATATAAAGTTAAGTGGGTAGTATCAAAGTCTGTTAACGGAAGTCGTGCCAGTCGATGGCTAACTTAGCAATAGGTCAATGATTAAACCTTATTTCGACAACCATAACATTGGTTTGCTGGGTTTAAATCGGGTTAAATGTTATAAAGTTGCTTCTGCTTCTGTGGATGTGTACAGACTGGCCACTCCTCACAAGAGTCCTGCACCTAAGAATAACGAGCCTTAATTCATACTGAATTGCTTGACTTTCTTTATTTCCTCCTATTTCTTTGTAATGCTAGTACCGTGTATTCGTAAAATATATAATATCTTTTGTATGGTATTAACACAAATATTGATAATCATGTTTTTTAATGGTTATTAGTTATTCTGGTTTAAAGTAGTAGCCAAATGTTACATACCTTAACCCCACAAATTAAGCCATCTTTGGTTTCATGACTCTTGGAAGGTCTCATCACTCAGGCTTTTAAAGATATAGGCCACCTCTGTTTTTCATTTCTCATGGGAAGATTAAAGGTGATTCTAAAATAGGCTGATGGAAATAATGTACAGTTTGGAAAAGATGGCCCAAAATATATTATCTAAGAATAAATGTGCTTCTTTGAATGACAGACAGAAGGGTTTGATCTGTGCTGTTAGTGCTCATAATGTCAGTATTTTCAGAGGTTTATGGAATATGTGTCGTGAAATGACTGTGGCTGTTCAGGCTAAGATGTTTTTGGTTCTTTCAGAACATTATGACGTCTCAATCAAAACAAAACATCTTGCCGCCATTCTAAAGAATAACGACAAAAACAGTGAACCATTTGATATCAAATGCTAACAGTCTTTCTGCTCATGGAAATCTGTGCATTAAACAGATCTTTGAAGCTCTGAAGCCACACATTTGAGCCAAAATGATTTAAAACAGTGCTGTCCTGTTTTCAGAGTGGGTTTTATTGTAGGCACCATTCATTTTGTTGCTTTCATATCTCTAGAGCGGGGTATCTGCCTCAATACATCCCTCTGCAGATCATCTCATATTTGTCTCAGGAGAGTGAGTTTTTGCCCTGGCACTCAGCTAGTCGAGCTCTTTACCATCTGGACAAACTCTTGGACCGTACAGAAGACCACAGTCTTTTAAGTGTGAGTATGACTTCCCCTCGTCCAACAGTAAACAACACTTTCAGACACAGTTTCAAAGATGATGAACACTTGTTCATAGTGTGACTGCTCAGTGGCCACGATAACATCACTAATAATCTCCAAACTGAAAGCATTTGAAGGTATTCAGCTATGTATCACTAAACATCTTGTTATATCCTCTCATCAGGATTATGTGCTGAGACAGGTGGAGCCAAAGTATCACAAGATGGAATGGCCCACTACTTCTGCTGACGGCTCTTTCACGCAGACCTCTTTATTTAATTATATGTGTTTGTTTCAATTAAGACCTTTCTTCCTGGAATCTTTCTATTTCTTCGTCAGAGAGTTGCAGAGAGAGGTGATCATGCTGGCTTTTAGTTTTGGAAACAAACACTGTCACCGCCAAGCTGTGTCTCTCATTTCAGATTGGATTTCAAGCAACAAAAATAGGTGAGGACATTTATTATGACATTCATGACATGTCATCTGTGCATAACCCTTGAATGAGTGTACTAGTCGCTTCCAACACCGAACACACTTGACAAATAAATTCTGAAATAATTGGATAAAGTGAGAGCAGTACAATAGCTACATTTATTCTGTTGATGCCAACGCACATTTGTCAATCTGTTTAGTTATTTTAACACCACTGTTGATAGATCTGATATAGATTCTACTATGGATATACCTTGCAGATCAGATAGATACAGAGATGAAGGGAAGAACAGCAGGTAGGGAACTAAGTGATATGATAATAAAATGATTACAGTTTTTTGAGGAACAAAATCTGTTCCTAAAATAGTTTTGTTTACATTACAGTAACATGTTGCATATATCTTTTCATATGTTTTATATTAGTAAGAATCTGCATTTATTCACAGATTAATGAAATAACAGAACAATATATCAAAATAACAGAACAATGCTTTTAGTATGCTGTACGTCTATCAAATTGCTTTTGGATGACTTTATGCAATTTAATGTTTTTTTTTTTTTAACAGACACTAGATTGGAATAACTTAAATATATTTTGTAATGCCTAATAATGGACATATTGGAACGGTCTCTTTTTTTTTTACATGGCTGTTACTATCTGACCTAATGTTTTACCTTTGGGTATATTCTTGTACATAAAAAATAAAGACAATAACATTTTATCTTACATTAGGAAGTAGGAAGTACAACATTTTTTTGGCTTAAAATTGTGTTCTTGAGTTCTATCTGGATCTATCTTGTTACCAAAAAGCATACACTTTATGTGTCAAATGTTTTTTTCAATGTCATGTCTTTAGAAGTGTCTTCTGGTTCTGCTTGGACATTAAAAAATCTGTTCAATTAATATGCCTGGATAATCGGACCATGAGGAATATCTCTGACATTTATGTCTGTAATGTTACAGGAATGACCTAATGCACTCATCAGAAGCTTCAGATCATTGTAGATTAAGACATAGCTTCAACAAATTATCTTTATACAGCATATCATTTAATTCTCTTGAAGACATATAAACCAATTTGTTTTTATGCCGAGTTTTTGTCTGTCAGGAGATGAGCCAGCTCATATATTAACAGTTTTCATTATAAAGGTGTCATTTCAATATGTTCTTTGCTAATGTCACAGGTTCGTGACAAAAAGAGACATTTTAAATATACTTGTACATCCCCTCAGGTGTGATTATAAATAAGAAATAAACTAAACTTTATGTGGCACAAATTAACAATGTTTCAATCTTTTATCTTGGAAAATATCATTTCATACATTTCTGTAAGATCAGTTCCAAACTCCCGGTGACTTTAATAGATCATTCAGATTCAGCAGGTTTTTATTGCTATATGTTTGAGCAAATCATAAGTTCAGTCATTGCAAACCGCTGCTCCTCCAGGGGTTTAATGTTATTTCATCTTCTTGAAGGAATTTACCATGCATTGTCTCTCTTTATATGCCTGAGAGCTTTTCTCTGATTTTAAAGTCTGCTGTTGACGGTTATTGTTTTTTTTCGTTATTTATCACAAGATCATTTTATAGGTCCCTAGAGAGCTCTTAGTCATAACCAATATACTATATCTATGTGACGTTCTGTTTTTTACTCATCACATAAGAAAATATTTTGAAGAATGTTTCTAGCTGACCCCTATTAAATTCCATTGGTGTCCACACAAAAGAAGTAAAACTGTAGATGGCACTGCTGTTCTGTAACCAACTTTCTTCAAAATATCTTGTCTGAATATTTGAAATGTCAAAATGGTAATTAAATAATGACACGGTTGACATTTTTGAGTGAACTATCATTTTTGGAATTGTTCTGTTGTTCAGTGTTTTTGTATTTATTGTTTTTTCCATTGTATAACAGATAATCCATTTCTCAGTGAGTTCTGATCATGACCTGTCACCAAACTGTTACTAAAGTTGTGTTCATATAAATGTTAACATATAAATGTTTTGTCCGTAAGGACAAGGGACATTGTATACTGCACAGGTGTGTCTCTGATGGATGAGGATGTGTGGGAGTTTATCTGGATGAAGTTTCACTCCTCCAATGACGTCTCTGAGAAGAAGATTCTTTTGGAGCCTTGACCTATAGCATGGTAAAATGCTTTAGTGGAAAAGTGATAAAAAACACACAGATATAGTAATCTGATGATTTTATATTTGTGATAATTGTAATTGTTGTCTACCACATGAATCTATTCATTCCTACTAGAACCCTCACTCACTCCTTTGATGAAAACCAATATAGTACAAACAGAGAATCTATTGACCTTAAATCGCTTTTTATGTTTAATAGCAGGGTCAGGGATTATCATGGATTGTTTTTTATTATTTACAGACCTTACATGCAGATTCCAAAGCACACACATATACTGAGGCTCACAATAACCATCTCTTTATTGACATGTAACAGCCTCGGGTTGAATCCTTTGAGGAAAGTTTGAGTGTTGGATGAAGTCAGCAAAAAGATGATCTCATCATTGCGGTTCTGGGATTTTCTGAACTTAAAAGCAAGGGTTTTTCCGGCATTGGAAATTCATTGTTGTGATTTTTCGAGAGGGGTGCCCCAAGCTTTTTCTGTGCGTTTATAGGCATGGAACCGCCATCTGAACTGCCCCTAAAACATTTATTTTTGCTTTACATTTTATAAATAAATAAAATGTTACAAATTCTACTGATGTTATTCATCATATTATATATCACATTGAGCAAGTAGAATTTTCGTGTTTGGTCTGCTGGAATCCTCTATTGTTGGAAGTACAATGAATGTCTTCCATGCTCTCAGTGATTCATGTCCTATTCAATACACCTACAATGCAATACAACATCTTGAAATATAAAAGCTGTGCCTAGAATGCAAATAGATATAAATCACAGAATACAGAACAATCTTAAACTTCTTGACCAGATCACCCAACATTTTGTAATCTGGATTTTCAAGAGAGTAATTCCTGACAGGATTTTTAGTTTGGATCACTCTCTTTTTCAAAGGCACAAGCAAATGACAAAGACACTCAGAGTATTTGTGAGTGTTCAGTTAAATATAAAAAACAATTCATACTGTTGAAAAATTAGGGTTCTTTTACCATCTTCACACTCGTATATAACTTGAAACCCCGTTCATCACTATTACAGAGCAGTATGTTTAGTGAAGGGAGACTTTATTCTCGTCTGGCCGAACAATATGAATGTAAACGTACAAGAAACACTGTCATAATACAGTTAGTGGTTATCAGTATCAATATCAAAATATTTGCCTCATATGTAGTTTCAAATGAGAAATTATCAACCGCAGATTCAATCTTATTTAATCGTTCAGTTGGTTAGAAACTGATTTGAAAACCCATTTTATCTGTGAAGTAGACAGATGATGTCAAGCTATCCTTTCTGTATTTTAAGTGAAGATGTAATCAGTTAATTCAAAGCTTTACACAACTTCAAATTACATCCACAAGCATGGACATCCATCTCACATTAGCTTGATGTGTGTGTGTCTGCGTGCCTATGTGTGCGTGTGTAAGATGGTTTTTATAGTATGTGGTCGTACCGTGGCATTTTACGTTACACTTTCAAACATATTAAATATTTCTGCTGTCACAATAAACCATGCAGGATTGTGTTTATGTCAGATATCAGACCTGCAAAGTGTGAGCTTAAAGTGTAAACATGTTAGATATAAGAATGTGTGAAAACGCAGAGCAAAAAGTATTTTATCAAACTTTTGTTCACAGATGTGAGCATTGTCACTGTCACATTAATCTCAAGGGATACAAACCAGAATTTTACCTAGAAAAGTTTGACAAAAACCTAAAGACTCAAAAACCAATTGAAGCAATTACTCCACATGTTATTGCGAATTGAAAACTGCGGTATTATGTGTAAAATCTCATTCCCTTGTTCTGTCATTTTTATCTACTTGACATTTAGCACCAATTTAAAGTGAATGGGGCAGTCTGCATCTTCTCTGAGTAGTTGCGTAATGAAACCCCAGACGCACAGTATTAAAAAAAAATTGGAATAACTGTTCACTCAGAGAGAAGAAAAATATGCATTTCATTATTTTATTTTCAATTTTTTTAAGGTTTAATATATGTCTGTGGAAGAATAACATATTAACCCCTTGCTGATTATGTTATATATTATATTGTATTCATTAATATTGACTGGGTATAACCAGGTCACAGATTACAATCATAGTAGAATTAATAGTGAAATCAAATTTGAATACCTGTTTTTCAGAATTGAATCCTGTTTTAACTGACATTACACTGAAAATGTTTCATTTCTAAATTATGAATCAATTTGAATAGATTCAAAGAGAAAAGACCTACATTGTAGCAATTACAACATATAGGCTCAATAAGGATTTCAATGTTTCTACAACAAAGTATGCACTGAAACAGTGAACTCCGTAGTATAAATAACTTTTGAATCAATACAAACCTAAATAAATCTTTACATATTTTCAAAGCATTTTTATCCAAGGCAACTTATAAATAAAAACACAAGGGGATAAATATCTACATTAATACTTTTCATTTATACTAATAATATAACACAAGCCTATACCACTTACATTAGTAACATAAATTTATTTATTATTTATTTGTTATTAATAATATTTGTTAAATATTATTTATTATTTGTTTATTCCCAGTTAATATCTTACTCTTCTGTTATTTTCTTCTCTACAGGCTTCTGAACCTGTCTCTTTCCTCTGACCTTGTGCTGGATCAAGATGTGATCGATGTCATCATACACGTTGCTCGCAATCCGCTTGGAAGATATTTAGCATGGAGATATTTCAGAGAAAAGTGGCATATATTAAATTCAAGGTGCAGAGCAGTTTTATTCATTCTCTGTCTATCTGTTATTTTAACCTTCCCCTGAAGCACTGATGTAAACATTGTCATAAGATGTTTATCTGATTTTTGTTTGCGTTTGGAGAGATAGACGACATTAAAAGAAAGATTTATTATATATTAGCTCCAGGGCATGTTTTAACAGCGCAATGCAATAAGAGTAAACAGCATCTTTCTGTTTCACAGGTATGGAGAAGCTTTATTTATGAACTCAAAATTAATAAGCGGTGTGACAGAGTTTCTCAACACGGAGACGGAGTTGAATGAGGTGAGTCTGAGTTATTCACCCTAAGGCAACTTCATCACAAGAAACATCAGTCAGTCAAATAAAACAACCAATAAACAATTGATGACTCTTCTCAAAAACTTTATAAAGAATAAAAGTCTTTCAATCAGACTCTGGTCCATTTCTTTAGGATATTTTTTCTTTGTAAGTGCAAAGCTTCATTACAGGAAAGGAAACATATATTCACTTATTCAAATTTATTCAGATTTTGTCCCAGAGGATACAGACTGCTGATGCTCATCTCACTTCAGCACAGCAGTTTCTTGTACAGCTGACTTCACCTTCTACAATTTATCATTCTTATAGAGATAATACAAAAAGCCCAAAGTGTTTCAATAAACACATCATTACTATTCCGTCATTGACAACGAACTGCTGCAAGAACACTTTATCCATTAAAGAAGGAGTGAAAGACTTTTGAAAAAATATAATTTGTACATTTATATATTTTTAAATTGCAGATTTGCAGCTTCGACTACAAAAGATACTTTAGAATACTGATGTTAATACATGTGACTTGTATTATCCACCACATTATGCGAGAGAATGAAGCTGTCAATAATTCATGTGTTATTTTTTTCTTCTCTTTAGCTGAAAGATTTCATCCTGACCTGTGGGGGATCATCTTCACCTGCGTTCGCTCCTGCCTTGGAGATTATTCAAGCTAACATAAAATGGCTCACACTCTTCGAGCAAAAGTTTTACCAATGGCTAAGAAAAGCCCCTGATGGATAACAACATTAAGCATCAAACACTTGATTTATGTGGACGCTCTATCAGACATTTACAGTCCAGTGACTTGGAAAGACTTGAGTGTTATTAAGAAAAATACTTACATTTCTGGACCATTGGAATCTACAAACTTGAGCTTTTATTTCTCTGCTGTTTAGGAAGTGGACAGGTCCTGGTCAAGACCAAGACAAGAAACTATAACGCTAATGATCATCTGTCCAAAAGAGCAAATGTGATTGACAATGCTGTGTTGCTCTGTTCTTTTTTCTACTGTTAAATGTGTTACATGCAATGTCACTTATGAAGTGGATAGAACCATGTTGCTATTGTCTAAACTGTGATCTACCCAGAACACAAAGGTACTGACACACGCGCTGTGTGCTATTTGATCAAGGCACATCCTCAAACCCGGTTTTTCTTGAAGATGTTTTGGTGATAACAACAAATTGTGGTGCACAATGATTCAATACTCTGCTGCTAGTATGACCCTGCTAATATTTTAAAAAGATCTGCTCACATCAGTAAAGGTCTTCCTTAAGTATTGTCCTTTATCTTATCCTGCAAAATATCATATCAATTGTCAATTGGTATCCATGTTGATTGGATCCAGAACCATTTAGATTTTTTTGTAATCAGCTCATGCGTAACAGCATGTAATTCCTTCAGCAAGTTACGCAAATTCATATTTGTGCAGTGGATACATATCAAAAATGTAAATCCAGAACAAGTCCTTGATATTACGGCTGAACATGTTGTAGTAAAACAAAGGCGATTGTTATTACCTGTTTTTTTTAAGTTGCCTATATCTCTGTTTTCTATGGTCAATAGTAGATTGAGTAAAAGTACATTGCTTAAACTTTAAATGAATATTTTGAAGATGTTGTTTTCTATCTGTTTCTTTGCAGATTTAGTCTTTGTAGATTTATGTTTTTTAGGCCACTGGTTAGATTATGGTTTTAAATCAGCTCATACATAACATGTATTTTCTTCAGCATGTTACACATGTTCATATTCATGCATTGGATTCTTATTCAACCTATTAGAAAAATGCACCGAATATGAAAATTCAGTCATGAATTACTAAACCTCTCAAGTTGTTTCTCTAGCAATTAGTTGACATACGGTAGTATTAATCAAACTAACTCCACATCAATTTTAGAAAGAACCTGCTTACCAAAACACTCAGTCCCTGTTTTGAGAAAAAAAAATGCATTGCATTGCTTGCACACTTAAATGGTATTTTTCATGACTTTGTAGTTTGTGCAGTATAAAATACATTGTTGTTGTTATAAATGTTAGTGAGCACAAATAAGCCAAAAAAACTGTGCAAGCGGTGCCTTTTCTACCTCAATCAATCTCATTCTGAAACGACTGGCAGTGCCTTAAATAAACCTGTCATGAGAATTGCCATGATTTAATGTGTGATTATTTAAAAATAATATCACAAACATTGTTCTATTAAACACCTGATTCTTTTAAAAATACAATAATTCAAGATTAGAAAACATTAAACCATTAAAATACATCTAGAGCATGTAATGAAATGCCACCAAAAAAGTTCTGTAATGTCAGAAGCACAATAACTTTCCTTTAACATTGCAGTTATGTAAATTCTGCTGGAAAGATGAACGCTACATGATTTATAACATTCAATAGAGCTCTGATCATACATCATTTAACATGTAAGAGTATATAAGTTCTGTATCATTTAATGTTTATGTACACAAATACTAATACTCTTCCTGCTCCCTGTCAATGCATCTATGTAAAGGCTCTACCTCTTCCCCTTCCTTTGTTTTCAGTCAGGAATGGCAAGAATCAACGACCCCTGGAATTAAATTTATAAATGATGCCTTCAGAAACGAGCTTTATCAAATAAACTATGAGCTCCATCTGTGATTAGTTGTGAAATAAGTGTCATTGCAACAGTATCATGATTCCTGAGACTGTCTGGCATAACGTTTTGTGTATAAGCATACAAAGGACATACTGTATGTTAATTGGTTACTTAAACATTTTTTAATTATTAACTTTAGTACATATAGTCATCTTTTAAATATATTGTTAACTATGCTTTTAATAAACTTAGAAACAGCTTATCTCTCTGTTCCCTTTTAACATATTAAGAGAAACTTAATCCCTAATGTATAAATAAAACCACCTCGAAGAATTACTACATGCAGAGATTTTGTTTTCTGTACAGCAAACCATAATATGATCATAATACTTGACATTAGTTCTACATAAACATCATTGGGTATCTCAATATGAGTGTTTTACTCAATTTCCACGCACTACTGTATAATGTATTCAGTAGCCACTTAAAAGACACTTGAACCTATCTTCTATACACAAGTGTGTTCAAGTGTACTTCACAAGGTAAAAATATACATTTTCTATAAAACACTGATATATGTACTGTAATAGATACAGCACTTTAAGTACATTATGGATGTTGACCACATGATGAGTTTTATCTTTGATCTGTTTTGACAGTTCCCCTATGATGGCATAACAAATTGTTCCCATCTCCATTGTGTCTATTTCATGCATCAGTAAACAGACTAAATGTATATTTTTCAAAGCAGAAGATTTTATAAAAGGATTGATGTTGTTAGACAATTAGAGAGCCTTTCTAAACGTCATAGCGATCTGATATGTGCCTAATAGCAAAAGCAGAATCACTTTCTTCTCAAGAAATATGACTATAAGTTTGGCTCACTTTATGAAGCTTCTTCCTGATTATTTTTCAACAGAATCAAAAAATTATAATAATATTAATAATAGTAATGTGAAATTCTACAGCCAAGTAACTAAGCAGCATCTTAAAACTATAAATTTTTACATGATAATTTTAATAATAAGAGTGGGTAAAACACAGAGAGACAGTGGATCTGTCCATGTTCACGTGTTTAAAATGCGCTTCAGGACATGAGCTACAGAAATCCACATCATCAACTACTGACAGACCATTCTGCTGATCCTTTACACCTATATATGAAGAGTCTGATGCGTTCTCATCTTTTCAGCTAAGTGTGCATAAATAGAGTGTAATCACAAACAGTTATGTATCAAATACAGTTCTCGTGTCATTTTCGCTGGATTGTCTCGTTATATATGTTAGTTTTTATGTGTTGTAGGACAAGACAAGTGAGTGTTCCTTACCATGACATGATAGAAAATGTCATATTATAATGTATATATTATTATTTTAATGGCAACAAAAAATTGGCTTTACCAAAAACCTTTTATTGTTTTATACAACAATGTGTTTGTATGACAGTTCAGATGTCTAAAAATTAATTTTAATATTTATACACTTTGACGAATGTGCCTTAAAAGGAGCACACTTCAACATGTCTTTTTTATGAGCCAGGCATATCTGCATTTTTTTCATATCAGGCTAATGCTATTTATAATTTATAAGCCAATATTGAAAATATTTATAAATAATATTCAGGCATAATCATTTAAATACATTTAGAAAAAGCTGTTATTAATTAGTGATCAACAGTACAGTTTGTCCGTATCCAGTCATGCATTTTTTTGTCCTGTACATTTGTATTGTTGCTAATGAAGGAAAAATGTGTCTATACTTGACTTCAATTGTTCTGTAATAACACAAAAAAAGGCAAATGTCTTCCAGTGCTTTGATAGTCCTTTAGTGTTGACTGTATTTTTATGTCTGTGATTACCATCTGCTTTACTGTAACAGTAATTTGTGTCTGGTTTGAGAGAAGGTAGTTTAGAGAAGATTTTGATAATTGACAATAACAGATGCACACTGTTATTTTAATGTGAATCCTTATGTGGGTTGTTGAAGAACTGGGAAACAATCTGTTCTCAACAGAGACTGAACTACAGTTAACTACAAATCGTGATTTTGATACTTGCTTTAACATTTTAAGAGTTTACAGAATAGCTTGATAGGAGAAGTAGTAACACAGACCATAAACAGAGAGATGTTCTCCACTTCTCATTTTCTGATTGGCTTCTCATTGGATGAAAGGTTTGTCAAAGCAAAATTTCCCTTGAGTGCAGGAGAACAGGGCACAGCAGAAACACAGGCTGTCAAATCAAAGTTCAGACATTGGACAGCCATTAATTGACCTCGGGCTTCTCTGTAAGCTTCACTTTCAACAACACCCGGCAGTTACATTACTCAGAACTTTTCTGACATTCTACAATTCATACTGAACCCATTAGCACCGATTTAACACATCCTGAGAGGGACAATGAAGTGATGGAACGGCTCTTTTGATTCCCAGATGTGCTTTTCATTCACATTTACAATATTTTTCCCAAGGATTTTAAAGTTATAGTTAACCAAAAATTACACATTCTGAAGTCATTTTTCACCCTTTTGTTTTTATCCCTTAATATATTTTGAAGATTGCTTAAACTGTTGCCCATGTCCATACAATCGTAGTGAATCAGTGCCACTGCTCTGTGTTACCAACGTTCTTCAAAATGCCATCCTTTGTTTTGCTGTGGAAGAAAGTCATACTGTTTTGCAATAACATCGGTGAGAAAATGTTAACAGAAATGTTAGTTTATGGTTAAACTTTATAGAGAATGCAGTTCAACAAAATTGACTGGCCTACTGTTATTCACTTTAGCTGAATGTTACTCCAGTGTCTTACCTGAATATTAGTTTTTCTGTATCTGATTTCATCTTCAATATAAGCAGACGTGTGTAAAGATTTTCTTCTAAACACCATATAGATGGTTTTACACAGAGTTTGTAATATGCAAAGTATGTACCACAAATGTCAGAATTTTGAATAGTGCTCTAAAGGAACAATATGTCCTTGTACATTAAGTACACATCTAAAATACTTTTTAATTGAAGAGACATTTATACATATGTTAAGTAACACAATTACAGAGTCCCAGAGGCTTTCATTGTCTAGGTACTCATGCTTTATATTTACAACACATTTTATTCTGAGTAAGTGTAACTGAACCCATGACCTTTGCATTGCAATTGCTTAGCCACAGGAAACATCTAACACACATGTTTGTGATTGCATCATTCTCAGAAAGTTACATTTTGCAGTTTTCAACAAACTTGCACTTTAAGACCCTTTTTTTAAAAGTTTGCTTTTTTATCCTCCAAAATGCAGTTTAAAGGCAAAAAAAGTTTTCCCTTAAAAGTGTAAATCTTTATACTGTAAAGTTAAAGAAAGCTTGTCTGAGAACAGAAGCACAATATCAAATTATGAGCAGTTCAGTTCCAGTAGAACTCTATGCCATGGTGAGTACAAAAAGACAACAGTACAGATCAACAGAAGAATAACACAAAATTTGACCCACTGCATTTTATTAAAGGAAGCAACAGGTGGCACACTGCATTCTACAATAAGCTCTTTACCTCTTTCAGACATAATTCTTAATAAATCACCAGTAATAAGAGGGTAATCTAAATGCAGTTTGTTTAAATAAGCAGAAAGAGTCAAGCGCACCAGACTATAACCATATAGCTGAACCAAAAACCAAAATCTTTAAAGTGTCCAGGACCTGGTGGGGCACAGGTGGACCTTAAAACCCTGACTGTGGTATGACAGGAGACTCCGGGAAAGCCGTTGGAGTAGGAGAGGACCGAACAAAGACATTCTTATGAAATAAGGAATATAAACATTAATCTCACCAACTTATATTTCCCAATTTTTTCGTTACTCAGATCAACTTTTTGTGTCACCAACACAATTTTTTTTTTCTTGTCACAGTACGATTTTAATACAAGACAATTTGTTAAGTCCATGTATACAAGTTTAAAAAGATCTCAAAGAAGTCAGAAATATATGGGTAATGACTATTTTTTTTCACAATGTGGCAAAGTAATGATACATTGCTATCTTGACACCACCCCTGAACATATCATCACAGGGGGAAAAAATGATGTACAGAAATTCAAACAAATGACCAACCCTGTTAAATGGGTGTGAAGTCCCATTAGATTGATTAGATACATACAGGGGTTGTACAATGAAACCAAAACGACAATAATTCATTACTTAGGTGTAAGGCCTCCTTTTGCGACCCATACAGCATCAATTCATCTTGTGAATGAAAGATACAAGTCCTGCACAGTGGCAAGATGGATATTGAGACTTTCATGTGGTGCTACTAGAGAAAAACATCTGAAATATGACATTACCCTAAGACCGTTGCTCCTGACTTGCTGTCTTCGTCACAGATGTGCCAACGAGATGCGGAAAATTTATGTTGATTGGCTACTGGGCTGGTCAAATTTAGCCACGAAAATTGTTTCAGTTTCATTGTCCAAAATACTTTTGTAAAATACTAGAAAAAGCACACAAAAAGGGCAAATTTGTATCCATTAACATTTATAAGTAGATTACATGCCCACAAATTCCTGTGTGTTGGATTAAGGATGGGGCAATAGAAAATAAACAACCAACTGACATGTGATTATCTAAGTGACCATCATAAGGATGAAAGCCTGTTTTATGCCAAATAAAAATGTAAGAGAATGACAACAGATGTTATCTATCAAACAGATTTGCACAGTTTCCATCTGATGTCAGGAGACAGAAAGCACACAGTGTGTGTAACAGAGGTTAATGAATGTTTGTAGAGTGTTGTTAAAGGATTAGAAGGATTGCATTACAGCAGTTAAGAAACTCCAAAAGATCTTGAGAAGGATTTCTTCTGATATGAATATCAAATATGTCTTTTGTGTTTGACGGAAAGAGTCATACAGGATTTGACCATTAAATGACAAGTTGATAGGTAAACTATAAAAAAAATTTTTTTCTGTTTAAACAAACAGAATTTACAATTGCACAAAATAAAATAATTAATCAATTAAATTACGTTACATGTACCTTATTTTTTTACATTTGATTTTAAGTATTTGAAACCCAACCCATGTCTGTGTTTTTGCCACATTAAATGGTTGGTGGTTTTCAATACAATGCATGGGGAGAATATGAAAATATGAATGAGCCAAACCTATGTAGGGTAGGTCAACCAATTTAGAGGTGTCCCTTTATAATCGAGTAGTTGTCTTAAACATCATTGTTTTAGAGTGCATGTAAACATTCAGCAACATGTGTATGACACACTGACAGTTTTTTCATCTAGTAATTGATAGAATGAAAAACAAAAGAAAAAATCCTAAGAAGTGTTAAATATATGTGTGTAAACTTATGTTATTCCAACATCTTTCCCCGATGTTGAACAGCATCATGCCACTGTTCTTAAGGTGATATCTCAGTGGTGTTATGTGTGGGTTATTCTTGGTTTCCCCTTTCATAAATCATGCTGGTTTGGCCTCATGCAGTGCTGTGCATGTAGAGGAGTTTTGTCAAATCTCACATCATGTTGATCGCTCTGCAAGCATTAACAAATAGAGTTTAGTACTGCAGTGGTACACTGTTATAATGCATGTGTGTAATATATTGTGTAATAATGAGCTGATTAGGCTTAAGGTTTATTTGCATTGAATATTGAAGAATACAACTCCTACTTTGCATACTGCTTCTCATCATCATCGTCGTCTTCGTCATCAAGTCTTTATTATTCATTACTGTTTTATTATTCGTAATTGTTTTTCCGACCTTTAGTGGCGATATGGAAAAGAATAGATTATGTTTGTAAATGCGAATTTCATGTTCAATTCTTCCATTTAATCCATCTGTATTTAATTAATTTTCATTCAGGAATATTTCTCCATTGTGTTTCAAATTGATTCTTTTTAACCAGAACATTTCTTTGTTAATCATTTAATAAAAACCGGTAAGCTTTTTTGGAACAAAAAAAGCTTACACTTTTCACTTTTTAAATAATGTAACATTGTTAATAAGCAATAAAATAAAAAAATAATGAGAAATGGACTCTGGTTCTTTCTGCACCATCCACTTTGATACAAAACATAATTTATGACAAAGTTTACCATATGATTTAATATATTTTTAATCTGGTAAAGCTCTGTATTTAAGGTATGGTTTAGCAGTCCTCGGAGATGTCTTGCAGCCTTCACTCCCTTCCAGAAAATACATATGATTTACTTGGGATTCACACAAAAGAGCTTTTGCACATTTATTATTCATTATAATTTTTCTGATTACATCATTATTTATGATATAATATAGACGCTATAACACATTATAATCAGTTTCCACTAACAATGTGTTTTCATCAGAAGAGACATTTAGTTTGTTTGATTCTATGAATCTGTGTGGTGTCAGCAGGGGCGGCTGAGATTATTTTGGCATTTGTAAGCAGCAGATGTTGGTTATAAATTATGTTGATGTAAATGACCCAGGAGAAGAGAAACATTTCCAGTTCTGTTTGTTTATTGAGTAAGACTGGACCGCTAGATTTGATAAAACTATGAAGAATTAGATTTATTATTGCAGACAATAACTATGGGTTGCCAATTGGCAGCTCCTAGTTTACAAATGCAGGAATCATGTTTATTAAGCAGATAAACTTAAATTTATAAGAATGTCAAATATTGGCAGAACATAATTTTATTGTTTTTGTTTGATTTGTATTGTGTTATTTTGTATTTTGTTTTATTTTTATTTTATTTTTTTCTTTCACATTTTTTTTTGATGACTATTATGATGTTTTGTGACTTAGTAAATCAAATTTGAGATAAACCAGTTTCTATGTTGGTGAAATTTGTGTCATAATTTGTTTGGTGATTTTGTGGCATAGTGACAAAAAATATATTTTTTTTGTTTTAAATTGAATTTTAAATTGGATTGGCAACCTAAAACTGACTTTAAAACTAACCTAAAACTAACCTATAAAAACGAGAATACATCTAGACAATGTAATTTTAGTTTTTTGTTTCGTCAATTCAGCTGCTGGAATGTAATTGTTTTACGTTTTTTTCTGTGAGGTCTCTGTCACGGTCACTTAATAAACTGTAGAATGCAGGAATCACATTGGCCTGTTACTGAACCCCACTGGGACTCAGAGATAGATGTTATGCTATGTTCAGCACTTCAAATGAGTTTTAAAAGTGATTCATTTACAGACAGATCATTAAATGCAATGATAAAGTATGTGCTATAGAGATGCTTGTCTGTAGGCTGTTGGAACCGCTAGAAACATATTTTAAATTCAACACAAAAGCATTACAGAAATAACAAAAATGATTTTCCATCCTCAAGCAGTATATGATTCCTGTAATAACTCATATGCTTAAACACACACATGAGTAGACAAATATTGTAGAAGATAATCAAATAAAATTACATCACATTAACCTTCTGGTGGTTGATCTAAAGACATTCCTGTTGAGCGGGACTTTTCGAACTACAACATGTTGAACATTCAGCAGATGGTCCCTTCGGCACTGCGGGGCTATTCTACAATAGATCTCAATTACTTGCTTGACTGCTTCTTTCATGTGTTAGTATCAGGGTCTGTTATACTTGAAAATAAAAAGGTAAGGCCGCAGGGAAGAGTGGAAGATGATATAAATGTAGGGAGGTGGAGCAGAGGATAACACATGCCCAAAGAAATCAGCATACCATAAATGAACAATGAGAAATACTTTATCTTGTAGTATGGACATGAATTGTGTTGTAAATGCCTTCATGTTGAAAAGATTTTTTAATTGTGTTCTTTAAATATGTTAATATATTGTGCTTAGTGTTAGACAACTTAGAATCTCACATACAAGTAATTACCAGTAATATATATTCTATATTCACATTTGTGTAGGCGATTTGTTATTTTGTCAAGGGGTCTTGTAAATTGAAGAAATTCAAATCAAAAGAATTATGGTCCTGTCTCGTCTATGTATGCGTGTAATTTGTTTCCTTTTTTGGTCTTCATTTGGGTTTAGATTAAATTAGCCATTTTTGTGGAATACTGCTTTGTGGGCATAACTTCTGAGAACTACATCCATGACTACTTATGGTTTCATGATTTGATCGATTTGAACAGCCAGAAATAATGCGAAACATTTGTACAGTTTTGTGACATCACTTGTTTGCAGAGAAGAATGCAAGACATTCAGTTATTATAAAATTCACTTAGAGATTTGTCACAATATTGAAAGACAAGTTTTGTATAAATGGATAGTAGTTAGATGTTAGATTTTCTATTTTCCTAAATAGACGTTCACATTTTGAGTTTTACAATTATTCTTTTGAAGTAGTCACATACTTTAGTCTCCATTAGCCTTAGTGCTTCTCACAGAATGTTCAGCTTAAGTGTGAATATCAGGATGGTTGAAAGGAATCAAGGACATGCTCCAACTCAAACCTCGTCAAACCCTTCACCTCTACCTGCTTTTTTCTTCTTTGCCATCTCTCTAGCCGTTGCTATTGGCAACTGTAACATGGCATCATTAAAAGAGGATTTCTTACTTTAATGGTCAGCCATGCAATGCAACGGTATCTATGAAAGGAAAATGGTTTTGTGTGATCACATTACCTGAGGCAGAATATCTTTTCATGCCGCATGTTAACAAAATAATTTTTTTCACTAACTTTCCTCAAAGCAGTTGTGCAAACAGTCTTGATGAACTTCTGAATATAAAACAAGAGGAAGCGCAAGCTCCTCTAAGCATTTCTGAGCAGATGTAGGTGTCAAATAAGGTGCAGTTTCGACCACCTCTGCACCAGAGCTCATTTAAATGTATTTATTATGTGCTGCTGATTTCTATTTATTTTCTGCTGGAGCTTAATCTCAAGTTTATCTTGCTTTAACTAAAGCAGCTGTTTGGAATAGGATGTTTCCGGTGTGGAATGACATGAACTAAATTAAGTCCCTTTTAGCGAGCATTTGTCTACACATGTGTTCTTTGTACTTCATACATTTGTAGTAGATGTACAGATCGGAAATGACCCAAGGATGTGTAAGCAGGAAAGCACATGGATTCTGATATTCTTAGATCAGTTTCAGGTAACATACATATCTTGAAATAAATATGGTATGAATCGGATATGTTCAGTTGCTTCTCCAATGTTAACCGGCAGATCAGATATTCCAGTGAAGTCATATATCATTTAAAAACATGGTGATGAATGACAACAACAAACATTACTCTTTAATGGCGATGGAGGTCGAAAGGCTCCTTTGATTTTATTTATACGAATACAGTTTACCCTTGCATAGTTTCAAATCATTCTATGCCCTGTATGTCCAAAATATATATTAGTGGTGGGACATTATCGGCGTTAACGTACTGTGTTATCGTGAGACTCTTATCGGGCGATAAAAAAAATAATCGCCGTTAATCTATTCTCAAAATGGGTTGGGAACTGCCTCTATACTACACAAGCTATGATGACTTTCACCTTTGATCTTTTAGCGCGGATGTATATGCGCGGATGTATATGTAACTGAACTGCAAAGGTGGGGAAAGGTTGAAAAAATTGTTCATGTCGACACAACGTCGAGAGAATGACCAAAAGGAAAGTAAGGTTACTATATGTAATTCGAGACATTACATTCGAACAAGTGAATATAACTTGAAACATGAGCTGTTTACTTGAATCAGAGTAATCATTTTAGATCTTGAAATGTATCTTAAAGGCATATAAACTCTCAGTTTTTGGGTATCTGGCCGCCATTTGCAGAGTGTGCTATCAGTTTTTTTACCTGTCAGTCTGTCTAAGCTTAGCTCATCAGAAACTCCCACAAATTCCCTCATTAAACTCAATAATGGTGGGTCCGGAAATACAAAAGCCCTCTACAGCCCTCGAACAAAGCGAAGTCCAGTACAAGAACACCACGGATACCAATCCCCTGCGAAGACCTTGTCTTTGACGATCATCAGGATACGACCACAGCACACAGATGTTTCTTCTCCATTCTGCTGTACCCTGGACTTGAACTGCTTGATTCGTCTGGTCAGAGGAGAACTGGCCCCCCAACTGAGCCTGGTTTCTCCCATGGTTTTTTTCTCCATTTCTGTCACTGTTGGAGTTATGGTTTCCTTGCCACTGTCGCCTCTGGCTTGCTTAGTTGGGGTCCCCTCATTTACAACGATATCGTTGATTTGATTGAATTTGAACGCACAGACATTTTTTAAAGTGAACAAAGAAGACATCAACAAATAGAAAATGAATGCACAGACACCATTAAACTGAACAAATATAACATCCCCGAATTCAATAATGTATTAAATTTTAACATTAAGCATTATGACACACTGTTTACAAATTATTGTTGTTAAGCTGCTTTGATGCAATGTATTTTGTCTAAAGCGCTATATAAATAAAGGTGACATTGACATTGACAATAACTCATCACAATCCGCAAACTTATGGAAGCCTCCGACACTTCAGTATCATCATTCAACTACTTGAGAAGAAACTGTCAAAATTTAACACACTTTGCAGTTTTTTCTGTAGGTCCATCTTGGCATACAATAATAACTTCTGCTAAAGAAAAACATGATTTTGTTGGTACAGTCAACAGAAAAAAAGTTGCAGAATATTTATTATTATGCATTATTCATGATGTGACATCATGATATAACCTTGATGTGACTCGGTGAAAAAATGTTCTTGTGTGTTAATGTCTTTAGGGAATCTAGGAAATACAAAAAATATAAAATTGCATAGCTGATCAGCCACCATGAAAAAAACATGATTCATTGATATTGTTGTGCAGTTACACACACTGTGAACTTTTATTGTGGTACTTCTGTGTAATACAGCTTGTAAAGTCACTGTCACAAAAAAACTTCCACAAAAATCCAAACCAACCCATAGACCAACCAAGACATTTATTTTAATTATAATATTATGAAAATTACCTTTTTGTTCATTTTACTGTACCACATTTTCTTCCTCATCTCTTTTAATATATTTGCAAAACATTAAAGCATAACCAATCAGTCAACTCTTATGTAAGAATACTAAGGTTTGCTGTAATTTATTGCTTCCTCACATACAGTACGATGTGATAGAAACAAAGGTTTTCATTTTAACTGAAATGTTTTTAGAACTTTTTATATAACCATATTGTTTTCTATATTAAAGCACATTATAAATCTCTTTGACTGAACACCATGGAAACAGGCTTGTGGGTGTCTTGGAAACCATGCAGGTGTAAGTCAATCCTTGGAAGAAACATTTTATAGGGGTTTATTTTAGACATGCAGTGGTGGGTGGAATGGCATTTAAATATGTAGACCGTGTCTTACTGTACTATCCATGACATCTAAAGAATAAAAAAAGAAGTAGAGGATTTCAAGGAAAAATTGCATAGAATCTATGCACCATTGTGGTCCTAGTTGATGATAAACATTAAAGTACTTTCGTCATAATGGCTCTATATTTTATTTACCCTGAAAGCATCGTATGTGACTTTCTTCACTCACACAAATGGTCTTGTCAAACTATAATGTCTGTCTTCCACTATGCATGTTTGGATTGAAATAAGATGTAATAGTTTAAACAAAGTTAAGTAAATGCATTTTTTTTCTAAGAAGGCCTTTATTTATCCCATGAAACATCTTTTACATTTTCTGAAGCTTCAAAATCTCACTCCCATTTACTTCTATTATAAAGGTTGGAAAAGCCAGGATAGATGGTATTGTAACTCTGAGGGCATTCTCAAACTGTCCAAATCAATCCATGCCGTCCTCGAGCGCGTTTGTCCCCCCTTCCCTCTCCCCCAGCTTGCCTCCTCTCACACTGTATTACATTTACATTTACATTTAGGCATTTAGCAGACGCTTTTATCCAAAGCCACTTACAATAGTCAAGGAGACAATGAAGCGGTAAATAGCCGATACAACAACAGGTGAACAAGTGCTACAACAATGCTACCGAGTTACACAGAGAGAATTTTTTTTTTTTGATAGAGTGAGTAGGTTAGAAAAGAAGGTACTCCTAGTGAGTAAGGTGTAGCCGGAAAAGATGAGTTTTTAGGTGTTTTTTAAAGATAGAGACCGTGTCTGACAAGCGTGAAGCCAGAGGCAGATCGTTCCACCATCGAGGAACTGAAGCAGAGAACGTTCGAGAGCGAGATTTCTTACCCTTTTGAGCTGGTACCACAAGTCTCAGCTCATTTGCGGCATTAGTGAGTTAAGGTAAGTGGGTGCTGAACCGGTGGTGGTCTTGTAGGCAATGAGAAGACATTTAAATTCAATGCAAGCTGCTACAGGAAACCAATGTAGTTTAATAAAGAGGGGTGTTACATGGGTCCTTTTTGGTTCCTTAAACACCACTCTTGCCGCTGCATTTTGAATCATCTGCAGAGGTTTAGTTGTGCACATCGGGAGTCCAGCATTAAAATCAACTAGACCTGACAACGCTTCCATCATTATGAAACTTAGGTAAAATTGGGTAAACTGGTAACTTTGGAGCCCAATTTTGTTTGGAAGGTGGGTTGGGTAAGCGCAAAATGCCGAAGCATGAAACAGACAGCATGATGTACATTATGCGACCGTTTGAATTCATCCTTGAAACATCAGCTCTCACTGTAATATTCATATAAAAACCTCATCACTATTACATGCAGAAATGTGTCATCTCACCCATGACCACTTCAAATATTACTTTCATTAGTCATAATGCAACTCCCCTTTTAATAATATATTTAAAAGCAACCATGACACCATATAAGAAAACAATCATTTTAAAAATATTAGTGACCACACATAATCCTAAATAGAACATTTTAGAGTTCTCTATGACATCACCTAATCCTTAAAAGAAAATTTTTAGTGTTTCTTTAAATATGTATATATTTATGTACTATGACATGACACAATCCCAAATAGAAGGTGGCACACAAGGTGAGATTCATACAGGCAACTTATTGTAAATAGTAAAAGCAGAATGTATTTGACGTTACATCAGTGAATTATGTGGAAAATGTCATCCATTATACATTTGTTCTGACTGCATTTCACATTGGCCCTGGTTTTGAAGCAGATGATTTTGTGGGTGTTACGCTTGTTTTAATCATATGTTTTATGAATATATCTGACAATCTTTTGTGCTCTATAAATGCTTGTAAAATTTTTGAAAAGTTGTAATTAGACCTGAGGTAATTATATCTTTTATATGAGGTTTCTGTAGAAAGTTTTTTGTGTTCAGGTCTGTACATTTTAAAACTTTCAACAGCCTTACAATTATCAACAGTTGTCTCTAAAAATATTCAATGATTCATTGTTGTGTCAGTAGTTGATGTTTCATGGAGATGGATGCAGAACAATTGTAGTTTTAGTCAGATTTTCTAATTACATGTCTACATTCAAAATATACTACTAAATACACAGTAGTCAAGTCTTCAATAGACATTTAATGAAAATTATTTGATGATCATTTAATTATCATTTAGTTAAATGAAACCTGTATAACTTCTTTCTTCTGGAGACCACAAAAGAAGATATTTTGAAGTATGTTTGCAAAATAACAATGGCCATATCCCTTTATTGCATTGGTCTTGTGGTCCCACAATAAAATGTTACATTGTTTTAATTCTAATTCTGTGTTCTGCAGAACTCATATAGGTTTCAAATTAAAAAGAGGGTGAGGAAATGGTGATCCCTTTAAAATATATAATATATATTTTATTTAATGTGTTCAAAGTGATCATTCACCCAAAACGAAAAATTGTGTAATGATTTACTCACCCTTTTGTCACTGCAAACCTGTTTGACTTTGCGTAAAGAAGATATTTGTAAGATGTTGTATACCCATTTTCCATCATTGGTTCTTAAAAGTCATATTTTGCAATGTGTGCATTATTCTAAACAAGACGATAAAACAGACAATAATCTTTACCATATGCTACCAGACCCTGATATTTTTTTCCAGGAAAAAATCAAAGCGACTTAAGTTTGCTCTGTAACTATCAGATGAGACACATCAATAATATGTTGATAGCTTGGTATCATATCTTATCTGACTGGCATAAACTCCATTAGTCCTCCTGGCATCAGTTTGGGGGTCAGTTTCCTCCTCAGACATCCGATAAAGCACAGGAGAAAAATAAAAGCTTATAATTACAGTATATCCCTCCATTACTAATAGCGACTGCTTTTATTTAATTACACGCTTTAGCCACAAGCAGTGTTGAATGTGCAAACCTGCTGTTGCCTTGACAACCAGAGGATAGAATTATGGGAATTAATTGGGGCAGAGAATGACAATTTAAATACCATCACTGTTTTCAGCGTCTCTAGGAGTTTGATAAATCCAAACTTCATTTTGTACAAACAATTGCCAATACATTGTGAGTTGAACCCACCCAACCCCTCCCACAGAACTAATCGGTCCAGGATTACCCTCTAACTGTTCCAAACTTGTATGCTTTTATTTGGTGGAACACAGAGGAAAATATTAGCATGAATGCTGTTCTTGTTGTGATTTACATCCAGTTTGGCTGCTTTGTAGTTTCATCTCGGGAAATCATGAGTGTTTGTGGAGATGAGGAGATAAAAGCTGCTGAACAGAAGATCAATCATCAGACTGTCATGAGGAAACGTGTTTGAGATAATGTTAAAGAAGACCAGAGTGTCATATTTACATATCATTTACCATCTCTTTTGTCACAAGTTATATTTGATCTTTTTATTATTTTAAACAGATTCAGATTTTAATATATGAAGTAGTGATGAGGTAAACAAGCAACAGAATAGAAGTTGTCACACCTGGATAAAGGTGTTCTCGTGTATAAGATGCTTTTTCAGCTCTTGTTGAATGACTTTCCTTGATAAGAGTTTATGAATCGATGCTTTTTATCTGAGCAACACAAATATTGACCCAGACTCAGATTCAGTCAATCCATTTGTGTGTAGAAGATGTGGCTTCATGTCTCTGTAGTGAGAGAGCCTGGAGGATTCTGGGTAATGTGTACCTGTAGCTGTTATTTTCTGATCTAGGAACAGTGAATCAACTACCAGGTATATTTGACAAGGGATGTTAAAGCCAGTGTACATTTTGATTATTATTGAAATATTGAAATCTTTAATGCTGCTAAGACAGGTTTATTCATGTGAACAGAATAAAGTGAAGGATTTTGTGTTATTCTTTTATTCTGTTATCTTTGTTTGACCTTTCTCTGTACCTGCATCCCACATGCAATTAACATATGCATATATGTAAGGATGAAACCTCATGCTGATAACCTTATGCGTGCTCCCCGCCTGTCATTAACATCTGAGTTAAACATTGTTCTTTAGAGGCATGACCTTTTCAACTCATGGCTTCACGCATTTCTAATGTTAGCTCTCCTGTAGGGGGTCCTTTTGATGTCCACCTTTTGTCTTAAGACCTTTCTATGCAAGGTATAAAATCTGGTCACACAGACTGTTTCTTTGGGGTTTTTAACATCAGAAGACAGCTGCGCTACATGAACATCTTCAATAAAGAATTTCCACCGGAACATGGTCTAACTTTCTTCATTTATGTACTAGAAGCATTCTAGTACATTGGCGAGCCACCCAACGGTTGTTTAGCCAAATTCAGCAAAATCTAACAATTTGGCGAGCCAGCCAGGAGAGACAGATAAGAGGAGATCTCACTAAAACCACTGGAACAAGGAGTGAATAAGAAGATTCTTGGAGATTCTACAAACTCAACCTTAAGATCAAGAGCCTGAATCTGTGGATATAATTTCTTTGTATTATCTGGACTTTGTCTCAAATATTATTATTTGGTGAGTGAAACTTATCAGCTCTCTTAAAGAACCCTGGAAGACTAATGTTTATAGCGTAGCTCTTTTAATTAAGCTTGGTCCTTTCTATATAGTTTGAATTTTTAAAAGAAACAATTTGGTCCGTTCATTTAGAGACTGTAGAAGCTGTGGCTTGGTCCTTTCTCCTGATGTCTGTAGAAGTTGTTGAAGAAACAATTTGGGCCGTTCATCTTGAGACTGTAGAAGCAGAGGCTTGGTCCTTTCTTTAAATGTCTGTAGAAATTGTTAAACATTTCATATATTTAGAGACTGTAGAAGCAGAGGCTTGGTCCTTTCTCTAAATGTCTGTAGATATTGTTAGACAATTTCATATATCTAGAGACTGTAGAAGCTGTTGAATTTAGTTTGGTACTGAAATTGCTGCAAGAATCTAGGATTCTTGACTGGGTGCTTAATCAGTAGCCACTATTTGGTTCGTAATAAAAAATAGTTTGGAACTGAAATTGCTGCAAGAATCTAGGATTCTTGACTGGGTGCTTAATCAGTAGCCACTATTTGGTTCGTAATAAGAAATAGTTTGGAACTGAAATTGCTGCAAGAATTTAGGATTCTTGACTGGGTGCTTAATCAGTAGCCACTATTTGGTTCGTAATAAGAAATAGTTTGGAACTGAAATTGCTGCAAGAATTTAGGATTCTTGACTGGGTGCTTAATCAGTAGCCACTATTTGGTTCGTAATAAGAAATAGTTTGGAACTGAAATTGCTGCAAGAATTTAGGATTCTTGACTGGGTGCTTAATCAGTAGCCACTATTTGGTTCGTAATACGAAATAGTTTGGAACTGAAATTGCTGCAAGAATCTAGGATTCTTGACTGGGTGCTTAATCAGTAGCCACTATTTGGTTCGTAATAAGAAATAGTTTGGAACTGAAATTGCTGCAAGAATTTAGGATTCTTGACTGGGTGCTTAATCAGTAGCCACTATTTGGTTCGTAATAAGAAATAGTTTGGAACTGAAATTGCTGCAAGAATTTAGGATTCTTGACTGGGTGCTTAATCAGTAGCCACTATTTGGTTCGTAATAAGAAATAGTTTGGAACTGAAATTGCTGCAAGAATTTAGGATTCTTGACTGGGTGCTTAATCAGTAGCCACTATTTGGTTCGTAATAAGAAATAGTTTGGAACTGAAATTGCTGCAAGAATTTAGGATTCTTGACTGGGTGCTTAATCAGTAGCCACTATTTGGTTTGAAATGAGAAATAGTTTAGTTTCCCGAGAAATAGTTTAGTTGAAACTGCTGCAAGAATTTAGAACTTTTGACTAGGTGTCCCTTAGCTCTTCAAGTTCCTCAGTGAATTTGCATTTGAAAAGACAATTTGCATATACACATCTGCTGTACTGCCATGTCTGAGTCTCCACAAATCAAAAGTGATAGTCCTGCACTGAAACCAACAACCAAAAAACATGGAACAGAAGCTCCTGATGTTACAATTGACCATATGATGGAAACACTAAATGACTACCTGGACAAGAGGCTGGGAATAAGAAAGTGTCATTTTGACATCTGCCAGAAGTATAATATAAAGCAGTCAGACAGTGGGACATGGGACTTAGCTGACATAAAAAAGGCTTTTGGGAAGACACAGCGTTTAAAAGCAAATCTTAGGAGAGATGGATTGTCTGTGATTGTAGGCAAACACATACGGCAATATCTGCACAAGCGTGAGACAGACAAACTACAACGTGAGATTACTGCAGAAAAAGCAAAGGTTCGTGCGTTAGCAGAACAATTACAAAATGAAAAAAAAGATAAAGAGAGACTGCTGGAGGAGAACAACGGGTTGGTGACTTTGCTTTCCAAACAACAGAGATCCAGTGACAACTCCAAAATGCAGACCACGCCTACAACACCTAGAAACATAAATAAACCAAGTTTACTCTATCCATTCAAAGAACTCAAAGAAATAGAGAATCAACAAGACAATTACCTGATTGGAGTAAATGACAATTGTTCTACAGGGAGCCATGATGAAAGTGATGATAGTGCATCCACATATGCTTATTCCAAAAAGAACTCAAAACCAAGGCTAGCTCCTGTCATTGTAAAAAACAGACGAACTGAAATCGAGGTGGACAATGAAGAGGAGTATGAAGAGAATGGCGAGAGACAAACTCGGATTGTAAAAAAATTGGTTAAAAAGTATGTGCCTTGCAGAATATACCAACCAGCTACACCAGAACAAATTGACAAGTGGTCAAAGGAGTTACCAGATGCATACAAACAACCAAGAAAGGTTTGGCTAATTCTTCAGCGCCTGCAGAAAATTTACACTTTACACCCACTAGATGGAGCAATGATTCTCAACGTAAACTTAAGGGACGGTGACCAAAGGAAGCTAACTGAAAATGTTGAATCCAGGGTTGGTGAGTCCCAAGAGGACATTGTGGCAGGATGGGAAGCTGTGAAGACCTTTTTGTTTGAATTGAAACCAGCAGAGATTAACTGGGGTAAAATAACATCTTGTATCCAGAAGACAGGAGAAAGTGTTATGGATTATGAGGAACGTTTCAGACAAACTTGGTTGGAACATGCTGGTTTGAACAACTGTGAAGATCTCGACAAGGACACTAGTATGCCTTTAAAGACTGCATTTGTTAATGGACTTAAACCAGAAATCTCAAAGCCTCTCAAACTCAGATATGACAACTGGGACAGCATTGGAACAGCCTTTAATCAGATTGTTGAAAGTTCTGTAAAGATTGAAAGGACACAAGATGTTAAAATCAGAGCTTTGCAATCTGGATCCTCCAGGTACATTTACAAAACAATGAATGACCAGCAGGAGGTCCGGCGTAACTCTACAGTACGAAAAGGAAGATGTAACTATTGCAACAAAGAAGGACACTGGTTTCAGGAGTGTAAAAAGAGGTTGAGAGAGCAAACTGCGGGTAATGATGACATGGATAAAAGGTTTCAGCAGCTGAATGTAGAACAAAAACAGATGCTACTTAAAGCGATTGAGCAGCAGGGAAACTAAAGAGCCCCTCTCTACAGCACCAACTAGAGGCATTTACAACCAACCCTGTGGAAGTTTTTGAGGTAAAAACGCACACAGAAATCCCAAGAACAGAAGCAGAGTACAATGCCCTAGAAGATGATGCTGTTAAACTAGCTGTGAAGGAGAGGGGTATACAAAAACCAGCATTAAGAAAATGTAAAGTTAAAAATGAAATCTCTAAAGAATATATTTTCATGATGGAAGATTCATCAAACCAACAGGATGACAAGAAAAGCATGAGTGATGTCCACAAGAAAGTTGGATCATGCCCTTTCAAAAACGCCAAAGGCGGGCCCATACCCTTACCCATAATCACGGACGTGCTTAGAGCACAATCGTCTAACGCTCAAGTCGAAAACTACTCAGAACAAAATAGCCTGGCAGTACAGGATCCCATCCCACTTTTGAATGTGTTGGAAACATCTCCAGAGGGGGATGACAGTAAAATACATAGTCAGGGAGTGGTCACTCTAAAACCTAAAAGATTGCAATTAGAACCAAGGTGTGAAGATTCGTTTCAGGTTGTGTTGGTTACTGATACAGCAGTACAGGTGCAGGAAAAAGAAAAGTGTGCTGACTTGAGCCAATATGAATCAATTAATCTGCCTAGGGATGAGGGATAGATGGCAGTAGTGTTTATCAGAGTCCATACATGGCGGGACTAGAGTTTTTAGGCTCTAGCATGTCGCCTGAGGATGAAGCAGTAAACATACCACCACTGATAAACACTGTAGTGATCTGCCAACATTAAATAGGGACAGATGTCACAGATAGAAGTTATTTGTGTACTGTATATTTGCAAGATACGTTTCCGTTTTCTTTTGTTTCTGCTTGCAGGTGTTTCGGAGGCAGAGCAAAGATTCCTGACATTTAAAACTTCATCACAGTATCACACTTTACAGACACTCGAGGAACTTTCAGAGAGAACATCAACGTCCGTCATTTCCAGATTACACCAAGTTGTGAATAACCTGAAGGACTCCGCAGAGTCCGAAATGAACAGAGCACAATCACTTCCGCCAACTCCATGACCATCACTTTATTTTAAAATATGTTTTATGGATTCCAGCAATTGCCATTAACCATGCAACCTTGTCTGTAATTTTACGTCACGAAGCCTGTATGCAGAATGTTGTATACATGATTATTAGAAGTTTTTGTATGATCAAAAATGATCAAAGGGGGGATTGAAGGATTTTGTGTTATTCTTTTATTCTGTTATCTTTGTTTGACCTTTCTCTGTACCTGCATCCCACATGCAATTAACATATGCATATATGTAAGGATGAAACCTCATGCTGATAACCTTATGCGTGCTCCCCGCCTGTCATTAACATCTGAGTTAAACATTGTTCTTTAGAGGCATGACCTTTTCAACTCATGGCTTCACGCATTTCTAATGTTAGCTCTCCTGTAGGGGGTCCTTTTGATGTCCACCTTTTGTCTTAAGACCTTTCTATGCAAGGTATAAAATCTGGTCACACAGACTGTTTCTTTGGGGTTTTTAACATCAGAAGACAGCTGCGCTACATGAACATCTTCAATAAAGAATTTCCACCGGAACATGGTCTAACTTTCTTCATTTATGTACTAGAAGCATTCTAGTACATTGGCGAGCCACCCAACGGTTGTTTAGCCAAATTCAGCAAAATCTAACAAAAGAAAGTTTATGGCAGTATGGTGATCCATTGTAGTAATGATGAATGAAATCATTTAATACAGGGGTATATTATATTATAGTGTTTTGTTGAAAATAATACTTTCATTCATTCCTAGTGGGTCAAAAATTCTGCTTACACTGTATTATGTATAACCGATGAATTATGAATGAGATTCAAGTGTCTTTGTGTGATAATTCTGCTGACAGGTCAATTCAGACTCAAGTAAAAAACACACTTTGGTTCAGAATACAGTTTTTTTTCATCCAGTGGAACATTCAATATAACATTTATATAAAATATAAGCAACGTATTGTATTCTGATTAAAATAGTGCAACATTTTGTATATATAAAATGTAAATGCTGTTTACTCAAGTCAGCCATTAATAGTTGAAATCACCGGCTTTATTTACCTTTTAGAGCCAAACTGACAATGTCTGGCATTATAAATACAAGTTTTTATGCACTGTTATAAGAACTGTCATGACAGACACGGAGACTCAAGTGCGGGTTAACGGATTTATAGAAAAGAACCAAAAATAGGACAGGGCTGGGACACAAAATAAGATTACAAGTCCAAAAGAAATCCAAGAGACCTCCTCCCTGGAGGCTGCGGGAAAAAGACAACATAAGTCCTGCGCTGCTCCACCGATCCTGGGGAATGCCCGGTGCGCAGAGCGTCCTCAGCCCGGGACGATCAGTACCACACGGGGAGAGTTCTCGACCCGTAACAAATGGAAAACAGAAGACGGGTGGATGCTGCAGGTTCCTCGGTCCAGGACAGTAAGATCGCACAAACTAAGGGCAAAAAATAATCAAAACAAAAGCAAGAAACAAAAACCACAAGAACTCGGCAATCAGGACAAGAACAAGACACGACACGACAAGGACTTGACATCAGGGGCACCAAGAGGCAACGGACTGACACAAGACAACAGAACAAGAGGGTTTAAATAAGGGATAAAATAAGTGACAGGATGTGAAACAGGTGAGACGGTGATGACGTAAGCGGCCAGATATTGGGGATGCCGCGAGGGAGACACGGGGGCGGGGTGAGTGAAACAGACGGAACACATGACGACACCAACACACGCCCACCGAAAACCCCCAACCGAGCCAGGATATGACAAGAACACATATTTAACTTAAAAATATAAAATTGACTTTGCAGGACACAGCTTATAGAATATAGTTAATAAAATAGAGTTTTCAAATAAAACAACATAAAAATAGATTTTTTTTAAAAGTGACCAAGTTTATTATACATGGTTCCATTTTTATTTTAGTTTAATTTTTTGCTAGTTTTTTAACTATTTAAAAAAAAGTTGAAATAGGTCATTCTTGACAATCTGTTTTATGTGCTCACGCGATCAGTACCAAGATCATGGGTTTAAACTCAGGATTTGCACAAGACAAAAATCAGTTTGTCTTGCCATTTTCACTGCTCTAAATGAAACATTTATACGTTTCTATGACATAAAAAATATACTAAAAATGACAATTTAAATGTGTCTATGACATCAGAATGCTCCATATCAAACATTTATAAGCAACCATGACACCATATAAGAAAACAATAATTTTAAAAATATTAGTGACCACACATAATCATTCACTGAACCTATTCACTGCTCAATTCATGTTTCATGCCAAACTCAATTGTCATGGGTTAAAAATGTACTACAAAATAATTTTTTTTTAAAAACTGCCATTAATCCCAACCTGTTTTTAGGCTAAACACGATATTTCCTCTTGACCAATCTGAAATCTTTTGATGCAATCAAACATGTTTCCTTTTATAAGCAATGGTTTGTTTTCAGTCTATAAAATGAGGCCTTTAAACTCTTATAAAACTTTTAATTGCCTCGATGAGACAGTGAGATCTACACCTAAGGCTAGAAAATGCAGAATGGATTTGCATTTGTAAGATTTATATTAATTTTGTCCCTAATGTCATATAAAAACATGTTCTCTTGTTGCATTCTCTCTCACATAAACCAACATATTTTGGAAGGATTTGTAGCATTTTGATAAGAAAAAAATGATTTTTAATTGATAATTAACAATATTGTTGTCCATTTAAACTATTGTTTCTTAACTTGGGTTTTCTTATACTTCTAAATATAAAAGTTCCAAGCTGTAGGGGAAGACGTTTCTCTGCTCTGCGTTTATTGTGAGCCTTATGATAAACTGCTCTCTATCTGTCTTTGCCTTTAGCAAAATTAAGTCTCTATGTCGCAGAAGTTACAGCAAGGACATTTCATTGATGTTTTTTATCCATTTAACCCCTTAACTCCCTCAGGGCTGAATATGTGTTATATATGTCACATAAAACATAGATTTTAGATTAAAGATGGCATTTGGTGATAGTTTTTCTTCTTTTTAATGACAAACAGGTTTATGCCTAACTTCTGGGATAGTCCATCTCTGCCTCATTGTTTTATAAGAATAAGTTTTCAGTTTCACAGAGGGTAAGGACGAGAATCTAAAGGCATTTTCTGCCGGTTCTAGGTCAATGATGTAAATAAAATAAGTTCAACTAAAGGTTTTATTCTTTTTATTTCATCTAACATCTTTACATCTTACCTTCAGTGGTCTGAGCAAACGCTAAGTGTTCTTTTCTCAATGTGGTGTTTAACCAAACATGTCAATATTTATAAATGTTTTTAGTTATTTAGATCTAACACAGAATTAATTTGTGTGTTCAGTAGAGGAGTGTGCTTTGGACAAGAGTTAAGGCTTTTGTTAAACTTTTTTTGCCATTGGTAATATATTTAATATTATCTTAATTTGTTTTCTAAAACTTAGCTTTACTTTTAATGTTTTTGAATGTAGTTAATACATAATGATAGAGAACTTTATTTGTTTTATGTCATCCTCTGTTGTAAATGAGCACTACCCACCCCCGGAAAACACAAAAAAATGCCAGCTGTGATTTGTTATTAAAAATTAATTCAATACTTTCTTCTGCCAAAAACAAAAGTAAAGATTTATTTTTGTTTAACCAAAATATGTTTTGTTATTTTAGTACAACAAACCCTTATTAATATAATTTTAATTTATTATTTCATACAGTTAAAATGTTTTTCCATACAGTAGAGACGGGTTCTTGTTTGCTTCAGCTCATTGGGCAGCAGGATTTGTCAAATATTTCAGAATCCATCTTCTCCAAACGACTTTGGTTTAAACTATCATTGTTTGTCTTCATTTATGTGCAGCATTACTAGATATTTTAGACTGGTTAAAGTTTGTTAGTTTTACCGGGTTTTAAAACAAAATGAATTGGGTCACTTATAGAAATATGCTGTATGCTCACTGTTTAATTTAGATGCAGTGTCAGGGAATATTTAATATGTGTTTTGAGGTTGTTACACTATAGGCGAAAGTGTTATTAATAACACTGAGCCAATAGAGAATATTTTAAAACCTCCAAAGTTAAAAAAATTATTTATTAAAATCTTTAAAAATATAGAGTATGATTATAATGTGCTTTAATATGATGGGGAGGGGCCAAGCATGCCAGAGTCCTCTAGTACTTCATTGAGACCTTTTTTCCATTTAGCCTGACAAACCCTGAACACAAAAATGTTGAAAAACTGTTTAACCATTCCAAAATTCAGTACAACATAGTGCAAAGTGCAATGCAGTTTTAATGAAAAATTCTAATTGTTTTAATGAACAATTCTTGGAATTGACTTAAGCCAGAGAACAAGATTAAAAAAATACAGTTAAGAGAGCAAAATTACCTATTTTTTTGTGTTTGCACAATTTAAACATGAGATATACTTTTCCCCCTCTCTTTCACTAATTATGAATAATTACAACAATTGTTTTCTTGGCACATATTGTTAAGAAAATGAATAGCTTACACTTTTAACCATTTAAACCAAAAGAAAAATACTGTTTGAAGTACTATTTTAACTTAAGTTAAAATCATTTTCATGTCAACACTTCTTTACCATGAAAAATGGAAAGTTTATTCTTCCTCTAGGACAAATTTTCAAGCCCCCTCTGGTGATCATGCTGTTGGTACTGAAGACAAAATCCCCCTCTCTGAGATGTGAGTGGCACTTTAATATTCATAAATGCAGCTTCCTGAAAATGAACTTGTAGCAGTAATGTTGAACAGCAGTGCTGTAACTGATAATGTTATCCTAATAACACTAATATCTCACCGCTAAACATGTTGTAGTTGTTAACAGGTTTCTAGTTTTATAAATCCACAGGTAGAAGGACCATGTTACCAGTGATTCTTATAATTCAGAGTTCATCTGTATTACAAGTATTTAAGTTCAAATATGAACGTTTATTTTCTTAAATTGTGTCTTTCTTTAATAGTATCTTGCATCCTTAAAAGCCTTATTTTGGTTTGAAGTTTGGAAGACAAGAGTCGGTCTCTTTTTTACATACCATTGGAGGCCTCAAAGACCTTATATGCATTTAATTTACTTCTTTAGCGTCCACCTCTGATATTGAAGTTTTTGGTTCATAATTCCCCTTTATCCTTAGCTTTCTAAATGAGGCCTGAAGGTTTTTTGCCAAAATTGGCTAGTGTTTTGCACTGTAAATTATTCCTTACAACTTGACGACTGCCCTAGATTCAGAAGATGAAGTTGAGTTATTTTGAGATAAGACGTAAGACATTTTAGTTCTATGTGCTAGTGATAGCACATTTAATCATAGTTCTGTCTATCTTATAGACAACATATTAGATGGTTTCTTATTGGCTTCAACTGTGTGACCTTGATCCACCTCCTTCTCATTTTAGTAAAATGATTCTTTCTGTTTTACATCTGATCGCCTCTGACATGGTTACTGTAATGTTTCTTCTATCTAGAGTGTTTATACCAATACTGTTGGTTGTAGCGGTTAGCCCTCACTACCCCCATAAGTCACATTATAGAGTCATCTATCATAAAGGTTTGGCTATATGGCAGAAGAAGATAGATGATATGTGAGGAACTACAGAGCGAGTGGAGTTATTTCTCTTGGTTGATGGCAGTACACTGATTTACCCCACATACATGCTTTAATACAGTATAACTTCAGGCTCTGTAGTGCATGAGTTGTTAAAAAATATTTGATTATTTTAAATTATATTATATCTTTATTTGAATGTTTTTAAGTCACTAATGGACACTCCAGTTTTGTTTATTTCTTTAATGGTACTATTAACGTTTTTGTCAATTTGACTCAAATAAAGTGTCATCGCTTGAAAAAATAGGTTTTTTTGGTCCCCATTTATAATTTTATAATTTGGATGTTAAATGCTAAGGTTGTACTTTTTGCGTGAAGTCTGACCGCAAAAAAAATTTGAATTTATTTAGCATATTATCCAAAGAAAAAGAGTTTTACTTTTTATAGAACAAAAGCCTTAACCAGCGGTAGTTCACGAGTTATTATAAGTCTGAGTTTGGATCATTTGTTTCAGTTGTCTTGAGTAGTCTACAGGAATTGGACTTTTGTGTGTGTAGTTGCAATAAGTTATGTGATGTTTTGTTGCATGTGGCCTTAATACTGCGTGACTGTGACTAATTTAGGATCTACAGGTCAGTGAAGGTAAACTTTAAATAAGATCTCACTCCAAATTGATAACTGTAAATGGCTTACGGTTTAATCTTAAATGATGGTATAATATCTCTATCAAAATTGTCCTTCACCATACTAAATGTGCTCATTATATATTAACACAACTACTCTATCGGCTGAAGTTTAATGAAAAACCGCATCATTGTTCATTACTTTTAAGTTACAAAAAACAAAATCTAGACAATTGCTTTAGAATGATTTTCCTTGGTGAAAACACACAACAACATTTAGATCATTCTATAGTCCATCCTTCAATAAATGTAAAAAACAAACAAGCATAAACAAATGAAGGTTTTTGCATTACAGCTGTTAAATAAACCACCCCATGATAGTCAATTTTAGCAGTTTACCTAATTTTATTGGAGTTTGAATCATTTCCACAGCTCTCTATGCCTTCTATTTATTTTTATATTAGCTGTAGAGTTGGTCGATACAGCGGCATCATGAGAGTTAAACAACATCACTCAGAGTGCTGGCAAGACATCTTTCCTCCTTCTTGCTTTACACTGTAACTCTCTTATATTGAGCACACAAAGTCATTTATTCTCATGAGATGGATACTCATCGAGTCCTGCTGAGCATCAGCGCAAGGATCATTTTTAGTGTGGGATTGCATTCCCTACAAGGAATAAAGAATAAAGGATTGTGTTGTAATACAAATGTTTTACTATTATACTCTTTAGGTGTTACATTTATTTAAAAGTGTTGTACATTCAATAAGAGATAGAAATATGAACTATAAAAAGTAAATTCAAGCCAGAGGATTGAGCTAATCTTTCAACTTCAGAACTGCTTCTAAGAAATTCAGGTTGGGGTTTAATCCAATCTGTATTAGATCCCCAAATGTCCCACTATGCATCAGTGACACTGAAGAGCATTCCCAGTTATGTTGTTAGGACATGTCTTGACCAGGCCATATTAGTTCTATCAACATATGAATAACGTTTCAGCAATGTATCTTTGTTATTCCCATATTCTCTGTGATGATGTAGCATTAGGAATGGTTGGGACCTTATGGATCAAACCATATTCTTTGCAACAACTCACCAGATAAAGATTCTAAATCATTGTGAGTATGGACCAATCACCAATCAGGCACATTGTTAAAGGTTTTTTTTAATTTAAACATTATGTCTAACATGGAGGATTGAATTAATTTGTGATTTAATATGAGTTAAAATTAGTATAAAAGTATAATAAAAGTATAATGTGGATTCATAAAGCTCTGTATTTCCACATAAAGCCCTGATGAGTTTATCCTCCATGTGTTGGACGCTTTTTAAAATTTAAATGTTCAAGCGTCAAACAAAACGTGTGTGGTGTGAAGGCGGCATAAGGTTGTTTGCACCTTGTGCAATGACTTACTTTTGGTCATTATTTGGGTAGCACACCTATCCTAAATGCCTTCGACAGAATTCAAATTAGCCAGTTTAATCTACATTAATCTAGATTAATTCCAAATTTACAGTGAGATAAACCTAAATTAAAAAAATAATATATGTCCACCTCTAGTTAAAATATTAAATTCAGATTTTCTTAAAAAAATGTTTTGATAAAACTAATACAGCAGTGTTCATCAGAGATTCATCAAAAATTCAATAAAATGTACCAACATTTGACCTTGGATTACAACATTTCGGATTAATTCACAACATTATTTCCACAAGGTTTATGGGTATTTTAAGCCGTTCATATTTTTCGGTCTAATGAAATGGTTTCTACTGATGGTTACCCTGCTGGTGAATAAAAACACAGGCCTCCATAAAACAACACAGTACCTGAAGCTGGAAGAACAATTTGTTTGTTTGATACTTTTATCTTTTGTTTGTTCATGAGGAACAGCTAGTTTGACTATGATTATTATATAATTATATTATTTAAATGTTTAAATCTATAGATCTGCTAATGAGCGACAAAGAAGGATAACATTAAAGTTGTGCTACTATAAGACTCTTTCTCTATGGTGACCATACTCAGTTCACCCGTGTGTAGTGACTGGTCCTGCTGTGAAGGTTATAAGATGATCATTAACTAGTCTACACTATGTCATGTGATCGGAGCAGCATTGGCATCTTTGTAAATCATCTCTTGTTATGCTTATGAGTATTTTTTTTCAGTGTGCTTTAATGAGTCATATCCTGAAGGATTGTTTCACTGTTTTCATCTTTACTTGAAGCCAGTGATGTTCTTGACATTCATTTCTCTTTGAATGTCACCTGATGAAATCCGTTCACTGCTGACTGTTCACACAACTAACAACAAGCAACTTATAATACATCGATTCATAGATGCAATAGTTTCATTGGGAAGTTCGGCCTCATCTGAGAAATGTTGTGGATGTAATTCACGCTTCTGTTATGTAAAGGCACCATCTGTGTGTGGATTGTGGGAGCAGTTGCAGACCCTCAGGTCTCAGAACAGGGACAATATTTCATTCTGCATGTAAGAGCCATCCAAAAGCAAATCACATGCTGGCCTGAAACACAAAATACAGCACATTTTTACAAAGCCCTGAAAAAATGTTTGTTTCTAAATATTTTTGTACCACGCTTTAGTCCTGCCTTAAAGGGAGTCATTAGCTAAAAACAAGTTGTTGGTCTCATAGTATTCAGAAACTGCATAGCACATTCTTCTTTGTACATTGTTTTGTGTTTAAACAATAGATGTCAGTGGGTCAAGTCTTGTCTTCCAATTTTACTAGAGTTCTTCAAAATATCTGCTTTTGTGTTTTTTAGAAGAAAGTCACAGATTTGCAATGACACAAGATAAGGTAAATGATGAATGACTTGAACTATTTTAGTATTTTATTACAATATTAACCTTTTGATGATAATGAGGCTAATAGGAAATTGTATTAGTTAAAAAAATTAGAACATTTATTAAAAATGTATTACGTTAATGTTGAACTGATCCACACAAAAGCCAAATCCCAATCAAATTCTTCAGTTTGTTTTTGTGTTAGCGCTAAGGGTGCGATGGTCATGTCAAATACTTGTTTGTTTGGTTGTGCATGCGCTCAGAAATGACCAAGATGGAAAGATTATTTGAGAGATAATTGGTAAGTTTGGGAACTCAATGGACAAGGTGTTTGATGATCTGTTTAACAGCACTAAGAAATGTCATATTAAGTACAGGCTGGTACAGTGGACGATATCATGACAACACAAATTGTAAGGGCTTGATACAGCTAATTATCAAAATAGTTTTTTGAGATTGTGTATCAATATTCCAACCTCTATTATGATTTGAAATTATGTAAAATGTCATCTATTTCATAAATGCTTACATATTAATTTTATTTGAATATAAAAAGTATGGTGGTCATAGAGATAAAATTTATTTTCGAAACTGTTGATGAGAATGAAAAATTTCGAGTGAGCGATCAGGGATGGGCATGTTCTCAGATAGTGATGTGATCCCTCTGACCTGTATTGATCTACAATAAGTGCTTCTAATAAAAATATCAATAATAAAATCAAAACACAACAGTTTCAGTCTATTTGTAAATCTCTTTGCTGTGGAAAGCGAGAAAAGAGCAGCACAATGTCTCTCTAAAACCAGTGACACGGTCATGTTTAATTTATTTCCTTTTGAACTTTTACTGTCTCGCTCTTTCCTCCCCACACATAAAGCTAACATACAGTCAATGTCCATCATTGGTCACTTATTCTCAGAAATTTAAGTTTTAAATGTCTCTTTTCCCTCCATCTGCATCTGTACATGTGACTAAGACCCATATGCATTATTTATTACATTTTATCCCTATCACTTCCGAATGAAAATTTTGTCATTATTCATTTTGAAGAAAGTTGGTTATGAATAGCTGTAGCACCATGTACAAGCCATTTCAGAGCAGTTTTGCCTGCTGTTCTAGTTTCTGCTGTTATGTGACATTGACGTGTCTGACTCAGGTCAGTATGTGTGGTAATGACATCATCACTTTAGAAATGATGCAGATTGGCTAAACACATGAAAATGCATGGGTGATATTTTTAGATTCTTCCCCCCGTGGGACTGTGGTATAATAAATAGAAGTAGCTTCATGCCACCAAAACACTGAATCTTTCTGAGCAAAATTCTCATACGATGCAAATTTATCGAAAAAGCAAATTGCATCCCTGAAATCTCTAAAACATAGACACAGAAGTGCTGACAGAGAAACATCACATGATCAAAGTGAACGTGATTTACATTGCTGATCTTGAGGTGTCATTTATATCAGCTTTCACATCTGTGTTGTATTGTATAATGATGTCACTTGGACCCTATGAAATCCATTTTATTTTCCCCAAATTCCATTTTTACTGCTTTAAACAAGACAAAGAAAGACAACAATGTGTTGTTTCTCTCATTTGTAAAAGTTTGTTGTGAGTTTTTCTGCTGTGTTCATTCTCTGGTTTCAAAGCTCTAGCACCAGCAGTGCGGCTGTATTGAAGTCAAACACATTGACCTTTAGTGTGTTTAATCACAGCTGTGCCAGTCTGGTTTGGTCTGGTTCAAGTATGATGAAAGCCACTGTGTGTTTACCTTTATTGGGTCTATGGGGGTGCAGTAGAAAAACGAGGTCTCTATTTTTTTGGATGTCATAAACCGCATGTCTCTTCATCTTTTAGTCTCTTTTGTTGAAATGTACCTCGCACTGCCCTTATTGCTTCAGCCCACCATCTTTGTTTCCTCCTGCTGACATTAAGTCCAGAACTGAACCTGAGATGGAAGTTCAGAACACTGAGGAGAAACTTTGATGTTTCCCTTTAAAGATAAAAAAAGAAGGAATTTAGACATCAGATTATGTGGGAAGAAATACCACAGAGGAACATGGCTGTGATATCCAGCAGCTTGTGATGTTGGATGGAGTTGGTTTCTCTTATGATATTTTTCAGTTACTGCGTTGCTCCCATGATCCCCAGCAATGACCAAGACTGATCTATTCTGAAGCATGTCTGTTTTAATTGAAAATCAGTTACAGTTTGACTCTGTAAAAATTTACTTTTGGCATCGACAATGGTGTACAATCATTGTACCGTAGTGGCACACTAGACTTGCAGTACTTGAAAGGATTGTTCATGCAAAAATAAAAATTCTATAAAAATTATCTACTTTCTAGTGCCAATATTAGTATATATTTAGACTAATGCTTGTAACCAAATAGTTTTTGTACCCCATCGTGAACTACAGTATGAAAATTACAATGGTATACACAAGTTGACCCATTTTTCAAATTCAACAGAACAAAAAGTATCAATTATATTGCCTGACACCTCAGAGCTGGATTTACATTTGTCTGCTGTGAAGAGTTTACAGCCAATAAAAAATTAGACCTACAAATTTTCTATTTCATACTGAACACATTCTAAACACAAATGTTTTCCACGTATTTTAAGAAGATGATAGTTGACTTATTGTGTGTTAATATTGGGGAACGGTGGAATATGATGATATTAAGGTATATATGGACTAGGAATTGGTCTTTAGAATAAAATCCCTATGACTGACAGGGATTAAAAATGTCATTGAGTGGAATAACAAGAATCTATCTGCAAAAGGCATGTCAATTTGTTATACAAACTATGTCTGTCTGGCACCAAAAGGACTATTCTATAATTTGGGATGTAATCCTGTAGTTGGATTTAATATAAAAGTAGAAATTAAATTCTGGTCATCACATTTTTAGAACACACACGCATACACATGCACATATGCACTCACACGACACACAAAACAACAAAGCTCAAATTGGGATTTAAAGTATTGTCATCACTTTCCCTCTTTACATTTCAAAGCTCTAGGACTTTCTTTCTTCTCCAGAACACAAACTTGAATTTTGAAGAATGTTAGTAACAGGCATTCACTTTAATGCGTTTTTTAATATAAAATATACTTTAGCTGCAATTTAGTGTTTGATGTTGATTGAGAGTAATAAAAAGAGTGATAAAAATAACTATTTCCACTACATTCTAGCTGATTTGGAGTGTGTTATGAGGTCTCAATAAAAGCGCTCTTAATAAATTTAATAGTATATAAGTTTGGTTGACTGGAAAATGCAGTATGTGAAATAACAGTCAGCTTTTAAGTCAAAGTTTTGGGTAAGCAATAATACATTCTAAGCACTGTCACTCAGACATCTAGGCGTGAGATTAACCCTCAGTTGCTGAATACTACATACATTAAAGAACAATTAAAAGACGCTCACTACTGTTTGGTATCTATGATTCATGAAAATCTGTTTGACATTGGAACTACACAACACATTAAACTCTTATGTGTCTATAAATAATTAAGTCTATAGCATGCATTTTGAGCAAACACTCATTGATTTTGCAAACCAGAAAAGAATAAAAGCATGGCAAGTATAAAAATGAAGAATATGGGCAACTTTCCCTTTGACTGTCATAATTGTCTCTTGGTCATGTTTTTCCTGATTTGGCCGAATCATGGCAGACCCATGTTTTTGTGATTGTCACATGGCATTGTTTTGACATACCATGTGCTCTTTTGTCTCGGCTTCTGGCCCCGCCCCCTTGTTATCCTGTCTATCTTCCCATCATTGTTTCATTCTCTGCACCTGCCTCGTGTCATTATCTTGTTATGTTCCCTATTTTAAGACCTTGTGTTTGTTGTCCTGTGCTGTTGCATTACTAGTTAAATGTATACGTGTTGTTTTAGATTACATGTTAAAGGAAGATAGCGTTCATATCAAGTCTTGACCTGCTACCCATGTTTTGTTAATCCCTGTCTTAGTCATGTTATTTCTATGTTTTTTTGAGTTACTAGAACCTTGTTTTGTGCCCCTCGTGGGAAGTCTTTTATTTGCCTTTTTTTTACTGTTTTCCCCTACAGTGGGTTTTTGTATAATTTTTTTAAAGTCTAGATGTTCCCCCTCAATCGTGTCTGCACTTGGGTTCTAGGAGCAATCATATTCTAAGAACATTTTTATGTCTCGTCTGTAATGCAAACTATTACATCCATAAAGCTGGAATTGCTGAAATGTAGTAGAAAGATTGATTAAACAACTGCCTCAACACGAGGTCAATTCTTGCAAATAGAGTAATAAAGAATACGTTAATATTTCTTGAGGTAATTTTGATCAAAATTAAAAGTCTCTGAGCAATGTGTTCCACAGTGGTCCAAGCACTGTTCCTTGAGGAACTCCAGTAATAATGAAATGTTATTTGGACAGTTTTGCACTCTCCTATACCCTAAATTATCTAAATAAGATTTTAAAACCAGTGAAGTGGAGTTCCTTAGATCTCCTGTGATGAGGGGTTTGCTGAGGATCTGATGATTATCTGTGCTTAACCCAGCAGAGTTATCTAGCAGAATGAGGACATATCAGGTTAAACTTTGTTTTTTCTTTTTTAACTTTTCTTAATTTTGTAATGTTACTATATCTATAGATAAAAAACAATCTTAGAAGGGGCAAATCACTCTCTTTGTTTATGCTCCTGTACTTCCACTATTTGTAAAATTGTCTTTATATTATCTCCTTTTTTTCCTCAGTCTGATTCCTTTGTGTCTACTCCACATCTGCATGTTTCTGTCAAGTGCTCTTGATTTTGAGTGTTATTTTCATCTGTCCACTTCAATTTTCCTGTTATTTCTCACTCACTCTTTTATGTATCGTCATCTTCCATTTCAAGTGCTCTTGTCTTTGAGAATTTGAGACCTGCTGTTGTTCTTTGTGAAGGGCAACTATTGAGTCACTAAGCTTTTAGTCAGGTCAGTCTTTCTCACAAACACACAAAGTCAACATGCTTACATTATTATCTGTGCCCTGCTCTTTAAACAAAAGAACTGAAGAAGGAAACCTCTTGGTGTGTGTGTGTGTCCTGGTTTTTTGTGATTGAAGTGTTCTTGTGTTCCCTCTTCTCCTCAACAATAATACAGCTCTCCAGATCAGTCTTCAGCCAGGGCGATTCTGGGATACGTGCACTGAAAACATGCCTCTGTCTCAAACTATCAATGACTTTATCCATAGACGCTAAAACTGATAAAAACATATTTCTGCTTCTTGTTATAGTCAAGAGATTTTTGCCACTTTGAACCTAACCATATTCAACACAAAAACCAAAACAGTATTTAAATATTGATGCTGTTAAAGTAACCTCATAGAATTGAATATATTCTCTCCTCTCAGGGATGGTTTTCCAGAGGCTTTCCTGATGGGTTTATAATCTTTTATGTACCAACATTTAAAATAGAAGCTTTACAAACCAAGTTTTTTTCCAAAATAAACGTTAGGTGTAAAAATTCCTCCTATTTTTCTTTACGTTTGACTTTAAAACAAAATTAGAACTCCATGTTAAGATTTCAGTGCACTTATAAAGAATCCTTGAGAAAAATTCCATCTAAATGTTACCTAACAGCAGATTACCACCGAATCCTTCTGACATTCCAGTTAGTCATATTCTCTTAGGATACATAATTCATCAGTGTCTATCAGTGGGACAAACTCCAGTTTCCTCTCTTATCATTTCCCCTTCCAGCTCCTCCATTTTACTCTCCAGAGTGACTTTTCAGACGGAAGCATGCTGGAATCTCCTCCAGCTGATCTGAGAGCAGTTTGTGTGTGGGACTGTTGAAGATGTGGGCTCATCAGTATTCAGTCTCTTCAGTCTCATTGTGCTGGAAATCCTCGGCTAACTGTGCCGCCTCTGTACAAACGAGTCCAAATCTTATTCAGCAGTGAGCCATGACAGCATGATCCAGGTAACACACATTCATTTGTAAATTCCTATTTAATGCTAGAATAGGTCAAGGGTAAAGTAAAAAAAAAACGAACCCTGGCATTTAGAGTTCCATAAAGATTATCTTTAAAGAAACATAACTGATTAAACCCATAGCGTGCATGCACATACACAAACATGTTTGATGGGGACCGACTTTGTAATTATCCCTTGTGGGGACCTCATTTCTAAAGGGCTTGGAGGCCTGAAAAAAATTAGGGACACTAACCATACCAGCAATGCTGAAGTAATGACTTGACCATGCTTAATGGGGACTTCTGAAATATCGGATGAACATGATTTACAGGGACTTAATTTGCATAATATGCACACATTCCTATGATTTGTTGGGGACCTTGCACACACACTAATAAACACTTTCCCATGATTTAAGGGGACCTTGAAATGAAACCAAGTATTACTAACGAGGAATAAAACTTCCATTTTATATTTATAAATAAATCTTCAGACTGCATTTATTAATTTGTTCTTAACATTGGTTTAATCTACAGCCAAATAAAATTAAAATGTTGATTTATAGTACAAAAGTTAAAGACTTTTTAAGTTTAAGAAAGATACATTTATGTGGAGATAGGTGAGGTCTTAGGGTGCAATAACTGCAAAGCTTCCCTCCCGCATAAAACACCTAATCCCAATTTCACAGACAGAGATTATCTTAAACCAGGACTAGGACTATATGAGGGTATTCAGCTTCTTAAGGGAGGGTAACAGCTTCTATTTAAAAAAACAAGTTTACCGAACAAGCCAGGCTTGTTTTAATTAGTCTGACTTACTTTGAACCAAATCAACTGACAATAAGTCAGACTAATGGAAATAAACCTGGCTTATTTGGTAATCTTGATGTATGAAACAGACCCATGGTGTGCATCTTGATACAAAACAATGGCGCTGACATATTTTAAGATCCCTCAGTGCAAGTTATTTTCAGCTAGGATTACTCAAATATGCAGTTTAGTCTGGGACCCGTCTTAAGCATGTAATGCATCTGCTCAACATGTAGAAGTATGGAAGGATTGACTGATTGATGTTTCCTACATTTGATTGGGATTATCAGTGTGACTGGAGTGGACTTATGTTGCTGTGAACAAGTTTTAATCAACATACAAAGGATTGTGGTTGTGAGTCTTGAACAATTGCCTTAAATTGCCATGAATCCTTAAACTATCAGTCAGTGTTTGTGTCAAGCTGGACCCTTGTAATGTTTTCTTTCAAAGCATTTTTATAAAAGTTGCTTAATCACCTTATTTTAACTAAGGCCTAGTCCTGGCATAAGCTAAGCCACGTTTGTGACGCCGGGCCTTAAACTTTTCCACTTCAAACTATTCTTTCTATAATTGTGTTTTATTTAAACTGTTTTCCAGTCAAACCAACCACCCAGCATCAGCTACTTATTCACCCGATACTCATCAATACAATAAACCTAACTAAACTTCAAAACATTAATTCAGAATAACATTTCTTCAGTGAATTCAACTTTTTTTGAGTTAAACTGAAAAGTTCTGTTATACTAAAAGCAAAAATAAAATATAAAATAACTCAACTTACACAAATGCTTCTTTTCAAAGACATGAATTCCACAAATTAAAACTTTGTACATTTATGCACCGGTTTAACAATAACAGTTATTCTGTTTTCTTAAAGTGCTGCTGTTGCTTTAACTTATTTTAACTAAACCTGCCATCCCAGATAGTTGCATCTTCACAGTATTACCTGCGCTCCAATTTCTTTTTGTAAGCTTTAATTCGATTATAAATGTAAAATTTCACTGTCTTCCAGTCGCGGTTCCTCAGAGCATCTCGTTTAGCTTTCAAGCATTTCTCAGATTCAATCTTTGATGGTAAAGTGCCAGATATGATGCACTGTTTCAGGTGCCTCTCCACCGCCTGCACCTCTGCCATTCCGATCGTAAAAACATGAGACACTTTGCACACAAGCCTTTGTGAAGCTACGGAGGCAGTCTGAGCCTCGTAAATGAGTCATGGGTTCTGGTCTAGCAAACATATAGGCATTGTCTTTTAAAACCCCACAAAAATGTTCTCCACTTGGGAGACTGCACAGTCCACATTTTCTTGTGGATCAGAATTGTCTCTTGATAAAAATGCACACAGAGGCATGCTAACCACCTCTTCTTCTCTCCACCGGTTGAAGAGAATCATCTGGGCAAGACACAACTTGGCCAGCTCCATCCAGGCTTTAGTAGAGGGAATTTCAGAGAGCAGGTCGAGCCACTCGTCCTGCATTCCACGGAGAAAAGTGAGCATTTTTTCCACATCTTCAGTGAAGGGCATGAGAGTGGACACATTCCACTTTGCTTCCCTGATATTCCTCAATATTATTGCCAAGATCATCTCGTTCCACCTATTTGCATGGACTTCTTGAAACTCACTGGCATTCTTCACAAGCTTTTTGTCATTGTAGATTAATCCCCATGATTTTAAGAGTTAGTTTACTTTTACCAGGGAATTCCCAAGCTTATTTGCAAGTGATGGAATCATGAATTTGTTAGTTTGACTGTCATAACCACATGTGTACTTGACAGCTTTGACAGTCTCCATGTACTTCTTTGGGTATACGCAGTGTTTTTAAAGAGGTGATTCTCCTGGCATTGGGAATTAACGTTACCAATTCTCTCATCTTCTCCCACAGACATTGATCATTCTTATCTGAAAGCCAACCTTTATTCAACAGTTGCTGCCCAATTTCAGTAATTACTCTGTCAGTTTTTATTTTATCTGTGATTGGGTCAGGATTCATGGCCCTGATTACTCCCCCACAGTTGTTTGTCATGTGTGAAGGCACAGGCCGGTTTCGGTACACATGGACTGAACACGGTTTCTACCTGGTTTAGGAGCGACCGACTGCAGTTGAAGTCTACAAATACGCATCTGTCTCCATAGGCCCTTGTCCTTGACAGTATGCACAATGAATGAAATTCTCCCTGCACTTTTTTACGTGGTCGTTTAAATGGCACTAATTCTCCCTTTCCTGACTCCATAACAGCAGAATTGTGGGCATAGTTTCCTCTGTTGCGAATATAATCAAGCTGTCTTTTTCTCTCCTTTGAACCCTTTGGAAAGCTTAGAGCACTTTCCACTTCAGAATTGTCTTCATGTGAACTTACTAGGTGCCTTGCCATCTTAGCATTGGATTAAGTGCAAAACAAACAGTAATGTTTCTTAATGACACTGTAGCACCATGTCTTTTTTGGTATGCGCTAACAACTACGCAGTCTGTTGTGTCCTGACAATACATGAGCGCTGCACATGTAACGAGCCAGATGACAAACTCTTGCTTAGGATAGATGGACGTGGCTGAGTATAAAAGTAACTTGTCTTATTAATTTGTCTGTGCAGGTTTTGTTTTACTTTTAAATGTTTGGGGCCCATTCACTACGATTAAATGACTGACAGACTGCAACAGTTTGAGTTAAAATTTTCGTTTGTGTTCTGCTTTAAAAAACTAGGTCAGCTACATATTGATTGCCCTTGGGGTAAACAGATAAACAATGACTTAAAAAAAAGGGTTAATGATAGTAAAACGTATTGACTAATAGTATATAACCACACAAATTCGGTAGCAAAACCATGGTTAATAACCCCCTGCCCTTTAGAACACAATTTAAACCCGAGGCCAAACTGGCAATAAAACATTTTCTTAAATATAAAATAAAGTATTTCCTCTCCCGCCTCCAGAACTAACGTAAACTACGCAGAAACAAACTTATTATGAACAGAATCACTCAATAAGCAATCAGTCAGGCTAAACGTTTGATAAAGATTTCAGTTAAAACTAATTTTAAACATTAAATTGTGTGATTGTGCGATCGCCAATTAAAAACAGAAATATACAGGCCTCACGTAGGCCATAGGCCGCAAGAGTTAATTAGCTTCAATGTTAACTAACTAGTCTACCACTTCAAATCTAATTAAGCTAATTGGTTTTAAATGTTCTCACCTTGTGATTCACTTTTTCCACTGCACAAATTCAGCATCTCCTGCCTTTCCTCGAGTCCATGATTTAAATAGTGGAAACATAATGAGAGATAATAACACGGCGCTGGTGTGGTGAATGAAACACTGATGGGAAGAAAGATTGGACAATGAGGGGCGGGGTCAGGAGACGAGACAAGAGAGCACATGAACTTTATATTTGCCTTTCTGGCACAAATCTCATCTCTCACTCTCATTGCCTGATGAGTTTTAGATTGACAGCTCCCTGACCAGGAAGTCAATACTGAAGACAATGCAATGTTTTTTTCAAGAGCGATCTACTTGCTGTTATCTGTATTGTTTTGTTTTTTGTTTTTTTTTTACTTATGAGAAATAAGTATTTATACTCATTTAGTATGTTAAATTATACATATTTATTATATTAGCTCTTTCTTCACATCAGATAATGAATGTAGTTTAGATAATATTCATATACAGTGCTAATTCTGTCTTTAGTTAGCCTATTGATTATGTGCTTCATATGCATGCAAAAAAAATATTTATAATTACGTTCAATAAAAAGATAAAAGTATTGGGCAGTGAGAAATGAAGTGTACATTGATGCATAATGTACAGATATAAAACTTTTAGCTATTTTATTATCTGACTTGTAGTTAGGACCACCAGGGATATCTGGGCTGATATAAGTGTGATTCTACAGCAAACAGATAATAGACATTGTCTTAAACTGTAGTATGAATATTAATATAAGTATACCATATAGCATATCTGAGGTAAATTGCTACTTTACAAATAACACAAACAAACGAGTCCCCACTGCTAGCTAGGTGATAGACATTCTAACATATTGGTTGTTATTGACACACAATTGACCAAACAGTCTGAACAGTCTCTTTACGTGCAGCTGATCACAGAACAGTACCCGCTTCCTCTTTCAGGTGTTCAAACTGTGTTCGAACTCGTCAGCTATAGGTGAGGGATACGCATAAATTAACATATGCATATGGCCATTCTAAGATATAAACATTACACAAAATACAATCCCGTTAATCATCTATGAACTATAAATATGAAGTAAAAACAAAACATTTTCACCTTAAAACCCACTAGGCATCTCTTTTCCAGATTTCAATGTAATTATTAATGATATACTGCTATCTTTGTGAACATAAAGTTGCGTATGAATATTACTATCTATCCTGGATTAATTGTTGACTTGTTATGTAGCGTGAGAGAGCCTGGACGTGTGATTCTCAAATGTGTGAAAAGTAATGACTTTGCTACTATACTCAATAACAAATTATTTTAACAATAAAAATAACTGAAAGCAGTTTTGGCGATGGATTTATTGTGCTGAAAATACATATTTAAAGTAACCTGACTTCTTCTCATCTTCAAGCCAAGAACACCTTATGGTTACTTAGCAACGGTGGATGCCAGGACATTGCAAGATCCCCAGTGCCCAGGTAAATAATGAGAAAGTGGTGGGGCTTCCTGTGCGGTTCAAGATGTAGAATTTGAAATGCCCCTTAAGTAATTTAGCATCTAACATTACATCTTGGATGTCACGAGGGGTTTTTTATAAACAACAATCAGGCAGTTCTTTGTCATTTAATATTGTTGTCTTGAGTATCCATGGGCTTATATTTTCTACAAGCTTTGGATGATAAGCAGATCTTCAAATCTCTCAGCAGTGGCACTGGCCACCATTTTGGTCTAAATTCTATTGGTCTGTTTATCTTCTGTTAGCTTTATTTGCTAATAATATGCGGGTCAAAGAATTTAACATTAATTTGAATTGTACTCGTTAGAAGTTTTAAAAGTTGTGACATGAAAAGGTTGCCTAGTTTTTAACAAAAGACGAGTATAATTACGATCTTAAAATATGCTCAAAATTGTATCCAAAGAAATATTTAATTAAAGTAATGTGATCAATTCATTACTTACAACCCTTTCAAAACGATTTCCTCGGGATAGAATTGCAAGTACCAGAAAGAAACTCTGATCCAAGAAAATGAAGAATAATTCACAAATATATTTGTCATTTAGAAATGAAAAAAATATGTTAGAAGTTGCAGAAAAGAAATGCAATTTAGAAATAAATTAAATAAATATATTTAAAAGTATGGACTTGTAAGCAGGAGGTTGTAGGTTCGAACCCCAGTGCCAACAGACAATGACTAAATTGTCTTTGAGCAAAACAACTCACCCTCATTTGCTCTGCAATGATGATTACTTTGAATAAAAGCGTCTCCCAAATGAATAAAAATAAATATTAATGTAAATGTTCGCTCTATTGTAGTGGGAAATTATAGTTAAATGATAATGATAGCTAGGATAGAAATTGTAGATTAATAGACCAAATAAACACAGCTGCCAGTGCCATAGATTCTCTTAATTATCTATTACATGACGTCTTGTGAAATTTCCTGCGTTCACATAAACTAGCTAAAAAATGATCTCCTCTATTATTAGTTCTTATCTCTCAAAGTAAAGTTTGAATGGATGTTGACAAGCCAACACTGTGTAGGTTAAATGGCCAAGGGCACATTTGAAATACTAAAGTAATAAATATGCACTGGGATCAGAAATAATGAGCAGAAACAATACAAAATTGTCTTGGATAAATAAATCTTATTATACTTGCTTATTCGGTTTCCTCTTATATTCAACCTGGCATTCAGTGAAAGGTTGAGGTCAAAGTAAAAACTTTGTAACTTTTCCAACTTCTTTGTCTTTGTAGCCTGGAACCAATACTCAGGGTGTAAAAATCTTTAAATTTGTTCTTGTGACATCAGATAGAGGTATAAGTGGTATCTTGTAAAGTAAACATAATTATTACCCCTGGTTTTCTAATTGGGTCTAAAGTTATGATACATTACATTTGAGTGGCTTGTTGAGTATTGTTGTCTTAATTTTCCATTAAATGATCAGATTTAGAAGTTAAACTTCTCTCACAGCAGATGAGCTTATAAAAAATATTTTTGTCCCTCTGTTCTGTTCTATTCTGCTGGGATTTATAGTGAACACCTGAACTTGATCACTGTTATTGCCTTTCACCTCTAAAGACCTTTCTCCATTTCAGCAGTCTCCTGTAAGCTGTGATTTGTGGATGAAGGGACATCAGACATCATTACATCGCTAAGACCAACTGGAGCTCTAATAGCAGTAATACTGAACTCACATTCACTGAACCTGAGGCTGTGTTAACAGCTTAAGATAAGGGAACGCTGCGAGTTTGATCAATTGTACGATTGGAGTGGTTGAAGTGCTGAATTTTGTTATATACACGCAGTTAAGTCATTTAATATTTTAATATTATTAAGAATACTTCTTCAGTTAAAAATCAGTGTTTGACAGGCATGTGAATGTGATATCTATTAGCCAACAAACCTAATTTAATTAGGAAAGAGACTCTTCATGGAGTATATTTCTGTAGCGTCCCAAATGAAATTCAGTGCAAATTGTGCCGTGAACATTCTTGAGTCGCTTGTCATTATATTGACATAAATTTTCTATAGAAGATGGATTCAAAGACAAAAATATTTATCTTTAACTACAAAGCAATTAAATATGATTTAAAGTGTTCCTCGGATTCTAAACTTTATTTTAAATTTTTCATGTTGTGGGTTATCTGTAAAGATCTTTGAAGTTATGAATTCCAAAGCAGGTTAGCGTCTTTAAATTAATTAAGATCTCTTGGACTACGCGGAAGCCAGGATTTTGAGCATCAAGTTTTTTCATAAGTAACTGGATTCACATAATGTCTGCTTTGTCACCGGTGTTGATGACCACTAGTAGAAGACTGTTGGAGGAACTAACAGAGGGTTTTGATGCCAAGCAACAAGGTAAATAATAAAAGAATTATTCAATCTTTTCGTTTTTAATGATATTTACTTATATTTGAGGACTCAAAAATAGTTTTATGATTACACAAATGAATCTATTAGAGAAAAATTGTCCAGAAGCTGTTTCTGTTTCCAGACTTTGTAACCACAGTTGAAATGTAACGGTTAAAAGTCAAACACAAAAACTCTTGAAAGTCGAAGGACAGATCTGTGGTAATTGTACAACTAGACAGAACTGATACAAATCTATTTAATCCGTCCATGTATTTTAAGTCAAAACTGTAAGCCAGTAGAGCTGTGTTGACCGGGAAACTGCTTCTCTGTCAGTCGTCCCTACAGACCATCAACAACACTGCTGGAGTCAAATCATGATGAACACATTCACACTAAAACAACACAGCAGTCAGTTTGATGTACCTTCAACAGCAAATTAACCGACGAAAAGAAATGGAAAACACATACAGTATATCTGTTAAAATAAACAATACAATAAGTTGATATGTGATATAATACCAAACCATTATGATTTTTTACTTTATTTACTTTATTGTTTTTATCACATAAGATTCATAATTCTTCACAGCATCGATGAATCACACTTTAAAATTTGTAACCTCTCATGTCAGTCCCTGGAAGAATTTGCAGTTTTGCAATCGCAGCGTTTAACACATAACCGATCTGATTTTACAGATCATTTGGCCGAAGACGGTCTTCATTTGAATTTATGACATTGCACGTTTTATCAAAACCTTCAGCAAAAGTTTTACTACATATGGAAGATAGAAGGGTCTGTAACACTCATGTTTGTTGAAAAAAAACTAGTCTCTGACTTTCCTTTGCTGCGTTCCACTAATCTCAATGTGTTAGGTCTAACGTTGCAGGCTTGGAATCAGACTGACCATTGAGTGTGACATCAAGTTCTTAATCAACTGGCTTGTAAACAACTAAAACTATCTGATCTATGAAGAAAGCCATCATTTTTATTTAGGTGACAATGAAATTTCACTACATTGTAGAAATTATGCAAGGTTCACGGCATATACGTTTAAAGAGTTGTACAGATTATTCACAACGGCGTTTTCTCACAGGAATATTTTTAAAATCACAAACATGAAGTGGCATGAAACAAATCATGATTGGTGTTTACACCCTTGTTCACCAAGTGCCAAGGGAAAAGGTGTTTTTTCTTTTATAGAAAAGTGAGGATGTTAAAGGAGGTTTATTAGTTGTAGTTTTATTTGTGGGTTAGTTGCAAACGGAAAAGATGGGTTTTAAGGCGGTTTTTGAAGATGAGTACAGAGGCTGCCAGACGCGTAGTAAGGGGCAAATAATTCCAGAGAAGATGCGTGAGAGGGATTTCTTACCCTTTTGGGTTGGTACCACCAGACATTGATGATTCCCCGAGCGAAGAGATCTGGCAGGCACATACGTCTGTATCAGCCAATTAAGGTACGGGGCTTTTGATGACAATTTTAAATATTTATAAAACGAAATACAGCTAAGAACAAAACTGTACTAACTCTGCCAGCAATACCAGAAAATATTTGTAATGGAATGGAAAGAACATCATTGAAATGTAATACTACAAAAGATGCTTGAAATAGATTATTATATCATTAGACAGCTTATTATAGATGAAATTGGGCTTTGTTAATTTGTTGGTTACTTTCTAATATTTAGTTTTTACTTATGTGCATAATGGTTTATTTGGTGTGCATATTTGGAGGTTTGTTCTACAGTAGGAGAGATTTTCTTATTATATTGACATAAAGCTGTGTAAGGATTATTTTCAGTCTGTTGATTGTTTGAGCCTAAATCCCTGGATTAAAATATGCTGCTCTATTGGATTAATATCTCAAATGGGATTTTAAATCAAGCTGACAAAGCTTTAATGAACAAAATTGGCAGAATGGCTGGTAAACTAAATGTGTTATCAAGAATAGTTTATAATTGATTAATAAAAAAATATTACATATAACAATATATAACATTTGTTCCACTACAAGTTTTATGAAAGAATAGCACATCTCTTCTTGTCAAGTTTTTGTTTATTTTAGTTTTTTAATTATTTATTTATTTTCTAACACGCTGAGGTTACAGGGTTGTGTCATATTTTACTCAATATAATGCCTATTTATGTATTTATTACATTACAGAATATGCTGTCTTATTATAATGCTTTTGAATTGTATTGAAATCACAAATGAAATGTGTGCATTTAAAAACGACTTGGTTGTCGGGTCACGATCGGTAGGGAAGTACGGTGGTTAAGTGTTATTCATGCAGGGTTGCTGACCAGCGATTGAACAACAAAGACCAGGAGTTCAGTCATGGCTACTCTTGGAACTCGGAGACTGAGATGAAGCTTAACCTGCTGGTTAGTTTTTCAAACCGCAAAGCCTTATACAAAGTAGCCCTGAGTGGCAAAGAGTGAGAAGAGCAGTGTTTCCAGGCGAGGATGTAGCAGATGCCAAACTCTACGATTCTGTTGCCATCTTTATGCAAGGAGAACAACTGCAGAGTCCAGAGGACCATGGAATTGACCAAAGAAACAAGGATTTGCTTTAAACCTCAAACAAAACGCATAGACTTTGGGACAGTTATTGCCATCTGCATCGACATCAGCAGCTGTGAGGGTCCCGGTACCCCGTATGTAAAACTGTTATTAAAGCAGCTTTGTGTGTTTGCATTAAAAGCATATCACAGGGCTCTGAACTACACCTGAAATTGTCGCAGTTTTAACCAAAAATATTAATTTGTCCGTAATATTCAGTGAGGTACAGCGCCAAGATGGGTAAAGTGAGAATCTTTCCATTGCATACAACAACATCTAAAACATAAACGACATTCTTATCCATCTCAAGCACTAACGCTGATAAAACACAGATAAAAGCATCTCCAGCTGTACAAATTGCAGAAAGACACTTTAAAATATTTATTATTAACAACTTTTTTATACTGTAGCTGAGGTATTAATAAACAAGAAATTTACCTCTAATATATTTCCTGAAGAAGGTTTATATTTATAAACTTGTTGACAAACTCCAAAACAGTGACAATCCTTACATTTAATTTATGAATGTATTTGTTAACGCTGTAGTCTACACCATGTCTACTATTAGTCATCACTTTCTCTTATTCTCCTTTTCAATATAAGGGCGTTTACTGGTTAAAGCCAGATGGATTTTGAGAAGACAGACGAAATAATTTTACAACAGAACAATGGAAATGCTGACTCCATAAATTAAGGCTCAATGAATTTATTACTGTCAAAGAGATCCTTTGGTTGTGAGGGGCAATCATTTGTTCTGGATGGGGATAAAGCACTCAGATACCCCTACTTACTGTACATTAAATGTTTACTTAACTTAAAATAAAATTGACATATTGCAGGAATGATAATTGTGTTTGAAATTCTTTTTTTTCATTTTCTTCAATCAGTTATATTTATGGAGTTTGGTTGTTCTGTTCTGTTAAGCCATCCTAATAAATATCACATGTTATCAAAAGAAATGTATTTGTAATATTTATTTAAATTATATTCAGCTTCTGTTCTGTGTAGCTCAGTTGGTAGAGCATTATGTTTTAAAACCATGTATTTTACATTTATTCATTTGACAGACGCTTTTATCCAAAGCTACTTACAGTATTATGCATTGGCAGATTATCACTTCAGAGCAAACGGGGGTAAGGTGTCTTTCTCAAGGGCACTTAAGTCATTGTCTGCTGGCACTGGGATACAAACCTGCAACCTTCTGCTTACAAGTTCAACTCTCTACCACCACACTACAACTGTAGGTCCGTTGTACTTCAAAAAAATGCAATTTCCAGAACACACAGGTGTATACTTTACAGAACAACAACATTTCCATGCAGTAACATAAATGAGACAAGTTTACCTGAACACATGGCATACATTTTAAAGAACTTTTACACTCTTAGTGTAATTTTTAACAACTAATGGTGCAATATTAACACTGTTAATTCTACAGTACAAATCAAGTATTTTATGGATTTGGAACATATGTTCTTTCAAGAAGTATTTAGTCTGTATTTGGCAATCCTCAGCTGTTTATTTATTTAATTTTTAATGGAAACTTGAATTAAATGGGTAAATTTGCGGCTTTTATTGATGTGTGTTTGTAGTAGTAATGATGAGAACCAGGTACAGAAACTTAGCGACAGATGACTTATATGAATTCTTAAAGGTACGACTTTACAAATTCAGTGTATAAACTTGTGATCTTTAGCTTTTGGAGGGAAGATTCCCTCCTTTAAAAGGAATCATTACTGGGGTCAATGAGTGAAACGCTATTCCTTTAACCTACTTAAACTTATTCTGTACATCTCTTAGAGGCTTTCGAAGCATGCAGGATAACACAGAGGCTATAATATAACTGCTTATAGAAACCATAAACTTCTGCTGAATGACAACACATACTTACATAAATACACAACTGGTTTTATAGTTTTATGTGGAAAGGAGTTAAATTTGGAAGATGGTGTCATGACAGACACGGAGACTCAAGTGCGGGTAAACGGGTTTATTGAAAAGAAACAAAAACAGGAAAGGGCTAGGACACAAAATAAGATAATAAGATAAAAAGTCCAAAAGAAATCCAAAAGACCTCCTCCCTGGAGACAACAAAAAGTCTCTTGTGAAAGGTACTTCAAACAAAATTTTAGACTGTTTTAGGTCACCTGTAAAATCATTTAGGATTCTAATTCAATCATAAGAATGTTAATATTGACATGCTGTCAACTGCCATCCTAATTATATTTACTGAATTGAATAAATCAGCACAAATTAAATTCCATCATCCAATCTATCAACAGTTCCTTTCAAATGTTCCTTATACCTACAGAGAGCCTTTGAAAACAATTTATTCAAAAAACTATAAGTGGTCCACTATGCTGAGTCATTTAAAGAATAAAGAGGGAAGGTGTATGGAAAGGATTTATCTCAGTGAGGAGATATTATGAGGGGTTCACATTGATCATGTAAGATTCAGTTTATATTCTTTATCTATATAAAAAAAAGAAGAGCAGCTTCCAGTGAATAAATCAGACTTTTAAATTGTATTCCTTTGTTGCTCTAGTCTCATTCCCACAGAGATATTTGGTAACTTGAAATAGCCGGCTTGTGATGCTCCCACACAGGCTTTTCAAGAGATCAATGAGTTTAATTGCTTTTATGTTTACTGTGAGTTTTTAATTAAATGTCCAGACTGATTTTAATTTACTCTTTGGACAATTCTACTTTATAAGACAAAGAAAACGGAGATTAGTTTAAAATGATTTATTACAGGTAGGAAGTCTTAAAATATAATTAGATATAAGAATGAGCTTACAAGCATACTAGATGAAATCTGAAAGTTTTGCTTGATAGTTTTAGGCTTAAGAATTGTTTGAATATGGTTTGGGGTTTTCTGAAAAGCTATATTTGAAAGAACACAAAGTTTTCACCGGTTAACACGAGTGTTTCACCAGATCAAAAACACAGCTCACTTCCTCTTGATTTACACTATTTCAATACAATCTACTTCATGCATTACACTGAGATGTGTTCTAATGTCTGATGTTCTGTGTCACAGGACAAAGGAATGGGATGGACATCAATATCACAGTGGTTTGTTGGACCCTGCAGATGGGTTACACTTTAAGGTCAACACCAGCAAGAATGACACTCTTGACAACAGGGTCATCATATCCCAGGAGCACAATGCCTATGACTTTAATGAAGGTTGTCAATCAGCAAGAGTTATGACCTCTATTAGCGGCTATGATGTGTCTTTTTCATTCCTGTCAGCTCATGCAACAGAAATATCTTGAACATTTTTTCATTTTAATTCTGTGATAGCAAATCCGTGGTGGAGGGTGTAAGAAAACTGCCGCTACCAGCGATTCTCCTCACAGATATACTTGCACACTAAAAAGCTCATTCACAAAAATACAACATAGTAGTAGTGAAATAAATGACTTTGAAAAAAAAGTGAAATATTTAAAGACAAGTCTCAATATTAAACTCCTCTATGTGTTAAAAACTGGTGCATATAGGTCATTCTCATCTGTGAGTACGCGAGTACATGTCCATGGGGTGTATTTTTAATATATGGAGATAAATATAAACCATAAGGACTTTGTAACTGTCCATTTTGTTAAGTTAAGGATGAAAAATAAAAAATCAAGAATATAAATTCAAGTATAAAGGTCATGCTTATTTTGTAAAAATACACATTTCAGATGTATCATTTTATATAACATTTACTTTACATTTTCATCTATGCATTAAGGAGATTTAGCGAAAATAGCAGAGATAACAACAGGTGAAAAAGTGTTACAACAAGTTTAACAACAATTTAAACAAGGCAACACAAAACCTGTGCGAGGTAATCAAAAAGGTTAATATACATTTATTTTTTAGAAAGATTGAGTGGGTAAAATAAAACACTTTAGCAGGTTGGGTGAAGACAGAAAAGATGAGCTTTTAGGCGTTTTTTTAAAGACAGAGTCGGCCAAACGTGTGTTGGGACCGACTGTTCCAACATCGAGAACCTGATGAAAAGAATGTGTGAGAGAACGATATAATATATTATTATAAAATTTCAAATAAAGAATGATCCAAGTGTCAGTGATGCTGTTAAATGCTCAGCTTAAACCAACAAATCAATGTTAATGGATTTAAATAATAATAATATGAGCCTGCTTGTACAAATGAGAAACTTGTTAACAAAATAAATATTTATAAAAACACTTCATTCTAGTTCATGCTTTTGTACCAACTTGAGTACATTATCACACAAAACTGTGTCTGTCACTGACATATTTTTAATTATGTAAATGAATACATCTGGTCTGTTAGAAATCCTTCCTCCACTTGGATTTGACATTATTAGCATTGTGTATACAGTCTGCAATATAACATGTGTTAATCTTTTTTTCACACAATTTATTTTTCTGTATAGCGCTTTTTTCAGTGTCATAAAATCAGCTGATAACTTCCTTCCTTCAGAAATAAATAAAGATCACGGCTCTAACCATTAACCGGAGATGAATGCACTCAGTGGTAATGTAAATATGTCTTTAATGTTATCAATTTGAACCTGAATCAGACCCGGAGAACATAGATGAAGAGGATCGAGGAGAACTTATGCAAGCACGACTTTTTACCATGCCTAAACATAGATTTGTGCGGCTGCAGCTAAACTTTAGCCCAATCTTAACCAGCATATGGGAACATTTACATTTATTCCTTCGGCAGACACTTTTATCCAACTTACATTATTGTGCAGTTGTCAATTATCACTGCAGAGCAAACAGGGATAAGTCAATGTCAATGTCCCCTTTATTTATAAAGCGCTTTAGACAAAATACATTGCATCAAAGCACCACAATGGTGTCCGGTTGTATTACAACACATTTTTGTCAGACTAGAATAGACTCAATAACAATCTAGTTATCAAAGCGAAACAGCATTGCCCTTTGTGCAATAAGATACAGAAACTTTTAAATGCACCAACTTAAATAATAAAATACACTTACTGGTTGTGGTCCAAAATCAACGCCTCCTCCAGACAGAGAAGAAACTGCTCCGTCTTTCAAGAATACATTTTGTGTAAATCCACCATTAGACTGATTTAGATTGAGAAAGCTGTCCTCAGTAAAATGTGCATAGTTTTACATGTGGATTATAATTTTCGGGAACTGAGTTAAATATAAATTGTAATCAATGATCTCTAAGAACAGCGTCCTTGGGAAAGCCATTCAAAGTTGATTTGACTCCGGGATGAAAGAAACAGTGTTTCAACGACATTGCAACAACCGCAACTCTTCCTCCTCTCTGTGAGAGCGAGACAAGGAACAAGACCACGTCCCTTTTTGTGTGTTCCTGTTGGATAAAGGCAAATTATTTTACACAAATTATCTAGCTTGTTTTGAACTTTGATCATTATTATTTACATGTATTATTTATACTCTAACAACAACATTATACACTCATTAAAGTTTGAAATATTGAATCACAAAGATCGGGACCTTTAAGAACTAAATTTCCATGCTGCTGTTTAAAGTGTGTTAACCAATGTTACGTATTTATACTATGAGAAATAATTTTCTTATCTTCTTAACTTCATTTGAAATGTGGGATGTAATCAAATAGTTCATTTAGATAGGTAACTTACACTTAGTTGTGTTTTTGACTGAATGTGATCTATTGTTAGGTTTAAATTGATTTAAGTCATGAAAGTGAATTAAAACATCAATTTTGTTCCCTAGAACTGTCTGATATGCTATCTGTAGATGTAAGTAATCATAGTGATTTTTCTTTAGGCTGGACGAGGTCTTGGCATTGGCCCGTATGATGTGAGGCTCAATCTGTTATTCCGCCTTCATCCAGAGTTTCATTTTGTCGGGGCAGACAAAGCCATATCCATCTGGAACCTTTACCCTTACTAAAGTGTGTCATCTGAGAGCTGTGGTGTTCTGCAGAGGCGAAGAAACAAAGACACAAGAAGGAACAAGAGCAAAGCTACTCTATTGTATGCATGAGTAAGTGCCGTATCTTTTCTCTTTCATCTACTGGTAGGATTTACAGTTAAGAACAAGACAATTCAACGTATATTGTTAAAGAGAAGTTCTAAGGCACCGCCATGTTTTCTTTTAAGTTTAACTCCTTAGCAAATATTGATCTGTTATATGTCTACAGGGGTGATGGATCTATAAAAGCTCCCACTGAGGAACATGAGTTTCAATTCAAGACCTTCTTGCAGAACATCATAATCATCATCTGTCAATTTTCTCGTGATCCCAGTAGTTTCAAAGAGCCTTTGTTGAGTAAAAGTCTAATGTAAGCCTACAGAGATCAAATAAACAGCTTTGTTTGTTGAAAATCTTATCACATGTTAGGCCACCGGGACCCTGGTGCCTTTATTATATCCAGCTAAGGCCAACGGTCCCTAAAGATTTCCTGATATATTATAACACTTGAAGAGGGAGACAGCCAGACCAAGACCTTACAACCAATTAATTTAGAAAGAAGAATAGAGAGAGAGAAAGTGTAAGAGAGAGAGAGAATAAGGGTGGATTGGGGTTAATAACAGTGAATATTAAATGTAGATACAGACCACAGCTGTTGGACTTAAAGCTGAGATGATTTTAACAGCTCAGGCGTTTCTCACACGTCCATTGCAGTTAATAGATTTTCTGTTTAAGTTTAAGTGTGTGCAAATATTCATTATTTTTGATAAAATGGATAGTTCTAGAAAAGTAAAAATGACTTAAGGAGTGCCTTTACGCGTCCAGTCATCTCATGTGAGGCTACTTTTAAAACAGCCATTTATGAGCATTATTTATTAATATCATACACATTGAACAATTATTCTTGGTCTAAATCTTTTTTTAACCTTGGAACTATATCCTTATTTTAAACAAAAATCTAAGTAATGAGAGCAAGAAATCTAGGAGAAAATCAATAAAATGTAGTTATAAAAGTTTTATTAAACAACAAATTTAGTTAATCCAATTTAATTTTACTCAATCTACTTAAAAAATAGTATTTTATAATTCAATCCAAACGTAAGTCAACTATGAAGGTTGACACTTTTTTTTTCCACTGTAATGGCTTTTAGGTGAAGGTGAAGGTCATGGCGCACACTGTAGTGAAGTGACGTATTGCCAACTATGGTGTTCCATACTTGGAATTTGTGCTCTGCATTTAACCCATCCAGTAAGTGAACACACACACACTCTGAACACACACCCCGAGCAGTGGGCAGCCATACCGCGGCGCCCGTGGAGCAGTGGGGGGGACGGTGCCTTGCTCAAGGGACTCACCTCAGTCGTGGTATTCCCGCTAGTTCCGAGACTCGAACCAGCAACCTCCGGATCACAAGTCCAAGACTCGAACCACCAGGCCACGACCGCCCACAAGGTTTTATATTTATTTACCTTAAGTAAGATTTAATTCATATTATAACAAAATTTATATGTATTCTGTTTAATGATGTAAATAAATAAATAAATCTTTTTTTAACCTTGGAACTATATCCTTTTTTAAACAAAAATCTAAGTAATGAGAGCAAGAAATCTAGGAGAAACTCAAATGTAGAATGTAAAGTTATAAAATGTAGTTATAAAAGTTTTATTAAACAACAAATTTAGTTAATCCAAATTAATTTTATTATGCTCCATCTACTTAAAAAATATTATATTATAATTCAATCCAAACATAAGTCAACTATAAAGGTAGACATGTTTTGTCCACTGTAATGGCTTTTACGTTTGTTTACCTTAAGTAAGATTTAATTCATATTATAACAAATATTATGTGTATTCTGTTTAACGATGTGTACTTAAATTGTATCAGTATATTTTATTTAAAAAGTATTACTTCATATTGTAATGGGGATTTTATTGCGTTGATTAAGTATTTATTTTTTCTGTGTATTATAGCAACATACAATCTGCACTACAGTCTCTAAGCAATATTTTTTATAATTTTTTTAAATAATTATTTGTCTTGCCATCTGAGACTTTGATATGGAGGTAAATGTTAGGATTGAGTTTATTTGGTACGGTAGTTTAACATCACAACATAAGTACATATTACTATTTTAGTTATTTTCCTTTGTCATGTGATAAAATGTTTCTACCACATTGCTGTTTTCTTATAAAATTACATTTAAGCCTTTTATCTGGAATAAAATCTTTTGTTTCATTGCTCTGTTTTTCTATCTAGTGCATGAATGACCTCCAGTTAACTTAAAATGACGCCCACTTGACATATTAGTGCACATTACTCCTGTACACACTGAGATTTTGCAAAGTTCCATAACAGTAATGATAACAGACGTGTCCATAAATGAACATAACCCACCAAATTACAACCATGTGGAGGACTTTCATTCTTTTGTGTTCTTCATTCCCACTGATAAACATACATTTATGTAAATATGTCAGTATGTGATTTCTCTGAATTTGTCTTGCTTCATAAGAACTGTTTTATTCAGTAAGTGTGACATACTCCTCATTTACTCTCGTCATTTCAAGTGGTAAGACTTTCTTTTATCACAGAACACAAAAAGTAGTTTTGAAGATTGTGTGTAAGTGTTAAATAATTAAATTATTGTGTTCAAACAATACAATCATGTTTATCATTAGCCTTTTGGCACTTTAACAAACTTTTCAGAGTCTGTGAAATAAAAAAACTTCTATATTACATTTTCATATTAAACCTTCTCTTTTTTTGGGGGGTAATTTTTGATATGTCTTTTAATGCAGCTTTTGGGAGAATTTGTGTTATTGTTCCGTTTATCTAAAAATTTTTTTGAATTCACAAATTTTCACAATGGCTCCATGCCCAGATGCCCACCATCTCCCAAATCATCTGCCTATAAGAGAATGAAGATGAAGCCTGTCCAGATTCAAAGCTAAATTGCAAGAGCCAGAATTCAGTTTGTGCATTTAATGTTCAGTAATACTCTGCTGTGATACTTGAAGTACCTAGAACATGAAATAATGGTTTCAACAAGTTTTGTTTGAAATCATTTTTTATTAATTCTTTAGTTTTTTAGACACACAGAAGGTGCATATTCCAATGGCACTGTGTTTTTTTTTGTTCCTGTAGAGTCTTGGTATTTGGAAAAGACATTGTAAGTTTGAACAACTTTTTCCTTTGACATTCATGGTTTTCTTTGTCTTAGCATTTCCCATGGAATAGGAGCTGAAGTCTAGTCCCTGAGAATTTGAAAACGTATTTAAAATGTTTGTCTCTGTATTATCTTTTTGAAAAAGATAGTTTGAAAATGCAGAAAATGCATATTTTAATGTTTGTATAATGATGATGAAAATCATGTTAATTCTCGATTGAAAGTGTTTGCTGTTATTGGCCTATTTGAAATGGAGGTGAGGAGCCCCATGTATGCAACTTACTTTTCAAACCCTCTTATTTCCTCAATGTGGCCTGCAGAGCTTCATTTGCTGGAGGTTCACAAAGGTCCACTGCTTAATTTGAATGGAGGGACAGAGAGGAAGATAGAGAAGAGAGAGGATAGTGAATAGTGACACTGATGGGATTGAGAGAACAGAGTCGTTCCCAAAGCAATACTCTTGCCAAGATGCCATTAGTTCTTCCAGTAACAACTTCTCTCCTCTTATTTTAATATCAAGACATCACACCATAATGAAGACAAGTCTATGGATATAGTCAATAAACATTACACCAAATATATATCCGAATATAATTTTTAAATTGCAAAAATAACCGATGAACTTTAAGTTTCCATGAGTTTAAAAGCTTAGACCTGAAAACTCCCTGCTTTGAACAGATTACAAATCTTATTCATGCTCCCAGCCGCAAAGCAACCAACTAATGGAGGAAGTGACCAGATGTTCAACGTCTTTCTGCTGAAAACATGAATGCTGGCGTTCATTATGAAACAACAGTCTTATCTGCTGGTGCTGTGCTGCTTATGTTAATCTGAACAAGAGGGTTAAGAGGCGTTTTGAGAATTGTTTTATGGACAAGGGTGCCACATGGCCACAGTTGTTTTCTTAGCAAACAATTGGCATGTTTATTTAGCTAGGCCTTTATTTGTTTGGAACTCAAATAATTTTGTCCCTAGATTGTCTTTTAGACTGCTTTATACATTTAGTCTTCTGTTGTTTGCACAAAAGCCTGATGAAAAAGACAGGCTGTCTAATTCAACCCCGGGGCTCAAATCTGTAGAGGTGGTTATTGGCTCTTATTTACTTGAGAAATAAAAGCACTAACCTGCATATGAAATGGCATCTGCACTTAATAACACTGAGGAAAATACTAGTTTTGTTCATTATTACGATGAGAATGAGTGTTTAAATTACTAGATACAAAATGTGTTTAGACATTTATTTTACTCTATTAAATGTTCCTTACTGTCATGGGGATAAGTCACACAGCTTAATAGTAATTTCATGATTCTGTCTCTTTTGGTCATGGTTTTCCGGGTTTTGGCAGAACCATGACAAAACAAAATTGTTTTGCCATGCCATTATCTCTCTCGTCTCCTGACATTGTTGTCCCGTCCATCATTGTTTCATTCCCCAACACCTTCCCCATGTCATTATCCCTCATTTGTGTAATACTCCTCCTGCAATGACTCTCCAAGCAACTTGAGAGAGTTGTCTGCTCTCCCCTGCAATTACTCTCCTCTACCTGCTGTGAACTCTTTAGAACTCTTTACTGCTCATCAAGTTAATGTGTTCAACCTGTATTTTGCCCTAATTAAGTTTGGCAGTTTCATTGAGCTGTGTTCAGTCTTAAGCCTACCCTTTGTGGATTTCCAGAGTTAAAGAGGACTTTATTTTTATTTTGCTTACTTTGTTTTGTTTTGTAAAGCTATGACTGTGCCTTTTGTTGGTATTTGAGAATTGACATCAAGTAAAAAAAAGCCTGCTTTTGAGTTATTTGAGCCTCCCGGTTTACTTTTGGCTTCTGCACATGGGTCTTCTACAAATTGTCTTCCCCAGTAGACCAGAGTTGTGACCTTGTGTTTCCCCTATATAAAGCCCTTGGGGTTTGATATCCTGTGCTTGTGCATTTTGCTTTTTATTTTAATGTACCTTGTCCCGTTCGTCCAGGACTTCTCTTATAGCTTTGATCTGTGCAGTTAGTACTCATCAAATCTAATTTCAGAGATTTTATAAATTCATGCAAAATGAAACTTGGCTTCGGTTGTACGGTAAAAGTTTATTCTTTTTACGGTACATTACGATTCAGCACGCAAAACAGAATGCCTTGCAGATATTCTAAACATACTTTAATGAGCAGAATAAATCAAATGTAAATGATTTGTGTACATTTGGGAAATATTCATAGAACGAGCCCTCAAAGCATTCAAAACTGGTATTTGGTGTGCTGTTCTTGCTTTCTCTAGATTATTGTATCTACATTAGCCACAGGAGAGAAGGGTCTGTCCTGGCATGACACTCTTTAGCTGGACAAACTCCTGGATCAAACAGAACACAAGTTCAAGTTTGACTTTAATCCTGACTTCAGATCAGTTCAGTGTTCTAGTCTTAACAAGTACGACAAAAAATACAAAGATGATTTTTGGCAACACAGATTTGCTGAATATCCAACAGACTTGTGATAAAGTTTGTATAAGTCGTGACTATATTTGTGAAAGATAATTTGAAGAGATCATGAAGAAGAGCAATATTAGTTTATCAATAGAATGATCAAAACATATTTATTGTTGTTCATTAATGCATAATTCTTTAGGAAATGTTTTTTGCTTTCAACAATTCAAGACATGTAAATTCTTTTCATCTTATCTGTTGTTTTCTGTTCATCTTTCATCAGGATTTGCTGTAACAGGTGGCTCCAAATTATCACAATATGGGCTGGCCGACTACTTCTGACGGCTCCTTATTTTAATGTGAAATTCTGAATCCTTTCATTCAAGTGTTTCATTCAAGTTTGAGTTGCTTGAACTTTCTTATGGCTTTACTTACTGGCCATGACTTATTGATTTAAATGGAAATACATAAATTAACCTGGACTGATTTGCTTGTTAAGTGTTCTCAAGAATGGCAAATGTGTGGATTAATCCATACAACCCTTTCCAGCGGCTTTAATAAGAGATTTAAATAGTCCCAGGACAATCTGTTCTCTCCACATGGGTTATAGGTAAAGGTATTAAGTTTATCTAAAGAGAATTCAGTTTCCTACACACAGCCCGTTTGCAGTCTTATCATTTCAAACCTCCAGTACTCTGCATTTTGTCATTTCAAACGTGACAGCAGTGGCACCAATTCACTTATATTGCATGAACACTGATCCAATGCATCTTAATGGATTACACTTAACAACATTCTTAATAAAATCTCTTCTGTTCTCTGTAAAAAAAAAGTGATACAAGTGCTTGAGTAAATGATTATGTAGCGAGGTGAAATACACAACATACAGAAAGCCCGGAGTGTGGATTTATTCAACAAGTGCCAGGTAAGTGAAACAATGTTACAAAGTGGTGAATAATCTGTGCTTCTTCCGGGTTGGTGCTCAGAGCTCGGGGCGGTGTTCTCCGTGTTGGGCCGTGTGGCTACGAGCTGCTCTCTGTAGTGAAAAGAAAGAGTTGTTAGGCTTTAGTTGCATGGAGAAGTTTCTCACTTTTGATTGTGCCTCTTATATCTATGAGCGGGGATTGCGAGTGTCTGATCGGCCCGTGATGAAGATTCGCGGGTGTAGCCAATCCATTTCCCAGGCGACGCTGATGGACAATCGGGAATCTCATCACAATTATTAATTAATTGAATATTCATTTGTGGGTCAATAATCAATTTCATTGACTTTCAGCAAACAATAGAAGATATTTTGAAGAATGTAGGTAGCCAAACAGCATTGACCACGTTTGAATAAATTAATTTACTCTTACCTCTTCTCATTTAGAGATAAAGCTCGTCAGATAGGATTAACACTTATTGAATGTGAATGGAACACCTGTACAAAAGTGAAATATATGCAGAAATATTTCTCACACTGTGAAATTGAAATTCTTTCCGTGCTTCGTGTGATAGGGTCAGAAATGTGAACCACATTTTTATGTAAATGACAGAGTGCTTTAGTTACTGTGTGTTGCTTCTATCTCCCCAACCAGACTCACATTAAATATACAACTAACTGATGATAAGAAATCTGTTTTAGTCACTGACTAGGAGTGGGTCTGTGTGGATAGATAATGGGAACGGACAGTAATTGAAACAATTTGTCATTTGAAAGTGCATTCTCAAATTGAACACACTCATAATATGAATATTTTAATATCTGCATGGGAAGATTTACAAAATGCTTTAAAGTTAACTGAATATCTAACATTCTGTGTCACTCATTTTTTGTGGCTTCTTATTAGATGATGGTTTTGTCAAAGTAATATTGCCCTCAAGTGCAGAAGAGCAGGGCTAAGTGGAAACACAGGCTGTCAAATCAAAGTTGAGACATTGGACAGCCAATAATTTACGTCGAGCTGCTCTGTATGCTTTTCTGAAGATCACAAACTACTCCATGCAGTTACAATGAGAAATGTCCTGCAATGTCTCGTTTCACACCATACCTAAAAGCTCTACTGTAGCACATCCATGAGGAAACGATGAAGTGATGGAGATTCCCAAAACCATTTTCACCCACACACAATGCAGAGTGAACATCAGATGATATGTTTTCCCTGTCTGAAAAACTTTTTATAAAGATATTTGTTCTACTCCCTTTATCTGAGGGTTGCGTGTTTTGCAGTTTAAGAAGATGGAATGTCACTTCATACAGCTTAAGCTATATGCTGTAGATATGTCTGTTGGTTTGTGTTTGCTAGTCTATCATTTCTTCTTGTTCTCTGCCCTCTTTAGGAAAATCCTCATTTATTTATTCTCCCATTCATCATAAAAGCACTAAGCAAAACACATCTGGGTCATAGCCAAACAGATGAGTTTTTTTTAACAAACAGTACGTCAAGGAAGGGATATGAGTAAATGTTTATATGTAAGTTCTTGCTGGGAGAACTTGGAGAATGGCCGGTTTAACAGTGAGATGCGAATCCAATGGTTTGTGGTTGGTGGAGATACAGTAGAGAAATATAATGAACAGTTACTTGGAGATCATTAGGATTACATGAGGAGGTTAACTCAGAGGTTAGTATTTAATCTTCTTGAAGTATCCAGCATAGATCCTCAATCCACATAGACAAGGTCACTGTTTGCTCAATGGAGTTTTATAGGTGATTTTTGACAAGGAGCATGCCAGCAGGATTAGTTCACTAGTAAGCCTGAATGAGGAGTAACGTTTGAGCCTAGTATTTCCGTGACACCAATGTACAATATTCTTTTATTTTCCTTCATTCCATTTAAATCCTTATAAAACATATTGTGTGGGAATAACTGACTGGTTTTGGGTCACAAACGAAGTCTGTTAGTTTGTAAAGTAGTATCTGCTCATATCAAAGTTATTATTTGTTGTAGCTTTTTTGTAATACTGTATGAGTTTGTACATGGAATGTTATGGAATTTTGGACTGGGGACATTAGAACAAATTCCTAACAGGTTTTATAACATTTTCAATAGTAATGGCACTAAGCGCATATATATGCATTTTATTAAATACCATATTATTTTATTTATCAACATTATTTGTTAATTATTTACTTAAAAAATATTAAAAGTAATAGTAAATTTTATTCAATATAGAAATAGAGGGTAGTTAAGTAATTGTGTCTGAAAGTATACAGACACTCAAAAGTGCAAAGACGTCATTTTAAGAATCTCCCAAAACACTGAATCTGTATGAACACTTATCCTAGACATTGCCAATTCAATACAAATTTCATTGTAAACAGCTACACGCATCTAGGTCTGGATGGCCTAAAAAAAAATCCCCATAATGTCTTAAACAAGCATCCTTGTGAGCCACTTAGTCACAGCAGGACTCCATGATGAATTTCCTTTGTGAACAGTAGAAGAATAAAAAAGTGATTATTTTGGGGTTTCAATTATTTCACAGCTACAGTCTTAATTGCTCTTGATACAAAGTTATAAATGAACTGGGTGGGTTTGAGTTGTCAGCCTTTTAAGATCTAGTAAGTCTAGACAACAGTTAACTAACATGAATGTAAATGCAAATGTAACATGACATGACCAGAGACCCAGTGCATTTAATTACAAGAATCAAGAAGCAATACCCCACGGTTCAACACAAGATATCTCCTAATATTTGTCACTTTTCTCATTAAAGGGTAAATGACAATGCTTTTTGTCAATAGCTCATTCTTGTTCAGACATTTTTGACATTTCATATTGAAGGGCAAAGCTTTTACTCTAACAATGCAAGAATCTACAATGCTTTCTCAGAACAATTTGTAGCCAGAATATCAATGTTGTGTTTTTGCAATTCCAACCTCAGTTCCAATCTCCGGGTCAAGTATTCTACTCGTGTCTTAAAGAATAGCATGTTGAATTGAACACAAATTTCTCTAAGTACAACGTAACGGTCAGTCATGGAAAGTTACTTACACAGGTGGCCTGAAATGAGCTCCTGTGATACCCTGCGGGATGTCAGGATACAGATAACATGCGTAGTAGAGAACAGTGTGTGTCATCCTTTAAATGCTTTTTATGCTCTAGTATGAATGCAATGAAATGTATTTGCTGCATTGGCTGCTAAATTAAGTATAGAAAAATAACTATACTTTATTTTACAGGATTAGCAAGCATTTATTTTAGCCAATAAGACAATTGAAGTGTGTTTTGATGAGCATGTGCGTACATTCTGTGTCGATGTGTTATCTGAAGGTTTTACTGTCATTTGTATGAATGATTTCATATTTCACAGACCTTAAGACGGGCAGTTTTGAAAGGAATCTGATGAAAGATCTTACATTGTGCCTTGTTTTAGTTTTGTTTCCAGTTGCAACTAATAGAAGAATGCAATATTCTTCATAGTTTAAACAGTTGAATGTTGTCACAAAATTTCTTAATTAGTTCAAAATTAGTTTATTTTAAGTTTTATTTGTGTTTAATTACATATTAAATTATTTAACATATTTATTAAAGTTTTATTTTTAATGGTTTTAGTTTTAGTAAACCATATTTACCTTAATGAACTATATAATATATATGGATTAAATGTATTAATAATAGGTTTCTTGCATTATTGTTTAAAAAAGGATATTCCATGGATAAATAGGAACATCAAAATACATTCGAATTACAATAAAATACAAATCAAAACTACTTTCATAGCATCACATCTAATCTCTTTTTTTTTCATGCAAACTTCTATTTAATGATAAAATATAATGAGGGGATGCTTTATGTTTATGCCAAGCACAGTTACAATATGTATTTGTTCTACGACTGCAGTATTAAGAAAAAGAGAATTACTATGGATTATTATTCCAAATTGAATTAATCTTCTTATTTCAAATCTTCCTACAAATTATGTGATATCAGTTCCAGAAAACATCCTAACAAGGTGTCAAGGGGAGTAAGTCCTTAAAACCTAAATAAAGGTTATTGGACATTAAACTCTTATTTGTCCATAAGAAAAATATGGGTTTAGACTCCCTCTTGAAAGGTTAACCATCGGTCACCATTAAACAGGTGTAAGGCATCACTCTCATGTTGCTGTCTAAAGTGGACATGATGAATAAAACTTTTGTCTGTTCCTCCGGCAGAGAAGAGAAAAACAGAATGAAAGATCTGCATCATGTATCACATAGACAGAATGCGGCCTGGAGTTATTAGGCTTCAGTGTGCTCAAGCTTTAAGTGTCCCAAGTTTGCTAGTTTGAGTTTGTTAGACTTCACAAGCAAAATCATCTCACTTTTTCAAGATGTTAACATGTCATTGTGTACATGTATCTGTTATAACATGATGATGAGGGTTGATCACTCAATTTTTAGTTTAGTTTGCGTGAAATATTCCTTTAAACTTCACTGCTACTGTAATGAAGCCGCAATGTCTTAACATGACAAAACAAATGATATTTTGGTTTTGTGCCATACATTTTTTTCATGTTTCGATCAATTATAAGGCCCTTCAGTAATAATTACTTTTGAGGTTACAATTCAAGAGATATGGACACAAAAAGGAAAACAAGAAACTGTCTGATCAACCTGTAGTGCATTTGTTTCTAGAATTTAGATGATACAGGACAAAAAATAGTAATGAGCAATAGAGCTGCTTCTGTTCTCTGAAAACAGGCCATGAATTCCCAAATGAATTTTTGTTTAAATCAAAAACTCTTAAAAGCTCTTGTACTAATTGATACATTTATAATCCCTTACCTTTAACTACACAATATTTTGATTTGTGCTCAATATTAATTACCCAGGGCCTGAATTTCTTTTTTATTTCATGGTTCATATAAGGAGGAACATTTATCACATCTTAATGAATAATCTTGTTTTTTTAACATCCACATAATATTTGAACTGTGTATTTTCAGTATCCTTCTTTTTTGTCAAAACCTAATACAGTTTTGCCATGTCCCTAATATTAATATCAATAGTGTTCAATGTGTCAGTTAAGCTCAATGTCATTTCTTTAAAATCTATACAACATTGGCAGTGCTCTTCTTAAAACGGACATTCACAACTTTTTAAATAATTATTTTTGTGCTTTAGTTTACTCTAAGTCACTTTACCATTGGGTGAATCTATGCTGTGGCTTATTCTATGTCTTTATTCATTATTTAAGTATTATTATTTACACGTTAAACATGGATTATTATGATTACATCAGTAAGCAGAACTCTATATTAACAGATATCCTTATTTTATTTATTTAAGACGATATAATAATCCCCTAAGTATGTATCATAGTTTAATCTTGAGTCTTTTATGCACACATACGTACACTTGCATGGACCCAAGCACGCACACGCATTATAAAGAACAAAACAGCATTTAAGCTTGATTTTGCTTGATCAAATTCATTTTATTTGGATTAATATTATTTGAAAGCAATGATGCTTTTCCAACGTTTAATTAAAAGAACAACAGGCCTCAATGAAATAGAAATCTGGAGAAAATAAACAAGTAAAATACAAAGCCCTAATTAAGTGTGCATTTGATGAATTTTTTGTGTGTGCAAAAGAAAAAAAGTACCGATTCATTATGCGGCCACAATTTATTTGCGAATGGCCAATTTTGGCAGCTATTCCAGATTTCCTTTGTGATGTGTTAGTGACAGAGCAAGTTATGATGTTTAATAAGAAACTATGAGAAACATTTTAGTTCAATTTAAAGCATGTTCTATTTTATGCCTTTTAACATCGTGTTCTAATAAGAGTCAGAAGGCCACTGGGAGACTCTCGTGTCATATGATAGAAAGACAGAAAACACATTGTAATAAACAAACAAGGTTATACTGTAGCCTCACATTAGCATAATAAAGATAATCTAGAAACGGTTTCCCCTCTGAGATGATGAGTAATTCACAATGGCAATAAAACTGACCTTAGATAGTGAATTTATTTTGGTCTTCATTCTTGGCTTCGCTTAAATTAACTATACTGTCACAATGAGGAGTTGATGGAATATTCATAAAACCCATCATTTAAAGATGGGAAACCTAAAATAATCTTTATAGAAGGGAGGGGATGTTTATATGTGCATTTAATTGTGCTAATAATTCTGTCATGATTAGCAGTCTCTGAAATCTCAATGCATGTGTTACAAATCAGCCATGTTGATAGCAAAATGAGGGATGGTATTAAAATTGAACATTTATTTTTTACAAACAATGTGTTTTTTTTATTCAATTGGCAAATAGGCAAAGCAACAGATTTCATCTCATTTCGAAATGAAAATCGTTATAAAAGTGTTGCAGATAAAAGCTTTGTCTGTTTGTAGCCCAGCAACTCATCTGCCCTCCAGCCAGAGGTCTTTACTATCATGTTCAAGCCATTCACAACTTTTTTGCTGTGTCAGATGTGTACTTTATCTGTCACTGAGCTCAGCTAAACACAAAATAAAATAACGCCGGCTTGCCATCATTGAAGATTGAGCAGGAACCCTTTGTCATGATTCTGCCTTTCTTGGTCATGTCTTTCCTGATTTTGGCAGAATCATGGCAGACCTGTGTTTTGAGTGTGTGTCACATGGTATTGTTTGTTTTGACATGCCATGTGCTCTCTTGTCTCGTCTCTTGACCCCGCCCCCTTGTTATCCTGTCTATCTTCCCATCATTGTTTCATTCCCCACACCTGCCCCCTGTCGTTATCCATTATTATGTTCCCTGTATAATGACCTTGTGTTTTCTGTCCTGTGTCGTCGCATTACACTTGTTACTCGGTTACCTGTCATTATGAATTTCATATTGTAGAAATATCTTGTTCAAGTCCTGTCCTGTTATCCTTGTCTAGTTGTTCCCTGTCCCAGTCTTGTTGTTTCTAGTTTTATGTTTTGTGTTACAGTCTTCCCCATTGTGGGTTTTTGTTTTTGCTTCTTATAATCTTGTTCGTTCCCCTGATCCTGCTTCACATGCCTGCATTTGGGTTCTTCCTCAACATATCGTGACACCTTTGTTTACATTTTGTCATTTACTCAACCTCTTGTCATTTCAAATCTGTATGTTGTGGTCTGGTGTGTAGAGAGCTGGACTTGTAAGAAGAAGTTCTCGTGTTTGAATCCCAGAGCCAGCAGACAATGACTAAAGTGAACGCTCTGCAGTGATAGTTGGCCTGTGAAAAAACTTGTAAATTGCTCTAGATTAAAGTGTCAGCCAAGTAAATAAATGTTAATGTAAAAGTATGACTTTCTTCAACTGAATGTAAAAGGCCATATATTTAAAAATGTTTGTAACCGGAAAGCAATGGCACCCTTTCACTTAAATAAAGAAAGATAAGAATCACAAAAGTTTGAAATGACTTTGAAAAGAATGCCAAGACAGAATTTTCTCAACAACTGATCTCCTCAAGAAGTAGTAAGAATCCTTTACGTCCGAACAGACCCCAAGAATGTTACACCCATAGACTGATTTGCATTCTACAGAAACCTTAGTAACCCTAAATCTTGCTGTTGGGATTAGCTGCTGTCTTCACTTAAAGCCGTGACTTTATCTGTAACTTTGTTCCTTTAAACCTCTGAGCTTCAGTCTTTTTAAAGCAAATCCAAGGTGCTACAGGATTGTATAGAAGATTTGCTTTAGTTAGTTGCATGTTTTTGAAATGTGCTGGAACTTTGTGACATCAGCTTAAAGGAACATTCCCCTTTTTTTTTTAACCTGAAGATTACTTCACTCCCACTCCAGCGTAATACTCAAGGAAGTTTGCTGGTGTAACATGACCGAAGCAGGTGCAGTAATATCACGCAGCACATATTACTGCGACGAATGGATTTCAAAACTCTAAAACTCAACTTATGTAATGAGCCTTTTTCCAAAAATTGTGAATGTTTCTTTGATGTGTTGACTCTAAAAATTATTATTTATTTGTTAAATCTTCTTGTGGGTGAGTGGGGAGGATACAGCAGCCAAAAAGCAAAGGCAAAGGTTTATAAAAGTCCCACACATTGCCTGAAGATATGATGAAAGTAAGTGCCCGAGTTCAATGTGAATAAATATCAGAAAGCATTTGGTTTGTGACACGACATATAACAGGTTTGCCTCGAGCATTGCCAACCACATTGTTTTGCTTCCTGCAGTTTGATATCTGCCCTTGAGTCTCAAGTATCAACCCCACAGGGAATTGAAGCATGAATTGGTTTGAGAAGCACAGCTCTCATGAATACACAGCTGAAAATATATTTTAAATGTCTCAAGCATTGTGATCTGGTGGTTCTCAGAGAGGAGTTAGACCAGTGATTTTGTTTTGTGTTCAACTTAGTATCTTGGCAGATAAGTTTAGCAAATTAAAGGTTTGGGTGGGAGTTGACTTATAGTGTGTTTGAATTTATTACCATTGATTTTTAGTTGTATCATTCGAAGCTGACCTCAGTACACAAACTCCAATTTCCAACCCAAATTCAATAATTCAGCACATTTATGGTAACTGATGGAAGCCCCAGGTGCTTCAGTATTCAATGATTCAACTGACCTCCATGGTTGTGGTCTCATCTCTTGATGACCAGACACAGATTTTACACTCCAAAACAGAATAACAAAGAGACTAAGAAGAATTGTAAACACTGACTGCCATAGTAAAAAAATAAATACAAGTGAAGATATTTTGAAGAATATTGGTAACAATCATGTTAGTCTCTATTTATTTCTATTTTATGGTAACAAAACCAATGTAATCTGCTGAGGGCTGATGATTATCTTTCACCAGATTTCCTCAAAACATCTTTTTTACTGGTGATACAAAAAACTATTCATCTGGATTTCTTTGTCATGTTCCTTGAAATATCAATTGTTTATAACAGCAAACCACATTATAAATCTCCACATAACACTATGGAAACTGGCTTGTGGGTGTCTTGGATACTGTACTGGTGTTTATAAGCCAATCTTTAAAGAACAAAATGGTGGGAAGCCGTTTGAATTCACTCAGCAGGGAGAAAAGGATTTGAAAGAAACATACTTGCGTAGGATCTGTGGCAGTGTCTTTGTGCTGTGACTTGATGTGGCACATTAAGATGGCACACAGTGTACAGTGTTCTATTAGATGCTTATTGTGAGCAGTGAAAGCAGAATATGCCTGTCATGTGGCACTGCTAGTGAAATTCATGTCAAAATGGCATACATAATCCATAAGTTCTTGTTTTTAAATAATGTGTGTGCATGCCCATTTGCATTATTTTGACTTTCAAACAGCAGTTTTTCATTTAAACTTTTGTATTGAGAAGCTGACTGTGCTGGGACTTGCTGTTAAAGATATAATCTTTAATTAAAGAAGAGCTGTTTAAGATGTAGGCCCGAGGCTAAGACAATGGTTGAAGCGGGTTTCACTTGATTTTTTTATTTATATAGTGTGCAATTCAGCTGTTTGAGAATTTGGGCCCAATTTGAATGATCAATGCGCAGGTGCATATAAGGCCCGTCCAAATTTCTTCCCATTAAATGATGTGAAAGGTCTAAAAGGGGAATTCTCATTCTTTCAGTGATGCATGGGTGTGCTTTGGGAGTAACGTGGAGAAAACCAATCAGTCTCATCTCAAATTCCCTTAAAATAACAATTGTGATCGAGCCATGGAGGATTTTCAGGTTTATACCGCCGAATTCGCAAAAGAAAAGACTGAACACATCTCCTGAGAGGAAACACATCTAGCGGAGTCTGAGGTTTAAGTGCGAGCAAACCATCCATGGGACAAGTCAGGTTCTTTATGTACACAATAATAAACTTTAATAATCTTTCACATGGTAATCCTGTCAACTGCAATATTTGACATGTTTTTGTGCTTCTGCGCATCCCTGCATGTGTGTAAATTTAACAATGTGGATTATGACGCTCAAACGAGCAAAAAACACAAAACACCTTGTTCCAGTTGTGTGTTCACTTACTTTGTGCACTTGGATGTGTTAAATGAAGAGAACAAATATGGGACACCATCCTTGGCCACACGTTACTTCACTTTCACATTTCATATAGTTTACTAAAGTTCTTATAATATAACTTCACTGAGACCAACACAATAGAAAACTGACATATTGAAGACAAAATAGTAAAAAACAGAAGTGAATAACTTTGGCACAGACATAAAATATATATTTATGTTAAGTTTCATTGTGATTCATCTTAAATATTTAAATGCTTAAGTGTTAGTTTCAGACTAGATTTGCATTACTGTGTGCCCAAGAATGCTTTGATCGTGATTTACAAATACACAAAAACTCCTCTCATTGCTTAATATTTAATCAAAGTTTTATCACTCTGCATTATTTAACATTTGTTTATTTTCTTGCTCTAATACTGTAGGTGACACAATCACTTACATGAATAATATTTTGACAGCTTGCTACTATATGCTCTCATTCTGAAAAAACAACAATTGTTTCTGGTTAAAAGACTTTAAAACACCCTTTTGATCTCGAAGAACTCTGTATCATAGTGACAGGACCCTCTTCAATAGTCTGGTAAACCGCAGGGAGCGAATAAAGGCTTATGATGACAGTGTATTACTAATAACTACTGCTTTATTTAATTACACACTGTCAGCAGCACAAACAGCACTGAATCTGTAAACCCGCTGTTGCCTTGACAACCCGAGGAGAAAACCATGATAATTAATCGCTGTAGAGCATGACAGGAAAATCTTCGGCAAAAACTTTTTACGGTCATCCCTGTTTGGGTCTAACTTTGATGAACTTCTACAATGTTGTAGAAAATCTTTTCAGAAATTGAATTTAATGTTTTTGGATTACTTCATGTCATCCCATTCATGTTTATGGTTTAGATTAATTATTAATAATACAATAATTTACACCTTTTTGGCTTAATATGAGATTATACTAAAATGACCTTGTGAAGAACTGAACAAGAACATCACACAAGCACAACCTTCAGTTAGGCCAGTCAGAGCCACAATATATCAGGGACGATTTGATCTTACCAAAATTTCCAAAGTTTCTTTTAAATGTTAATAACAATGTACAGTAATGGTGATGGGCACTGTCATCCAATAAAATCCCATCAGATCAATTGACTCTATGACTGCATTATCTAAATCGCTTTCTTATCAAACCATATGTATATTGCAACTGATTATCAGCAAGTCTTTGAGTTATTGGGATAGAAGAGCAGAGCGTTAGTGGAGCAACTCTGGTGTGAATTTAGTATCTCAGTCATAAAACACAGATAAGCTCTAATGTCACATTCTCTTTAAATATATTTAAACATTGGTTATATAACTATGCATTACTTAATTATGTCATTATGAATGAGTTTAAGGACAACAACTAGAAAAATCTGAAATGATAATGGTTTATAAGAACTCACTCATGATCATCTGTAACTGAATTCAAAGTGTTTACTAGAACTTTTAATACATTTTTAATTTTCATTTCAGATCTGTATTTAAAACTCTAAAGTAGTTGTTTGGTATGTCATTTGTAAAGCATTTTGGCCGCTGTTTGTTTGTTTTTACTTAAGACTATTATCAATTAATATCAATGTCATGTAAGTTCTGATGATCTTCCCTTAAGTCATTCATAAATAAGACAAACTTCCAGTTACATAATCTCTTAAAGAACAATATTTTGTTGTAACATTTGTTGCAGATATACCCCATTAAATTGATTAATTAAACCCCAAATGTACTCAACACTGAAGTTCCTCAATGCTGTTTCCTCAGCTCACTGTCCTTCTCATGTCAAACCCATGCCACTGGCCTGAGAGAAACAAGTAGATGAGTACTTCTAATGACGCAGTGGTGGGAGAACTCATCATCAATTGGCTACCTTTGTTACAATCATAAGGTGACGAAGCAGAATATCCAAGAGAGTATTTTAAAGGAACTTATGGTCACAAAGGCCTTAATATATGGGTATGAGACTTTCTTTGAGAACACAGACCAAAAACAGCATAAGCTCAAAAAACAGAATGTACCAAGGTCATGAATATAGATTGTGGAGTGATTCAGGTTTTAAACCACATTTCAATCAAAGTCAAGTGATGAGTGAGAGGCTAAAAATACTTTTATAGCTGACCAGGCTGCTAAGGACTTTCTTTCCTAAGGTTAGTTCTTTCACAGGAAACATTATGTCTGGTTCAGAGGAACAGGGCGAAAGGCACTGAGTGCCGAGGACTGAGTAGAAACCTATCCAAACTTAAGTCTGTATGAAAGACTCTAGAGAAATTCTACCCTAAGGCAGTCCAGCTACTGAATGAGAACACTTGGTAAAATCTGCATATATCTATGTATAAATACATTTTTAAGCTTGCAATGCTCTGCACTTGTCAACAAGACCACCACAGGCTCAGCACCCTTACATTTACTCCCTGATATAGATGTATATGCATTTGACAATCTCCCTCTTACAACACGCTTAGCAGACTATGTTCCCATCTTTAAAAATTGCCTATACACATTTTTCATCTACACCTGACCCCTTGAAAAACTCATCCCCTCTCTCCATTCCATTCTTCCCTAAACAACAATCCCTTTTGGGGGCACTTGGCTTTGTATTCTGTTATATAAGAAACAAGGTTGTGATTTGGTCATATGTCTCCAGAAATTTATTTGAATCGGATGCTGTATGTACTGATGAATTGAGAGTTATTTTGTCAAATGCGTTGGTTGACTTTTTTCTAAACATTTTTTTGGTACATTTATTCTTCTAGAGCCACTCACAGCGAGTCATTTCTGTGACACTCACAAAATTGTCTTGTCTTGCATACTTTTTTTAACATTTAACTAAAAAGGCAAATAACTGTGTTGTGCGATACTCTCTTGTGACTTTAGGGGGAGATGTGTTTCTACTCACCTTGACTTGAGGAACCCTTTTAAAATCTACCATTTTCTCTCTCTTTCTCTTTGTCTCACAGCAGAAATAAGCTTCTATGTGGTGGCAGTCACTGCTGCCCTCTGGATGTTTTACCAATTTTTAATTCAATTAAACTTGTTGAACTCTCTCAAAGCTGATCCCGTGTTACATGTTTGCTTTATTTCTCTCAGTAAACAAGAAGCAAAAGGCAATCATTTTTACCTTCAAAACTAAATGGCTGGATTTGTTTCTGGTTTCAAATAACTCACAATGACTCTAGGGCACTTCGATTTATTCCCTTTTTTATAAGAAAAGTTATAATTCCATAGAGAGAAAGAGAGGGTGTAGAGAATAACAATAGGGAAGGAAACCAAATGCATTTAGAGCCTATTCTACTTCAATTTTTTTAATAAATACCGTTTAAATGGAAGCACCTTTTTACTTTTTATTTAGTTTCACATTGTATTATTACTTAACCTTAAATCTCACAGTTACTTTAATGGTCTACTACTGTTCACTCACTTTCACTGTCCATGCTGTCAGCTACACATGAAAGGTATAATTTGCAGCATCATATCATTTAAAATGCTCTTGCTTTCATAATTAGTCTGAAAATAAGATGTGTGTTTAATAAGTTATAAAATGTCCAGCGTTTAGGCAACATAAGATACAACGATGTGTGTGGAAGTCATTTATTGAAGCATTTAGGAATGAAAGATGTGTGTATAAACTAAACTGAAAAAAAGTTTGTACTAAAACTGAATTGAAACTGAAATATCAGGTTTAAGTGATAGTTCACCTAAACATTTAAATCCTGTTATCATTTAATCGCAATCTTGTCAATTAAAACATGTCGGTATCTAAAAAGCAACGGTACCCATTGTTTTGTGTCCTAATATTAAAAGTGAATGGGTACCGCCATTGTTCATTTACCAACATTATTCAAAATATCTTTATTTGTTCTGCAGAAGAAAGTTAAACAGGTTTAATTTACAAGAAGTAAGGGCGAGTAAATTGTCTATCCCTTTCTTTGATTAATAATCTTGCACCATGGACAGCAGCCTTTAATTTATACTTGCAACACTTTATGACTCATTATAAAAGATTATAAAAGTGACACTCTGTGCTGGAACAAAAACAAAAATACACAGCTCTATTTCCCAGTACTACATTTCCTCATTTTACTGATGACTCATAGATGACTGCTGGATATAAAAGAATGTGGGCTCTTTGACTTCCAACAATAAATTATTTTTATACAGATTATTATATTAGTCATTATTCCTTCACTGAAATGCTTAAATTGGGTTTGTGTGGTTTGTGTTTGTATGTCATGTATTAATACTCACTGTGTTGAAAAAAGTGATATCCCTCCACTATCAGATTTGACAGGGACATGTCTAAAGTCCATGTCTCATTTTATATTGAATGTAAGTTCATTGTTGGATAGATTTTACACTCATGCAATTCAGCAATTTTGATTTGTGAAGGAAGATATTGGCTTATATGTTTATTTTACACTTGAAAAAAATGCAGCTCAACTGAACAAGTGGCATGAATATCTCTCTAGATGGTTACAGGGGAAAGGAAAACGGAAAACTCTTGTGATTACGATGAAGCTGTGCCGGAACTTCCTACACATCAGACTCATGTCAGAGGAGAAATCATGGATTTGTGGGGACGAGCGGTATGAACTCCATCTGTTTTTTATTATATGATCTATATCTGACTGCACAAATGGTCTGATTTACATATATATAGTACAGAGATCTGTTATGTATTAAAGAAAGTTTCTTGATTTATATCGTGCATTTTACAAACATTTGGATTTTGAATTGACGATTTTATATATAAATATAAACTTGCAAGGCTTGTATGATATCTACATGATTTATCGACATTTATGTAAATACTTCCTCTGGAGATTTAGCGAGTAACAGTTCCAGTAACATTAAGTCCAGTCAGTCCCGGGACAGAAGCATCAGTCATAGAGAACCAGAGGATGTTATAGCCAGGCTATACCCGTATCAGTAGGACATTGCTTTAAGCCGGAGACAGCATGTATCTGGAGACCAGATGGTGGGTCCGGAATAAGAAAAGCCCTCTAAAGCACTCGAAGAAAGCAAGTCCAGGACAAAAAAAACACGGATACCAATCCCCTGCGAAGACCTCGCCTCTGACGATCATCGGAATACGACCACAGCACACAGATGTTTCATCTGCTGCAGCCTGGATTTCAACAGCAGGATTCCTCTGGTCAGAGGAGAACTGACCCCCCAACTGAGCCTGGTTTCTCCCAAGGTTTGTTCTCCATTTCTGTCACTGATGGAGTTTGGGTTCCTTGCCACTGTCGCCTTTGGCTTGCTCAGTTGGGGTCCCCTCTTTTACAGCGATATCGTTTACTTGATTGAATTTGAACGCACCAACACTTTTTAAATAAACAAAGAGGACATCAAGGAATTGAAAATGAATGCACAGACACCATTTAAACTCAACAGAGATAACGTCCCCGAATTCAATAATATATTGCCGCTTAACTAACATTAAGCATTATGACACACTGTTTTAATAATTATTGTTGTTAAGCTGCTTTGATGCAATGTATTTTGTCTAAAGCGCTATATAAATAAAGGTGACATTGACATTGACGTGTTCAGCAGTCCTGGAGACATCTGCACTTACCGGCCACCCGTCACCCTCGCCACTACAACCTCAAACTGTCTGTGTAAATGGATAATTTAATGACTTTAAAACTTTGACTTTGTAAGCTTATCTTTCTCCTGTTTAGCAGATATCCGGCAATAGCTGTCTGAACTCCTCAGGTTGTGAAGATGACTGTATTTAGTGTAATGGGTTCCTGCTGGTAGCTCTTATGAACAAGACTTAACAGAAGAAATCTGATTTGTATATTTTCTGCTTTCAAATATGGGCAAAAGTGATGGGTTCAGTCTATGTATTCCCCTCTTAGATTATGTGATATTTTGTTTGGTATTTTTTATTTATTAGATTAAACTTTATTGTCACTTCACATGTAAGATACAAGGCAACAACGTTCTAGTTAGCACCTAACCAGAAGTGCAATAAGCAGTAAGTACAGAATGTATATGTAATATGTACAATAATTATGCAGAATAGATAGTATAGAAAAGTATTATGGACAGATTTACAGGTTAAAAATACTAAGCAGATATACAGGCAGGTGCACTATAAACATACTATACATTATTGAGGGGTTGAGGGGTGTCAGAGGGAAGAGTTCAGTAAGGAGACAGCTGTAATGAAAAAGCTGTCCATTATGGATGTCCGCAATAGCAGGAAGTGTTGTCCCTTTGATGTGTTGGGCAGTTTTCACCACCCTCTGCAGTGCTTTGCGGTCAGCCACTGAGCAGTGCCCATACCAGTCTGTGATACAGCTGGTCAGGATGCTCTCGATCACACACCTGTAAAAGTTCACCAGGATGGCTGAAGACCCGCCTCCTCTACATATTAGTGTTATGAATCTTCCTACTTTATTTCTAATCACCTCTGCTGTGCTGACTGTAATGTTTCTTCTATCTAGAGCGTTTATCCACACTGTAGGTTGTAGAGGTAGGCAGCTCATTAGCTTCCTTAATCAATCACAGTAAAGCGGCAGGGAAGCCCCACATACCATTTATCATTAAGATGATTGGGTGGGATTGGCTGTGCGGCGCGAGATATTGTGGCTGAGTAAAGGTAGAAAGAGAAATTGAAGTTTTATGGTGAAACACCTTTCTACAACACATGCATAAAACATCACCTCAGACCCTACATTTAAATCCAGTTGAGAATTATCAAGGGACAAATTTGTAAAAGCACCTGTACAGCCTAATTCTCAGTGTTTTTTATTTGTCGTTGAGTTTATTTTAGTCAGAGCTTGAATTTCTTACATTTTTTCTCAGTTTTTTAATTAATAAAGACCGCTCCATTAACTAATTTCTAATTTCTATTGCATTCTCTTCAATGTTTACATTGAAGTATTAAGGATGTTTCAGATAGGGTTGGAATTTTTTTTCATACTTCTGTCCTCAAAACTTCCTAGTTTTTTAATTAGTTAAGGTAAGGATTAAAATTAATTTAAAAATTGGTCATTAGATTGGCATTCAGTAGCAAATTCTAAACTGATTGAGAACACGCTTAAATTTTAGTCCCACATCGTTTATATCCCTAAAATTGCCAAATGATCCCAATCCAACATTTTACACCACTAAGCTAAATATATTCATTTTATATTTATGGAATAACTGTCCTGCTCAAAAAGATTGATATAAAAAATATATTGATTTAAATGAACAAAATTAGGACTTTAGCAGTAGAATACAAATATCTGTAAAATGTCGTTGTTTGGATACAAATGTAAAATAAGTTTTTGTTTAAAGCACATCTTAGAAAAATTTACATTTTTGAGTTGATCACAACTGCTTTATAGAAGTTTTTAATGCTGGAACCAGAATAAACTGGAAACCCTTATATATTATGTAACAATTACAAACTAAAATGTGTATCAAGTGAGGTTCTCTTTTTCTTTTAGCGGCTTTACTAAAGATTAACATCACTTTACCTTATGGTGGTAGTCGTGGTCTGGTGGTTCGGGTCTTGGACTTGTGATCCGAAGGTTGCTGGTTCGAGACTCGGAAGCAAGGCACCCCCCCACACTGCTCCCATGCCGCCGTAGCATGGCTGCCCACTGCTCCGGGTGTGTGGGTGTGTGTGTGTGTGTGCGTGCATGCGTGTGTGCTTGTGTGTATTCATTTACTGGATGGGTTAAATGCAGAGCACAAATTACAAGTATGGAACACCAAACTTGGCAATACGTCACTTCACTTCACTACAGTCTGCCTACAACTGCTTACATTTAACTAGTTAAATATTTATATTTATCATCTAAGGAACATTTTACTTCAAGAGATTCATACCTCCAGGCTCATAGTGGTATTTTGGAGGTGACCATTATGATATTACCGCTTTGTACTCTGGATAAGTGGTAGAAAAACGTAGAAGGACAGTGGTGACATTTTTATAAAAGAGATCTAACCTATCCCCTAACCTAATTTTTCTAATCCAAACTGTCTTTTAATGGGGAATAAAGGTTGGGAAAAACCCAGAGCTTAAACATTGCCCTCATTTCACAGTGCTTTTGTTTTCTTTCCTCCCATGTTGTAGATTCGGCTGTACGCCAGACCTGATGCCATTCAAACGGATCAGGGGACGACGCTCTGCACATCACCAAGAGACTCCTGCAGGTCTACGAGGATTACTTCAAAGTCAAATATTCCCTCCCTAAACTAGGTAAGATGATCATGCTATCATAAGAATCCCAAACAGAGAATTATGTTCAAATCTTTGACTTTGTATCATAAGGAAGCAATAGCTATAAACAAAAGATTTTGTTTACCTGCAAAACAATGAAAAAGCAGGTGAATAATAAAGTAGGAAACCATGAGGAACCCTTTGTTCTCCAGTGACAACATTTTTGAGGAAACTAATCAATAGTGTGCTATGTAATCTTGTTACTCAATTGATTATGACAGAGAGGAGAAACCACTGGACTGAACCACACTGTAAAAACACCAGCTCAGCTGACGTCTTTGTTACATTTACATTTAGGCATTCTGCAGAGGCTTTTATCCAAAGCGACTTACAAAGAGTTGAGGAGACAATAAAGCCATAAATAGCAGAGACAACAATAGGTGAACAAGTGTTAGAACGAGGTTACTTAATTACACACAGCGAGATAATACCTGTAGGGGAGGGAAAAGGTTAATGCTTTTTTATTATTATATAATGGGAGAGTAGGAAAGAAAGAAAGTTTCCTAGTGGATTAGGTGTAGACATAAGAGATGAGTTTTTAGGCGTTTTTTAAAAATATTTATTTTTTACACATTTCAAACAAGTTATATCTTTAAATGAATTTGAGCCTTGTCATATATGAGATACATTTTTATGTGAATCAGAATCAGAATCAGAACAAGCTTTATAGCTTTAAGTGCTTGCACACACAAGGACTTTGTTTTGGTTACAGAATCTTCCATTACAGAATGTAAGTAACAAGACAAGTAACAAGTAGCATAGTGAACGAAAAGTAAAAAATACAAATAAATATACAAGTTAAACACACAGTTGTGATAAAGCAAAGTGTTAGAAGAGCTACGGATGAAATAGAATATGTTAAGATGTTTTATAAATATAAAAGTTATAAGATGCTATGTGTGAATGTATGAGTTTTGCACACAAAGAGAGTTTGTAATGAAATAGCAATAATAGTGACTTAAAACACAATAAATCAGTAGATCCCCAAAACTTTGGAAAAAACAATGGGACATTTCTCAAAATATAGTAAAGAATCTCAGTGTCAGAAGAAAATGAATGAAGTGCCCTTGAGCTAGACACCTCATCGCATTCGTTCTGCTGCGATAATTTGCAACTGCATAATACATTAATCCCTTTATTTAAAAGCACCCGCCAAATGAATAAATGCAAATGTAAAGAAATAAGTGCTGCTTACATCCTGCTTAGGCGTGCAATGTGAAACTGCTTCTGGCCAATGTCTAGCCATGAGCTAAAAGTGAAGCAGATCTTATTTTCGAGAATTTTGAAATTAACAGCACAAGATATCAGACAATTAATTTTACTGATCAACATTAGACTATATAAGCCTATATTGATTTATTTACAATATTACATTAACTAAAATTATTTTTATATTTATAGCAACAGTATACAATACGGCCTGGAACAGTCCCTGAAAATAGATGACTGCACAGAATTTTGTTTTAATCATTTTACTACGGTGTATGTATGTTTTATCTGATCGCAGATTCCATGCACCACCACCATGGTGAGCTCCATCTGAAAGGTGAACAAGGAGATGTTAGGATCCAACAAGATCTTCTGCTCCACAAACACGTTCAGGCCAGGTTTTCCATTACTGCATTTGGATGCTTGTGAACTGCAACCAGATCTACACAAATTTATGATATGACATTTAAATATTTTTTCTGTAAGAAAGCACAACAAAAATGTGGAACTGAAAGCTAACTTCTATGTTTCATTTAAGAGACTGGGCTACAGTGTCACGAATGGTAAAACGGCAAGGAGAGCACATGGCATGTCATAACAAACAATGTCATGTGACACTCACAAAAAACCCAGGTCTGGAAAACATGACCAAGAGAGGCAGAATCATGACATATAGTGTTGAAAATTTGTGTATATCAGAAGGTCTGTAGTTTTTCTTGTCCTCCTCAAGGCTGTTTAAGATGTTGTATGGTGCCCCACTTTAACTCAAGCCTGCTATGCTGTTTCTTTCAAAAGTGAATTTGGCTCAACACCTTCAGAGTCTGTTAAAAGGCCAGATATTACAATCAATATTAGTTGCAGTGTTTACATTCCAAGCCAGCAAGGTCTTTTATTTTACTTAAGCAATAACAGTATTTATCTTTGTGAAAGCCCAATTTAGCCATTGTGCCGAGAACAGTGGGTCTACAATGAATTACTTAATGTGAAAAATGAGCCAACAACTAGCTCAACAAGACTGACCTCAACAGTAGTTTGTGTAATAGGTGCTCGCAAACAAAAAATGATGCTTTTGCAACGTGCCTACGGTCCATGTGTTCTAAGCACAGGCCTAAATCTGTAAGTCCTATTCAGTGTTTGGGAGAAGCTACCAGGCTTTTCTGGTAGTTAATATCTTTAGGTAAGATTGCAGCGATTTAGAGCGACCCAAAGCAACATTCTGTTCTGCGGAAAGAGGAGCGCTGTGTAACGTCTTCTTCTTACTGTATTAACAATGTATTGCAGATCTACACTTTACTGAGACGAGATAAAATAACATACAGTCCCCCCAGAATTTTGCTGAGATTTTTTGTGTTTCTTGGGGCCAAAAATGCTAAATTTAATTGCAGATTTATTCAAATTTTACTCTAAAATCAAAAATGTTTTGCACATTCTTTGTCCAATAAAATATAAAAACTACTTAAATAAGCAAATAGGGTTCTTCTTGAAAATATTACGTGCATTACCTATTATTAAAAGTCATGTAGAATCATCCATACTTTTGGTCAGGCCAGTCGGGGTTTGGGGGCTCAACAGTGGACTTGTATGCAGAAGGTTGCAGGTTCGATTCTCAGTGCCAGCAGACGATGACTTTGGTGTCCTTGAGCAAGGCATATAATAATCTGGCACTGCATAATACTGTAAGTCGCTTTGAATAAAAGCAGCTGCCAAATGAATAAATGTAAATGCAAATAAAGGTCTGATAAACTTTGCCACCTTAAGTTTAAGTCTTACCCCAAAGGCTCTTTTGACTGACAGATCAAGCAACCAATCATGATTCCTTTCATGCCACTTCATGTTTGTGATTTTAAAAATATTCCTGTTAGAAAAGGCCGTTGTGAATAATCTGTACAACACTTCAAATTTATATGCCGTGAACATTGCATAATTTCTGTTTGGTTCATTGTACTCAAATTTCATTGTCACCTAAATAAAAATGATGGCTCTCTTCATAGATCAGATAGTTTTAGTTGTTTACAAGCATGTTGATTAAGAACTTGATGTCACACTCAATGGTCAGTCTGATTCCAAGCCTGCAACCTTTAACCCAAAAAACTGTTATTGCTAACACCTTGACATTAGTGGAACGCTGCAAATGAAAGTCAGAGACTATTTTTTTCTACAAATATGAGACCCTTCTATCTTCCATATGTTGTATCTCTGCTTGGCTATTGCAGCAGGTTTTGATAAAATGCTCAATGTGATGAATTCAAATTAAGACCGTCTTCGCCCAAATGATCTGTAAAATCAGATCGGTTATGTGTTAAATGCTACGATTGCAAAGTGCAAAATCTTGCAGGAACTGACATGAGCGGTTACATATTTAAAGTTTGATACATCCATGCTGTGAACTATTGATTATGAATTGTATGTGGTAACAACAAACAACAAAAACACAATCATTATAGTTCATATCATGTATAAATTTATTGTATCGTTTATTTTAACAGTATGTGTTTTTCATTTCTTTTATTCAGTTAATTTGCTGTTGAAGGTACATCAAACTGACTGCTGTGTTGTTTTAGTGTGAATGTGTTCATCGTGATTTGACTCCAGCAGTGTTGTTGATGGTCTGTAGGGACGACTGACAGAGAAGCAGTTTCCCGGTCAACACAGCTCTACTGGATTACTGTATTGACTTAAAATTCATGGACGGATTAAATAGATTTGAATCTCTCCTTTGACTTTCAAGGTTTTTATTTTATTTTTTACTTTCAACCGTTACATTTCAAAAGTCTGGAAACAGAAACTGGACAATTTTTCTCTGATAGGGGTTCTAAGGAGTCCCTTGTTTTAATGATTAAACTAATGATAAATAGTTAGTATATTTGAGTCCTCAAACATAAGTAAATGCCATTAAAACCTAAAGAAAGAATGAATAGTCTTATTATTTACCTTTTTGCTTTGTGTCATTCATCCTGTCTGTTAAAACACTCTGTGTTAGTTCCTGACTCTTTAATGTCTGCCTCCCAGTGTATACTCTGAATGGTCATACGGGTCAGTCTACTGTTAGTTGTCATCATCACCAGCAAAGAGGCAGACATTAGATTATATTAGATTGGATAAGATTAGATTCAACTTGATCGTCACTGCACATGTTAATCTAATCTAATCTAATCTAATTTTACCTAATCTAATTTAATCTAATCTAATGTCTGCCTCGTCGCTGGTGATGATGACTACTAAAAATATACTGCACAGTCAAATTATGTGAATCCAGTTACTTTCTTAACGAGTCTCTTACAACACGTTATGGAAAAAAAACAGGATACCTACAATCCTGGCTTTTGCGGGAGTACAAGACTTTATTTATAGACGCTAACTCGCTTTGGGATTCTTCAAACATCTTTACTGTACACACAACAAGGAAATGTAAAATACGATTTGGAATCCAAGGAACACTTTAAGTCATTTTTAATTGCTTCTTAGTTAACGGTGAACCTTTTTGTCTTTGAATCCATCTCTTATAGAAAATGTATGTCAATATTATGACAAGCGACTCAAGAATGTTCACGGCACAATTTGCACTGAATTTCATTTGAGATGCTACAGAAATATACTCCATAAAGAGTCTCTTTCCTCATTAAATTAGGTTTTTTGGCTAATAGATATCACATTCACATGCCTGTCAAACACTGCATTTATCTACTTTATCACAATTTTAAATGTCTGAAAGGTGTGTATATAACAAAATTCAGCACTTCAACCATTCCAATCATACATTTCCTTATCGTAACATGTTAACACGGCCTCTGGTTCAGGGAACATGATTACAGAATTTCTGCTACTAGAGCTCCAGTTGGTCTCAGCGACCTAATGATGTCTGACTGTCCATTCTGTTCATCCACAAATCACAGCTTACAGGAGACTGCTGAAATAGAGAGAAGTCTTTAGAGGTGAAAGGCAATAACAGTGATCAAGTTCAGGTGTTCACTATAAATCCCAGCAGAACAGAACAGAACAGAACAGAGGGCCAAAAACATGTTTTTTAAGCTCATCTCCTGTGAGAGAGAAATTTATAGCAGCAGGCTGGTTAGAAATGTATTAAAAAGAGATGAGTGAAGACTTCTAAATCAGATAATTTAAAAGAAAATGAAGTCAACAATACTCAGAAAGCCACCCAAATGTAATATATCATGACTATAGACCTAACTACAAAACCAAGGGTGTTAATTAAATGGCAGTCGTGGCCTGGTGGTTCGAGTCTTGGACTCGTGATCTGAAGGTTCCTGGTTTGAGACTCAGAACCAGTGAGAATTCCACGAGTGAGGTGAGTCCCTTGAGCAAGGCACCGGCATCCACTCCCATACTAGTCGCCTGAGGGATAGCTTTTTCCCTCAGACTATCCGACTTATGAACAGTCAGAACTGATACACCCCGCAGCACACTCCCACATACGACAAGCCACACACTACACTTTAACTCTAACAGTTACTCTAACTCTACCCATTACCACTGTACATTATCCGATGCACAACTTTGACTTTACTGTATTCAACTCACGCTCACTCTGTTGCACCTAAGCATATTTTTATGCACATTTTTGTTTACACAATGCAGAATGTGTACACTCTGTGTTTAGTGTGTAATGTGTAGTGCTTAATGTATGTATGTACATATTGCGTAGAATGTTTCAACTGTAAGTTTGTCTAATAGTACACTGTGTGTACTGATTATATGTATGTGCATATTGCACACTGTCTATGCTTGAAGTCAGTATTATATGTTACATGTTATATGTTAACTGTACTGCAATTTTTTTAGAGCAAGCTCCCAAGAATTTGACTCATGTGGCTTAGTGATTTGACAATAAAAGTGACTTTGATTTTGCTAATTAATTCTGATCCCAGTTCACATTTAATTCTTCAGTATTTTAAATGAGCTCTTGGCCATGTAACCTATACAGTTTAAGCGTGTGGACAGCCATTCGATCTAATGTCTGCAGGAGCTTCTTCACTCAAGTGCTGTTCGCAGATCAGTTGAACAGTTCCAGATAGAGACTATCAAACCCTCAATGCTTCAGTACTGACAAACACTTGACTATAAGAGATGAGAACTTATAAGAGAGGAGATAAGTTTAGACGGGGCAAAGTAATATTTTGTTCTAGATATGTGAACTTAGGAAATTTTTTTTCTTTAACTCTCAATTCTATCCTGTAGAAAATCATTTGGGAAGGGACGGAAGAAATTAATTACTCACATTACTTTATTAATTATTTCTTTGGATACTTTTATTTCAAGATCGTAATTATACTTGTCTTTTGTTACAAATTAGGCAAAAACTTAATGTCACAACTTTTAAAACTTCTTACTGAGTACAATCATTTTAATATTAAATCCTTTGACCCGCGTATTATTAGCAAATAAAGCTAACCGAAATAAACAGACCAATAGAATTTAGACCAAAATGGTGGCCAGTGCCACTGCTGAGAGATTTGAAGATCTGCTTATCATCCAAAGCTTGTAGAAAATACAAGCCCATGGATACTCAAGACAACAATATTAAATGACAATGATCTACCTGATTGTTGCTCATTAAATTTCCCCGGTGACATCCAAGATGTAACGTAAGAGGCTAAATTACATAAGGGGCATTTCAAGTTCTACATCTTGAACCGCACAGAAAAAGCAAGCCCCACCACTTTCTCATTCTTTACCTGAGCACTTGGGATCTTGCAATGTCCTGGCATCCACCGTTGCTAAGTAACCATAAGGTGTTCTTGGCTTGAAGATGAGAAGGTCAAGATACTTTAAAAATGTTCAGCTCAACTAATCCATTGCAATAACTGCTATTAGTTATTTATGGTGTGCTCATCTTTGTTGACCATTTCTTTGCCCTGGTTCTTGTCTGGCGACCTGCAGGGCATCACTTCATTCTGATCTTAATTGCGTTACTCTTAATTTGAACGTATACATTAATAGAAAATGATCTGCATTTTTTTTTCTTATAAATTCTCTTGGTTTCGTTAGCTTATCGTGGTTTACAAATTTGCTGCTAAATGTTTCATTTACACTGAGAGTTTTCGTTTCTGCCACAAATCTTATCTGTTGGCAGGACTTATGGGCACCATACTCTCATTTGAGATTGACAGCTCCATGACCAAGTCGATACTGAAGACATTATAAAGAATTTTAAAAAAGCAGTTTTTCATGCTTTTATCTGTTTTTTACGGTTAAAATAGTTTATTACTTAGTACAATAGCAAAGTTACTAAATCTCACACATTTGAGAATCGCACGTCCAGGCTCTGTCACCCCATATAATAAGCCAACATTGAATATAGGATAGATAGCAATATTAATATGCAACTTTATGTTCACAAAGACAGCAGTATATCATTTATATGTACATTGAAATCAGGTAAACAAGATGCCTAGTGGGTGTTAAGGTGATAATGTGTTATTTTCAGTTCATATTTATTGTTCATAGATGATTAATGGGATTGCATTTTGTGTAATGTTTATATCTTAGAATGGCCATTTGCATACGGAATGTTTATATATGCCTATAGCTGACGAGTTCGAACACAGTTTGAACACCTAAAAGAGGAAGCAGGTACTGTTCTGTGATCAGCTGTACGTAAAGATAAACCACGAGAGACTGTTCGGGAATGTTTATAAATTTCATAACTATTCAGGGAGTTTTGGTCCTTTATAGTGTGTGTCAATGCCAACCAATATGTTAGAATGTCAATCACCCAGCTAGCAGTGGGGATTCATTTGTTTGTGTTATTTTTAAAGTAGCAATTAACATCAGATATGCTTTATGGTATGCTATGTATGTATATTCAGCTCGCATTGAATTTAAATGTCTTCTCATTGCCTACAAGACCACCACCGGTTCAGCACCCACTTACCTTAACTCACTAATGCAAAGATATAGGCCCTCAAGATCTCCGCGCTCCGCAAATGAGCTGAGACTTGTGGTACCAGCTCAAAAGGGTAAGAAATCTCTCTCTCGAACGTTCTCTGCTTCAGTTCCTCGATGGTGGAACGATCTGCCTCTGGCTTCTCGCTTGTCAGACTCGGTCTCTAGCTTCAAAAAACACCTAAAAACTCATATTTTCCGGCTACACCTAACTCACTAACTCACTACTTTTCTAACCTACTCACTCTATCAAAAAAAAAAAAAAAAAAACTTTTGTAACTTCTCTCTCTGTGTTACTCGGTAGCATTGTTGTGGCACTTGTTAACCTATTGTTGTATCGGCTATTTACCGTTTCATTGTCTCCTCGACTATTGTAAGTCGCTTTGCATAAAAGCGTCTGCTAAATGACTAAATGTAAATGTAAATGTAAATGTATATTGATATTAATATTCATACTACAGTTTAATACAATGTCTATTATCTGTTTGCTGTAGAATCACACTTATATCAGCCCAGATATCCCTGGTGTTTCTAACTACAAGTGAGATAATAACTACTACTGTGATAATAAAATAGCTAACGATTTTATTTCTGAACAGTATGCATTAATGTTCATTACATTTAGCCCCTTTATTTCTCACAGCCCAATACTTAATATTTTATTCATACTGAAGGTAAATTATTACTTATTACTTATTACGTAAGTTAATACATCATTTTGCACCCTTACAAAACACATAATGAATGGGCTAACTAAATACAGATTTGCCACTGTATATGAATAAAAAACTTTTGCGATTTTGTTTATTATCGGAATTACATTAATTTCCTGATGTTAAGAGGAAAATGATGAGACGCCGGGACCCACACCCCTCATGACTAGCAAACTTTAAATACCAGTTACTAACTAATGTAGCAAAAAAGAAAGTAAGTTAAGTACAAACAAAACACACACAAAAAACAAACATTTCAGATAACAGCAAGTACATCTCTTTTAAAAAACAATGCACTGCCTTCAGTATTGACTTTCTGGTCATGGAGCTGTAAATCAAAATCTCACTAGCCAATGAGAGTGATGTGCCAATAAGTCCCGCCCACAGACGAGATTTATGCCAGAAAGGCGAATGTAAATTTCAGAAGCTTAAATGAAAATATTAATAGGGCAAGCTTTCTTTTTTTAATAATTTTGATTGATTTTGCAAAAGTTTGCTAGTAGTTTTATTTGGAACAAATGTCATTCCATATTTTTACATATCTACATTTAAAATAACAATCTTGCTCACACAAAAGACCCAAATTAGCTATATAAATACCTAAAGTACAGTAAATACACTAAGCTGATATCACAATCAATGAAAGTGGCTTGGGTTTCAGAAGTTCCAAAATCAGACCAAGTAACACAAACGCAATCCTTGCTTCTCCTGATATATTTCTGTATGATAAAAACATTTAATTGAGCGAATAAAAAAAACATCATAGCAAACAGTCGGCTTGTGTTTTAGTATGGCATGGTGGGAAGGGCAATAAGGGACACAATATAAAGGACAAATAATGTGTTTCTGGATTCTTTATCTACTACTTGACGTCCAAGGAGCTATGAGGTAAAACTGTCCAGAATCTCTACATCAATGTATGGTTCAGTTTCCTACACATATTGATCGATTCACTTTTATGTATCACCAGGAGCCTCAAGGACACTTTTATGTTACCTTTATCTGTATTTTTCATTCAACCGATAGTAACGAGTAAACTTGCATTTTAGTGCCAAAATTCTTGTAAAAATATTTACTCAATTACCTAAGAAATAATGTCACATATATATCATAGATTGCTTGAGGTTTAATAAATTTAAAGCTCCTCTATAGATTTGTCAGTTCAATGCTACTTGAATGCTTCTTTGTTTTGTTGATGCAATCCCTGTTTTGGGATAATATTGATTAATTTCTGCGTAACGGGCCTATTAAACATGATTGAACAATGCTTATATTTTGTTAAAGTTATATTTGTTATATTTCTAAATTTTAAAAAGATTTTCAATTTTATGGAGACTTATTTCATGCATTTCATTAAAATGACTATTTTTACAAAACTGTTATATTTACATATTGGACTATATGAATAATTACATATAATTCAATAAATACCAACAGATAAAAAGTAATCAGTAACTAGTATCCTGAATAGTTTTTTGAGAAGATTACTTTTTACTTTTGCTCAATTATTTTTTTCCATACGAGTGCTTTTACTTTTTCTCTACTTTACTTGCTTTCAGAAAATCTGGAATATATGACACAAATAGTACTTTTGCAGTTTGAGGACCACATTTGGCTAAATAACCCTTTTAACACGTTCTGGTTAATTGCACAGAAGCAGATTATTGTATTGAAGTGTGTTTGTGTGTATGTGTACGCATGTGCATGTTTGTTCATGTGTGTGTGTGTGTGTGTGTGTGTGTGTGTGTGTGTGTGTGTGTGTGTGTGTGTGTGTGTGTGTGTGTGTGTGTGTGCGCGCGCGCGCGCGCGTGCGTGCGTGTGTCCATGTGTTCAAGTTCTCTGTTAGTTTATTCACTTGCATTTCTTTAAATATGTGAAGCCTGTTTTCTATACACATATCCCAGAATCCCCCTGGCTGAAGACTGATCTGGAGAGCTGTATTATTGTTGAGGAGAAGAGGGAAAACACAAGAACACTTCAATCACAAAAAACCAGGACACACAGACCAAGAGGTTTCCTTCTTCAGTTCTTTTGTTTAAAGAGCAGGGCACAGACAATAATGTAAGCATGTTGACTCTGTGTGTTTGTGAGACAGACTGACCTGGCAAAAGCTTAGCGACTCAATAGTTGCTCTTCACAAAGAACAACAGCAGGAAGCCAAAAAGCCTTGAAATAGAGGATGACGATTCAAAAAAGAGTTAGTGAGAAGGAAGAGGGAAATTGAAGTGGAGAGATCAAAGCAACACTCAAGATCAAGGGCACTCGAAAGAGACATGGAGGATGTGGAGGAGACACAAGGAATTCAGACTGAGAAAATAGAGAGAGAAAATTGAGACAAAAACATATCATTTTACAAATGATGGAGGCACACAAACATAAAGAGAGTGTGATTTGCTGTTTCTACGTTTGTATTTTCTTTATAGCTATAGTTACACTATAAATTGAAGAAACATAAACACAGATAAAAAGATTCAGCCGTATATTTAGTCTTATATGTCCTCATTCTGCTGGACTCCACTTCACTGATTTTTACATCTCAATAACATAATTTAGGGTAAAGAGGTGCACAAAACTGTCCAAATCACATCACATAATCCCTGGAGTTCCTCAAGGAACAGTGCTTGGACCACTACAGAACCCATTGCTGAGAGAGATCACTGTTATTATTGAACAAAAAGAAATAAACTGAAGATCCTCAAAATATTTATCATTCTATTTGCAATAATTGACCTCATGTTAAGGCAGTTCTTTAATCAATTCTACTACATTTCAGCATTTTCTGCTTTGTGGATGTGATATTTTATGTTATGGATGTGACATAAACACGCTCTTTTAATAAAATTGTTCTTAGTTAACTGAACTAATTGTTTATATCGTACACAACCCTTGTTGGTAGAGTTTAAACATAAAAAACACCAGTCTATGCATACATTTTCTATTTTAAAAAAGGTAAATAAACCTGTGTTTAGAACGTGACAAAAAAAGGTAACCCATTTTGAGAGGAAACAAACTTCTTAAGATTTATGTGAATTGAAATGAAAAAAAACAGAATTATAAATATCCAACAAATGGCAAATGGAAAGTTCTTTATAGAACTTAATTAATGACAATATTGTAATGTGTCCGTGTTTGATCAAAATGTAGCACTAAGAATGTGACAATCCTGAAAATGGTCAAATCATGAAGTTAACAAAATAATGCTTTAACATGGGTGTCTAAACAAGCAAATGTTGATATCTGTGCTATACGTATACTAAAAACCTGTATTAAAAACTTGATTTTTTCATGGTGAGGTTGACATTTTTCGCAGAATTTATGTCCATTTACACCTAAAATGCTTGTATTCATTTATTGACATTCAAAATCAATGAGTGGTTTGGTATACAAAATGCATGCTATATAGACCTAGTAATTCATAGACACTTTAGAATTTAATCTGTTGTGTGCTCTCATGGCAAAGGGATTTTAATGAATAATAAAAAAGTAGTGAGCTGCTTTAAATGGTATTTACATTTATTCGATTGGCAGACTTTTTTTATCCAAAGCAACGATTATCACAATTATTATGCAGTGGCCAATTATCACCGCAGAGCAAACAGGGGTGAGGTGTCTTGCTCAAGAGTGTGTGTGTTATAAAAAAGCATGTCATTTTCCAATTACAGGATTACATCCCAAATTATTGAATAGTCCTTTTGATGCCAGACAGTTTGTACAAACATAATCTGTATAACAAAATGACATGCCTTTTGATAGATAGATTCTTGATTATTCCACTCAATGACCTTTTTAATCCCTTTTAGTCTGAGGGACTGTATTCTAAAGACCAATTCAAAGTCCATATATACCTTAATATCATAATATTCCACCATTCATTAATCAACATTAACACACAATAAGTTAACTATTATCTTCTTAAAATGCACTAGGGTGTCAGGCACAGATGTCAAACTGTGTTACAATGATAATGATTGTGAATGTTTTGTTCTGTTGAACACATAATTTTGAAAACTGTTAGGTCTACTTTTGAATGCCACTTTAATTTTTCCTACTGTGGTAAACCACGAGGTCCAAAACTATTTTGTAACAAGCATAGTCTAAATATATATGACTAACGTAGTGAACAAAGATATTTGGAACTAGAGGGTAGATAATTCATTATAGAATTTTCATTTTTGCATGAGCTATCCCTTCTTAGTCTTTTAACTGCAAATCTGTTGAGTTACGGTGGTACAATGATTGTACACCATTGTCGATGCTAAAAGTACATTGTTAGAGGGTCAAACTGTAAACTGTAACTAAAACAGACATATTTCACGTTTAGAATATATCAGTCTTGGTCATTGCTGGGGATCATGGGAACAACGCTGTAACTTAAAAATAATATATGAGAAACCAACTCCATCCAACATCACAAGCTGCTGGATATCACAGCCATGTTCCTCTGCGGTATTTCTTCCCACATAATCTGATGTCTAAATTCCTTCTTTTTTATCTTTAAAGGGAAACATCAAAGTTTCTCCTCAGTGTTCTGAACTTCCATCTCAGGTTCAGTTCTGGACTTAATGTCAGCAGGAGGAAACAAAGATGGTGGGCTGAATCAGTAAGGTCAGGGCGAGGTACATTTCAACAAAAGAGACTAAAAGATGAAGAGACATGCGGTTTATGACATCCAAAAAAATAGAGACCTCGTTTTTCTACTGCACCCCCATAGACCCAATAACAGTAAACACACAGCGGCTTTCATCATACTTGAACCAGACCAAACCAGACTGGCACAGCTGTGATTAAACACACTAAAGGTCAATGTGTTTGACTTCAATTCAGCCGCACTGCTGGTGCTAGAGCTTTGAAACCAGAGAATGAACACAGCAGAAAAACTGTTTACAAGCTATAACAAATGGATTTCACAGGTCCCAAATGCAATACAACACAGATGTGTAAGCTGATATAAATGACACCTCAGGATCAGCCGTGTAGATCATGTGATGTCTCAACTAAGAAGTTTCTCTGTCAGGATTTATGTGTGTATATTTTTAGAGATTGCAAAGATCCAATTGGCTTTTTCAATTAATTTGCGTCAATTCAATTCAGTGTTTTGGTGTCAATGCTTTGGTGTCAATTCAACATACAGTCAATGTCTGACAGATCCAGACATTGACTGTATGTTAGCTTTATGTGTAGGGAGGAAAGGCAAGACAGTAAAAGGTCAATATAAAATAAAAGAAACACGACAGCGTCAATGGTTTCAGAGACACATTTGGCTGATCTCAGCAAAGAGATGTGGAACAGTTTTGTTTTGATTTTATTATAGATATTTACATGAGTTGCACTTTCTTTAGATCAATACAATATAGAGATCACCTCAATCTTTGAGAACTTGCTCAATGCTTTTCACAATGTTTATTCCCAAACGCAGGGTTTCCTCCGTTAAAGTCTTCATAACTGTTTTCATTTGAAATTGATTATAAATAGAATCAGATTTAAATATAAAAAAACTGGCATCATGTTTGTGTTGAACAGCGGGTTGTAGTTCTAAGGCACAGTTTCTAACATCCCTGATCGCTCACTCGAAATGTTTCATTCTCAACAACATTTTCAAAATTATATTCAAATCAACTTAATATTTCAGCACCGGACATTGAAAAACTACCAGTAGCTTGTAGATTTGAAGAAAGACAGAGAGTTTCTGGAAAGTTGCGATAATCAGATTTGTAGAATGAAACATCTACTGTACATGAAAGCCTCTACAAACATTTACTGTAGATGTCTTTATTAAAATCACTGTTTGCCCAACTCTCAAAGCACCAAACACACAGATTATTGCCGATTCACTGCTGGAGACTTGTAGACACAATTATTTGCTAAAAGAGTGTCATTGATACAAACAAATCTGTTTTTATAGAACTACATGGGAAAGATATCTTGAATCTTGTTTATACTGTGTGTAGGGCTGAATTTGCATGGTTTTTCCTGAATGGATATTTTTTTTATTCCATTTTGTCTCCGGCGGTGTCTTCCTCATTTTCTCATCCTCTTGTTATTTCAAATGTCTATATGAAAGTATAAAGGGCATATTTTGTCTCAAAAAACTTTTAATTAAATGGAATAAACAAAAACGAAACTTGTAAACAATTATGAAATAGATGAAATTTTAATATCATTTTTAATTACTGTATTCTAGAAGAATATTTATTCACAGTCCTTACGATTGGTCTTGTCATGATAACATCTTCAGTCTGTATTAAATGCATGCACAACCAAACAAGGAAGTGTTTGACATGATCATTGTGCCCTTTACTTAGCGCTAACACAAAAACAGACAGAAGCATTTGATTTGGACTTGGCTTCTGTGTGGATCAAGTTTTTGAACTAATCTGTAGAACTTTCTTCTGAAGAACACAATAGTAGATATTTTGTAGAATTCTGGCAAAATTGATGAACAACACTAGCCCTATTGACTTCTTTTGTATGGATATGAAACAATAACCAAAGAAAAATGTCCTATACAGTTTCAATTTACTCTGAGCTCGGATTACCAACATTTTGTTTTAAACTGATGTAAACCTTAAAGGGAGGACTGAAACATGGTACAAAAATATTATTACAAACATTTTTTCAGGGCTTTGTAAAAATGTGCTGTGTATTGTGTTTGAGGCCAGCATGTGATTTGCTTTTGCATGGCTCTACATGCAGAATGGAATAATGTCCCTGTTCTGAGACCTGAGGGTCTGCAACTGCTCCCAGACTCCACACACAGATGGTGCCTTTACATAACAGAAGCGTGAATTACATCCACATCATTTCTCAGATGAGGCCGAACTTCCCAATGAAACCATTGCATCCATGAATCTCTTTCCCCAAAATCCATCTTTATTGCTTTTTTTACAAATGATAAGTTTCTCTGCGAGACCTGTAAACAGATTTAGTAAACAGATTTCATCAGGTGACATTCAAAGAGAAATAAAGGTCAAGAACATCACTGGCTTTAAGTAAAGATTCAGTGAAACAATCCTTCAGGATATGACTCATTAAATCACACTGAAGAAAAATACTCATTAAAGTAACAAGACATGGTTTACAAAGATGCCAATGCTGCTCTGATCACATAACAGTGTAGACTAGTTAATGATCATCTTATAACCTTCACAGCAGGACCAGTCACTACACACGGGTGACCTGAGTATGTTCCCGCAAAAAAAAGCTGCATACAGTAACTGCACACATCAATAAAACCCGGTGAAAAGCTGTCTTTCTACGACATGCACAATTTGCTTTTTTCAGACATATAGCTATAGTCATGAAAAATTTGTTCATCTAATGACTTTAAACTGACCAACAGCAGAAGTCTCTTGGTGATTTGCATGGCATCAGGTCTTGAGTTCAGCCGAATCTACATTTTGAGAGAAAAGTAAAGTACTGTCAGGTGGGCTGATATGAACTCTTATATGTATACCGATTGGATGTATCCCTAACCTAAATTTTTTAGTGGATGCAATTTTGAAGTTGAAAGATTAGCTCTGGGAATAAATCGTGCTCAATGTCTTTCCCAAACATCATCTGGCTTGTACTTACTTCTTGTAGTACATATTTTTCTAACTCTTGTTCAATGTACAACACTTTAAATAAATATAACACCTAAAGAGTATAAACGTAAAACATTTGTATTACAACACAATCCTTTATTCTTTATTCCTTGTAGGGAATGCAATCCCACACTAAAAAGGATCTCTGGGCTGATGCTCAGCAGGACTCGATGAGTATCCATCTCATGAGAATAAATGACTTTGTGTGCTCAATATAAGAGAGTTACAGTGTAAAGCAAGAAGGATGAAAGATGTCTTGCCAGCACTCTGAGTGATGTTGTTTACCTCACATGATGCCGCTGTATCGACCAACTCTACGGCTAATATCAAAATAAATGGAAGGCATAGAGAGCTGTGGAAATGATTCAAACTCCAATAAAATTAGGTAAAATGCTAAAACTGACTATCATGGGGTGGGTTGTTTATCAGCTGTGGTGCAGTGAGTTCAATCTTCATTTGTTTATGCTTGTTTTGATCTAAATGATCTAAATGTTGTTTGTGTAATTTGACTAGCAAGATCTTTCCAATGCCATTGTCTAGATTTAGTTTTTGTAACTTAAAAGTAATGAACAATGGATGCTCAACAAGTTAATTCTGTTTTAAATATTGCAGTGTCACTTGTCACAGGTTTTTGTATTCAACTCCTAAAATCTCATTTTATTCATTAAACGCAGTGAACATACACTTCAGCCGCGTAGAGTAGTCCTATCAATATATAATGAGCACATTTAGGATGGTGCCAAACAATTCTAAATGAGATATTATATCATCAGTTGAGAGTAAACCAGAAGCCATTCACAGTTATCAATTCAGAGGGAGATCTTTAATCTTTATCTTTACTAGCTTGTAGATCCTGACCTAACAAAAACCAGTGAAGGTACATTAGTCAATACAGTATAAAGGCCACATGCAACAAAACAGTGTTGCGTGATGATATATGTTCAACATCATACAACTTATATCGATTACACATACAAGAGTCTAATCCCTCTCAGACAAATAATCCCTTGTGAACTACCACAAGAGTGCTCTTTTTTTTTTATATTTTGTTGAGTTAAAAAAAATTTCAAGGTTAGACTTCATGAGTGTTCCATCCAAATGATAAAATAATAAATGGACACCAACACACAAAAACAAACCTATCACCTTAGAAGATAATTAAAGGGATGCCACTTTGTTTGAGCAGCATCATTTTTTGCCCTTAACATGAATAGGACTATTAAAAAAGGTAACAAAACTGGAGGGTTCATTATTGTGCCCTACAAGTGCCTTCATTACCCACAACATGATCACCAGAGGGAGCATGAAAATTAGTCCTTGAGGAAGATTAAAGTTCCTTTTTCCATGTAAAAAAAGTATGTTTCAAGTGTTTAAATGAAAAGTATTTATTTGGAATGAAATAATGTCTTAAATGCAGAAATTATGTGAAATTAATATTGAGATTCTGGAATTTTTCACGATTTTTTCAACAGTATTTTTTTATTAAATAGTTAAAAGTGTTAGCTCATAATATTTTACTATCAATATGTGCCAAAAAAACATTTTTCAAATTTTTCCTTAAAAGACAATATTCTGATTATTCTTAAAGATTTACAACTTGTGGTTAAATTGTGCAAAACACACAGTAATTTTGTTCTCTTAACTGTCTTATTTCTTTTACCTTAACCTCTGGTGAAAGTCAATTCCAAGAATTGTTTCAAAACACATTAAAAGGCATTGCTGAAACCCCTTACAAAGAATGTGAAATATGTTGTACTAAATTGTGGAATGGTTAAAAAGTTTTTCAACATTTTTGTGTTCAGGATTTGTAAGGATATACTGAACAAAGGTCTCAATGAAATGCTGGAGGAACCTAGCGTGCTGGGCCCATCCCCATCATATAAGAGCACATAATCATCTTACTGCATATTTTAAAGATTTATGGAATTATTTTATTTACTTCTCAGGTTTTTAACTTTTCGTTGTCGGCTGACTGATTAACATCACTTTCGCCTATAGTGTGACATCCTCAAAACACATATTCAATATTCCCTGACACTGCATCTCATTAAACAGTGAAATAAGGATATGGCATATTTATATATATGACCCAATACATTTTCCTTTAAAACCTGGTAAAACTAACAATGTCTGGCAGACTCTGTCTCCATCTTCAAAAAACACCTTAAAAACTCTTTTCCGTTTGCACCTTACCCACAAATAAACCTCCTTTAACATCCTCACTTTTTTATAACAATATAAATAGATTTCCTTGGCACTTGGTACGTATGTTTTGTTTTTCTTGCTAGGGCTGGCATCAATTTAACTTACAATTGTGTTGTTAGCTCCTGTTATATATGTTTCTTTTTTAAACCTCATTTGTAAGTCGCTTTGGATAAAAGCGTCAGCTAAATTAATAAATGTAAATGCAATTGTAACTGACTAACAGAAAATATATTTCGAAGAATGCTTGTTACCAAACTATACTTTCACAGAACTAGATATTTTAAAGAATGCAGGACAACAATTTTGACAACCTTCTACTTTTCCAATTCTTGTTAGTCAATGGGGTTCAAGAACTGTTTAGTAACAAGCAATCATCCAAATATTTTTCTATGTGTTCAACCAAACACAACCATACAAGTTTGGAACAGTTAGAGAGTAATCATGAACAGATCATTTTTTTTGGGGGTTGTTAAACAATTTAATTGCAATGATTACTCTCTAAAAGTAAAGTTTGGTTTTTATCAAACTCCTAAATAGGTTTTTATCAAACTCCTAAATACACTGCAAACAGGTATGGTATTTAAATAGTTTTGGCCGAGAATTCTCAACACCAATTATTCCCATATTTCTCTCTGGTTGTCAAGGCAACAGCAGGTTTACACATTCAACACTGTTTGTGGTAACAGCATATTATTAAATAAAAGCAGTCGCTATTAGTAATTGAGGGACACGCTGTAATTATACGTTTTATTTGTTCCCTGTGCTTTATCAGATGTCTGAGGAGGAAACTGACCCCCAAACTGATGCCAGGAGGACCAATGGAGTTTATGCCAGTCAGATTAGATATGATAGCAAGCCATCAACATAATAATGAGGTATCTTATTCGATTTTTCTTAGAATATCATATGGTAATTACTATTATCTGTTTGATTGCATATCTTGTTTAGAAGTATGCAAACATTGCACAATATGACTTTTCTCATGAACCAATGCAGGCAAAGGGGTTTACAACATTTTACAAAATATCTTCTTTTCTGTGAAGTCATACAGATTTGCAACGACAAGAGGGTGAGTAAATCATGACACAATTCTTAGCTTTGGTTGAATGATCACTTAGAACACACAGGACGTATTGTGTGTTTTAAAAGGGATTCTTCACTAATCATTAACTCACACTCTTTTTAATTTCAAACCTATATGACTTCTGATGAAGACATTATCAGAATTTAAACAATGTAACTGAACAACGGTAGTTGGCTTTTATTGTAGGACCACAAAACCAATGCAATAAACGGGTATGGACGTTGTTGTGATGCAAACATTCTTCATAATATCTTCTTTTGTGGTCTCCAGAAGAAAGAAGTTATTCAGGTTTTATGTAACTAAATGATAATTAAATGATCATCAAATAATTTTTATTAAATGTCAATTTCAGATTTGAAAGTCTGTGTATTAAATAGTATATATTTTGCGTCTAGACATGCAATTAGAAAATCTGACTAAAACTACAATTGTTCTGCATTCATCTAAATGAGACATCAACTACTGACACAACAATGAATCATTGAATATTTTAGTACAAGTTTTGATAAATGTAAGGCTGTTGAAAATTTGGAATGTACATTACTGAACACAAAATACTTTCTACAGAAAGTATTAAACATATAATTACCTCAGGTCTAATTATAACTTTTATAAAACATTTATAAAGCACAGAAGATTGACAGATATAATCATGAACACAGCATATGATTAAAACAAGCGTAACACCCACAAAATCATATTGCTTTAAAACCAGGGCCAATATGAAATGCAATCAGAACAAATGTATAATGGATGAAATTTTCCACATAATTTACAGATGTAATATGTCAAATACATTCTGCTTTTACTATTAACAATAAGTGACCAATAGAAAACACACCCTATGTGCCATCTTAAAATGTTCTATTTAAGAGGATGTTATGTCATAGACATATTTAAATTTGTTGTTTTATTTTATGGTGTCATAGTTAAACATTAAATGTTCGATATAGGGTTATGTGATGTCATAGACACATTTAAAGTGCTTGATTTATTTTGTGTTGTTTTTGTTACATATGAAATGTTCCATTTAGGGTTTTGTTGTGTGTATAAGTTTTGACAATGTCCACACGTTTCCATATTGTAACATAACAACTGCATTTTGCTTTTACTACTAAAACACACCACGTTTGTCAACTTAAAATGTTAAACTTCAGGTTTTGTGGTGTAGTGGACACATTTAAATAATGTTCCGTTTTGACGTGTGTGGTTTATCATAGTCATAGGGACATTTTAAATGTTCTTTTCAGGTTTATGAGATATCCTAGATATAATTAAAATGTTCTATTTAGGAGAATGTGATGTCATGGACACATTTAAAATGTTTGATTTACTATGTGGTGTCTTAGTAGCATTCAAAATGTGGTATTTTTAGGTTTATGTAATATAATAGATACATTTTAAATGTTCGATTGAGGGGTTTTGTTTTCATGGATGAATTATAATTGTTCGTAAGGGTGGTGTCATAGCCACATTTAAACAGTTCAATATAAAGGGCGTTCTCACACTATCCCATCAAACACTATAACCACGCTAGAGTGCATCTGTACCCCCTCCCCATTCATCCGGCTCATTTGCACTCACACTGTGCAAGAGCACACTTCAATCAGTACAATGTGACGGCTCAAGTTAACATAAAAACAAACAAAAAATCTCTCTCAGCATAATATATTTCATCATATTTTGTGCGTTTGACTTTATTCATGTGCATGGCGCAGAGTGAGTTTATGTCATGAGAGAGCAATATAAGAGCAAATGGCACCGTAGCTTTTAATCAAGCCCCTGTTTAATGTAATATCTCCAAGCATATCATTAAAAGGAGAGTTGCATTATGACTGATGAAAGTAATATTTGAAGTTGTCATAGGTGCTATGACACATTTCTGCATGTAGCTTACCCAAGTTTACCTAAGCCGTGCTCAGGTTTACTTAATTTCAATACAGTGTGAGTGCAGGCAAGCTGGGGCACAGTTTGATTTGGGCAGTGTGAGAATGCCCCCAGAGTTAGTATACCATCTATCCCAGCTCTTCCTCTTTATAACGGAAGTAAATAGGAGTGAGATTTTGAAGCTTCAAAAAATTTTCATGTGATTAATTAAGGCCTTCTAAGAAGCAATGCATTTATTTAACTTTGTTTAAACTAAAACATCATATTTCAATACAAACATGGATAATGAATGACAGATTTAAGACATTATAGTTAAACAAGACCATTAGTCTGAACGAAGAGAGTGACATATGATGCCTTAAGGATGAATAAAATATAGGGCCATTTTGATTTTTGGCACAGCAATTATTTTAATGTTCAACACCAACAACGACCCAAAAGGTGCACAGATTAAATGCAATTTTTCCTTGAAATCCTTTACTTCCTTTTTAATTGTTTAGATGTCATGGCAAGTACAGTAAGACACGGTCAACAGATTTAAATGCCTTTCCACCCACCACTGCATGTCTACAATAAACCCCTATTAATTTTTCTTCCAAAGATTGATTTACCAGCAGGGTTTCGAAGACACCCACAAGCCTGTTTCCATGGTGTTCAGTCTAAGAGATTCATAATGTGCTTTAATATAGGACATAAAATGGTTAAATAATAAAATCAAGATACATTTCAGTTCAAATTAAAACCTTAAGTTCCAAATCTGTAGTAATTGTTCAAAATTAGTGTTTTTTACAGTCTAAAGAAGGTGGGAAACCAAACACTTTTTGGGCACCAATGACTATCAGCAGTAGTTGTTCCCTATATTAGTCTATAGCGCTCCAAAACTGTATGGTTACAATAAGAAATTAACTGACACCCACAGAGGTACCACAATAAAAGTTCACAGTGTGTAACTGCACAACAATATCAATGAATTATGTTTGTCCATGGTGGCTGATCAGCTATGCAATTTAAAAGTTTCCTAGATTCACTCACAGGTTTAAACAAACATGAAAAAAATTTGCCAAGTCAAATAAAGGATCTATCATGATGTCATCTCATGAATCAAGATTTCTTTACAGTAGCAGAAGTTGTTATTGAATTCCCAGATGGACCTATAGAAAAAGTCCACAGTGTGTTAAATTCTGAAAGTTTCTTCATAAGCAGTTGAGTTTTTCCATAAATACATGTATTATGATGAGTTATTGAGTTTTCTGAGGAACTTTGTGAGGACAGTTTCTGCTGACATATGCTAAGACAGACTGAGAGAGTGTTTAAATGCCTTTAAGATACAATATAAGATCTGCAATTTGCTCTGATTCAAGAAATTCCTTATGTTTCAATTTATATTCACTTGTTCAAATGTAACATCTCCGATTACATATAGTAACCTTACTTCCCTTTCAGTCGGTCTATCTGTTTTGTTTCGACTGGTTTCTATACAATAACCTCCGAACACTATTAGGAAAGTTATTCCATAGTTTAGGCGCCAAGATCTGCCGCCGGCAGTTGATTTTGATATTCTATGTATTATCAAATTGCCTGGGTTTTGAGAAGTAGCGAACGTTGAGGATAATAATGTTACAGGACCTTTAAATATAAGTAAAGGAATGCCCGTCATCGTGGGCGGGGACATAGATTGATTCATTCGCAATATTAATTGGCCTTTTCAATCGGCTCGGAGACAAACGGGTTCTCTAGATCAACCAAAGTCAGTCGACACAATGTGAAAAGACTGCCTGAAAGAGAACTTTAGCCACACTTCCTATTTCCAGATTTACCTGTTACACCCTGAGGAGACTTCAGCTGTTCCTTACGACTACAAACCAGGAGCTTTTATCCATGTGCACTTTATTCAGATTGGATTTGCCTTAAGCGCACTAAAGCTCAGAGGTTCAAGGGAACACAGATAATAGATAAACCCACAGCTCTCAGTGAAGACAGCTGCTGATCTTCACATTAGTGTAAGCAATGCTTACAGTTCCTTTAAGATAAAAATTTGCATTATCTGAGGATCATCTGGGGCAGATTAAGAAGAATCAAGTTTTACATGAAGAACAAGCTACATGTAGAGCATTTTGTAATATAGCGGTGCTTTACAATTTATTTTTATATACACAGTGAATTGTTTGCCAGCCTTAGGCTAAAAGACCTGCACACAGATAAATGACCAGCTGTCAAAAACAAAACAAACTTTTTTCCTAACCATGCCTGTCTCTTCGATAGTTCAGTCTGACTGCTCACTCCAGCTTTAATGATCAAGTACAGTAGTTTTATTTTAGAGAATTTGTCTTTCAGCTTCCCGCCAAGTTGTGACATACTTTAATAAAACTCACACAATGTCTTCACCACCCTACAGGCAATAAATTACATGCCACTGTTATTGTAGGACAGAATCTTTTCCTAGTATTTTTTATTTTGTCTTTGCCCTAAAACTATCCTTACCTTTTTTATAAGGTTTTTGACATTTCTTAATCTGCAAGCAATGATAGAATAGAAGTGATCCAGGACATATTTAAAGAAAAGATGTTTAAAATATGGGATTTTAGTAAAATCATAAAGACAGATATCACATGGAATATTATTGCTAGGTTGTTAATATGTTTTAATAATATATTCAAAAATGTTGTGGCTCCAGAATCTTCATATTACAACAGCTCCAGAATCGTCATATTGTCAACATTCTACTACTATATGGAGCTTAAAAATATTATTCATTAAAAACATTTAGAAGACATACACTTTATATAATGCATTACATTTTCTAATAAAGTTCAATTTCTGTAAAATTTATAATTATTATGTAGTTTACATTAACATATGTAGTTTTAATTAAATTTGTTAATTTGGTTGAAAGAGTTGACTAAATTAATAATGTAAAAGTAAATTTTAAATTTTCAAAAATAAAGTTCAGCACCACGGACAGCAGCCAAACACAAAACATTGATGCTGACAATAGAAATCTGCCATATGCTGATGGATATTCTCAGTAGGGAAATCCCTACACAACTTACATATATAAACACAGTTAAAAATATAGTAAACATTATTTATTACACATTTGAACCTCATGTGTCAATCAAATGTTATAAACCTCAAAAATCATAATTCAGATAATGCACTTTTAAATGTTTTAACACATCTGTATGTCAGGAGTGTTAAAAAACCCCACTCTGAAATGATAAAACTCTATTCATTTATTCAACCTCGCCTATGACTGCTGATGGACTCCTGTTGTCTCTGTCCTCTTGGAATTGTATACTGTCTGCTATTGTTTTCATGTTGGAATACTTATAGTGAGCAACAAATAAACAAACAAGGTGTAAACACATAATGTGTTTAAAAAGATATTCATAGAGAACATTATTTAAAATATTTAAGACACATTTGTCCCGTGTATCCAGTTTACTGTGAATTCATTCACAGACAATGTTTTTAATATTTATAGATATGACGTGTTTGTCGTTTATACAACTCGACCAGGAGCACCTTTGCTTTTAAAGAGAGACAACCCAAAACAGCGTGGTTTTCTTCACAGGCAAAATGAAAGGCACAGAATAATTTTAGCTGAAACTCACAGTCACATAATCAACTAATGTGGATACCTTTATATATCACTTCTCTGAAAGGGCTTCAAGCTGTGTATTTCTTGTTACTTTTTTATTTATTTTCATTTCAATTGAAACATTTAGCTTCATACACAAAGTTCATTTCAATGTAAAAATATATATTAATATAAACTGTGTTTGTTACATTTAGAGTTAAATGTACTTTTCTAAACCTGTGTATTGTAAGATTCTATTCTTCTTAATGGTACAGTAGTTAACTATAAGAACCAGCAATAGACAAACAAGTAACAACACTAGTCTATTTGAAAATGAGGTTTTCACTTTTTTCCTGGTAAGCACTTTTGTGAAAAGTATGCACAACATATTTTTTGACATATCTTTTTTATTGTATAACAAAACGTTGGTGTATTTTACTTTTGTAACATTTAATGTATTTAACTTTTGCACTTTTTTGTAATGTAATAAGAACATAACAAACTTTTGTTGGATTGTTCCTGTTGTACTGTTTAATTAACAAAGACTTATTTGTTAAGAATATAGAATGTTTGCCATAGAGTTAAACAAGACACAAAGATGTTTTTAATGATTTAAACATATGGTATAAACAGTAAAGGCAGTGCGTACTAATCTGGACACATATGTCTTTGATTCTCAATCACAGATCAGTCACAGATTCAGGACTTACCTCTTTGTTAAATCAAGCTGCAAATGTTCAGCTTTGACACGTTTTCAATTTCTACTTCCATCTCCTATTTCTGGCATGCATAAATCATAAGTGGACCACATTTCTTTCCAAAGATCTAAAAAATGAAATAGCACACTTATACAGGGAATTCAAAACCATGAGAAAGTACCATCTAATATCTGATTTTACACAGCTACATGGGATAAGTTAAAAGTTTAGCTGTTCAATAATGACTGAAATGTATTTCTTATTTACAACATCTTGACAACATCTTTACATTAACATGCATGTATAAAAAGTGTCTTACAGTTCATTATATATTTTGGATATATGGGGCATAGAATGATTTGACTTTCCACTGTACAAGTGTAAACTGTATATGCACTATACTCTTAGCAATAAAATCGAAGAAGCCTTCGGCCTCTATCGCCATTAAAGATTAATGTTTGTTATTGTTATTCATCACCATGTTTTAAAATGATATATTACTTCACTGGAATATCTGATCTGCTGGTTAACATTAAAAATGCCACTGAACATATCCGATTCATACCATATTTCTTTCAACATATGTATGTTACCTGAAACTGATCAAAGAATATCAGGTTCCATGTGCTTTTCCTGCTTACACATGCTTAGGTCATTTCCGATCTATACATCTACTACAAAAGCATAAAGAGCAAAGAACAAATTTTTAGACAAATGCTTGCTAAAAGGGACTTATTTTAGTTCATGTCATTCCACATCAGAAACACCCTGCACTTTAAAGAGGATTCCAAACAGCTGCTTCAGTAGAAAGAAGATAAACTTGAGTTTTAGCTCCAGCAGAAAATAAATATAAATCAGCAGCACATTATAAATACATTTAAATGAGCTCTGGTGTGGAGGTGATCCAAACTGCACCTTATTTGACACCCACATCTGCTCAGAATTGCTCAGATGAGCGTACACTTCCTCTGGTTTTATATTCAGAAGTTCATCAAGACTGTTAACACAACTGTGTTGAGAATATTGAGTGAATCAAATCACTTTGGGAAGATGCGGAATGAAAAGATATTCTGCCTCAGGAAATGTGATCACACAAAACCATTTTCGATACATAACATTGCATTCATGGTTGAACATTAAATTAATAAACCCTCTTTTAATGATGCCACGTTACAGTTGCCAATAGCAACAGCTAGAGAGATGGCAAAGAAGAAAAAAGCAGGTAGAGGTGAAGGGTTTGAAGAGGTTTGAGTTGGAGCATGTCCTTGATTCCTCTCAACCATCCTGATATTCACACTTAAGCTGAACATTCTGTGAGAAGCACTAAGGCTTATTGGGACTAAAGTATGTGACTACTTCAAAAGAATATTTGTTAAACTCAAAATGTGAAAGTCTATTTAGGAAAATAGAAAATTTAACATCTAATAACTTATTATTTATACATAAAATAGTCATATGTTTTAGTTAAAATAAGCCAAATATGATTGAAAGTGTGTGAAATGTTGAACAAAATTTACAAAATGTACAATTTGATTGTGCATTCTAAAGACAACTGTTAAAACATAGCAACAACTCAGCGTTTAATGTCTTCGTGGACCTAGAAGTTGGCAAAACTCTTTCAACATTATGACACATCTCTAAGTGAAATATATAACGACTGAATGTCTCGCATTCTTCACTGCAAACAGGTGATGTCACATAACTGTCCAAATGTTTTGCATTATTTCTGCCTGTTCAATTAAATCATTAAAGCACAAGTTGTCATGGATGTAGTTCTCAGAAGTTATGCCCGCAAAGCAGTATTCCACAAAAATAGCTAATTTATCCGAAACCAAATGAAGGCCACAAGAGGAAACCCATTACACTCATACATATACGAGACCGAACAAGGAACAAAGGAAAACTCACATTATACTGTATATGGAGTACAGATGTTAGTGTGTTGGGTGACAGGTGGGGTGATTGTAGACGAGGGACGGGTGCAGGAATGTGAGGAATCAAGTAAATAAAGTCCAATGGAAAACAGTCACATGGAAACACAAGAGAAAGATGGTACCATGACCCAAGGCGTTTTTAGTTTTTAGCAGAAGTTGTGGGTCATGAGAGGGAAAAAGTGAATCTGGGAATTCTCTCGGGAAAAGAAACCAAAAAATTTTAATACTACACATTTTGTGTCATCGTATTTATGTTAGAAATCAGTGGTAACTAAACTTACTTATTTCAACATGAAGGCATTTACAACACAATTCATGTCAATACTACAGGATAAAGTATTTCCCGTTCTTCATTTATGGTGTGCTGATTGTTTTGGGCATGTGTTATTCTCTGCTCCACCTCCCTACATTTGTCTCATCTTCCATTCTTTCCTGCGTCCTTACCTTTTTATTTTCAAGTATAACAGTCCCTGATACTTACACATGAAAGAAGCAGTCAAGCAAGTAATTGAGATCTATTGTAGAATAGCCCCGCAGTGCCGAAGGGACCATCTGCTGAATGTTCAACATGTTCTAGTTCGAATAGTCTCAATCAACAAAAATGTCTTTAGATCAACCACCAGTCAGAAGGTTAATGTGATGTCATTTTGTTTGATTATCTACTCTAATATTTGTCCACTTATGTGTGTGTTTAAGCATATGAGTTATTACAGGAATCATATAGTGCTTGAAGATGGAAAGTCCTTTTGGTAATTTCTGTTATAGTTTTGTGTTGAATTTGAAATATGTTTCTAGTGGTTCCAACAGCCTACAGACAAGTATCTTAACATCCTGTGTTAAGCATATCACATCCTTTATCATTGTGTTTATTTATCTGTCTGTAAATGAATCACTGTTATAACTCATTTGAAGTGCTGAACATGGCATAACATCTTTTCTGAGTCCCCGTGGGGAGTTACAGGCCAATGTGATTCCAGTGACCGCAACAGAGAGCACACAGAAAAAAAAACGTAAAAAGAACATTTTAGCATCTGTGGTGACGAAAAAAAATAGCAACATAAAATAACATTGTCTAGATGTATTTTTGTTTTTTTAAGTTTAGTTTTATGTTAGTTTTAGGTTGCCAATCCATTTTCTCCTTTTTGACACTATGCCACAAATCCCACGGAACATAACCCCGAATTTCACCAACATAGAAACTGTTTTATCTCACATTTGATCCACTAAGTCGCAAAACATCATAAAAGTCATCATAAAAAGTGTGAAAGAAAAAATACCAAATCATTACTTCACAAAATTAATGAAAATAAATTTGGGGGTTTTTGGTAAGTTTATCTGCTTAATAAACATGATTTCTGCATTTGTAAACTAGGAGCTGCCAGTTGGCAACCCATAGTTGTTGTCTGCAATACAAATCTCATTATTTATAGTTTTATCAAATCTAGCGGTCCAGTCTTACTCAATAAACAAACAGAACTGGAAATGTTTCTCTTCTCATGGGTCATTTACATCAACATAATTTATAACCAACATCTGCTGCTTACAAATGCCAAAATAATCTCAGCCGCCCCTGCTGACACCACACAGATTCATAGAATCAAACAAACTAAATGTCTCCTCTGATGACATTGTTAGTGGAAACTCTTTAGAATGTGTGATAGTGTCTATATTATATCATAAATAATGATGGAATCAGAAAAAATGTAGGGAATAATATATGTGCAAAAGCAGATATGAAATGTGTGGTTTGGAACACTTTTGTGTGAATCAAATGTCTGTTCTGGATGGAAGTGAAGGCTGCAAGACATCTATGCAGATCCATGCCTTACATACAGAACTTTACCTCAACACTTCAAAGGAAGTCTAATAAGAAAACTAATGGTTGACATTGTTATAAATTATGTTTTGTATCAAAGTGGATAGTGCAGAAAGAACCAAAAGTCAATTTCTCATTACATTTTAATTTATTGCTTTATTGCTTTGAAGACAAAGTATTTAAAAGAACACGCTTAACGACAAAGTGTTAAATTATTTAAAAAGTGGAAAGTGTAAGTTTTGGAGATACACACTTTAAAATTAGTTTAATTTTGTCCAAAGGGACACAAACAATGCTCCATATTTGCAAATATGTCAGTGTGATGTTTATTTTTTGTATTATTGTATGTATTATTTTTTATCTGGCTGGTAAAAAGCTTACACGTTTTTATCAAATTATTTATAAAGAACTTCTCGTTAAAAAGAATCAATTTTGTCATTTGAAACACAATGGAGAAATATTCCTGAATGACAATCAATTAAACACAGTTGGATTTAATGGAACATTTGAACATGAAATTTTGATTTACTTAGATAATCTGTTCTTTTCCATTTCTCCACTTAAGGTCACAAAATAATTACAAAAACAAAACAATAACGAATAATAAAGACTTGAACAAAACAATAAAAACCAAACAATAAATAATAATAAAGATGAGAATGATGATGATGATGATGAGAAGCAGTATGCAAAAGAAGGAATTCTTCCATATTCACTGCCGATGAAACTCAAGTCTCATCCGCTTATGATCACACAATATATAACACACATGCATTATTACGGAGGGCTCTTCGCTGTACTACAACTCACTCCTGTCTATCATCATGAAACTCTATTTGTTAATGCTTGCAGAGCGATCAACATGATGTGAGATTTGACAAAACTCCTCTGCATGCACAGCACTGCATGAAGCCAAACCAGCATGATTTATGAAAGGGGAAACCAAGAATAACCCACACATAACACCATTGAGATATCACCTTAAGAACAGTGGCATGATGCTGTTCAACATCTGAGAAGTTGGTTGGAATAACATTATTATACAAACATATAAAATACTTCAGATGATTTTTCTTTTGCTTTCCATTCTATCTTGCCTTTAATCAATTACTAGTAAAAACACATTCATAGTGTCATTCCCCACAAATATTGCTTCCCTGTGATACACATGTTGCTGAATATTTACATACACTCTAAAGCAATGATGTTTAAAACAACTACTGGATTATAACCCAACATAGGTTTGGCTCATTCAAATTTTCATATTCTCCCCATGCATTGTATTAAAAACCACCAACCATTTAATAGAATATAGCTTCATAGCTTGTGAAGTGTTGTGTCTTTACTCATTCAATATTCTAGCTTTCCTGTGACTCAGTGGTAAGGGCATGGCACTGGCAAGAAACAACAGAGACATGGGTTGGGTCTCAAATACTTTAAATCAAATGTAAAAAAAAACATGTACCATAATTTGATATAAATTGCTTTAAAAAAGTCCCAAATGCATTAATGCAAATGTAAATTCTATTTGTTTGTACATAAAATATAAATATTTATTCCCTTATAGTTGACCTGCCAACCTGTCATTTAATGGTCAAATTCTGTATGACTCTTTCTGTCAAACACAAAATACGTATTTGTAACTCATATCAGAAGAAATCCATCTCAAGCTAATTCAGAGTTTCTTAACTGCTGTAATGATCCTTCTAATCCTTTAACAACACTCTACAAACATTCATTAACCTCTGTTACACACAATGTGTGCTTTCTGTATCCTGACATCAGATGGAAACTGTGCAAATCTGTTTGATAGACAACCCAATTTCAGAATCAGGCATCAGTCAAGTTGGTCAAGCAGTTCCAAGGTAGGTCTTGCAAAGCCACACAGGGTTACATAAGTAACTTTCCAATGGTCAAATTCTAAACACAAAGTGGTTTGCACAGAACGCCCTGTCAGTCTAAATGCGAGGAGAATACTTGAGCTGGAACAGGGGATTTGAACAGAGGCTGAAATAGCAAACAACAAACAACATTCAAATTCAACCTGCACCTTTTTTATGTTTGGAGCCTATTTCCTTTTCCATACGTGTTCAGCTGTGTCCTTTAACAGTCTTCAGAGTTTTTTTACCACTTTACTGGTAAATCTGTTGTTTCTGTTTGGTTTTCTGTTTTCATTCACTTACATTTTTATTTTGCATAAAACACGCTTTCATCCTTATGACGGTCACTTAGATAATCACACGTCTGTCGGTCGTTTACTTTCTATTCCCCCGTACTAATCCAACACACAGGAATTTGGGAACATGTCATCTATTAATTTATGTTCATGGATACAAATGTCCCCTTTTTTGTGCATTTTCTAGTATTTCACCATTATGGTATATATGCCATCTTAGGGGAACTGTCAAAACAGATCAAAGGTAAAACTCATCATGTGATTAACATTCATAATGTACTTAAAGTGCTGTATCTATTACAGTACATATATCAGTGTTTTATAGAAAATGTATATGTTTACCTGTGACGTACACTTGAACACACTTGTGTATAGAAGATGGGTTCAAGTGTCCTTCAAGGAGCTATTGAAAGCATTATACATTAGTGCTTGGAAATTAGTAAAGCACGCATATTTAGATATTCAAGGACTTTAAGGAGAACGAATGTCAAGTATTATGATTATATTATGGTTTGCTGTACAGAAAACAAAATGTCTGCATGTGGTACTTCTTCGAGGTGGTTTTATTTATACATTAGGGATTAAGTTTCTCTTAATATGTTAAAAGGGAACAGAGAGATAAGCTGTTTCTAAGTTTATTAAAAGCATAGTGAACAATATGTTTCAAAAATGACTATATGTACTAAAGTTAATAATTAAAAATATGTTTAAGTAACCAATTAACATACAGTATGTCCTTTGTATGCTTATACACAAAACGTTATGCCAGACAGTCTCAGGAATCATGATACTGTTGCAATGACACTTATTTCACAACTAATCACAGATGCAGCTCATAGTTTATTTGATAAAGCTCGTTTCTGAAGGCATCATTTATAAGTTTAATTCAGGAGGTCGTTAATTCTTGCCTTTCCTGACTGAAAACAAAGGAAGGGGAAGAGGTAGAGCCTTTACATAGATGCATTGACAGGGACCAGGAAGAGTCAGCATTAGTATATGTGTACATAAACATTAAATGATACAGAACTTATATACTCTTACATGTTAAATGATGTATTATCAGAGCTCTATTGTATGTAATGAGTGATGTGGCATTCATCTTTCCAGCAGAAATTACATAACTGCAATGTTGAAGGAAAGTTATTGTGCTTCTGACATTACAAAATTTGTTCAATGGCATTTAATTTCATGCTTTTGATGTAGTTTAATGGTTTAATATTTTCTACCCTTGAATTGTTATATTTTTAAAAAGAATCAGGTGTTTAATAGAACAATGTTTTTGATATTATTTTTAAAAATCACACATTAAATCATGTGAATTCTTATGACAGGTTTATTTAAGGCACTGCCAGTCGTTTCAGTATGAGATTGATTGAGGTAGAAAAGGCACCGCTTGCACAGTATTTTTTGGCTTATTTGTGCTCACTTACATTTTTAACAACTGAAAAAACACAAATCTACCAATATGAAATGCGCAAAACAAACACATAAAAAATAACTGCTTCCAAATATTCCTTACATGTATGAGATTAAACTGTTTTTTCTCTTATAGACTGCCTCACTATGCTATAGACCAAAGAAAATAGAGACATTTTCAAAACAAACATGTTGTAATGACAATTCGATTTACATTTTACCTGTATTTAAACGCCTGGTTATGGTAGATATGGATGCTTTTTATACTGCACAAAATACAAAGCAATGAAAAATACTGTTTAAGTGTGTTTAAGTCAGCAGGTTCTTTCTAAAATTGATGTGAAGTTAGTTTGATTAATACTTATATAGATCAATGTTACACTAGCCAACTCAATAACTAGAGAAAAAACTTGAGAGGTTGAGTAATTAATTTCCGAATTTTCATATTTGGTTGCATTTTTGTAATAGGTTGAATAAGAATCCAATGCATGAATATGAACATGTGTAACTTGCTGAAAAAAAACATGTTATGTATGAGCTGATTTAATACCATAATCTAACCAGTGGCATAAAAAACAAAAATCTACAAAGATGAAGTCTGCAAAGAAACAGAGAGAAAACAACATCTTCAAAATATTCCTTTAAAGTTTAAGCAGTGTATTCTCATATATATCGGCTTTTACTTAATCTAGTATAGACCATAGAAAAAAGAGATAATGGCACCTTTAAAAACAAAAAAAAAACATGAAATGACAATTGCTTTTGCTTTTCTACAACCTGTTCAGCCGAAATATCAAGGACTTGTTCTGGATTTACATTTTAAATTAGTATCCACTGCACATATATGAATTTGCGTAACTTGCTGAAGGAATTACATGCTGTTACGCATGAGCTGATTAAAAAAAAATCTAAATGGTTCTGGATCCAATCACCATGGATACCAACTGGCAATTGATGTGATAGAGGTGTTACATGGGTCCTTTTTGGTTCCTTGAACACCACTCTTGCCGCTGCATTTTGAATCATCTGCAGAGGTTTAGTTGTGCACATCGGGAGTCCAGCAAGCAGCGCATTGCAGTAGTCCAGCCTGGACAGGACGAGAGCTTGAACCAGGCTTTGTTTGGAGTGTTCTGTGAGAAACTGTCTGATCTTCCTGATGTTGTAAAGCATGAATCTGCAGGATCTGGCAGTCGCAGCAACATGATCTGTGAAGTTGAGCTGATTATCGATGATAACTCCCAAGTTTCTCGCAGACCTGGAGGGCACAATTGTTGATGCTCCTAGTTGGATAGAGAGATCGTGACGAGTCTCCAGGTCGGCAGGGATGACAAGAAGTTCAGTTTTCGCAAGGTTCAGTTGTAGGTGGTGTTGCTTCATCCAGAGGGAGATGTCGCTCAGACATGCTGAGACTCGGGTCGAAATCGTCTGATCTTCTGGATGAAACGCAAGGTGGAGTTGCGTGTCATCCGCATAACAGTGGTAGGAGAATCCATGCTTACGAAAGACTGATCCCAGTGATGTCATGTAGATCGAGAAGAGCAACGGTCCAAGAACTGAGCCCTGAGGTACACCGGTATCAAGATATTGTGGTTCCGAGACTTCACCTCCCCACGAAACCTTGAAGAATCTACCCGAGAGGTAGGATACAAACCATTGGAGAGCCTTGTCGGAGATGCCCATTTCCTTCAGAGTCGAAAGGAGAATACTGTGGTTAAGGGTGTCAAAAGCAGCGGATAAGTCTAGCAGGATGAGAACGGATGACAAGGAGGCCGCCCTTACCAGTCGTAGGTCTTCAACAACTGAGAGCAGAGCTGTCTCTGTAGAGTGTCCTTTCTTGAAGCCTGACTGATTGCTGTCCAAGAGGTTGTGTAGAGTAAGATAGGTCGAGAGTTGATCTGAGACGACATGTTCCAGGGTCTTTCCGATGAAGGGCAGTAGAGAGACTGGTCTGTAGTTCTCTAGAAGTGCGGAATTCAGCAAGGGTTTCTTCAAAAGCGGGGTGATCCGGGCTTCTTTGAAAGCAGCAGGAAATGTGCCAGAGTTGAGCGATGAGTTGATGATGTGAGTAATTGCAGGAATGACCGAAGGAGAGATGTCTTGCAGGAGGTGGGTGGGGATGGGGTCCAGCGAGCAGGTAGTTGGGTGATTCGACACGATGATTCTCGCAACGTCGTTTTCAGTCAACGGAGAGAAAGAGCGGAGGGAAGTGGTCAAAGGAGCCGGAGTATGGTCCAGCGGTGGTGGAGCGGAGAACTGACTGAGAAGGTCTTAAAGAGAGCGCGAGAGTCAGTTGAGCTGTTTACTTTTGCCTGGTAGAACTGAGTCTTAGCGACCGAGACATCCTCAGAGAAAGAAGAGAGAAGAGTTTGATAGAGAGAGAGATCTGCAGGGTCATTAGATTTGCGCCATTTTCTCTTGGCTGCCCTGAGCTTGGTTCTGTGTTCCCGGAGGACATCAGAGAGCCAAGGTGTTGAAGGGTTGGCACGGGCTGGTCGAGATGTAAGCGGGCATAAATTGTCCAAGCAGGATGTTAGTGTAGAGCATAGGAGGTGAGTGGCATTGTCAGTGCTAAGTAGAGCAAACTGATCAGGAGGAGGGAGCATAGAGGAAACAGCAGAGGATAGGGTGTTACCGGACTTGTGGGTTGGCGACGTGGGCATGCGATTGAGGTCAAAGGATGCAGTGAGGTTGTATAGGTCAGTAGCTGAGGATTTCTCCAGGTGGACGTTGAAGTCTCCTAGGATCATAAGAGGTGTCCCATCCTCCGGAAAAGATGACAGGAGAACATTGAACTCCTCTAGAAAATGTCCAAGCTGACCTGGGGGACGATATACTACCACAAAAATGATATTGAGTGGATGAGTTATAGAAACTATGTGTGACTCAAAAGAGGTGTTGCCACCCGAAGGTGCAAGTGTTTTAAATCTCCATCCAGTAGGAAGAAGTAGACCAGTTCCCCCCCCTCTACCAGAAGAGCGTGGGGTGTGGGAGAACGCATAGTTAGTAGAGAGGGCAGTCGGTGTTGTACTGTCTTCTGGTTTTATCCAGGTTTCAGTGAGTGCTAAAACCGAGAGACCAGAATGTTTAGCCATGGCAGGAATAAAGTCAGCTTTGTTGACAGCAGATTGGCAGTTCCACAAGCCTATAGGAATAGTGAGTGCAGAAGAGTCAGATGTAGGGATGGCATGCAGATTATCAGTGTTGCGTGTCCTACGGCGTGACCCAAAGGGTTTACGAGTGTTAGTAACAGTGAGAATTTTGAGACACATGGTTAAGTGGCAAATAAAAGAGGAGAGGAAATGAGAATAAATAAGAAGAAAAGAAGAGCTAAGAGCTAGTTCAGTAATTTAAAAGTACTTGAAACCAATAAAGGCAATAAGTATTTAAAAATACAAGGAAAAATACAGAAAAGCAGATTTTACAAAGATACAATAATACTCAGGTGCCCTGTCGGTGTCTCTGCTCGGTGGATTCGCACAGGTAGAGTCGATGGTCTTTACTCTTGTCAGTCTTCACACGAGGAGGACTGCACACGAGGGCTGACGCTCACGCTGACGCGTTAGCGCAGATACAACGCTTCAATACTCACTTAATTATACAATCAGTGAAAAGAGCTGAATGCGCCTTCTAAATTATCACAACAATAGCCTCGATGGCCTGGCAATCATAAACCAATGGCTCTGACTGAAACCGCAAAAAAAAAGTATTTCCAAGTCCCTGGACTGTATATGTCTGATAGAGCGTCCACATAAATCAAGTGTCTGATGCTTAATGTTGTTATCCATCAGGGGCTTTTCTTTGCCATTGGTAAAACTTTTGCTCGAAGAGTGTGAGCCATTTTATGTTAGCTTGAATAATCTCCAAGGCACGAGCGAACGCAGGTGAAGCTGATCCCCCACAGGTCAGGATGAAATCTTTCAGCTAAAGAGAAGAAAAAAATAACACATGAATGATGGACAGCTTCATTCTCTCATATAATGTGGTGGATAATACAAGTCACATGTATTAACATCAGCATTTTAAAGTATCTTTTGTAGTCGCAGCTGCAAATTTGCAATTTAAAAATATATAAATGTAGAAATGATCTTTTTTCCAAAATCTTTCACTCCTTCTTTCATGGATAAAGTGTTCTTGTAGCAGTTCGTTGTCAATGACAGAATAGTAATGATGTGTTTATCGAAACACTTTGGGCTCTTTGTATTATCTCTATAAGAATGATAAATTGTAGAAGGTGAAGTCAGCTGTACAAGAAACTGCTGTGCTGAAATGAGATGAGCATCAGCATTGTGTATCCTCTGGGACTAAATCTGAATAAATTTGAATAAGTGAATATATTTTTCCTTTCCTGTAATGAAGCTTTGCACTTACAAAGAAAAAATATCCTAAAGAAATGGCTCACTAGGGGAAGGCATACTTCCGCTTGTCCCGCAGCCAGCTGTGTGCTAAGGCATCCGTGCTGAGGGGACCCTCGGTCAGGGCATGCCAGAGCGGGCGTGGGAGGAGTCCAGAGAGGCGAACAGGTCTACCTGAGCCTGACCGAAGTGCTCCCAATGAGCTGGACAGCGCGGTGATGGAGCCGCCATTCTCCTGGCCAGCGCAAGAGCATATCTGCTGTCGTGTTCAGAGCACCAGGGATGAACGGCTTGCAGAGATTTCACCTCCTGCTGACTCCATATGAGGAGGCTGCGGGCGAGCTGAGACATGTGCCTGGAGCGTATGCCACCTTGGTTATTTTACGTACGCAACGGCTGTTGTACTGTCCGACCGAGCAAGGACGTGTTTGTCCTGAATGAGAGGCCTGAAGCTCTTGAGGGCCAGCAGCACTGCCAACAGCTCTAGGGCATTGATATGCCAGCGTAGGCGGGGACCTGTCCATCGACCCGACACTACGTGCCCGCTGCACACTGCACACCAGCCCTGCAGGGAGGTGTCTGAGGTACCAGAACATGCCTCGTACCTGGCCGAGCGGTACTCCCGCTGGAAAATGACCGCCCGGAAGCGGCAGGTGCAGCGCGTCATCCGGGTCCGACGCTGGCAGCTCGCTCTCAGATGCTGCAACAGTCAGCTCGTCCTCCTCGCGTGTTTGCGGGAGCGAGACGTTGTAACGTCTCAAGAAGACGGGAAAGAAGAGCGTGTTGGGGTATGGGCGGTCCGCAAGAGTAAAACTGACGGAGAAATGCCCATATTGATCCCCAAATCACCAACGCTGCTCGCGGTAGATACAGACCGAGCCCGGAACTCGGCTGCAGAGCTACGGGGAGCAAACGAAGTGGTGTCAGATTTCATGATGAAAAAAGACACCGGGACCGCAACTTCTTTATCGTCATGTTCTCACGGAGAGAACACCATGTCCACACGAGACCGTTCTCAGCGTGCTGGAGACTCAAACACGTGAGGCAGATCTCGTGGGAATCACCGTCCTCGGCAAGCCGGTTGCACCCAAGAGAACAGCGGCGTCCCATTACAGAAACACACGCTGTGCCCAGGTAAGAAATTTGCTCTTTTAGTATGATAGTTTTAGTTTTACAGGGGAAGTCGCGCTCAGGAACGTTCCGCTGCACCGCGTTATAATTCTCCAGCATTCTGTTAGACTCGAGACGCTCGAGGAGCATATCATGGTTCCAAAGAACAAAACGGTGATGAATGATCTCTTCCGTCCCCTTTTATACCCGTCCTCACGGGCGGGGACATGAATTGATTCATTCGCCAATTTATTGGCCTTTTTTAATAGGCTCGGAGACAATGGGTTCTCAAGATCAAACCCCCTTTCAGTCACCTCGTTGAGAGAACGACTGAAAGGGATATTTCTTTTAATGTCGTCTATCTCTCCAAACACAAACAAAAATCAGATGAACATCTTATGACAATGTTTACATCAGTGCTTCAGGGGAAGGTTAAAATAACAGATAGACGAGAATGAATAAAACTGCTCTGCACCTTGAATTTAATATATGCCACTTTTCTCTGAAATATCTCCATGCTAAATGTCTTCCAAGCGGATTGCGAGCAACGTGTATGATGACATCGATCACATCTTGGTCCGGCACAAGGTCAGAGGAAAGAGACAGGTTCAGAAGCCTGTAGAGAAGAAAATAACAGAAGAGTAAGATATTAACTGTGAATAAACAAATAAATAATAAATAAATAAATAAATGTTACTAATCCAAGCAGTATATGCTTGTATAATATTATTAGTATAAATGTTATAAGCTGCGATTGTGTACTGTGGTAGACTTTCTATGAAAAGTATTATTGTATGCATTGTTGCCCTTAAGTTTTACTAATTGTTCCTCCTATTGACTGCTTTTATAAGTTGCCTTGGATAAAAGTGCTGTGAAAATATGTAAAGATTTAGTTATGCATGTATTGTACCAGCTCAAAAGGGTAAGAAATCTCTCTCTCGAACGTTCTCTGCTTCAGTTCCTCGATGGTGGAACGATCTGACCTCTGGCTTCACGCTTGTCAGACTCGGTCTCTAGCTTCAAAAAACACCTAAAAACTCATCTTTTTCGGCTACACCTAACTCACTAACTCACTTCTTTTCTAACCTACTCACTCTATCAAAAAAAAAAACTACTTTTGTAACTTCTCCCTCTGTGTAACTCGGTAGCATTGTTGTAGCACTTGTTCACCTATTGTTGTATCGGCTATTTACCGCTTCATTGTCTCCTCGACTATTGTAAGTCGCTTTGGATAAAAGCGTCTGCTAAATGACTAAATGTAAATGTAAATGTAAATGTTTCAAAAGTTATTTATACTAAAGAGTTGTTATTATATGTTGTAATTGCTACAAAATATGTATTTTCTCTTTGAACCTGTTAGAAGTGTATGTCTCTATTCTAATTGTTACATCATTTAGAAATGAAACATTTTTACCATTTAAACTATTTGTTACCTGTCGATTAATTCTACTATGATTGTAATCTGTGACCTGGTTATACTCAGTCAATATTAATGATTACAATATAATATATAACATAATCAGCAAGGGGTTAATATGTTATTCTTCCACAGACATATATTAAACCTTAAATAATGTAAAATAAAATAATGAAAAGCATATTTTTCTTCTTTCTGAGTGAACAGTTATTCCAAATGTTTTTTTAATACTGTGCGTCTGCAGTTTCATTACGCAACTAATCAGAGAAGATGCAGACTGCCCCATTCACTTTAAATTGGTGCTAAATGTCAAGTAGATAAAAATGACAGAACAAGGACATGAGATTTTACACATAATACCACAGTTTTCAATTCGCAATTTTGTCAAACTTTTCTAGATTAAGTTCTGGTTTGTATCTCTTGAGATTAATGTGACAGTGACATTTCTCACATGTGTGAACAAAAGTTTCACTGCACAGTTTTGCTCTGCTTTTTCTCACACTCTTATTTCTAACATGTTTACACTTTAAGCTCACACTTTGCAGGTCTGATATCTGACATAAACACAATCCTGCATGGTTTGTTGTGACAGCAGAAACATTTAACATGTTTGAAAGTGTAACGTAAAATGCCACGGTACGACCACATACTATAAAACCCATCTTACACACGCACACATACAAACGCAGACACACACACATCAAGCTAATGTGAGATGGATGTCCATGCTTGTGGATGTAATTTGAAGTTGTTTAAAGCTTTGAATTAACTGATTACATCTTCACTTAAAATACTGAAAGGATAGCTTGACATCATCTGTTTTTTATTCAAATCAGTTTTTAACCAACTGAACGATTAAATAAGATTGAATCTGGGGTTAATAATTTCTCATTTCTTCATTTAAGGCAAATATTTTGATATTGATACTGTTAACCAGTAACTGAATTATGACGGTGTTTCTTGTACGTTAACATTCATACTGTTCAGACAGAGTTCAGACAAGTCTACTTGTTACCAAACATACTGATCTGTAATAGTGATGAACGAGGTTTCAAGTTATATACGAGTGTGAAAATGGTGAAAGAACCCAAATTTTTCAACAGTATAGATGGTTTTTTATATTTAACTAAACACTCACAAATACTCTGAGTGTCCTTGTTATTTGCTTGTGCCTTTGAAAAAGAGAGTGATCCAAAATAATAATCCTGTCAGGAATTACTCTCTTGAAAATCCAGATTACAAAATGTTGGGTGATCTGGTCAAGAAATTTAAGATGTTTTGAGCATTGTTCTATATTCTGTGATTTATATCTATTTGCATTCTAGGTACAGCTTTTAGATTTCAAGATGTTGTATTGCATTGTTGGTGTATTGAATAGGACATGAATCACAGAGACCATGGAAGACATTGATTTTTCTTCCAACAATAGAGAATTCCAGCAGACCAAAAATGAAAATTCTACTTGCTCAATGTTATAATATGATGAATAACATCAGAAGAATTTGTCTAAATGTAAAGCAAAAATAAATGTGCTTCACCCCTTTTAAAAAATTATGAAATTTGCAGAACAAATTGCCGAAAAACGATGCTGAAAAAACCTTGCTTCCTAATTCAGAAAATCCCATGACCGCAATGATGAGATGATCTTTTTGGTGATGTTTCATCGTAACAAAAATGGTAAGGAAGCTGATAGGTTGGTTCATGTAACATGACCTGTGGTGTTTTTGCGGTATTCTGAACAGTTGAGATGATTTTGATGCAATCACACCTGGAAAAAACTAGAGCCACCATTATGAGCGCAAACAAGCACGCAAAAGACACTTCATGTGAACAATCCCTTAATCTCTTTCTCCAATGGTATGGACTTCATCCAACCCTCAACCTTTCCTTATAGGATTCAACCCGAGGCTGTTACATGTCAATAAAGAGATGGTTATTGTGAGCCTCAGTATATGTGTGTGCTTTGGAATTTGCTTGTAAGGTCATAGTCCCTTACCGTGCCATTTAACAAAGAAAGGGATTAAAGATCAATAGATTCTTTGTTTCTAATTTATTGGTTTTCATCAAAGGAGTGAGTGAGGGTTCTAGTAGGAAAGAATGGATTCATGAGTGAGACCGAAATTACAATTATCACAAATATAAAATCATCAGATAACTATATCTGTGTGTTTCTTATCCGTTTTCACCAAAAGCATTTTACCATGCTATATAGCTATATAATATCACAAATACCCGTAAACACACCTGTTAAGCAGGTAGATATTATCACTGCAGGTCAGAGCCTCCAGAAGAATCTTCTTCTCAGAGACGGCATTGGAGGAGTGAAACTTCATCCAGATACACTCCCACACATCCCCATCCATCAGAGACACACCTGTGCAGTATACAATGTCCCGTTAAACCCCTGGAGGAGAAGCGATGTTGCAATGACTGAACTTATGATTTGCTCAAACATATAGCAATAAAAACCTGCTGAACCTGAATGATCTATTAAAGTCACCGGGAGTTTGGAACTGATCTTAGAGAAATGTATGAAATGATATTTTCCAAGATAAAGCATACAGATTGAAACATTGTTAATTTGTGCCACATAAAGTTTAGTTGATGTCTTATTTATAATCACACCTGAGGGGATGTACAAGTATATTTAAAATGTCTCTATTTGTCAAAAATGTGTGACATTACCAAAGAAATAATAAAACTGAAAACATTTTTAATGGAGATTGAAATGACACATTTATAATGAAAAGCTGTTAATATATGAGCTGACGCATCTCCTGACAGACAAAAACTTGGCATAAAAACAGATTGGTTTATATGTCTTCAAGGGAATTAAATGATAAACTTTATCTGTATAAAGAGAATTTGTTAAAGCTATCTCTCAATGTACAATGATCTGAAGCTTCTGATGAGTGCATTAGGTCATTCCTGTAGCATTACAGACATAAATGTCAAAGATAGTCCTGTTTTATGATCTGATTATCCAGGCATATTAATTGAATATACTTTTTTAATGTCCAAGCAGAACCAGAAGACACTTCTAAAGACATGACATTGAAGAACACATTTGACACATCAAGTGTATGCTTTTTGGTAACAAGAAAGAACAGCACAGTTCCAAAGAAAATCCAGACAGAACTCAAAAACATAATTTTACGCAAACAAATGTTTTGTTTCCTAATGTAAGATAAAATGTTATTCTCTTTATTTTTTAGGTACAAGAATATACCCAAAGATAATACATGAGGTCAGATAGTAACAGCCATGTAAAAATAAAGAGACCATTCCAATGTGTCCATTATTAAGCATTTCAAAATGCATTGAAGTTAGTCCAATCTAGTGTCTGTACATTTTTTACAAAATCAAACCTTAAATTGCATAAAGTCATCCAAAAGCAACTTGATAAACATACAGCATACCAAAAGCATTGTTCTGTTATTTTGACCTGTTTCACTCATTTATCTGCGAATTAATGCAGATTCTTAATGATATAAAACTAAGATATATGTAACATACTGCTACTGTGATGTAAACAAAACTATTTTAGGAACTGATATTGTTCCTAAAAACTGCTCATTTTATTATCATATCACTTAGTCCCCTACCTGCTGTTCTTCCCTTCATCTCCTAATCTATCTTATCTGCAAGACATATCCATGGTAGAATCTATATCAGATCTGTCACCGTTCATGAATTCACTGTTTCCTTCATGTCTCTTGTTCCAGGCACTCGTCAATGAGATATGGTCAATCAACTCATATACGTCTACCTGGATGACATATTGATTTTTTCTTCTTCTCTCCAGGAACACGTGCAGCCCGTCCAACGAATGCTTCAGAGGCTGCTTGAGAATGGGCTTTTTGTCAAGGTGGAGAAATGCGTTTTTCATGTGAAGTCCGTTCCTTTCTTAGGGTACATTGTGTCGTCTGAGGGAATGTGGATGGATCCTGAAAGGGTTAAGGCTGTGGTGGATGGGCAAAGTCCAGATTCCCGTAAGGCCCTTCAGAGGTTTCTGGGGTTCGCCAATTTCTACCGGCGATTAATTCGCAACTTCAGCCAACTAGTCTCGCCTCTGACCTCCTTGACCTCCCCCAGAACTACGTTCAGGTGGTCAGACGCAGCCGAGGCTGCTTTGGCCAAACTGAAAGGCCACTTTGTTTCAGCCCCCATCTTAGTAACCCCTGATCCATCACGCCAGTTTGTGGTGGAGGCGCAGTGCTATCTCAACGTTCTCCTGCAGACAACAGGATGCATCCGTCCACGTTTTTGTCTCACTGTTTGTCCTCTGCCTAACGTAATCATGACATCGGTAACAGAAAGTTGTTGGCAGTCAAGTTAGCATTGGAAGAATGGCGCCACTAGTTAGAAGGGTCAGGGGTACCGCTAAAAAATTGAACTCCAGGCAGGCTCCGTGGGCATCTTCCGTTGATTTTACTACTTCGTACCGCCCAGGCTCCACAAACATCAAGCCTGATTCTTTATCGCGCATTTTTGACCGTTCCGATCACCTGTCTACTCCCAAATGCATTCTTCTGGAGACCCTAATTATCTCCACATTCACATGGGAGGTTGAATCGAAGGTTAAGACGGCCTAAGAAGGGGTTACGCCTCAGACCGGTTGTCCACCTAACCATTTATTTGTGCCAGATGGATTACAGTCTGACGTTATTCAGTGGGAACATTGTTCCAATGTGGCTTGTCATCCAGGAGTTGGTCGCACTACATCTTTAGTCAGGCAACGATTTTGATGGCCACGTATGGCTCGCGACATTCACAATTTTGTTTTGGCCTGCTCAGATTGTGCCACTGGTAAGACTTCCAATCGACCCCTAGATGGGCTCCTTCAACCGCTGCCAGTCCCTTCGAGACCATGGTCAGTCTGTCCTTAGGGTTTCATCCCCAGAGCAATGACCAAACTGAGAGAGCCAACCAGGATTTGGAAAGAACGTTGCGATGTCTGGTCTCCAAGAATCCTTCCTCATGGAGCCAACAACTATCAATGCTGGAGTACGCCCACAATCTGTTACTAGTGTCATCGACGGGCCTATCTCCATTTGAGTGTAGTCTAGGTTACCAGCCAATTATTTTTCCTAGTCTGGAATCCGAAGTCGCGGTTCCCTCCGCTCACGACTTCGTCCAGAGGTGTCATCGCACTTGGACTAGAACCTATGAGACTCTACTCCAAGTGGGAGCGCGCACCAAGGCCAAGGCCGATCGTCAGTTCAAAGGTCTGGCTTTCAACCAAAAACATTCCTCTCGGCTCCGTTTCTAATAAACTTGCTCCCAAAATCATTGGTCCATTCTCTGTCACCAAGATCATTAGTCCGGTGGCAGTCCGCCTCAAACTTCCTCCAGCGTACAGGAGAATGAATTCCGTTTTCCATGTATCCAAGATAAAACCTGTGTTTATTCCCCTATTAATCTGTCAGTCCCAGTTCCCCCACCGCCGTGAGTCGTAGAAGGGGAACTCACTTATTCGGTTAATCGTATTCTGGACTCAAGGCGGAGGGGATTCAAATACTTGGTGGACTGGGAAGGTTACGGTCCGAAGGAGAGCAGTTGGGTTCCTGCTATAGACATCCTGGATTACTCCCTTTCCGATGATTACAATCGACAGGTAAGGGAATCTGGAGACGCCAGGAGGCGTTCCTAGGAAAGGGGGTACTGTCACAGTTCATGAATTCACTGTTTCCTTCATGTCTCTTGTATTTGTGTTTATGTGTGTGAGCGTGCGTGAGTGGGTATGGTCACCCGATCAGTCAATCAGCGCACCAATTAATCTCGTTCCTGCACAGCTGCTACCAATTCATCAACCTATATCAACTCATCTCACTCTCCTCTCTTTGTCAAATCGTTGTTTGGTGTCCTCTTTGTTGTTCTCCGTAGTCCTGTTGCAGTCGTGTTTACATCAAGTTCCTGTCCTGTTTCTTCGTGGCTTGTCTCGTCTGGATGTTCTCACCTGCACTGGATTCTCAGTCTTCACTCTTCATCATCACGCTGATCATCTTGTCCCTGCGCCACCAGCCCACCCGAGACCTTAAATCATTGTGTTCATCTGACATAATAAATTCATTTCCTTGCATCTTTGCTTCCGAGTTTTGTATCGTTACAAGATCTATCAACAGTAGTGTTAAATTAACTAAACAGATTGGCATGTTGGCATCAACAGATTAAATGTAGCTTTTGTACTGCGCTCACTTTATCCAATTATTTCAGAATTTATTTGTACACAAATTCAGGGGTAATGCACAGATGTCATAGTAAATGTCATAGTAAATGTCCTCACATATTTTTCTTGATTGAAATCCAGTCTGAAATGAGAGACACAGCTTTGCGGTGACAGTGTTTGTTTCCAAAACTACAAGCCAGCATGATCACCTCTCTCGGCCACTCTCTGAGGAAGAAATAGAAAGATTCCAGGAAGAAAGTTCTTAATTGAATTAAAAACATATAATTAAATAAAGAGCTCCTATCTATTGAGGGCCTTTAGTCTCTGATTTTACTTTACAATTCTGTGTCCTATATACTTTATAACTCCAATCTCTTTTTGAAAATTACACTCACTGGGTCTGATAAGTGGCCTGCATGAAAGAGCCGTCAGCAGAAGTAGTGGGCCAGCCCATCTTGTGATACTTTGGCTCCACCTGTCTCAGCACATAATCCTGATGAGAGGATATAACAAGATGTTTAGTGATACATAGCTGAATACCTTCAAATGCTTTCAGTTTGTAGATTATAAATGATGTTATCGTGGCCACTGAGCAGTCACACTATGAACAAGTGTTCATCATCTTTGAAACTGTGTCTGAAAGTGTTGTTTACTGTTGGACGAGGGGAAGTCATACTCACACTTAAAAGACTGTGGTCTTCTGTAAGGTCCAAGAGTTTGTCCAGATGGTAAAGAGCTCGACTAGCTGAGTGCCAGGGCAAAAACTCACTCTCCTGAGACAAATATGAGATGATCTGCAGAGGGATGTATTGAGGCAGATACCCCGCTCTAGAGATATGAGAGCAACAAAATCAATGGTGCCTACAATAAAACCCACTCTGAAAACAGGACAGCACTGTTTTAAATCATTTTGGCTCAAATGTGTGGCTTTAGAGTTTCAAAGGTCTGTTTAATGCACAGATTTCCATGAGAAGAAAGACTGTTAGCATTTGGTAACAAATGGTTAATTGTTTTTGTTGTTATACTTTAGAATGATGGTAAGACATTTTGTTTTGTGTGGTAAGTCATAATGTTCTGAAAGAACCACAAACTTCTTCACCCGCACAGCCGCAGTCATTTCACAACACAAATTCCATAAACCTCTGAAAATACTGACATTATGAGCACTAACTTCGGTCTGTCATTCAAAGAAGCACATTTATTCTTAGATTATATATATTGGGTGATCTTGGCCTCTGGTTAAATAAAACCCAATATCTTTTCAAATGCTCATCATCAGAATTTTTATTTATTAAGTTTTACTTTCCATCAGCTTATTTTAGAAACACCTTTAATCTTCCCATGAGAAATGAAAAACAGAGGTGGCCTATATCTTGTTGAGACCTTTCAAGAGTCATGAAACCAAAGGTGGTTTTATTTGTGATGTTTAGTTGTGTAACATTTTGTCTAGTTTATACCAGAATAGCTAATAACCATTAAAAAACCATTAAAAAATACACTCATATATTAAGTAACTCGCTGGCCGAAAAGAAAAGAAATTAAATAAACAAAAATATATATAAACAGTTATCATTAAGAAAACAAAAATTTAAATATTCCTAATATTCCTATTGTGAGACATGTAGCAAAGATCTAATATTTTGACAGCCCTAAATTACTGTAATAAGAACAACCCAAAAGTAAATCACTGACTTTAAACTTCCCTCTAATTTCAGAACATTTCAAACAAGCATATTAATGAGAATAAGTTTTATAAAAATAAACAATTTTTAACGAAAAATACTGGCTTGGCATGGTTCTTGTGATGTAAGATACATTTTGACAGATTTGTTGTGATGCTCCGACACTGAGATGCTGAGATTCGGTTAGAAACACATCAGCGGTTCTTTATAATTCAAAAAGCTGTCAAGACAAGCAGCTGATGATCACAGTAATGACCAAAAGCTGTTAACGCCAACTGTTAAAGTCTGAAAAATACTCAACTAAACCAAACAGAAAGACGCTAATATGCACTTAAGACATGTACACATTTAAGACACTTTATTATATATTTTCTTGGAAATATATTATAGTTTTTATGTTATATTTACTAAGCTACTGGATTTTTTTCCAGTGTGATTGCTGCTAACGATTTAGAATAAAGATTACATACTGGTCATGAAATTTGAATATCAACCATTTGCCTGCTATATATTCACTTCTATTTTAAATAAATTCTTACTTTACATTGGCTATACATAAAATTTTTTATTCTTAGATAAAATGACGTATAACTTATGGTATAGCTACCTTTATGTAGGTAATATTCCATGAGATAACTTCTAAATTATGCCCAATGTGAATCCAGTGTGAATATGATATAGTATTTGGCACTCTTTATAATCTCATTAGCGGAAAGACAAAATCTTTGAGTTTTCTCATGTAGTTTGAATATTAATATCTACACAAGTGCAGCCACAGGCAAACAGTTGTTTTTAGTATTCTGGGAAATCCAATTATTCCCAAAGTTTATCAGTAATTATTAAGTATTTAAAATGTAAATAATTTAAACACTGCTTTGGACTTAATGAATGAATCCGTCAGTTTTCATTACATACCGCCTCTGGTTAATGGATATTTTTGCAGGCTTTTATGCCATTTATGAATTTTTTAAAATCATCTGGGTACTATATGAAACCATAGGGAGAGCATTACATCTCAAAGGGCTGTCACTATTTAGAGATGAGAGGAACTCAGAGAGAGGGAGGAACTCAGAGAGATTTGCTTTATGGATGACTGTTTTACATTTCCTTACTAAAAAGATCTCTAATAAGTTCACAGTCCAGTAAGAGTTCCTACAGTTTGCTTATGTTCAGAGTGGTCATGTAACCATCAAAACCCACCTTGCCAGGTTGAAAACATCATCTATCAGACCGGCTCTGTTGCCCACAGAGATAATCTGCAGAGAAGACATTCATAAAGCAGGAATAAGACTGACGAAGACACATTAGGGTTAAAAGAACAATAGGCAAAGACAAATTCAAAGAAAAAGGAATCATATGTGGAAACAAGGGAAACGAATTGAGGTGGTCCAAAAGGAAAGTTGATGATGTACCATAGGGTTAGTTTTGAGTTGTTGAATGAGAAGTCTCCAGTTCTGAAGGTCATAATTCACTCTGAAATATCCTGTTTGATTGATGTTACCCAGTAACCACATCTCTCCATCCATGTGACCGACTCTGTGCATCTCTAAAAACGTTTAAAAAATACAAAACAAATGTTTAACGACCCTTCAAAAAGCTCACTTGTTGTTCAACAATCATTCTATTGAATATAAACAATTGAAAAACACATTGTGAATCATAAAATAACAGAATGCCAGAACTGTGTTGTGACTGATTATGCAATAATAATGCACCAAGGTCAAATAATAAAAGCATCATGTCTTCAAATGTTCTTTCATAAAACTAAAAATCATCTCAATTTAAGTTTGTAAAGCAATGACAGTCCGCTTTTGTTTATGTTGATTTAATCTCTATACATGTTAAACTGTAATACAGTATTAGTTTCTTACCTGTTCTCTATGTTATGAATTTCTCGTGAATTTAACCCAACAAATTATAATATTCCAAGAGGATAAAAATGTTTAAGTGCTTTAAAACTCTAAGCGGATGTGAAGTTTTACGTGATCACTGCTTTATCCAAACATCATTGACATGATTATATATTAATGATATCTCTACACAACATTCCTTATTTTCCTAAAGAGTTGCTGACTGAGTTGACGACTGAACGCTCTGCTGTATCATCTATCATACAGTACACTGTTTTTAAAGTAAGGTGACAAAGTTTAACAATAATAAGAGCTCTAATCATCTCACACTGGATTTTGCCTTTGGTTCCATCTTCACAAAATACCCTTTCTCTTAAAGAAATAAAATAATGAATAAATATAATTTTTAACTATGTTAATGTCACTGCAATAATGTGTGGATTACATTATAAAGTAGGATCATAAAGAGAAGCTGTCAGGATTTTGTCACACAATCGATGTTGTTTTTAGTCTTTAATGACACAATCATGACACTTCTGTGGTGTCTGGTGATTTGTGTCAGAGCGTGTTGTTTGGATGCTGACACTTCTGTTATTGTTTGGTTTTAATGTTAGGATTTTGACACTCATGCTCTGTGTTATGTGTGTCTGAGAGTAAATGGTTCTCTTTCCCTGTTACAGTCTCTTTTTGTTTTGAATGAGTTGAATGGGTTGTGGATTTAAAGCTTGAGCTCAAGGGAATTTGTAACTATTGTAGAAAGTGTAAAAGCTTTATTCATTTTAAAATTAATCATACTTAGGTATTTTTACTTAAGGAAAGCACTGGGGAAGGGATATCCATAAACTTTATTGTCACTGACATTATAGCAAATCATTCTATAAAGGCTATTATGTGATTTTGTTCTTGTGCTGGCTTGAGCATAAGCCCATTTTTGGAAATGTTCTCTTTTTGGATATGCTCTCTTTTTCCCTGTGTTCTGACTCCACTGTTTCAGTCTTCTGACCATTAGTTCATTAGTTTCCCTTGTTTCTCCATTACCCTCCTCACTGCCTTTACTTTTTAACCGAAAATCAGTTCGATTAATGTCTGTGTTGAGTTTTTCCCTGCCACATTATTCTGTTCATGGTGGTCTGTCCCGTATCTCAAAAATATATTTAGTGTAAATATATTTCTATTTCGAAACACATCAGAATAAATCTACATAAAAATATTGATTCTTTAAAGTGTAAGTTTCATTAAACAACTGTGTCGCTTCGATGCGTCACAAATACAGTGATCCACTGTTTACATCTATGAATTTGACTGTAACCCATTAAACTCATATTAGACAATTTTGAACTATTAAACTACTTCTGTAACTGTCATATATTGAGCTGAGTAAATTTAAGCTCACATCTGAATGTTCACATTGTACATCATGCGTGACATTCATTTGTAATGTTACTTTTTATGCTGGAATTGACCGTTCTGATTTTCTGGTATTCATTTAAATTGTATTTCTAAATTTACAATTAAATATATTTGTTTGTGAAGTCATACCTGTTTGATTGGAGACCCAAATAGTGGTTTCTTTTGATATGTGACTGGAGTTTCCCACTGTGAGCGTCAGGGGGATTTGCCACTGAAAGCTGAAATTACAAACACAAACATTGCAGAATAAATGCTCAAACTTTATCTCAGGTGATTAAATGTAACAAATATAAATGTGTAGTGGTAGATGGGACAAAAGCTCAAGGAAGATATATTCCTTCTTCCATAAATGCAGTTCTTTTTATCTCTGTGTCAATCATTTACTTTCATATCTTGGTTCTCACTAGCTGTCATGTTTTATTTGTCCGTCTGTGCTTTCACTGTGTATATGCGCGTCTATAAGACCATCTCTATAGGTACGAGTACACATTACAGTAGTAAGATATCTGACAGCTGTCACATTGAATGCCCAACTTTCCGACGGTCAAAATGGAAGATATTCAGGTGGGTGTAGCCTGCTGTCTGCCAAAATGAATTGAGCAAACCAACAGCACGGCAAGCATTGCTATTACTATTACATTGGGATAGATTTATCAAAAGATGCAAAAGAGCTCCACAATTTAAAAAGCAAGGATGAGAGAGGCAATTACTCCATGTGATTTGCTGCTAACAAGGCAAACTTTAAAAAACACAAAAGCAATATCTCATTCCCATTATGACTATTGCAATCTACTATTAGCAGTAGAAATTAGCAAATTTAGAGTTAAATCATGTTTTTTGGTTGATAAATACAACCAAAAATACCAGTAGGATGCAGAGTGCAAAAAATGAGCAAATCACATTTTGTGATAATTTAAAGTACTCCCTCGGATTCTAAACCTCACTTATCATTTCCTTGTGTGTTTCTGTGTGTTTAAGTATAATCTGTGAAGTACAAATCCCAAAGTTCACGAGAAAGCAAATCATCATCTGTAACAGAAATCAGATATCTTGGATTACAGAAAATGCCAGGATTGAATGTGATCATAACCATTCAACAGTATTCATATGATGTCCATGTCGTCACTGCTTGTGATGTAGTAATAACTGTAGGATAAGTTGATCAATAACGATAGATTGGGAGGCGAGCCCTAAAGAGTCAGGAACTACCATGAAGTAATTTACAGAAATGGGAAAAGACGTTAAGAAGGTAAATAATTCTACTAATAACGCATTCTATTGGGATTTAATGGCATTTATGAATAGTTGAGGACTCAAATAATCTAATTAGTAATTTTTTCACAACTCAAAAGATTCTTTAAACTTTCCTATGCAACAAGGTCAGTAAAAGAAACAGCTGTATGCAAGCCTTTTCATCAATGATTTTAATGTATAGCATGTCTGAAGGTTTTTTTATGCCAAAAAAGTCATTTGTGCTTCCACACGCTCTTAGTAAATTCAGCATGTAGTGAATTAGGAATTTGAACCATGTATTAAAACAATTCTTCCAAAAGACATTCATGACAGATGTGAATTACTTTTTAAACCATCATACAGTCATATTTAAGGGGCAAAGACAGAGAATTGATAATGGTATATTTGGATACAAGCAAGTAAATAACATATGAACTGCCCAGAAAAAGTCTTTGAAATATGCTATATAAATAGACATCGTGTATTTCAGGAATGCAATATAGAGAAAATCAGCAAAACCAAGAGCACATTTGGGAAAAGTGAAACTAATAAGTATGAAGCCATCTGGAAAACACAATATCAACATATATTTGTAACAAGTCTTAAGAGAGTGATTCTGTGGTCTTGTGGATATTACCATAGCCTTATTTGACCTATATACAGCCTTTATTACATTTATGATTTGATTAAAATTGTTATATATTTGATATCTTACCCAAAGGTTTTAGAAAACAAGCTCTTTAAGTTCTTGGCTCAACAAAATCACTCTTGCCGAAAGCTCTGATTGGTTAAGCTGTGCCAGTCTTGTGTGTAATAGAGTGGCTTACGTTCATAAATTAAAGCTTCAATTCTAAACTTTCAATATCTGGCGTTGATAAGAATTTTAAAAAAATTAAAAGGGAATTTATAATAGATTTATACTAAATACACAGAAGCTTAATATATAAAAAAGTGAATTGTGTATAAGCAGGACTCTAAAAAAAGTTTGATATATAATTTTTCAACCCGTTATACATTCACTATACTCAATGTGACAATGTATTTCAATTAAATTTAATTAATTAAATTAAATTAAATTAAATGGTTTGATACTTAGATTGTGCCTATAAGTTTAACTATTCATATTTTATTTCATTTATACTAATTATTATAAATATGAAATATAACATTTTAATATATTATATAATTTATGTATAATAAACAATTTGTTGAATAGTAATGTTACATTTAGCCTAATAATGGTCCATTTCAGGACCAGGCTTGTGCGACTGGCTAGAAGATGTTTCCTCTTTTGGCCAACACCATTTTAACATTTGTACTCTGTTGACTTGCATTTGTATTTTACTCGATCATCCGAAGACTCTGCTAAACAAAGTTTCGGAGAATTTCCAGCAAAACATGAATGCTATGAAATAAATCAGCATTCAGTGAGAGGTACCAATCCAGATGGAAGTGTGCGAGAAACAGATGGGTAGTGGTATATATTCTAGCTGACTTCTACTTTAACTTTTATTGCTGCCAATATTTCTGTCAGCATTTTTGGTAGGTTGGTGTTCCTTTCCATTAACATTTCCAGTAGGACCAAATCTTCTTGCATTCTGGCAAGTTGTCTGGTTATCAGCTAAAAATCCTGCCTGAAGGATAAAACAAGAAAGGAACGACCCTTCTTGAATCACAGCTTTGCAATTGTTCCTACAGCTTTGTCTCAAACACCTCTACAGAAGACCAAAGCATTCAGAAAACACATTCAAGTAGGAGAAGAGGTTCAAGATGAAGGATGCTTCAACATTCTGAAACAATTGTACCTCAGAGAAGAGGCGTAATGATACTCTACTGTTTTGTTTCCTATTGAACACAAGATGGTTCAATGTGAAAGGCTAGCTCACACCTTTTATTGAAATGCTCCGGATCCCGTATCTTGGCATCTGTGTCATATACAAAGTGCTCCTGGGAGATGGAGACACTGTTGTCAAGACTGTCATTCTTGCTGATAGTGACCACAGGGTAACCCATCTGCAGGGTCCAACGCTCCATGACCTCTGTGATATTGATGAACTTCCCCTCTCTTTGCATGGCCTATGACACAAAACAACAGACAACATATTAATACACATATTACAATGACCTGCATCCCCCCTTGTCTTTCTAGCAAAGTCCTAAGCAAAGATGTGTAGCAAATAAAAACTCAGTTTGGGCATTTAATTAAAACTCTTCCCATGTGGGAGCATCAAAAGCAGACTAATTCTAGTTTTTAACAATCTCTGTGTGGGAATTAGGCTTGTAAAGGAACATAATTAGATTTATGGGTCTGATTTCCTTACTGGAAGCTGCACTTTATTTTATAGAGCTAAAGCATAAAACTGAATCTCATGGCTCATTAATGTGAACCGCTCACGATGTTTCGTCCTTGAGGGAAATATTTCATACATCTTTTCTCTTTATTCTTTCCAAATGCTACTAGAAAATAGATCAGCGCAGTGGACCATTTTTTCTGTATAAATTGTTTTCAAAAACGGTCTTAAGCAACTAACTAAAGGTGGATGCACTTTTTGGGATTTTAAAACAAACGCCTATAAGAAGATCACCCGCTATACCATTTGTTGGCGGTAATAGATCAATACATTGTTTGTCAGACAAACAGATGTTTGTGTGGAATTAACATCAGCAGACCGTAACAGAAGGAGCGCCAAAACAACATGTTCAATACAGTTTGTCCTCCAGCACAACAATCTGGAGCTTATTGGTTCGATTGGTTCTGTTAAAGTTGTCAGACTTTTTGTCACGTTGGTGCGTGGAGATAGAACCCAGATGCAGGCAGAGGAGTAGTTTTAACAAAAAGATTTAAATAAGTAACAGAAACACCCACAATGGAAAAACGATTTCATAAAATATAAAAACAAAACTTCCCACAAGGGGGCAAGGACAAACAAAACACGGATCCAAAAACTAGAAACAGGCCTGGGGGAAACAGGCACAGAAATACAAAACTAACTAGCACAGGACAGCAAACACAAGGGTTTGAAATAGATGAAACATACTGAGGAATAACGACACGAGGGCAGGGAATGAAACACTGATGGGAAGATAGACAGGACAACAAGGGAGCGGGATCAGGAGACGGGGTCATATCAAACAATGCCATGTTTCTCACACAGGACACACGGTTCTGCTATGATTCTCGCAAAATCTGGAATACCATGAGCAAGAGTGGCAGACAGAATCGAAGAGAATCATGACAGAACCCCCCCCTTAAGGAACGACATTTTGGCGTTTTGTAGTGGCTGGTTTGTTCTGTGATGGTGGTGCGTGGAGAGAGAACCCAGATGCAGGCAGAGGACTAGTTTTAACAAAAGACATTAATAAGAAAACCATGACCAAGAGAGAAAGAATCATGATATTTTAACTAGGATTTGTCTCAGATGGCCAGATCTTTTAAAAAACGCATAATGTGCAGCAACCTTAGAGCATTTTAAAAAATTAAACTGTCAACATTGTTCCGGTGACATTCAGACCACTGAATCATATTCAGCTGTGGAGAATAATGTAACGTTTGTTTGTGAATTTACAAAAATGATCTGAATTTTATATATATATAGAACAAACTTGATATCGCAAAAACAAATGTGTTACGAGGTTTGTGATGATAGAACCCAATTGACTGGAACATACAGGAAGGCCCAGAGACAGGAACACACATGAAGAGCCTTGGACAGGAACAGATCCAGAGGGCCCTCTCCCAGAATCCAACAGGGGGCCCACAGACTGGAACACACAGGAAGGCCCAAAGACACGAACAGTGTGTCTGCTGGGTTCTTGAATGGCTGGATCATTCTGTCACGTGGTTTGTGATGACAGAACCCAATTGCAGACAACTCTCAACAAAAGGTTTATTTACACAAAAAATACTTGACAAAAAATCCCTTAAGGGGGTAAACAAGATCAAAAGAAACTTAACAAAAACTTCACAAAAACCCACAGACAGGTAGGTGATGATCTAGCACAGGACAGAAAACACAAGGGCTTTAAATAGGGCAAACACAACAAGGGATAACGACACGGGGCAGGTGTGGGGAATGAAACAATGGCGGAAAG